>OX375875.1:71032707-72247188 GCA_947359465.1 Metellina segmentata | reverse complement strand
GACGGCGACGCCAATCGGGTACCCGAAAACTGTACGAGGTAATGTGTGACAATCAAGTTCAAATCGAAGTTCTTATATCGAACTTTAGTTCATTTAGGGGTTGGATACTTTCATTTACCATTGGTGAATTGTTGTTGAATGTCAAAACCCCCTTTTACTGGCTGCCTGCGAATAAATATCAAAGGGGGTACTTTTCACAACTATCTCGGACCATTCATACTCACTTGAATTCAATAACATTCCATCCAACTTTATTGCCTTCCTAATTACATTTTTTTCCTCACTTATATGTATATTTTGCTAGGATTCATCTATGATAAATCGGAAATGTGTAAAAACACCCCTTTTTCTTGCAAATAAAAATATAAAAAGTAAAAGTGGCCAAACAAGAGCACGTGGTGTTCCTAAGTGGTCACTCTCCCAAGTACTGAGCACATCCAAATGTGCTTATCTTTGGTGATTGAATGAGAACGGGATTATTGACCATAATATGGCAGTTGGCAGACGTTTGACAATAAATACCTAAAAACAAAGTGAGGAATATTTGAAGGCAGTAGGGATTGCATCGAAAATGGTTAGAAATATACTTGTATGTAATAGGGAGCATAGAGAAAAGTTATACATATTTAAGTAAACTATCGAATTCTTGAATTTTATCGAAACTTTACCTCTAAATACGAGTAAATTCCTGCTCCCTGTTCGAGTCCTGGTCGTGGAGGGCATAAACGTTGTTAATCAGAAAAACAAAGGAAAAACATGCCTTTATTTGTTGTTCTACAACAATTTATTTATAATATAGTAGTGGAGAGACAATGCTCTTAGAAAGAATGAAATTTAAACAGTCCTTTCGACAAGAGTTGAGTGAACAATAATGGAATACAATAAAAACCATTCAAATGGCAACCAACAATTGAAATATTTTGAATTGCAAAAGACTGAAATCTATTGATCGGTATAATAACAATCGAACAAGAATGGGAGGATCCGATAACAATGGAATCTTTTCTTATTCTTCCCCCATAACAATAACTTTGAACAGATTTTACAAAAGAGGGATAGTTGTTTCCACAGAACAAAGAGTTCTAACAGTCATTTCAATTAATTATAACCCCAAGCATGTAAGCTGTGTTTATCGTTCTCTCTTCTCGTTGCATTCGACGGCGACGCCAATCGGGTACCCGAAAACTGTACGAGGTAATGTGTGACAATCAAGTTCAAATCGAAGTTCTTATATCGAACTTTAGTTCATTTAGGGGTTGGATACTTTCATTTACCATTGGTGAATTGTTGTTGAATGTCAAAACCCCCTTTTACTGGCTGCCTGCGAATAAATATCAAAGGGGGTACTTTTCACAACTATCTCGAACCATTCATACTCACTTGAATTCAATAACATTCCATCCAACTTTATTGCCTTCCTAATTACATTTTTTTCCTCACTTATATGTATATTTTGCTAGGATTCATCTATGATAAATCGGAAATGTGTAAAAACACCCCTTTTTCTTGCAAATAAAAATATAAAAAGTAAAAGTGGCCAAACAAGAGCACGTGGTGTTCCTAAGTGGTCACTCTCCCAAGTACTGAGCACATCCAAATGTGCTTATCTTTGGTGATTGAATGAGAACGGGATTATTGACCATAATATGGCAGTTGGCAGACGTTTGACAATAAATACCTAAAAACAAAGTGAGGAATATTTGAAGGCAGTAGGGATTGCTTCGAAAATGGTTAGAAATATACTTGTATGTAATAGGGAGCATAGAGAAAAGTTATACATATTTAAGTAAACTATCGAATTCTTGAAATTTTATCGAAACTTTACCTCTAAATACGAGTAAATTCCTGCTCCCTGTTCGATTCCTGGTCGTAGAGGGCATAAACGTTGTTAATCAGAAAAACAAAGGAAAAACATGCCTTTATTTGTTGTTCTACAACAATTTATTTATAATATAGTAGTGGAGAGACAATGCTCTTAGAAAGAATGAAATTTAAACAGTCCTTTCGACAAGAGTTGAGTGAACAATAATGGAATACAATAAAAACCATTCAAATGGCAACCAACAATTGAAATCTTTTGAATTGCAAAAGACTGAAATCTATTGATCGGTATAATAACAATCGAACAAGAATGGGAGGATCCGATAACAATGGAATCTTTTCTTATTCTTCCCCCATAACAATACCTTTGAACTGATTTTACAAAAGAGGGATAGTTGTTTCCACAGAACAAAGAGTTCTAACAGTCATTTCAATTAATAATAACCCCAAGCATGTAAGCTGTGTTTATCGTTCTCTCTTCTCGTTGCATTCGACGGCGACGCCAATCGGGTACCCGAAAACTGTACGAGGTAATGTGTGACAATCAAGTTCAAATCGAAGTTCTTATATCGAACTTTAGTTCATTTAGGGGTTGGATACTTTCATTTACCATTGGTGAATTGTTGTTGAATGTCAAAACCCCCTTTTACTGGCTGCCTGCGAATAAATATCAAAGGGGGTACTTTTCACAACTATCTCGGACCATTCATACTCCCTTGAATTCAATAACATTCCATCCAACTTTATTGCCTTCCTAATTACATTTTTTTTCCTCACTTATATGTATATTTTGCTAGGATTCATCTATGATAAATCGGAAATGTGTAAAAACACCCCTTTTTCTTGCAAATAAAAATATAAAAAGTAAAAGTGGCCAAACAAGAGCACGTGGTGTTCCTAAGTGGTCACTCTCCCAAGTACTGAGCACATCCAAATGTGCTTATCTTTGGTGATTGAATGAGAACGGGATTATTGACCATAATATGGCAGTTGGCAGACGTTTGACAATAAATACCTAAAAACAAAGTGAGGAATATTTGAAGGCTGTAGGGATTGCTTCGAAAATGGTTAGAAATATACTTGTATGTAATAGGGAGCATAGAGAAAAGTTATACATATTTAAGTAAACTATCGAATTCTTGAAATTTTATCGAAACTTTACCTCTAAATACGAGTAAATTCCTGCTCCCTGTTCGATTCCTGGTCGTGGAGGGCATAAACGTTGTTAATCAGAAAAACAAAGGAAAAACATGCCTTTATTTGTTGTTCTACAACAATTTATTTATAATATAGTAGTGGAGAGACAATGCTCTTAGAAAGAATGAAATTTAAACAGTCCTTTCGACAAGAGTTGAGTGAACAATCATGGAATACAATAAAAACCATTCAAATGGCAACCAACAATTGAAATCTTTTGAATTGCAAAAGACTGAAATCTATTGATCGGTATAATAACAATCGAACAAGAATGGGAGGATCCGATAACAATGGAATCTTTTCTTATTCTTCCCCCATAACAATACCTTTGAACTGATTTTACAAAAGAGGGATAGTTGTTTCCACAAACAAAGAGTTCTAACAGTCATTTCAATTAATAATAACCCCAAGCATGTAAGCTGTGTTTATCGTTCTCTCTTCTCGTTGCATTCGACGGCGACGCCAATCGGGTACCCGAAAACTGTACGAGGTAATGTGTGACAATCAAGTTCAAATCGAAGTTCTTATATCGAACTTTAGTTCATTTAGGGGTTGGATACTTTCATTTACCATTGGTGAATTGTTGTTGAATGTCAAAACCCCCTATTACTGGCTGCCTGCGAATAAATATCAAAGGGGGTACTTTTCACAACTATCTCGGACCATTCATACTCACTTGAATTCAATAACATTCCATCCAACTTTATTGCCTTCCTAATTACATTTTTTTCCTCACTTATATGTATATTTTGCTAGGATTCATCTATGATAAATCGGAAATGTGTTAAAACACCCCTTTTTCTTGCAAATAAAAATATAAAAAGTAAAAGTGGCCAAACAAGAGCACGTGGTGTTCCTAAGTGGTCACTCTCCCAAGTCCTGAGCACATCCAAATGTGCTTATCTTTGGTGATTGAATGAGAACGGGATTATTGACCATAATATGGCAGTTGGCAGACTTTTGACAATAAATACCTAAAAACAAAGTGAGGAATATTTGAAGGCAGTAGGGATTGCTTCGAAAATGGTTAGAAATATACTTGTATGTAATAGGGAGCATAGAGAAAAGTTATACATATTTAAGTAAACTATCGAATTCTTGAAATTTTATCGAAACTTTACCTCTAAATACGAGTAAATTCCTGCTCCCTGTTCGATTCCTGGTCGTGGAGGGCATAAACGTTGTTAATCAGAAAAACAAAGGAAAAACATGCCTTTATTTGTTGTTCTACAACAATTTATTTATAATATAGTAGTGGAGAGACAATGCTCTTAGAAAGAATGAAATTTAAACAGTCCTTTCGACAAGAGTTGAGTGAACAATAATGGAATACAATAAAAACCATTCAAATGGCAACCAACAATTGAAATCTTTTGAATTGCAAAAGACTGAAATCTATTGATCGGTATAATAACAATCGAACAAGAATGGGAGGATGCGATAACAATGGAATCTTTTCTTATTCTTCCCCCATAACAATACCTTTGAACTGATTTTACAAAAGAGGGATAGTTGTTTCCACAGAACAAAGAGTTCTAACAGTCATTTCAATTAATAATAACCCCAAGCATGTAAGCTGTGTTTATCGTTCTCTCTTCTCGTTGCATTCGACGGCGACGCCAATCGGGTACCCGAAAACTGTACGAGGTAATGTGTGACAATCAAGTTCAAATCGAAGTTCTTATATCGAACTTTAGTTCATTTAGGGGTTGGATACTTTCATTTACCATTGGTGAATTGTTGTTGAATGTCAAAACCCCCTTTTACTGGCTGCCTGCGAATAAATATCAAAGGGGGTACTTTTCACAACTATCTCGGACCATTCATACTCACTTGAATTCAATAACATTCCATCCAACTTTATTGCCTTCCTAATTACAGTTTTTTTCCTCACTTATATGTATATTTTGCTAGGATTCATCTATGATAAATCGGAAATGTGTAAAAACACCCCTTTTTCTTGCAAATCAAAATATAAAAAGTAAAAGTGGCCAAACAAGAGCACGTGGTGTTCCTAAGTGGTCACTCTCCCAAGTACTGAGCACATCCAAATGTGCTTATCTTTGGTGATTGAATGAGAACGGGATTATTGACCATAATATGGCAGTTGGCAGACGTTTGACAATAAATACCTAAAAACAAAGTGAGGAATATTTGAAGGCAGTAGGGATTGCTTCGAAAATGGTTAGAAATATACTTGTATGTAATAGGGAGCATAGAGAAAAGTTATACATATTTAAGTAAACTATCGAATTCTTGAAATTTTATCGAAACTTTACCTCTAAATACGAGTAAATTCCTGCTCCCTGTTCGATTCCTGGTCGTGGAGGGCATAAACGTTGTTAATCAGAAAAACAAAGGAAAAACATGCCTTTATTTGTTGTTCTACAACAATTTATTTATAATATAGTAGTGGAGAGACAATGCTCTTAGAAAGAATGAAATTTAAACAGTCCTTTCGACAAGAGTTGAGTGAACAATAATGGAATACAATAAAAACCATTCAAATGGCAACCAACAATTGAAATCTTTTGAATTGCAAAAGACTGAAATCTATTGATCGGTATAATAACAATCGAACAAGAATGGGAGGATCCGATAACAATGGAATCTTTACTGATTCTTCCCCCATAACAATACCTTTGAACTGATTTTACAAAAGAGGGATAGTTGTTTCCACAGAACAAAGAGTTCTAACAGTCATTTCAATTAATAATAACCCCAAGCATGTAAGCTGTGTTTATCGTTCTCTCTTCTCGTTGCATTCGACGGCGACGCCAATCGGGTACCCGAAAACTGTACGAGGTAATGTGTGACAATCAAGTTCAAATCGAAGTTCTTATATCGAACTTTAGTTCATTTAGGGGTTGGATACTTTCATTTACCATTGGTGAATTGTTGTTGAATGTCAAAACCCCCTTTTACTGGCTGCCTGCGAATAAATATCAAAGGGGGTACTTTTCACAACTATCTCGGACCATTCATACTCACTTGAATTCAATAACATTCCATCCAACTTTATTGCCTTCCTAATTACATTTTTTTCCTCACTTATATGTATATTTTGCTAGGATTCATCTATGATAACTCGGAAATGTGTAAAAACACCCCTTTATCTTGCAAATAAAAATAAAAAAAGTAAAAGTGGCCAAACAAGAGCACGTGGTGTTCCTAAGTGGTCACTCTCCCAAGTACTGAGAACATCCAAATGTGCTTATCTTTGGTGATTGAATGAGAACGGGATTATTGACCATAATATGGCAGTTGGCAGACGTTTGACAATAAATACCTAAAAACAAAGCGAGGAATATTTGAAGGCAGTAGGGATTGCTTCGAAAATGATTAGAAATATACTTGTATGTAATAGGGAGCATAGAGAAAAGTTATACATATTTAAGTAAACTATCGAATTCTTGAAATTTTATCGAAACTTTACCTCTAAATACGAGTAAATTCCTGCTCCCTGTTCGATTCCTGGTCGTGGAGGGCATAAACGTTGTTAATCAGAAAAACAAAGGAAAAACATGCCTTTATTTGTTGTTCTACAACAATTTATTTATAATATAGTAGTGGTGAGACAATGCTCTTAGAAAGAATGAAATTTAAACAGTCCTTTCGACAACAGTTGAGTGAACAATAATGGAATACAATAAAAACCATTCAAATGGCAACCAACAATTGAAATCTTTTGAATTGCAAAAGACTGAAATCTATTGATCGGTATAATAACAATCGAACAAGAATGGGAGGATCCGATAACAATGGAATCTTTACTGATTCTTCCCCCATAACAATACCTTTGAACTGATTTTACAAAAGAGGGATAGTTGTTTCCACAGAACAAAGAGTTCTAACAGTCATTTCAATTAATAATAACCCCAAGCATGTAAGCTGTGTTTATCGTTCTCTCTTCTCGTTGCATTCGACGGCGACTCCAATCGGGTACCCGAAAACTGTACGAGGTAATGTGTGACAATCAAGTTCAAATCGAAGTTCTTATATCGAACTTTAGTTCATTTAGGGGTTGGATACTTTCATTTACCATTGGTGAATTGTTGTTGAATGTCAAAACCCCCTTTTACTGGCTGCCTGCGAATAAATATCAAAGGGGGTACTTTTCACAACTATCTCGGACCATTCATACTCACTTGAATTCAATAACATTCCATCCAACTTTATTGCCTTCCTAATTACATTTTTTTCCTCACTTATATGTATATTTTGCTAGGATTCATCTATGATAACTCGGAAATGTGTAAAAACACCCCTTTATCTTGCAAATAAAAATAAAAAAAGTAAAAGTGGCCAAACAAGAGCACGTGGTGTTCCTAAGTGGTCACTCTCCCAAGTACTGAGAACATCCAAATGTGCTTATCTTTGGTGATTGAATGAGAACGGGATTATTGACCATAATATGGCAGTTGGCAGACGTTTGACAATAAATACCTAAAAACAAAGCGAGGAATATTTGAAGGCAGTAGGGATTGCTTCGAAAATGATTAGAAATATACTTGTATGTAATAGGGAGCATAGAGAAAAGTTATACATATTTAAGAAAACTATCGAATTCTTGAAATTTTATCGAAACTTTACCTCTGAATACGAGTAAATTCCTGCTCCCTGTTCGATTCCTGGTCGTGGAGGGCATAAACGTTGTTAATCAGAAAAACAAAGGAAAAACATGCCTTTATTTGTTGTTCTACAACAATTTATTTATAATATAGTAGTGGAGAGACAATGCTCTTAGAAAGAATGAAATTTAAACAGTCCTTTCGACAAGAGTTGAGTGAACAATAATGGAATACAATAAAAACCATTCAAATGGCAACCAACAATTGAAATCTTTTGAATTGCAAAAGACTGAAATCTATTGATCGGTATAATAACAATCGAACAAGAATGGGAGGATCCGATAACAATGGAATCTTTTCTTATTCTTCCCCCATAACAATACCTTTGAACTGATTTTACAAAAGAGGGATAGTTGTTTCCACAGAACAAAGAGTTCTAACAGTCATTTCAATTAATAATAACCCCAAGCATGTAAGCTGTGTTTATCGTTCTCTCTTCTCGTTGCATTCGACGGCGACGCCAATCGGGTACCCGAAAACTGTACGAGGTAATGTGTGACAATCAAGTTCAAATCTAAGTTCTTATATCGAACTTTAGTTCATTTAGGGGTTGGATACTTTCATTTACCATTGGTGAATTGTTGTTGAATGTCAAAACCCCCTTTTACTGGCTGCCTGCGAATAAATATCAAAGGGGGTACTTTTCACAACTATCTCGGACCATTCATACTCACTTGAATTCAATAACATTCCATCCAACTTTATTGCCTTCCTAATTACATTTTTTTCCTCACTTATATGTATATTTTGCTAGGATTCATCTATGATAAATCGGAAATGTGTAAAAACACCCCTTTTTCTTGCAAATAAAAATATAAAAAGTAAAAGTGGCCAAACAAGAGCACGTGGTGTTCCTAAGTGGTCACTCTCCCAAGTACTGAGCACATCCAAATGTGCTTATCTTTGGTGATTGAATGAGAACGGGATTATTGACCATAATATGGCAGTTGGCAGACGTTTGACAATAAATACCTAAAAACAAAGTGAGGAATATTTGAAGGCAGTAGGGATTGCATCGAAAATGGTTAGAAATATACTTGTATGTAATAGGGAGCATAGAGAAAAGTTATACATATTTAAGTAAACTATCGAATTCTTGAATTTTATCGAAACTTTACCTCTAAATACGAGTAAATTCCTGCTCCCTGTTCGAGTCCTGGTCGTGGAGGGCATAAACGTTGTTAATCAGAAAAACAAAGGAAAAACATGCCTTTATTTGTTGTTCTACAACAATTTATTTATAATATAGTAGTGGAGAGGCAATGCTCTTAGAAAGAATGAAATTTAAACAGTCCTTTCGACAAGAGTTGAGTGAACAATAATGGAATACAATAAAAACCATTCAAATGGCAACCAACAATTGAAATATTTTGAATTGCAAAAGACTGAAATCTATTGATCGGTATAATAACAATCGAACAAGAATGGGAGGATCCGATAACAATGGAATCTTTTCTTATTCTTCCCCCATAACAATACCTTTGAACAGATTTTACAAAAGAGGGATAGTTGTTTCCACAGAACAAAGAGTTCTAACAGTCATTTCAATTAATAATAACCCCAAGCATGTAAACTGTGTTTATCGTTCTCTCTTCTCGTTGCATTCGACGGCGACGCCAATCGGGTACCCGAAAACTGTACGAGGTAATGTGTGACAATCAAGTTCAAATCGTAGTTCTTATATCGAACTTTAGTTCATTTAGGGGTTGGATACTTTCATTTACCATTGGTGAATTGTTGTTGAATGTCAAAACCCCCTTTTACTGGCTGCCTGCGAATAAATATCAAAGGGGGTACTTTTCACAACTATCTCGGACCATTCATACTCACTTGAATTCAATAACATTCCATCCAACTTTATTGCCTTCCTAATTACATTTTTTTCCTCATATGTATATTTTGCTAGGATTCATCTATGATAAATCGGAAATGTGTTAAAACACCCCTTTTTCTTGCAAATAAAAATATAAAAAGTAAAAGTGGCCAAACAAGAGCACGTGGTGTTCCTAAGTGGTCACTCTCCCAAGTACTGAGCACATCCAAATGTGCTTATCTTTGGTGATTGAATGAGAACGGGATTATTGACCATAATATGGCAGTTGGCAGACGTTTGACAATAAATACCTAAAAACAAAGTGAGGAATATTTGAAGGCAGTAGGGATTGCTTCGAAAATGGTTAGAAATATACTTGTATGTAATAGGGAGCATAGAGAAAAGTTATACATATTTAAGTAAACTATCAAATTCTTGAAATTTTATCGAAACTTTACCTCTAAATACGAGTAAATTCCTGCTCCCTGTTCGATTCCTGGTCGTGGAGGGCATAAACGTTGTTAATCAGAAAAACAAAGGAAAAACATGCCTTTATTTGTTGTTCTACAACAATTTATTTATAATATAGTAGTGGAGAGACAATGCTCTTAGAAAGAATGAAATTTAAACAGTCCTTTCGACAAGAGTTGAGTGAACAATAATGGAATACAATAAAAACCATTCAAATGGCAACCAACAATTGAAATCTTTTGAATTGCAAAAGACTGAAATCTATTGATCGGTATAATAACAATCGAACAAGAATGGGAGGATCCGATAACAATGGAATCTTTTCTTATTCTTCCCCCATAACAATACCTTTGAACTGATTTTACAAAAGAGGGATAGTTGTTTCCACAGAACAAAGAGTTCTAACAGTCATTTCAATTAATAATAACCCCAAGCATGTAAGCTGTGTTTATCGTTCTCTCTTCTCGTTGCATTCGACGGCGACGCCAATCGGGTACCCGAAAACTGTACGAGGTAATGTGTGACAATCAAGTTCAAATCGAAGTTCTTATATCGAACTTTAGTTCATTTAGGGGTTGGATACTTTCATTTACCATTGGTGAATTGTTGTTGAATGTCAAAACCCCCTTTTACTGGCTGCCTGCGAATAAATATCAAAGGGGGTACTTTTCACAACTATCTCGGACCATTCATACTCACTTGAATTCAATAACATTCCATCCAACTTTATTGCCTTCCTAATTACATTTTTTTCCTCATATGTATATTTTGCTAGGATTCATCTATGATAAATCGGAAATGTGTAAAAACACCCCTTTTTCTTGCAAATAAAAATATAAAAAGTAAAAGTGGCCAAACAAGAGCACGTGGTGTTCCTAAGTGGTCACTCTCCCAAGTACTGAGCACATCCAAATGTGCTTATCTTTGGTGATTGAATGAGAACGGGATTATTGACCATAATATGGCAGTTGGCAGACTTTTGACAATAAATACCTAAAAACAAAGTGAGGAATATTTGAAGGCAGTAGGGATTGCTTCGAAAATGGTTAGAAATATACTTGTATGTAATAGGGAGCATAGAGAAAAGTTATACATATTTAAGTAAACTATCGAATTCTTGAAATTTTATCGAAACTTTACCTCTAAATACGAGTAAATTCCTGCTCCCTGTTCGATTCCTGGTCGTGGAGGGCATAAACGTTGTTAATCAGAAAAACAAAGGAAAAACATGCCTTTATTTGTTGTTCTACAACAATTTATTTATAATATAGTAGTGGAGAGACAATGCTCTTAGAAAGAATGAAATTTAAACAGTCCTTTCGACAAGAGTTGAGTGAACAATAATGGAATACAATAAAAACCATTCAAATGGCAACCAACAATTGAAATCTTTTGAATTGCAAAAGACTGAAATCTATTGATCGGTATAATAACAATCGAACAAGAATGGGAGGATCCGATAACAATGGAATCTTTTCTTATTCTTCCCCCATAACAATACCTTTGAACTGATTTTACAAAAGAGGGATAGTTGTTTCCACAGAACAAAGAGTTCTAACAGTCATTTCAATTAATAATAACCCCAAGCATGTAAGCTGTGTTTATCGTTCTCTCTTCTCGTTGCATTCGACGGCGACGCCAATCGGGTACCCGAAAACTGTACGAGGTAATGTGTGACAATCAAGTTCAAATCGAAGTTCTTATATCGAACTTTAGTTCATTTAGGGGTTGGATACTTTCATTTACCATTGGTGAATTGTTGTTGAATGTCAAAACCCCCTTTTACTGGCTGCCTGCGAATAAATATCAAAGGGGGTACTTTTCACAACTATCTCGGACCATTCATACTCACTTGAATTCAATAACATTCCATCCAACTTTATTGCCTTCCTAATTACATTTTTTTCCTCATATGTATATTTTGCTAGGATTCATCTATGATAAATCGGAAATGTGTTAAAACACCCCTTTTTCTTGCAAATAAAAATATAAAAAGTAAAAGTGGCCAAACAAGAGCACGTGGTGTTCCTAAGTGGTCACTCTCCCAAGTACTGAGCACATCCAAATGTGCTTATCTTTGGTGATTGAATGAGAACGGGATTATTGACCATAATATGGCAGTTGGCAGACTTTTGACAATAAATACCTAAAAACAAAGTGAGGAATATTTGAAGGCAGTAAGGATTGCTTCGAAAATGGTTAGAAATATACTTGTATGTAATAGGGAGCATAGAGAAAAGTTATACATATTTAAGTAAACTATCGAATTCTTGAAATTTTATCGAAACTTTACCTCTAAATACGAGTAAATTCCTGCTCCCTGTTCGATTCCTGGTCGTGGAGGGCATAAACGTTGTTAATCAGAAAAACAAAGGAAAAACATGCCTTTATTTGTTGTTCTACAACAATTTATTTATAATATAGTAGTGGAGAGACAATGCTCTTAGAAAGAATGAAATTTAAACAGTCCTTTCGACAAGAGTTGAGTGAACAATAATGGAATACAATAAAAACCATTCAAATGGCAACCAACAATTGAAATCTTTTGAATTGCAAAAGACTGAAATCTATTGATCGGTATAATAACAATCGAACAAGAATGGGAGGATCCGATAACAATGGAATCTTTTCTTATTCTTCCCCCATAACAATACCTTTGAACTGATTTTACAAAAGAGGGATAGTTGTTTCCACAGAACAAAGAGTTCTAACAGTCATTTCAATTAATAATAACCCCAAGCATGTAAGCTGTGTTTATCGTTCTCTCTTCTCGTTGCATTCGACGGCGACGCCAATCGGGTACCCGAAAACTGTACGAGGTAATGTGTGACAATCAAGTTCAAATCTAAGTTCTTATATCGAACTTTAGTTCATTTAGGGGTTGGATACTTTCATTTACCATTGGTGAATTGTTGTTGAATGTCAAAACCCCCTTTTACTGGCTGCCTGCCAATAAATATCAAAGGGGGTACTTTTCACAACTATCTCGGACCATTCATACTCACTTGAATTCAATAACATTCCATCCAACTTTATTGCCTTCCTAATTACATTTTTTTCCTCATATGTATATTTTGCTAGGATTCATCTATGATAAATAGGAAATGTGTTAAAACACCCCTTTTTCTTGCAAATAAAAATATAAAAAGTAAAAGTGGCCAAACAAGAGCACGTGGTGTTCCTAAGTGGTCACTCTCCCAAGTACTGAGCACATCCAAATGTGCTTATCTTTGGTGATTGAATGAGAACGGGATTATTGACCATAATATGGCAGTTGGCAGACTTTTGACAATAAATACCTAAAAACAAAGTGAGGAATATTTGAAGGCAGTAGGGATTGCTTCGAAAATGGTTAGAAATATACTTGTATGTAATAGGGAGCATAGAGAAAAGTTATACATATTTAAGTAAACTATCGAATTCTTGAAATTTTATCGAAACTTTACCTCTAAATACGAGTAAATTCCTGCTCCCTGTTCGATTCCTGGTCGTGGAGGGCATAAACGTTGTTAATCAGAAAAACAAAGGAAAAACATGCCTTTATTTGTTGTTCTACAACAATTTATTTATAATATAGTAGTGGAGAGACAATGCTCTTAGAAAGAAGGAAATTTAAACAGTCCTTTCGACAACAGTTGAGTGAACAATAATGGAATACAATAAAAACCATTTAAATGGCAACCAACAATTGAAATCTTTTGAATTGCAAAAGACTGAAATCTATTGATCGGTATAATAACAATCGAACAAGAATGGGAGGATCCGATAACAATGGAATCTTTACTGATTCTTCCCCCATAACAATACCTTTGAACTGATTTTACAAAAGAGGGATAGTTGTTTCCACAGAACAAAGAGTTCTAACAGTCATTTCAATTAATAATAACCCCAAGCATGTAAGCTGTGTTTATCGTTCTCTCTTCTCGTTGCATTCGACGGCGACGCCAATCGGGTACCCGAAAACTGTACGAGGTAATGTGTGACAATCAAGTTCAAATCGAAGTTCTTATATCGAACTTTAGTTCATTTAGGGGTTGGATACTTTCATTTACCATTGGTGAATTGTTGTTGAATGTCAAAACCCCCTTTTACTGGCTGCCTGCGAATAAATATCAAAGGGGGTACTTTTCACAACTATCTCGGACCATTCATACTCACTTGAATTCAATAACATTCCATCCAACTTTATTGCCTTCCTAATTACATTTTTTTCCTCACTTATATGTATATTTTGCTAGGATTCATCTATGATAAATCGGAAATGTGTAAAAACACCCCTTTTTCTTGCAAATAAAAATATAAAAAGTAAAAGTGGCCAAACAAGAGCACGTGGTGTTCCTAAGTGGTCACTCTCCCAAGTACTGAGCACATCCAAATGTGCTTATCTTTGGTGATTGAATGAGAACGGGATTATTGACCATAATATGGCAGTTGGCAGATGTTTGACAATAAATACCTAAAAACAAAGTGAGGAATATTTGAAGGCAGTAGGGATTGCTTCGAAAATGGTTAGAAATATACTTGTATGTAATAGGGAGCATAGAGAAAAGTTATACATATTTAAGTAAACTATAGAATTCTTGAAATTTTATCGAAACTTTACCTCTAAATACGAGTAAATTCCTGCTCCCTGTTCGATTCCTGGTCGTGGAGGGCATAAACGTTGTTAATCAGAAAAACAAAGGAAAAACATGCCTTTATTTGTTGTTCTACAACAATTTATTTATAATATAGTAGTGGAGAGACAATGCTCTTAGAAAGAATGAAATTTAAACAGTCCTTTCGACAAGAGTTGAGTGAACAATAATGGAATACAATAAAAACCATTCAAATGGCAACCAACAATTGAAATCTTTTGAATTGCAAAAGACTGAAATCTATTGATCGTATAATAACAATCGAACAAGAATGGGAGGATCCGATAACAATGGAATCTTTTCTTATTCTTCCCCCATAACAATACCTTTGAACTGATTTTACAAAAGAGGGATAGTTGTTTCCACAGAACAAAGAGTTCTAACAGTCATTTCAATTAATAATAACCCCAAGCATGTAAGCTGTGTTTATCGTTCTCTCTTCTCGTTGCATTCGACGGCGACGCCAATCGGGTACCCGAAAACTGTACGAGGTAATGTGTGACAATCAAGTTCAAATCGAAGTTCTTATACCGAACTTTAGTTCATTTAGGGGTTGGATACTTTCATTTACCATTGGTGAATTGTTGTTGAATGTCAAAACCCCCTTTTACTGGCTGGCTGCGAATAAATATCAAAGGGGGTACTTTTCACAACTATCTCGGACCATTCATACTCACTTGAATTCAACAACATTCCATCCAACTTTATTGCCTTCCTAATTACATTTTTTTCCTCACTTATATGTATATTTTGCTAGGATTCATCTATGATAAATCGGAAATGTGTAAAAACACCCCTTTTTCTTGCAAATAAAAATATAAAAAGTAAAAGTGGCCAAACAAGAGCACGTGGTGTTCCTAAGTGGTCACTCTCCCAAGTACTGAGCACATCCAAATGTGCTTATCTTTGGTGATTGAATGAGAACGGGATTATTGACCATAATATGGCAGTTGGCAGACTTTTGACAATAAATACCTAAAAACAAAGTGAGGAATATTTGAAGGCAGTAGGGATTGCTTCGAAAATGGTTAGAAATATACTTGTATGTAATAGGGAGCATAGAGAAAAGTTATACATATTTAAGTAAACTATCGAATTCTTGAAATTTTATCGAAACTTTACCTCTAAATACGAGTAAATTCCTGCTCCCTGTTCGATTCCTGGTCGTGGAGGGCATAAACGTTGTTAATCAGAAAAACAAAGGAAAAACATGCCTTTATTTGTTGTTCTACAACAATTTATTTATAATATAGTAGTGGAGAGACAATGCTCTTAGAAAGAATGAAATTTAAACAGTCCTTTCGACAAGAGTTGAGTGAACAATAATGGAATACAATAAAAACCATTCAAATGGCAACCAACAATTGAAATCTTTTGAATTGCAAAAGACTGAAATCTATTGATCGGTATAATAACAATCGAACAAGAATGGGAGGATCCGATAACAATGGAATCTTTTCTTATTCTTCCCCCATAACAATACCTTTGAACTGATTTTACAAAAGAGGGATAGTTGTTTCCACAGAACAAAGAGTTCTAACAGTCATTTCAATTAATAATAACCGCAAGCATGTAAGCTGTGTTTATCGTTCTCTCTTCTCGTTGCATTCGACGGCGACGCCAATCGGGTACCCGAAAACTGTACGAGGTAATGTGTGACAATCAAGTTCAAATCGAAGTTCTTATATCGAACTTTAGTTCATTTAGGGGTTGGATACTTTCATTTACCATTGGTGAATTGTTGTTGAATGTCAAAACCCCCTTTTACTGGCTGCCTGCGAATAAATATCAAAGGGGGTACTTTTCACAACTATCTCGGACCATTCATACTCACTTGAATTCAATAACATTCCATCCAACTTTATTGCCTTCCTAATTACATTTTTTTCCTCACTTATATGTATATTTTGCTAGGATTCATCTATGATAAATCGGAAATGTGTAAAAACACCCCTTTTTCTTGCAAATAAAAATATAAAAAGTAAAAGTGGCCAAACAAGAGCACGTGGTGTTCCTAAGTGGTCACTCTCCCAAGTACTGAGCACATCCAAATGTGCTTATCTTTGGTGATTGAATGAGAACGGGATTATTGACCATAATATGGCAGTTGGCAGACGTTTGACAATAAATACCTAAAAACAAAGTGAGGAATATTTGAAGGCAGTAGGGATTGCTTCGAAAATGGTTAGAAATATACTTGTATGTAATAGGGAGCATAGAGAAAAGTTATACATATTTAAGTAAACTATCGAATTCTTGAAATTTTATCGAACTTTACCTCTAAATACGAGTAAATTCCTGCTCCCTGTTCGATTCCTGGTCGTGGAGGGCATAAACGTTGTTAATCAGAAAAACAAAGGAAAAACATGCCTTTATTTGTTGTTCTACAACAATTTATTTATAATATAGTAGTGGAGAGACAATGCTCTTAGAAAGAATGAAATTTAAACAGTCCTTTCGACAAGAGTTGAGTGAACAATAATGGAATACAATAAAAACCATTCAAATGGCAACCAACAATTGAAATCTTTTGAATTGCAAAAGACTGAAATCTATTGATCGGTATAATAACAATCGAACAAGAATGGGAGGATCCGATAACAATGGAATCTTTTCTTATTCTTCCCCCATAACAATACCTTTGAACTGATTTTACAAAAGAGGTATAGTTGTTTCCACAGAACAAAGAGTTCTAACAGTAATTTCAATTAATAATAACCCCAAGCATGTAAGCTGTGTTTATCGTTCTCTCTTCTCGTTGCATTCGACGGCGACGCCAATCGGGTACCCGAAAACTGTACGAGGTAATGTGTGACAATCAAGTTCAAATCGAAGTTCTTATATCGAACTTTAGTTCATTTAGGGGTTGGATACTTTCATTTACCATTGGTGAATTGTTGTTGAATGTCAAAACCCCCTTTTACTGGCTGCCTGCGAATAAATATCAAAGGGGGTACTTTTCACAACTATCTCGGACCATTCATACTCACTTGAATTCAATAACATTCCATCCAACTTTATTGCCTTCCTAATTACATTTTTTTCCTCACTTATATGTATATTTTGCTAGGATTCATCTATGATAAATCGGAAATGTGTAAAAACACCCCTTTTTCTTGCAAATAAAAATATAAAAAGTAAAAGTGGCCAAACAAGATCACGTGGTGTTCCTAAGTGGTCACTCTCCCAAGTACTGAGCAAATCCAAATGTGCTTATCTTTGGTGATTGAATGAGAACGGGATTATTGACCATAATATGGCAGTTGGCAGACGTTTGACAATAAATACCTAAAAACAAAGTGAGGAATATTTGAAAGCAGTAGGGATTGCTTCGAAAATGGTTAGAAATATACTTGTATGTAATAGGGAGCATAGAGAAAAGTTATACATATTTAAGTAAACTATCGAATTCTTAAAATTTTATCGAAACTTTACCTCTAAATACGAGTAAATTCCTGCTCCCTGTACGATTCCTGGTCGTGGAGGGCATAAACGTTGTTAATCAGAAAAACAAAGGAAAAACATGCCTTTATTTGTTGTTCTACAACAATTTATTTATAATATAGTAGTGGAGAGACAATGCTCTTAGAAAGAATGAAATTTAAACAGTCCTTTCGACAAGAGTTGAGTGAACAATAATGGAATACATTAAAAACCATTCAAATGGCAACCAACAATTGAAATCTTTTGAATTGCAAAAGACTGAAATCTATTGATCGGTATAATAACAATCGAACAAGAATGGGAGGATCCGATAACAATGGAATCTTTTCTTATTCTTCCCCCATAACAATACCTTTGAACTGATTTTACAAAAGAGGGATAGTTGTTTCCACAGAACAAAGAGTTCTAACAGTCATTTCAATTAATAATAACCCCAAGCATGTAAGCTGTGTTTATCGTTCTCTCTTCTCGTTGCATTCGACGGCGACGCCAATCGGGTACCCGAAAACTGTACGAGGTAATGTGTGACAATCAAGTTCAAATCGAAGTTCTTATATCGAACTTTAGTTCATTTAGGGGTTGGATACTTTCATTTACCATTGGTGAATTGTTGTTGAATGTCAAAACCCCCTTTTACTGGCTGCCTGCGAATAAATATCAAAGGGGGTACTTTTCACAACTATCTCGGACCATTCATACTCACTTGAATTCAATAACATTCCATCCAACTTTATTGCCTTCCTAATTACATTTTTTTCCTCACTTATATGTATATTTTGCTAGGATTCATCTATGATAAATCGGAAATGTGTAAAAACACCCCTTTTTCTTGCAAATAAAAATATAAAAAGTAAAAGTGGCCAAACAAGATCACGTGGTGTTCCTAAGTGGTCACTCTCCCAAGTACTGAGCACATCCAAATGTGCTTATCTTTGGTGATTGAATGAGAACGGGATTATTGACCATAATATGGCAGTTGGCAGACGTTTGACAATAAATACCTAAAAACAAAGTGAGGAATATTTGAAGGCAGTAGGGATTGCTTCGAAAATGGTTAGAAATATACTTGTATGTAATAGGGAGCATAGAGAAAAGTTATACATATTTAAGTAAACTATCGAATTCTTGAAATTTTATCGAAACTTTACCTCTAAATACGAGTAAATTCCTGCTCCCTGTTCGATTCCTGGTCGTGGAGGGCATAAACGTTGTTAATCAGAAAAACAAAGGAAAAACATGCCTTTATTTGTTGTTCTACAACAATTTATTTATAATATAGTAGTGGAGAGACAATGCTCTTAGAAAGAATGAAATTTAAACAGTCCTTTCGACAAGAGTTGAGTGAACAATAATGGAATACAATAAAAACCATTCAAATGGCAACCAACAATTGAAATCTTTTGAATTGCAAAAGACTGAAATCTATTGATCGGTATAATAACAATCGAACAAGAATGGGAGGATCCGATAACAATGGAATCTTTTCTTATTCTTCCCCCATAACAATACCTTTGAACTGATTTTACAAAAGAGGGATAGTTGTTTCCACAGAACAAAGAGTTCTAACAGTCATTTCAATTAATAATAACCCCAAGCATGTAAGCTGTGTTTATCGTTCTCTCTTCTCGTTGCATTCGACGGCGACGCCAATCGGGTACCCGAAAACTGTACGAGGTAATGTGTGACAATCAAGTTCAAATCTAAGTTCTTATATCGAACTTTAGTTCATTTAGGGGTTGGATACTTTCATTTACCATTGGTGAATTGTTGTTGAATGTCAAAACCCCCTTTTACTGGCTGCCTGCGAATAAATATCAAAGGGGGTACTTTTCACAACTATCTCGGACCATTCATACTCACTTGAATTCAATAACATTCCATCCAACTTTATTGCCTTCCTAATTACATTTTTTTCCTCACTTATATGTATATTTTGCTAGGATTCATCTATGATAAATCGGAAATGTGTAAAAACACCCCTTTTTCTTGCAAATAAAAATATAAAAAGTAAAAGTGGCCAAACAAGATCACGTGGTGTTCCTAAGTGGTCACTCTCCCAAGTACTGAGAACATCCAAATGTGCTTATCTTTGGTGGTTGAATGAGAACGGGATTATTGACCATAATATGGCAGTTGGCAGACGTTTGACAATAAATACCTAAAAACAAAGTGAGGAATATTTGAAAGCAGTAGGGATTGCTTCGAAAATGGTTAGAAATATACTTGTATGTAATAGGGAGCATAGAGAAAAGTTATACATATTTAAGTAAACTATCGAATTCTTGAAATTTTATCGAAACTTTACCTCTAAATACGAGTAAATTCCTGCTCCCTGTTCGATTCCTGGTCGTGGAGGGCATAAACGTTGTTAATCAGAAAAACAAAGGAAAAACATGCCTTTATTTGTTGTTCTACAACAATTTATTTATAATATAGTAGTGGAGAGACAATGCTCTTAGAAAGAATGAAATTTAAACAGTCCTTTCGACAAGAGTTGAGTGAACAATAATGGAATACAATAAAAACCATTCAAATGGCAACCAACAATTGAAATCTTTTGAATTGCAGAAGACTGAAATCTATTGATAGGTATAATAACAATCGAACAAGAATGGGAGGATCCGATAACAATGGAATCTTTTCTTATTCTTCCCCCATAACAATACCTTTGAACTGATTTTACAAAAGAGGGATAGTTGTTTCCACAGAACAAAGAGTTCTAACAGTCATTTCAATTAATAATAACCCCAAGCATGTAAGCTGTGTTTATCGTTCTCTCTTCTCGTTGCATTCGACGGCGACGCCAATCGGGTACCCGAAAACTGTACGAGGTAATGTGTGACAATCAAGTTCAAATCGAAGTTCTTATATCGAACTTTAGTTCATTTAGGGGTTGGATACTTTCATTTACCATTGGTGAATTGTTGTTGAATGTCAAAACCCCCTTTTACTGGCTGCCTGCGAATAAATATCAAAGGGGGTACTTTTCACAACTATCTCGGACCATTCATACTCACTTGAATTCAATAACATTCCATCCAACTTTATTGCCTTCCTAATTACATTTTTTTCCTCACTTATATGTATATTTTGCTAGGATTCATCTATGATAAATCGGAAATGTGTAAAAACACCCCTTTTTCTTGCAAATAAAAATATAAAAAGTAAAAGTGGCCAAACAAGATCACGTGGTGTTCCTAAGTGGTCACTCTCCCAAGTACTGAGCACATCCAAATGTGCTTATCTTTGGTGATTGAATGAGAACGGGATTATTGACCATAATATGGCAGTTGGCAGACGTTTGACAATAAATACCTAAAAACAAAGTGAGGAATATTTGAAGGCAGTAGGGATTGCTTCGAAAATGGTTAGAAATATACTTGTATGTAATAGGGAGCATAGAGAAAAGTTATACATATTTAAGTAAACTATCGAATTCTTGAAATTTTATCGAAACTTTACCTCTAAATACGAGTAAATTCCTGCTCCCTGTTCGATTCCTGGTCGTGGAGGGCATAAACGTTGTTAATCAGAAAAACAAAGGAAAAACATGCCTTTATTTGTTGTTCTACAACAATTTATTTATAATATAGTAGTGGAGAGACAATGCTCTTAGAAAGAATGAAATTTAAACAGTCCTTTCGACAAGAGTTGAGTGAACAATAATGGAATACAATAAAAACCATTCAAATGGCAACCAACAATTGAAATCTTTTGAATTGCAAAAGACTGAAATCTATTGATCGGTATAATAACAATCGAACAAGAATGGGAGGATCCGATAACAATGGAATCTTTTCTTATTCTTCCCCCATAACAATACCTTTGAACTGATTTTACAAAAGAGGGATAGTTGTTTCCACAGAACAAAGAGTTCTAACAGTCATTTCAATTAATAATAACCCCAAGCATGTAAGCTGTGTTTATCGTTCTCTCTTCTCGTTGCATTCGACGGCGACGCCAATCGGGTACCCGAAAACTGTACGAGGTAATGTGTGACAATCAAGTTCCAATCGAAGTTCTTATATCGAACTTTAGTTCATTTAGGGGTTGGATACTTTCATTTACCATTGGTGAATTGTTGTTGAATGTCAAAACCCCCTTTTACTGGCTGCCTGCGAATAAATATCAAAGGGGGTACTTTTCACAACTATCTCGGACCATTCATACTCACTTGAATTCAATAACATTCCATCCAACTTTATTGCCTTCCTAATTACATTTTTTTCCTCACTTATATGTATATTTTGCTAGGATTCATCTATGATAAATCGGAAATGTGTAAAAACACCCCTTTTTCTTGCAAATAAAAATATAAAAAGTAAAAGTGGCCAAACAAGATCACGTGGTGTTCCTAAGTGGTCACTCTCCCAAGTACTGAGCACATCCAAATGTGCTTATCTTTGGTGATTGAATGAGAACGGGATTATTGACCATAATATGGCAGTTGGCAGACGTTTGACAATAAATACCTAAAAACAAAGTGAGGAATATT
The DNA here is from genome assembly GCA_947359465.1 of Metellina segmentata. Classification (NCBI taxonomy): domain Eukaryota; kingdom Metazoa; phylum Arthropoda; class Arachnida; order Araneae; family Tetragnathidae; genus Metellina; species Metellina segmentata. The sequence continues at coordinate 72,224,679 of OX375875.1, read as the reverse complement.
TGAAGGCAGTAGGGATTGCTTCGAAAATGGTTAGAAATATACTTGTATGTAATAGGGAGCATAGAGAAAAGTTATACATATTTAAGTAAACTATCGAATTCTTGAAATTTTATCGAAACTTTACCTCTAAATACGAGTAAATTCCTGCTCCCTGTTCGATTCCTGGTCGTGGAGGGCATAAACGTTGTTAATCAGAAAAACAAAGGAAAAACATGCCTTTATTTGTTGTTCTACAACAATTTATTTATAATATAGTAGTGGAGAGACAATGCTCTTAGAAAGAATGAAATTTAAACAGTCCTTTCGACAAGAGTTGAGTGAACAATAATGGAATACAATAAAAACCATTCAAATGGCAACCAACAATTGAAATCTTTTGAATTGCAAAAGACTGAAATCTATTGATCGGTATAATAACAATCGAACAAGAATGGGAGGATCCGATAACAATGGAATCTTTTCTTATTCTTCCCCCATAACAATACCTTTGAACTGATTTTACAAAAGAGGGATAGTTGTTTCCACAGAACAAAGAGTTCTAACAGTCATTTCAATTAATAATAACCCCAAGCATGTAAGCTGTGTTTATCGTTCTCTCTTCTCGTTGCATTCGACGGCGACGCCAATCGGGTACCCGAAAACTGTACGAGGTAATGTGTGACAATCAAGTTCAAATCGAAGTTCTTATATCGAACTTTAGTTCATTTAGGGGTTGGATACTTTCATTTACCATTGGTGAATTGTTGTTGAATGTCAAAACCCCCTTTTACTGGCTGCCTGCGAATAAATATCAAAGGGGGTACTTTTCACAACTATCTCGGACCATTCATACTCACTTGAATTCAATAACATTCCATCCAACTTTATTGCCTTCCTAATTACATTTTTTTCCTCACTTATATGTATATTTTGCTAGGATTCATCTATGATAAATCGGAAATGTGTAAAAACACCCCTTTTTCTTGCAAATAAAAATATAAAAAGTAAAAGTGGCCAAACAAGATCACGTGGTGTTCCTAAGTGGTCACTCTCCCAAGTACTGAGCACATCCAAATGTGCTTATCTTTGGTGATTGAATGAGAACGGGATTATTGACCATAATATGGCAGTTGGCAGACGTTTGACAATAAATACCTAAAAACAAAGTGAGGAATATTTGAAGGCAGTAGGGATTGCTTCGAAAATGGTTAGAAATATACTTGTATGTAATAGGGAGCATAGAGAAAAGTTATACATATTTAAGTAAACTATCGAATTCTTGAAATTTTTTCGAAACTTTACCTCTAAATACGAGTAAATTCCTGCTCCCTGTTCGATTCCTGGTCGTGGAGGGCATAAACGTTGTTAATCAGAAAAACAAAGGAAAAACATGCCTTTATTTGTTGTTCTACAACAATTTATTTATAATATAGTAGTGGAGAGACAATGCTCTTAGAAAGAATGAAATTTAAACAGTCCTTTCGACAAGAGTTGAGTGAACAATAATGGAATACAATAAAAACCATTCAAATGGCAACCAACAATTGAAATCTTTTGAATTGCAAAAGACTGAAATCTATTGATCGGTATAATAACAATCGAACAAGAATGGGAGGATCCGATAACAATGGAATCTTTTCTTATTCTTCCCCCATAACAATACCTTTGAACTGATTTTACAAAAGAGGGATAGTTGTTTCCACAGAACAAAGAGTTCTAACAGTAATTTCAATTAATAATAACCCCAAGCATGTAAGCTGTGTTTATCGTTCTCTCTTCTCGTTGCATTCGACGGCGACGCCAATCGGGTACCCGAAAACTGTACGAGGTAATGTGTGACAATCAAGTTCAAATCGAAGTTCTTATATCGAACTTTAGTTCATTTAGGGGTTGGATACTTTCATTTACCATTGGTGAATTGTTGTTGAATGTCAAAACCCCCTTTTACTGCCTGCCTGCGAATAAATATCAAAGGGGGTACTTTTCACAACTATCTCGGACCATTCATACTCACTTGAATTCAATAACATTCCATCCAACTTTATTGCCTTCCTAATTACATTTTTTTCCTCACTTATATGTATATTTTGCTAGGATTCATCTATGATAAATCGGAAATGTGTAAAAACACCCCTTTTTCTTGCAAATAAAAATATAAAAAGTAAAAGTGGCCAAACAAGATCACGTGGTGTTCCTAAGTGGTCACTCTCCCAAGTACTGAGCACATCCAAATGTGCTTATCTTTGGTGATTGAATGAGAACGGGATTATTGACCATAATATGGCAGTTGGCAGACGTTTGACAATAAATACCTAAAAACAAAGTGAGGAATATTTGAAGGCAGTAGGGATTGCTTCGAAAATGGTTAGAAATATACTTGTATGTAATAGGGAGCATAGAGAAAAGTTATACATATTTAAGTAAACTATCGAATTCTTGAAATTTTATCGAAACTTTACCTCTAAATACGAGTAAATTCCTGCTCCCTGTTCGATTCCTGGTCGTGGAGGGCATAAACGTTGTTAATCAGAAAAACAAAGGAAAAACATGCCTTTATTTGTTGTTCTACAACAATTTATTTATAATATAGTAGTGGAGAGACAATGCTCTTATAAAGAATGAAATTTAAACAGTCCTTTCGACAAGAGTTGAGTGAACAATAATGGAATACAATAAAAACCATTCAAATGGCAACCAACAATTGAAATCTTTTGAATTGCAAAAGACTGAAATCTATTGATCGGTATAATAACAATCGAACAAGAATGGGAGGATCCGATAACAATGGAATCTTTTCTTATTCTTCCCCCATAACAATACCTTTGAACTGATTTTACAAAAGAGGGATAGTTGTTTCCACAGAACAAAGAGTTCTAACAGTCATTTCAATTAATAATAACCCCAAGCATGTAAGCTGTGTTTATCGTTCTCTCTTCTCGTTGCATTCGACGGCGACGCCAATCGGGTACCCGAAAACTGTACGAGGTAATGTGTGACAATCAAGTTCAAATCGAAGTTCTTATATCGAACTTTAGTTCATTTAGGGGTTGGATACTTTCATTTACCATTGGTGAATTGTTGTTGAATGTCAAAACCCCCTTTTATTGGCTGCCTGCGAATAAATATCAAAGGGGGTACTTTTCACAACTATCTCGGACCATTCATACTCACTTGAATTCAATAACATTCCATCCAACTTTATTGCCTTCCTAATTACATTTTTTTCCTCACTTATATGTATATTTTGCTAGGATTCTTCTATGATAAATCGGAAATGTGTAAAAACACCCCTTTTTCTTGCAAATAAAAATATAAAAAGTAAAAGTTGCCAAACAAGAGCACGTGGTGTTCCTAAGTGGTCACTCTCCCAAGTACTGAGCACATCCAAATGTGATTATCTTTGGTGATTGAATGAGAACGGGATTATTGACCATAATATGGCAGTTGGCAGACGTTTGACAATAAATACCTAAAAACAAAGTGAGGAATATTTGAAGGCAGTAGGGATTGCTTCGAAAATGGTTAGAAATATACTTGTATGTAATAGGGAGCATAGAGAAATGTTATACATATTTAAGTAAACTATCGAATTCTTGAAATTTTATCGAAACTTTACCTCTAAATACGAGTAAATTAATGCTCCCTGTTCGATTCCTGGTCGTGGAGGGCATAATCGTTGTTAATCAGAAAAACAAAGGAAAAACATGCCTTTATTTGTTGTTCTACAACAATTTATTTATAATATAGTAGTGGAGAGACAATGCTCTTAGAAAGAATGAAATTTAAACAGTCCTTTCGACAAGAGTTGAGTGAACAATAATGGAATACAATAAAAACCATTCAAATGGCAACCAACAATTGAAATCTTTTGAATTGCAAAAGACTGAAATCTATTGATCGGTATAATAACAATCGAACAAGAATGGGAGGATCCGATAACAATGGAATCTTTTCTTATTCTTCCCACATAACAATACCTTTGAACTGATTTTACAAAAGAGGGATAGTTGTTTCCACAGAACAAAGAGTTCTAACAGTCATTTCAATTAATAATAACCCCAAGCATGTAAGCTGTGTTTATCGTTCTCTCTTCTCGTTGCATTCGACGGCGACGCCAATCGGGTACCCGAAAACTGTACGAGGTAATGTGTGACAATCAAGTTCAAATCGAAGTTCTTATATCGAACTTTAGTTCATTTAGGGGTTGGATACTTTCATTTACCATTGGTGAATTGTTGTTGAATGTCAAAACCCCCTTTTACTGGCTGCCTGCGAATAAATATCAAAGGGGGTACTTTTCACAACTATCTCGGACCATTCATACTCACTTGAATTCAATAACATTCCATCCAACTTTATTGCCTTCCTATTTACATTTTTTTCCTCACTTATATGTATATTTTGCTAGGATTCATCTATGATAAATCGGAAATGTGTAAAAACACCCCTTTTTCTTGCAAATAAAAATATAAAAAGTAAAAGTGGCCAAACAAGAGCACGTGGTGTTCCTAAGTGGTCACTCTCCCAAGTACTGAGCACATCCAAATGTGCTTATCTTTGGTGATTGAATGAGAACGGGATTATTGACCATAATATGGCAGTTGGCAGACGTTTGACAATAAATACCTAAAAACAAAGTGAGGAATATTTGAAGGCAGTAGGGATTGCTTCGAAAATGGTTAGAAATATACTTGTATGTAATAGGGAGCATAGAGAAATGTTATACATATTTAAGTAAACTATCGAATTCTTGAAATTTTATCGAAACTTTACCTCTAAATACGAGTAAATTCCTGCTCCCTGTTCGATTCCTGGTCGTGGAGGGCATAAACGTTGTTAATCAGAAAAACAAAGGAAAAACATGCCTTTATTTGTTGTTCTACAACAATTTATTTATAATATAGTAGTGGAGAGACAATGCTCTTAGAAAGAATGAAATTTAAACAGTCCTTTCGACAAGAGTTGAGTGAACAATAATGGAATACAATAAAAACCATTCAAATGGCAACCAACAATTGAAATCTTTTGAATTGCAAAAGACTGAAATCTATTGATCGGTATAATAACAATCGAACAAGAATGGGAGGATCCGATAACAATGGAATCTTTTCTTATTCTTCCCCCATAACAATACCTTTGAACTGATTTTACAAAAGAGGGATAGTTGTTTCCACAGAACAAAGAGTTCTAACAGTCATTTCAATTAATAATAACCCCAAGCATGTAAGCTGTGTTTATCGTTCTCTCTTCTCGTTGCATTCGACGGCGACGCCAATCGGGTACCCGAAAACTGTACGAGGTAATGTGTGACAATCAAGTTCAAATCGAAGTTCTTATATCGAACTTTAGTTCATTTAGGGGTTGGATACTTTCATTTACCATTGGTGAATTGTTGTTGAATGTCAAAACCCCCTTTTACTGGCTGCCTGCGAATAAATATCAAAGGGGGTACTTTTCACAACTATCTCGGACCATTCATACTCACTTGAATTCAATAACATTCCATCCAACTTTATTGCCTTCCTAATTACATTTTTTTCCTCACTTATATGTATATTTTGCTAGGATTCATCTATGATAAATCGGAAATGTGTAAAAACACCCCTTTTTCTTGCAAATAAAAATATAAAAAGTAAAAGTGGCCAAACAAGATCACGTGGTGTTCCTAAGTGGTCACTCTCCCAAGTACTGAGCACATCCAAATGTGCTTATCTTTGGTGATTGAATGAGAACGGGATTATTGACCATAATATGGCAGTTGGCAGACGTTTGACAATAAATACCTAAAAACAAAGTGAGGAATATTTGAAGGCAGTAGGGATTGCTTCGAAAATGGTTAGAAATATACTTGTATGTAATAGGGAGCATAGAGAAAAGTTATACATATTTAAGTAAACTATCGAATTCTTGAAATTTTATCGAAACTTTACCTCTAAATACGAGTAAATTCCTGCTCCCTGTTCGATTCCTGGTCGTGGAGGGCATAAACGTTGTTAATCAGAAAAACAACGGAAAAACATGCCTTTATTTGTTGTTCTACAACAATTTATTTATAATATAGTAGTGGAGAGACAATGCTCTTAGAAAGAATGAAATTTAAACAGTCCTTTCGACAAGAGTTGAGTGAACAATAATGGAATACAATAAAAACCATTCAAATGGCAACCAACAATTAAAATCTTTTGAATTGCAAAAGACTGAAATCTATTGATCGGTATAATAACAATCGAACAAGAATGGGACGATCCGATAACAATGGAATCTTTTCTTATTCTTCCCCCATAACAATACCTTTGAACTGATTTTACAAAAGAGGGATAGTTGTTTCCACAGAACAAAGAGTTCTAACAGTAATTTCAATTAATAATAACCCCAAGCATGTAAGCTGTGTTTATCGTTCTCTCTTCTCGTTGCATTCGACGGCGACGCCAATCGGGTACCCGAAAACTGTACGAGGTAATGTGTGACAATCAAGTTCAAATCGAAGTTCTTATATCGAACTTTAGTTCATTTAGGGGTTGGATACTTTCATTTACCATTGGTGAATTGTTGTTGAATGTCAAAACCCCCTTTTACTGGCTGCCTGCGAATAAATATCAAAGGGGGTACTTTTCACAACTATCTCGGACCATTCATACTCACTTGAATTCAATAACATTCCATCCAACTTTATTGCCTTCCTAATTACATTTTTTTCCTCACTTATATGTATATTTTGCTAGGATTCATCTATGATAAATCGGAAATGTGTAAAAACACCCCTTTTTCTTGCAAATAAAAATATAAAAAGTAAAAGTGGCCAAACAAGATCACGTGGTGTTCCTAAGTGGTCACTCTCCCAAGTACTGAGCACATCCAAATGTGCTTATCTTTGGTGATTGAATGAGAACGGGATTATTGACCATAATATGGCAGTTGGCAGACGTTTGACAATAAATACCTAAAAACAAAGTGAGGAATATTTGAAGGCAGTAGGGATTGCTTCGAAAATGGTTAGAAATATACTTGTATGTAATAGGGAGCATAGAGAAAAGTTATACATATTTAAGTAAACTATCGAATTCTTGAAATTTTTTCGAAACTTTACCTCTAAATACGAGTAAATTCCTGCTCCCTGTTCGATTCCTGGTCGTGGAGGGCATAAACGTTGTTAATCAGAAAAACAAAGGAAAAACATGCCTTTATTTGTTGTTCTACAACAATTTATTTATAATATAGTAGTGGAGAGACAATACTCTTAGAAAGAATGAAATTTAAACAGTCCTTTCGACAAGAGTTGAGTGAACAATAATGGAATACAATAAAAACCATTCAAATGGCAACCAACAATTGAAATCTTTTGAATTGCAAAAGACTGAAATCTATTGATCGGTATAATAACAATCGAACAAGAATGGGAGGATCCGATAACAATGGAATCTTTTCTTATTCTTCCCCCATAACAATACCTTTGAACTGATTTTACAAAAGAGGGATAGTTGTTTCCACAGAACAAAGAGTTCTAACAGTAATTTCTATTAATAATAACCCCAAGCATGTAAGCTGTGTTTATCGTTCTCTCTTCTCGTTGCATTCGACGGCGACGCCAATCGGGTACCCGAAAACTGTACGAGGTAATGTGTGACAATCAAGTTCAAATCGAAGTTCTTATATCGAACTTTAGTTCATTTAGGGGTTGGATACTTTCATTTACCATTGGTGAATTGTTGTTGAATGTCAAAACCCCCTTTTACTGGCTGCCTGCGAATAAATATCAAAGGGGGTACTTTTCACAACTATCTCGGACCATTCATACTCACTTGAATTCAATAACATTCCATCCAAATTTATTGCCTTCCTAATTACATTTTTTTACTCACTTATATGTATATTTTGCTAGGATTCATCTATGATAAATCGGAAATGTGTAAAAACACCCCTTTTTCTTGCAAATAAAAATATAAAAAGTAAAAGTGGCCAAACAAGATCACGTGGTGTTCCTAAGTGGTCACTCTCCCAAGTACTGAGCACATCCAAATGTGCTTATCTTTGGTGATTGAATGAGAACGGGATTATTGACCATAATATGGCAGTTGGCAGACGTTTGACAATAAATACCTAAAAACAAAGTGAGGAATATTTGAAGGCAGTAGGGATTGCTTCGAAAATGGTTAGAAATATACTTGTATGTAATAGGGAGCATAGAGAAAAGTTATACATATTTAAGTAAACTATCGAATTCTTGAAATTTTATCGAAACTTTACCTCTAAATACGAGTAAATTCCTGCTCCCTGTTCGATTCCTGGTCGTGGAGGGCATAAACGTTGTTAATCAGAAAAACAACGGAAAAACATGCCTTTATTTGTTGTTCTACAACAATTTATTTATAATATAGTAGTGGAGAGACAATGCTCTTAGAAAGAATGAAATTTAAACAGTCCTTTCGACAAGAGTTGAGTGAACAATAATGGAATACAATAAAAACCATTCAAATGGCAACCAACAATTAAAATCTTTTGAATTGCAAAAGACTGAAATCTATTGATCGGTATAATAACAATCGAACAAGAATGGGACGATCCGATAACAATGGAATCTTTTCTTATTCTTCCCCCATAACAATACCTTTGAACTGATTTTACAAAAGAGGGATAGTTGTTTCCACAGAACAAAGAGTTCTAACAGTAATTTCAATTAATAATAACCCCAAGCATGTAAGCTGTGTTTATCGTTCTCTCTTCTCGTTGCATTCGACGGCGACGCCAATCGGGTACCCGAAAACTGTACGAGGTAATGTGTGACAATCAAGTTCAAATCGAAGTTCTTATATCGAACTTTAGTTCATTTAGGGGTTGGATACTTTCATTTACCATTGGTGAATTGTTGTTGAATGTCAAAACCCCCTTTTACTGGCTGCCTGCGAATAAATATCAAAGGGGGTACTTTTCACAACTATCTCGGACCATTCATACTCACTTGAATTCAATAACATTCCATCCAACTTTATTGCCTTCCTAATTACATTTTTTTCCTCACTTATATGTATATTTTGCTAGGATTCATCTATGATAAATCGGAAATGTGTAAAAACACCCCTTTTTCTTGCAAATAAAAATATAAAAAGTAAAAGTGGCCAAACAAGATCACGTGGTGTTCCTAAGTGGTCACTCTCCCAAGTACTGAGCACATCCAAATGTGCTTATCTTTGGTGATTGAATGAGAACGGGATTATTGACCATAATATGGCAGTTGGCAGACGTTTGACAATAAATACCTAAAAACAAAGTGAGGAATATTTGAAGGCAGTAGGGATTGCTTCGAAAATGGTTAGAAATATACTTGTATGTAATAGGGAGCATAGAGAAAAGTTATACATATTTAAGTAAACTATCGAATTCTTGAAATTTTTTCGAAACTTTACCTCTAAATACGAGTAAATTCCTGCTCCCTGTTCGATTCCTGGTCGTGGAGGGCATAAACGTTGTTAATCAGAAAAACAAAGGAAAAACATGCCTTTATTTGTTGTTCTACAACAATTTATTTATAATATAGTAGTGGAGAGACAATACTCTTAGAAAGAATGAAATTTAAACAGTCCTTTCGACAAGAGTTGAGTGAACAATAATGGAATACAATAAAAACCATTCAAATGGCAACCAACAATTGAAATCTTTTGAATTGCAAAAGACTGAAATCTATTGATCGGTATAATAACAATCGAACAAGAATGGGAGGATCCGATAACAATGGAATCTTTTCTTATTCTTCCCCCATAACAATACCTTTGAACTGATTTTACAAAAGAGGGATAGTTGTTTCCACAGAACAAAGAGTTCTAACAGTCATTTCAATTAATAATAACCCCAAGCATGTAAGCTGTGTTTATCGTTCTCTCTTCTCGTTGCATTCGACGGCGACGCCAATCGGGTACCCGAAAACTGTACGAGGTAATGTGTGACAATCAAGTTCAAATCGAAGTTCTTATATCGAACTTTAGTTCATTTAGGGGTTGGATACTTTCATTTACCATTGGTGAATTGTTGTTGAATGTCAAAACCCCCTTTTACTGGCTGCCTGCGAATAAATATCAAAGGGGGTACTTTTCACAACTATCTCGGACCATTCATACTCACTTGAATTCAATAACATTCCATCCAACTTTATTGCCTTCCTAATTACATTTTTTTCCTCACTTATATGTATATTTTGCTAGGATTCATCTATGATAAATCGGAAATGTGTAAAAACACCCCTTTTTCTTGCAAATAAAAATATAAAAAGTAAAAGTGGCCAAACAAGATCACGTGGTGTTCCTAAGTGGTCACTCTCCCAAGTACTGAGCACATCCAAATGTGCTTATCTTTGGTGATTGAATGAGAACGGGATTATTGACCATAATATGGCAGTTGGCAGACGTTTGACAATAAATACCTAAAAACAAAGTGAGGAATATTTGAAGGCAGTAGGGATTGCTTCGAAAATGGTTAGAAATATACTTGTATGTAATAGGGAGCATAGAGAAAAGTTATACATATTTAAGTAAACTATCGAATTCTTGAAATTTTATCGAAACTTTACCTCTAAATACGAGTAAATTCCTGCTCCCTGTTCGATTCCTGGTCGTGGAGGGCATAAACGTTGTTAATCAGAAAAACAACGGAAAAACATGCCTTTATTTGTTGTTCTACAACAATTTATTTATAATATAGTAGTGGAGAGACAATGCTCTTAGAAAGAATGAAATTTAAACAGTCCTTTCGACAAGAGTTGAGTGAACAATAATGGAATACAATAAAAACCATTCAAATGGCAACCAACAATTAAAATCTTTTGAATTGCAAAAGACTGAAATCTATTGATCGGTATAATAACAATCGAACAAGAATGGGACGATCCGATAACAATGGAATCTTTTCTTATTCTTCCCCCATAACAATACCTTTGAACTGATTTTACAAAAGAGGGATAGTTGTTTCCACAGAACAAAGAGTTCTAACAGTAATTTCAATTAATAATAACCCCAAGCATGTAAGCTGTGTTTATCGTTCTCTCTTCTCGTTGCATTCGACGGCGACGCCAATCGGGTACCCGAAAACTGTACGAGGTAATGTGTGACAATCAAGTTCAAATCGAAGTTCTTATATCGAACTTTAGTTCATTTAGGGGTTGGATACTTTCATTTACCATTGGTGAATTGTTGTTGAATGTCAAAACCCCCTTTTACTGGCTGCCTGCGAATAAATATCAAAGGGGGTACTTTTCACAACTATCTCGGACCATTCATACTCACTTGAATTCAATAACATTCCATCCAACTTTATTGCCTTCCTAATTACATTTTTTTCCTCACTTATATGTATATTTTGCTAGGATTCATCTATGATAAATCGGAAATGTGTAAAAACACCCCTTTTTCTTGCAAATAAAAATATAAAAAGTAAAAGTGGCCAAACAAGATCACGTGGTGTTCCTAAGTGGTCACTCTCCCAAGTACTGAGCACATCCAAATGTGCTTATCTTTGGTGATTGAATGAGAACGGGATTATTGACCATAATATGGCAGTTGGCAGACGTTTGACAATAAATACCTAAAAACAAAGTGAGGAATATTTGAAGGCAGTAGGGATTGCTTCGAAAATGGTTAGAAATATACTTGTATGTAATAGGGAGCATAGAGAAAAGTTATACATATTTAAGTAAACTATCGAATTCTTGAAATTTTATCGAAACTTTACCTCTAAATACGAGTAAATTCCTGCTCCCTGTTCGATTCCTGGTCGTGGAGGGCATAAACGTTGTTAATCAGAAAAACAAAGGAAAAACATGCCTTTATTTGTTGTTCTACAACAATTTATTTATAATATAGTAGTGGAGAGACAATGCTCTTAGAAAGAATGAAATTTAAACAGTCCTTTCGACAAGAGTTGAGTGAACAATAATGGAATACAATAAAAACCATTCAAATGGCAACCAACAATTGAAATCTTTTGAATTGCAAAAGACTGAAATCTATTGATCGGTATAATAACAATCGAACAAGAATGGGACGATCCGATAACAATGGAATCTTTTCTTATTCTTCCCCCATAACAATACCTTTGAACTGATTTTACAAAAGAGGGATAGTTGTTTCCACAGAACAAAGAGTTCTAACAGTCATTTCAATTAATAATAACCCCAAGCATGTAAGCTGTGTTTATCGTTCTCTCTTCTCGTTGCATTCGACGGCGACGCCAATCGGGTACCCGAAAACTGTACGAGGTAATGTGTGACAATCAAGTTCAAATCGAAGTTCTTATATCGAACTTTAGTTCATTTAGGGGTTGGATACTTTCATTTACCATTGGTGAATTGTTGTTGAATGTCAAAACCCCCTTTTACTGGCTGCCTGCGAATAAATATCAAAGGGGGTACTTTTCACAACTATCTCGGACCATTCATACTCACTTGAATTCAATAACATTCCATCCAACTTTATTGCCTTCCTAATTACATTTTTTTCCTCACTTATATGTATATTTTGCTAGGATTCATCTATGATAAATCGGAAATGTGTAAAAACACCCCTTTTTCTTGCAAATAAAAATATAAAAAGTAAAAGTGGCCAAACAAGATCACGTGGTGTTCCTAAGTGGTCACTCTCCCAAGTACTGAGCACATCCAAATGTGCTTATCTTTGGTGATTGAATGAGAACGGGATTATTGACCATAATATGGCAGTTGGCAGACGTTTGACAATAAATACCTAAAAACAAAGTGAGGAATATTTGAAGGCAGTAGGGATTGCTTCGAAAATGGTTAGAAATATACTTGTATGTAATAGGGAGCATAGAGAAAAGTTATACATATTTAAGTAAACTATCGAATTCTTGAAATTTTATCGAAACTTTACCTCTAAATACGAGTAAATTCCTGCTCCCTGTTCGATTCCTGGTCGTGGAGGGCATAAACGTTGTTAATCAGAAAAACAAAGGAAAAACATGCCTTTATTTGTTGTTCTACAACAATTTATTTATAATATAGTAGTGGAGAGACAATGCTCTTAGAAAGAATGAAATTTAAACAGTCCTTTCGACAAGAGTTGAGTGAACAATAATGGAATACAATAAAAACCATTCAAATGGCAACCAACAATTGAAATCTTTTGAATTGCAAAAGACTGAAATCTATTGATCGGTATAATAACAATCGAACAAGAATGGGAGGATCCGATAACAATGGAATCTTTTCTTATTCTTCCCCCATAACAATATCTTTGAACTGATTTTACAAAAGAGGGATAGTTGTTTCCACAGAACAAAGAGTTCTAACAGTCATTTCAATTAATAATAACCCCAAGCATGTAAGCTGTGTTTATCGTTCTCTCTTCTCGTTGCATTCGACGGCGACGCCAATCGGGTACCCGAAAACTGTACGAGGTAATGTGTGACAATCAAGTTCAAATCGAAGTTCTTATATCGAACTTTAGTTCATTTAGGGGTTGGATACTTTCATTTACCATTGGTGAATTGTTGTTGAATGTCAAAACCCCCTTTTACTGGCTGCCTGCGAATAAATATCAAAGGGGGTACTTTTCACAACTATCTCGGACCATTCATACTCACTTGAATTCAATAACATTCCATCCAACTTTATTGCCTTCCTATTTACATTTTTTTCCTCACTTATATGTATATTTTGCTAGGATTCATCTATGATAAATCGGAAATGTGTAAAAACACCCCTTTTTCTTGCAAATAAAAATATAAAAAGTAAAAGTGGCCAAACAAGAGCACGTGGTGTTCCTAAGTGGTCACTCTCCCAAGTACTGAGCACATCCAAATGTGCTTATCTTTGGTGATTGAATGAGAACGGGATTATTGACCATAATATGGCAGTTGGCAGACGTTTGACAATAAATACCTAAAAACAAAGTGAGGAATATTTGAAGGCAGTAGGGATTGCTTCGAAAATGGTTAGAAATATACTTGTATGTAATAGGGAGCATAGAGAAATGTTATACATATTTAAGTAAACTATCGAATTCTTGAAATTTTATCGAAACTTTACCTCTAAATACGAGTAAATTCCTGCTCCCTGTTCGATTCCTGGTCGTGGAGGGCATAATCGTTGTTAATCAGAAAAACAAAGGAAAAACATGCCTTTATTTGTTGTTCTACAACAATTTATTTATAATATAGTAGTGGAGAGACAATGCTCTTAGAAAGAATGAAATTTAAACAGTCCTTTCGACAAGAGTTGAGTGAACAATAATGGAATACAATAAAAACCATTCAAATGGCAACCAACAATTGAAATCTTTTGAATTGCAAAAGACTGAAATCTATTGATCGGTATAATAACAATCGAACAAGAATGGGAGGATCCGATAACAATGGAATCTTTTCTTATTCTTCCCCCATAACAATACCTTTGAACTGATTTTACAAAAGAGGGATAGTTGTTTCCACAGAACAAAGAGTTCTAACAGTCATTTCAATTAATAATAACCCCAAGCATGTAAGCTGTGTTTATCGTTCTCTCTTCTCGTTGCATTCGACGGCGACGCCAATCGGGTACCCGAAAACTGTACGAGGTAATGTGTGACAATCAAGTTCAAATCGAAGTTCTTATATCGAACTTTAGTTCATTTAGGGGTTGGATACTTTCATTTACCATTGGTGAATTGTTGTTGAATGTCAAAACCCCCTTTTACTGGCTGCCTGCGAATAAATATCAAAGGGGGTACTTTTCACAACTATCTCGGACCATTCATACTCACTTGAATTCAATAACATTCCATCCAACTTTATTGCCTTCCTAATTACATTTTTTTCCTCACTTATACGTATATTTTGCTAGGATTCATCTATGATAAATCGGAAATGTGTAAAAACACCCCTTTTTCTTGCAAATAAAAATATAAAAAGTAAAAGTGGCCAAACAAGATCACGTGGTGTTCCTAAGTGGTCACTCTCCCAAGTACTGAGCACACCCAAATGTGCTTATCTTTGGTGATTGAATGAGAACGGGATTATTGACCATAATATGGCAGTTGGCAGACGTTTGACAATAAATACCTAAAAACAAAGTGAGGAATATTTGAAGGCAGTAGGGATTGCTTCGAAAATGGTTAGAAATATACTTGTATGTAATAGGGAGCATAGAGAAAAGTTATACATATTTAAGTAAACTATCGAATTCTTGAAATTTTATCGAAACTTTACCTCTAAATACGAGTAAATTCCTGCTCCCTGTTCGATTCCTGGTCGTGGAGGGCATAAACGTTGTTAATCAGAAAAACAAAGGAAAAACATGCCTTTATTTGTTGTTGTGGTGAAGACTTACCCTTCCCCACATGTTATAGTTGTTTTCCTACCACCCCAGATTTTTTGGAAAAGAAATGAGAGCAATAATTAGTTTCTCTGTAAAGTTGTTTTTTTCAATCCCTTTCACGGTTTCCTAACAACGAAAATCTTGATAGCATACATTAGTTTTCTCATGCTTTTTCCCTTCTTGGAATTCTGCTTTGAGTGCTTCCTTGATTAGGGCACAGCGACCCCTCATCATTCTCACGGTCTCATCTATACCTTGTCCACCCTGATTGGACAATTGGTGACCTTCCAAGGTCAAATCCACCCCACTTAACCTTCAACGTGACACTTCTTAATGACCGGAAGATGTTGGCGTGATTTGGCTCTCTTCTTCCTTAGGTTTTTAAACATTCCGTTGGGATAAAGGAATAACCCCGGCTGTCTTTCTCCCGCGTACTGTATATAAAATTATTGGCGTTAATTTCCCCCTCCCATTGGGGTGACCTTCGTTTTTGGCGATCCCGGAAAGAAGACGTAGGGACTGATTTCTCTGCTAAGGAACCCCCCTTTTTTTCAGTTAGAGAGAGGAGACTCCTTTGCTATGCGGCTGGGTTTTCACCCAAAAACTGATGACCTTCTCGTCTTTTTTTTTAGATTGAGCGATCCTACTCCTCGGATTGCAGCGGTTTTTTTCACACCAAAAACTGACGATCTTCTCGTCTCCTTTTTTGAGATTGAGACAGGGATGCGACTCCTTTGCTTTGCGGCGGCGTTTCCACTCCAAAACTGATAACCTCTCGCCTTCGTTTTTTTGGAGATAGAATGATCGGACTCATCGTATGCTGCGGTTTTCGCCCCAAAACTACGACTTCTAATCGTTCAATGTTAAATGAACGCGTCTTCATCTGTATGGCTGTTCTTCCGAGCCACGGACAACTCCAGATCCTCCCCTGTTAGATTTCATTGAAATCTCTAGATTTGGACTAATCAATTCCTCGACCAATTCCTCGAAGTCGTTCTCGTGGCCGATCCGATCCCCTGATGAGTAGCCATGGACACTCTCTGAGGGAAATAAGGATATCTCTTCCATAACACCGGTATCGAACTCGACCACAGTGACCAGCGATCCCTTAGAAGCTGAATAAAGAATTTGTTGACTCTCCAGTATTTGCGTCGCGACTTTTCTTCGTGGTTGATTTCACCATGCCCAGGTTTTCCCACAGCATCAACTTCGAGAAGTGAAAGAACCTCATCTGGTGAGTCCATCTTCATAAAATCTTTTATTCTAAACGACCGACGGCTTACCGACTTTGCATTAGCCTTTCACGAGCCATTTTTTTAAAACCATTTACGGCCAACATTGTATGTCCAGATAACCTATCTAGGAATTAGATCACGAACCTGTTTATTCATTCAAATAACCACTATTTCTACACGAACTACACCATAGTTGTTCTACAACAATTTATTTATAATATAGTAGTGGAGAGACAATGCTCTTAGAAAGAATGAAATTTAAACAGTCCTTTCGACAAGAGTTGAGTGAACAATAATGGAATACAATAAAAACCATTCAAATGGCAACCAACAATTGAAATCTTTTGAATTGCAAAAGACTGAAATCTATTGATCGGTATAATAACAATCGAACAAGAATGGGAGGATCCGATAACAATGGAATCTTTTCTTATTCTTCCCCCATAACAATACCTTTGAACTGATTTTACAAAAGAGGGATAGTTGTTTCCACAGAACAAAGAGTTCTAACAGTCATTTCAATTAATAATAACCCCAAGCATGTAAGCTGTGTTTATCGTTCTCTCTTCTCGTTGCATTCGACGGCGACGCCAATCGGGTACCCGAAAACTGTACGAGGTAATGTGTGACAATCAAGTTCAAATCGAAGTTCTTATATCGAACTTTAGTTCATTTAGGGGTTGGATACTTTCATTTACCATTGGTGAATTGTTGTTGAATGTCAAAACCCCCTTTTACTGGCTGCCTGCGAATAAATATCAAAGGGGGTACTTTTCACAACTATCTCGGACCATTCATACTCACTTGAATTCAATAACATTCCATCCAACTTTATTGCCTTCCTAATTACATTTTTTGTCCTCACTTATATGTATATTTTGCTAGGATTCATCTATGATAAATCGGAAATGTGTAAAAACACCCCTTTTTCTTGCAAATAAAAATATAAAAAGTAAAAGTGGCCAAACAAGATCACGTGGTGTTCCTAAGTGGTCACTCTCCCAAGTACTGAGCACATCCAAATGTGCTTATCTTTGGTGATTGAATGAGAACGGGATTATTGACCATAATATGGCAGTTGGCAGACGTTTGACAATAAATACCTAAAAACAAAGTGAGGAATATTTGAAGGCAGTAGGGATTGCTTCGAAAATGGTTAGAAATATACTTGTATGTAATAGGGAGCATAGAGAAAAGTTATACATATTTAAGTAAACTATCGAATTCTTGAAATTTTTTCGAAACTTTACCTCTAAATACGAGTAAATTCCTGCTCCCTGTTCGATTCCTGGTCGTGGAGGGCATAAACGTTGTTAATCAGAAAAACAAAGGAAAAACATGCCTTTATTTGTTGTTCTACAACAATTTATTTATAATATAGTAGTGGAGAGACAATGCTCTTAGAAAGAATGAAATTTAAACAGTCCTTTCGACAAGAGTTGAGTGAACAATAATGGAATACAATAAAAACCATTCAAATGGCAACCAACAATTGAAATCTTTTGAATTGCAAAAGACTGAAATCTATTGATCGGTATAATAACAATCGAACAAGAATGGGAGGATCCGATAACAATGGAATCTTTTCTTATTCTTCCCCCATAACAATACCTTTGAACTGATTTTACAAAAGAGGGATAGTTGTTTCCACAGAACAAAGAGTTCTAACAGTCATTTCAATTAATAATAACCCCAAGCATGTAAGCTGTGTTTATCGTTCTCTCTTCTCGTTGCATTCGACGGCGACGCCAATCGGGTACCCGAAAACTGTACGAGGTAATGTGTGACAATCAAGTTCAAATCGAAGTTCTTATATCGAACTTTAGTTCATTTAGGGGTTGGATACTTTCATTTACCATTGGTGAATTGTTGTTGAATGTCAAAACCCCCTTTTACTGGCTGCCTGCGAATAAATATCAAAGGGGGTACTTTTCACAACTATCTCGGACCATTCATACTCACTTGAATTCAATAACATTCCATCCAACTTTATTGCCTTCCTAATTACATTTTTTTCCTCACTTATATGTATATTTTGCTAGGATTCATCTATGATAAATCGGAAATGTGTAAAAACACCCCTTTTTCTTGCAAATAAAAATATAAAAAGTAAAAGTGGCCAAACAAGATCACGTGGTGTTCCTAAGTGGTCACTCTCCCAAGTACTGAGCACATCCAAATGTGCTTATCTTTGGTGATTGAATGAGAACGGGATTATTGACCATAATATGGCAGTTGGCAGACGTTTGACAATAAATACCTAAAAACAAAGTGAGGAATATTTGAAGGCAGTAGGGATTGCTTCGAAAATGGTTAGAAATATACTTGTATGTAATAGGGAGCATAGAGAAAAGTTATACATATTTAAGTAAACTATCGAATTCTTGAAATTTTTTCGAAACTTTACCTCTAAATACGAGTAAATTCCTGCTCCCTGTTCGATTCCTGGTCGTGGAGGGCATAAACGTTGTTAATCAGAAAAACAAAGGAAAAACATGCCTTTATTTGTTGTTCTACAACAATTTATTTATAATATAGTAGTGGAGAGACAATGCTCTTAGAAAGAATGAAATTTAAACAGTCCTTTCGACAAGAGTTGAGTGAACAATAATGGAATACAATAAAAACCATTCAAATGGCAACCAACAATTGAAATCTTTTGAATTGCAAAAGACTGAAATCTATTGATCGGTATAATAACAATCGAACAAGAATGGGAGGATCCGATAACAATGGAATCTTTTCTTATTCTTCCCCCATAACAATACCTTTGAACTGATTTTACAAAAGAGGGATAGTTGTTTCCACAGAACAAAGAGTTCTAACAGTCATTTCAATTAATAATAACCCCAAGCATGTAAGCTGTGTTTATCGTTCTCTCTTCTCGTTGCATTCGACGGCGACGCCAATCGGGTACCCGAAAACTGTACGAGGTAATGTGTGACAATCAAGTTCAAATCGAAGTTCTTATATCGAACTTTAGTTCATTTAGGGGTTGGATACTTTCATTTACCATTGGTGAATTGTTGTTGAATGTCAAAACCCCCTTTTACTGGCTGCCTGCGAATAAATATCAAAGGGGGTACTTTTCACAACTATCTCGGACCATTCATACTCACTTGAATTCAATAACATTCCATCCAACTTTATTGCCTTCCTAATTACATTTTTTTCCTCACTTATATGTATATTTTGCTAGGATTCATCTATGATAAATCGGAAATGTGTAAAAACACCCCTTTTTCTAGCAAATAAAAATATAAAAAGTAAAAGTGGCCAAACAAGATCACGTGGTGTTCCTAAGTGGTCACTCTCCCAAGTACTGAGCACACCCAAATGTGCTTATCTTTGGTGATTGAATGAGAACGGGATTATTGACCATAATATGGCAGTTGGCAGACGTTTGACAATAAATACCTAAAAACAAAGTGAGGAATATTTGAAGGCAGTAGGGATTGCTTCGAAAATGGTTAGAAATATACTTGTATGTAATAGGGAGCATAGAGAAAAGTTATACATATTTAAGTAAACTATCGAATTCTTGAAATTTTATCGAAACTTTACCTCTAAATACGAGTAAATTCCTGCTCCCTGTTCGATTCCTGGTCGTGGAGGGCATAAACGTTGTTAATCAGAAAAAAAAGGAAAAACATGCCTTTATTTGTTGTTCTACAACAATTTATTTATAATATAGTAGTGGAGAGACAATGCTCTTAGAAAGAATGAAATTTAAACAGTCCTTTCGACAAGAGTTGAGTGAACAATAATGGAATACAATAAAAACCATTCAAATGGCAACCAACAATTGAAATCTTTTGAATTGCAAAAGACTGAAATCTATTGATCGGTATAATAACAATCGAACAAGAATGGGAGGATCCGATAACAATGGAATCTTTTCTTATTCTTCCCCCATAACAATACCTTTGAACTGATTTTACAAAAGAGGGATAGTTGTTTCCACAGAACAAAGAGTTCTAACAGTCATTTCAATTAATAATAACCCCAAGCATGTAAGCTGTGTTTATCGTTCTCTCTTCTCGTTGCATTCGACGGCGACGCCAATCGGGTACCCGAAAACTGTACGAGGTAATGTGTGACAATCAAGTTCAAATCGAAGTTCTTATATCGAACTTTAGTTCATTTAGGGGTTGGATACTTTCATTTACCATTGGTGAATTGTTGTTGAATGTCAAAACCCCCTTTTACTGGCTGCCTGCGAATAAATATCAAAGGGGGTACTTTTCACAACTATCTCGGACCATTCATACTCACTTGAATTCAATAACATTCCATCCAACTTTATTGCCTTCCTAATTACATTTTTTTCCTCACTTATGTGTATATTTTGCTAGGATTCATCTATGATAAATCGGAAATGTGTAAAAACACCCCTTTTTCTTGCAAATAAAAATATAAAAAGTAAAAGTGGCCAAACAAGATCACGTGGTGTTAATAAGTGGTCACTCTCCCAAGTACTGAGCACATCCAAATGTGCTTATCTTTGGTGATTGAATGAGAACGGGATTATTGACCATAATATGGCAGTTGGCAGACGTTTGACAATAAATACCTAAAAACAAAGTGAGGAATATTTGAAGGCAGTAGGGATTGCTTCGAAAATGGTTAGAAATATACTTGTATGTAATAGGGAGCATAGAGAAAAGTTATACATATTTAAGTAAACTATCGAATTCTTGAAATTTTTTCGAAACTTTACCTCTAAATACGAGTAAATTCCTGCTCCCTGTTCGATTCCTGGTCGTGGAGGGCATAAACGTTGTTAATCAGAAAAACAAAGGAAAAACATGCCTTTATTTGTTGTTCTACAACAATTTATTTATAATATAGTAGTGGAGAGACAATGCTCTTAGAAAGAATGAAATTTAAACAGTCCTTTCGACAAGAGTTGAGTGAACAATAATGGAATACAATAAAAACCATTCAAATGGCAACCAACAATTGAAATCTTTTGAATTGCAAAAGACTGAAATCTATTGATCGGTATAATAACAATCGAACAAGAATGGGAGGATCCGATAACAATGGAATCTTTTCTTATTCTTCCACCATAACAATACCTTTGAACTGATTTTACAAAAGAGGGATAGTTGTTTCCACAGAACAAAGAGTTCTAACAGTCATTTCAATTAATAATAACCCCAAGCATGTAAGCTGTGTTTATCGTTCTCTCTTCTCGTTGCATTCGACGGCGACGCCAATCGGGTACCCGAAAACTGTACGAGGTAATGTGTGACAATCAAGTTCAAATCGAAGTTCTTATATCGAACTTTAGTTCATTTAGGGGTTGGATACTTTCATTTACCATTGGTGAATTGTTGTTGAATGTCAAAACCCCCTTTTACTGGCTGCCTGCGAATAAATATCAAAGGGGGTACTTTTCACAACTATCTCGGACCATTCATACTCACTTGAATTCAATAACATTCCATCCAACTTTATTGCCTTCCTAATTACATTTTTTTCCTCACTTATATGTATATTTTGCTAGGATTCATCTATGATAAATCGGAAATGTGTCAAAACACCCCTTTTTCTTGCAAATAAAAATATAAAAAGTAAAAGTGGCCAAACAAGAGCACGTGGTGTTCCTAAGTGGTCACTCTCCCAAGTACTGAGCACATCCAAATGTGCTTATCTTTGGTGATTGAATGAGAACGGGATTATTGACCATAATATGGCAGTTGGCAGACGTTTGACAATAAATACCTAAAAACAAAGTGAGGAATATTTGAAGGCAGTAGGGATTGCTTCGAAAATGGTTAGAAATATACTTGTATGTAATAGGGAGCATAGAAAAATGTTATACATATTTAAGTAAACTATCGAATTCTTGAAATTTTATCGAAACTTTACCTCTAAATACGAGTAAATTCCTGCTCCCTGTTCGATTCCTGGTCGTGGAGGGCATAATCGTTGTTAATCAGAAAAACAAAGGAAAAACATGCCTTTATTTGTTGTTCTACAACAATTTATTTATAATATAGTAGTGGAGAGACAATGCTCTTAGAAAGAATGAAATTTAAACAGTCCTTTCGACAAGAGTTGAGTGAACAATAATGGAATACAATAAAAACCATTCAAATGGCAACCAACAATTGAAATCTTTTGAATTGCAAAAGACTGAAATCTATTGATCGGTATAATAACAATCGAACAAGAATGGGAGGATCCGATAACAATGGAATCTTTTCTTATTCTTCCCCCATAACAATACCTTTGAACTGATTTTACAAAAGAGGGATAGTTGTTTCCACAGAACAAAGAGTTCTAACAGTCATTTCAATTAATAATAACCCCAAGCATGTAAGCTGTGTTTATCGTTCTCTCTTCTCGTTGCATTCGACGGCGACGCCAATCGGGTACCCGAAAACTGTACGAGGTAATGTGTGACAATCAAGTTCAAATCGAAGTTCTTATATCGAACTTTAGTTCATTTAGGGGTTGGATACTTTCATTTACCATTGGTGAATTGTTGTTGAATGTCAAAACCCCCTTTTACTGGCTGCCTGCGAATAAATATCAAAGGGGGTACTTTTCACAACTATCTCGGACCATTCATACTCACTTGAATTCAATAACATTCCATCCAACTTTATTGCCTTCCTAATTACATTTTTTTCCTCACTTATATGTATATTTTGCTAGGATTCATCTATGATAAATCGGAAATGTGTAAAAACACCCCTTTTTCTTGCAAATAAAAATATAAAAAGTAAAAGTGGCCAAACAAGATCACGTGGTGTTCCTAAGTGGTCACTCTCCCAAGTACTGAGCACATCCAAATGTGCTTATCTTTGGTGATTGAATGAGAACGGGATTATTGACCATAATATGGCAGTTGGCAGACGTTTGACAATAAATACCTAAAAACAAAGTGAGGAATATTTGAAGGCAGTAGGGATTGCTTCGAAAATGGTTAGAAATATACTTGTATGTAATAGGGAGCTTAGAGAAATGTTATACATATTTAAGTAAACTATCGAATTCTTGAAATTTTATCGAAACTTTACCTCTAAATACGAGTAAATTCCTGCTCCCTGTTCGATTCCTGGTCGTGGAGGGCATAATCGTTGTTAATCAGAAAAACAAAGGAAAAACATGCCTTTATTTGTTGTTCTACAACAATTTATTTATAATATAGTAGTGGAGAGACAATGCTCTTAGAAAGAATGAAATTTAAACAGTCCTTTCGACAAGAGTTGAGTGAACAATAATGGAATACAATAAAAACCATTCAAATGGCAACCAACAATTGAAATCTTTTGAATTGCAAAAGACTGAAATCTATTGATCGGTATAATAACAATCGAACAAGAATGGGAGGATCCGATAACAATGGAATCTTTTCTTATTCTTCCCCCATAACAATACCTTTGAACTGATTTTACAAAAGAGGGATAGTTGTTTCCAAAGAACAAAGAGTTCTAACAGTCATTTCAATTAATAATAACCCCAAGCATGTAAGCTGTGTTTATCGTTCTCTCTTCTCGTTGCATTCGACGGCGACGCCAATCGGGTACCCGAAAACTGTACGAGGTAATGTGTGACAATCAAGTTCAAATCGAAGTTCTTATATCGAACTTTAGTTCATTTAGGGGTTGGATACTTTCATTTACCATTGGTGAATTGTTGTTGAATGTCAAAACCCCCTTTTACTGGCTGCCTGCGAATAAATATCAAAGGGGGTACTTCTCACAACTATCTCGGACCATTCATACTCACTTGAATTCAATAACATTCCATCCAACTTTATTGCCTTCCTAATTACATTTTTTTCCTCACTTATATGTATATTTTGCTAGGATTCATCTATGATAAATCGGAAATGTGTAAAAACACCCCTTTTTCTTGCAAATAAAAATATAAAAAGTAAAAGTGGCCAAACAAGATCACGTGGTGTTCCTAAGTGGTCACTCTCCCAAGTACTGAGCACATCCAAATGTGCTTATCTTTGGTGATTGAATGAGAACGGGATTATTGACCATAATATGGCAGTTGGCAGACGTTTGACAATAAATACCTAAAAACAAAGTGAGGAATATTTGAAGGCAGTAGGGATTGCTTCGAAAATGGTTAGAAATATACTTGTATGTAATAGGGAGCATAGAGAAAAGTTATACATATTTAAGTAAACTATCGAATTCTTGAAATTTTTTCGAAACTTTACCTCTAAATACGAGTAAATTCCTGCTCCCTGTTCGATTCCTGGTCGTGGAGGGCATAAACGTTGTTAATCAGAAAAACAAAGGAAAAACATGCCTTTATTTGTTGTTCTACAACAATTTATTTATAATATAGTAGTGGAGAGACAATGCTCTTAGAAAGAATGAAATTTAAACAGTCCTTTCGACAAGAGTTGAGTGAACAATAATGGAATACAATAAAAACCATTCAAATGGCAACCAACAATTGAAATCTTTTGAATTGCAAAAGACTGAAATCTATTGATCGGTATAATAACAATCGAACAAGAATGGGAGGATCCGATAACAATGGAATCTTTTCTTATTCTTCCCCCATAACAATACCTTTGAACTGATTTTACAAAAGAGGGATAGTTGTTTCCACAGAACAAAGAGTTCTAACAGTCATTTCAATTAATAATAACCCCAAGCATGTAAGCTGTGTTTATCGTTCTCTCTTCTCGTTGCATTCGACGGCGACGCCAATCGGGTACCCGAAAACTGTACGAGGTAATGTGTGACAATCAAGTTCAAATCGAAGTTCTTATATCGAACTTTAGTTCATTTAGGGGTTGGATACTTTCATTTACCATTGGTGAATTGTTGTTGAATGTCAAAACCCCCTTTTACTGGCTGCCTGCGAATAAATATCAAAGGGGGTACTTTTCACAACTATCTCGGACCATTCATACTCACTTGAATTCAATAACATTCCATCCAACTTTATTGCCTTCCTAATTACATTTTTTTCCTCACTTATATGTATATTTTGCTAGGATTCATCTATGATAAATCGGAAATGTGTAAAAACACCCCTTTTTCTTGCAAATAAAAATATAAAAAGTAAAAGTGGCCAAACAAGATCACGTGGTGTTCCTAAGTGGTCACTCTCCCAAGTACTGAGCACATCCAAATGTGCTTATCTTTGGTGATTGAATGAGAACGGGATTATTGACCATAATATGGCAGTTGGCAGACGTTTGACAATAAATACCTAAAAACAAAGTGAGGAATATTTGAAGGCAGTAGGGATTGCTTCGAAAATGGTTAGAAATATACTTGTATGTAATAGGGAGCATAGAGAAATGTTATACATATTTAAGTAAACTATCGAATTCTTGAAATTTTATCGAAACTTTACCTCTAAATACGAGTAAATTCCTGCTCCCTGTTCGATTCCTGGTCGTGGAGGGCATAATCGTTGTTAATCAGAAAAACAAAGGAAAAACATGCCTTTATTTGTTGTTCTACAACAATTTATTTATAATATAGTAGTGGAGAGACAATGCTCTTAGAAAGAATGAAATTTAAACAGTCCTTTCGACAAGAGTTGAGTGAACAATAATGGAATACAATAAAAACCATTCAAATGGCAACCAACAATTGAAATCTTTTGAATTGCAAAAGACTGAAATCTATTGATCGGTATAATAACAATCGAACAAGAATGGGAGGATCCGATAACAATGGAATCTTTTCTTATTCTTCCCCCATAACAATACCTTTGAACTGATTTTACAAAAGAGGGATAGTTGTTTCCAAAGAACAAAGAGTTCTAACAGTCATTTCAATTAATAATAACCCCAAGCATGTAAGCTGTGTTTATCGTTCTCTCTTCTCGTTGCATTCGACGGCGACGCCAATCGGGTACCCGAAAACTGTACGAGGTAATGTGTGACAATCAAGTTCAAATCGAAGTTCTTATATCGAACTTTAGTTCATTTAGGGGTTGGATACTTTCATTTACCATTGGTGAATTGTTGTTGAATGTCAAAACCCCCTTTTACTGGCTGCCTGCGAATAAATATCAAAGGGGGTACTTCTCACAACTATCTCGGACCATTCATACTCACTTGAATTCAATAACATTCCATCCAACTTTATTGCCTTCCTAATTACATTTTTTTCCTCACTTATATGTATATTTTGCTAGGATTCATCTATGATAAATCGGAAATGTGTAAAAACACCCCTTTTTCTTGCAAATAAAAATATAAAAAGTAAAAGTGGCCAAACAAGATCACGTGGTGTTCCTAAGTGGTCACTCTCCCAAGTACTGAGCACATCCAAATGTGCTTATCTTTGGTGATTGAATGAGAACGGGATTATTGACCATAATATGGCAGTTGGCAGACGTTTGACAATAAATACCTAAAAACAAAGTGAGGAATATTTGAAGGCAGTAGGGATTGCTTCGAAAATGGTTAGAAATATACTTGTATGTAATAGGGAGCATAGAGAAAAGTTATACATATTTAAGTAAACTATCGAATTCTTGAAATTTTTTCGAAACTTTACCTCTAAATACGAGTAAATTCCTGCTCCCTGTTCGATTCCTGGTCGTGGAGGGCATAAACGTTGTTAATCAGAAAAACAAAGGAAAAACATGCCTTTATTTGTTGTTCTACAACAATTTATTTATAATATAGTAGTGGAGAGACAATGCTCTTAGAAAGAATGAAATTTAAACAGTCCTTTCGACAAGAGTTGAGTGAACAATAATGGAATACAATAAAAACCATTCAAATGGCAACCAACAATTGAAATCTTTTGAATTGCAAAAGACTGAAATCTATTGATCGGTATAATAACAATCGAACAAGAATGGGAGGATCCGATAACAATGGAATCTTTTCTTATTCTTCCCCCATAACAATACCTTTGAACTGATTTTACAAAAGAGGGATAGTTGTTTCCACAGAACAAAGAGTTCTAACAGTCATTTCAATTAATAATAACCCCAAGCATGTAAGCTGTGTTTATCGTTCTCTCTTCTCGTTGCATTCGACGGCGACGCCAATCGGGTACCCGAAAACTGTACGAGGTAATGTGTGACAATCAAGTTCAAATCGAAGTTCTTATATCGAACTTTAGTTCATTTAGGGGTTGGATACTTTCATTTACCATTGGTGAATTGTTGTTGAATGTCAAAACCCCCTTTTACTGGCTGCCTGCGAATAAATATCAAAGGGGGTACTTTTCACAACTATCTCGGACCATTCATACTCACTTGAATTCAATAACATTCCATCCAACTTTATTGCCTTCCTAATTACATTTTTTTCCTCACTTATATGTATATTTTGCTAGGATTCATCTATGATAAATCGGAAATGTGTAAAAACACCCCTTTTTCTTGCAAATAAAAATATAAAAAGTAAAAGTGGCCAAACAAGATCACGTGGTGTTCCTAAGTGGTCACTCTCCCAAGTACTGAGCACACCCAAATGTGCTTATCTTTGGTGATTGAATGAGAACGGGATTATTGACCATAATATGGCAGTTGGCAGACGTTTGACAATAAATACCTAAAAACAAAGTGAGGAATATTTGAAGGCAGTAGGGATTGCTTCGAAAATGGTTAGAAATATACTTGTATGTAATAGGGAGCATAGAGAAAAGTTATACATATTTAAGTAAACTATCGAATTCTTGAAATTTTTTCGAAACTTTACCTCTAAATACGAGTAAATTCCTGCTCCCTGTTCGATTCCTGGTCGTGGAGGGCATAAACGTTGTTAATCAGAAAAACAAAGGAAAAACATGCCTTTATTTGTTGTTCTACAACAATTTATTTATAATATAGTAGTGGAGAGACAATGCTCTTAGAAAGAATGAAATTTAAACAGTCCTTTCGACAAGAGTTGAGTGAACAATAATGGAATACAATAAAAACCATTCAAATGGCAACCAACAATTGAAATCTTTTGAATTGCAAAAGACTGAAATCTATTGATCGGTATAATAACAATCGAACAAGAATGGGAGGATCCGATAACAATGGAATCTTTTCTTATTCTTCCCCCATAACAATACCTTTGAACTGATTTTACAAAAGAGGGATAGTTGTTTCCACAGAACAAAGAGTTCTAACAGTCATTTCAATTAATAATAACCCCAAGCATGTAAGCTGTGTTTATCGTTCTCTCTTCTCGTTGCATTCGACGGCGACGCCAATCGGGTACCCGAAAACTGTACGAGGTAATGTGTGACAATCAAGTTCAAATCGAAGTTCTTATATCGAACTTTAGTTCATTTAGGGGTTGGATACTTTCATTTACCATTGGTGAATTGTTGTTGAATGTCAAAACCCCCTTTTACTGGCTGCCTGCGAATAAATATCAAAGGGGGTACTTTTCACAACTATCTCGGACCATTCATACTCACTTGAATTCAATAACATTCCATCCAACTTTATTGCCTTCCTAATTACATTTTTTTCCTCACTTATATGTATATTTTGCTAGGATTCATCTATGATAAATCGGAAATGTGTAAAAACACCCCTTTTTCTTGCAAATAAAAATATAAAAAGTAAAAGTGGCCAAACAAGATCACGTGGTGTTCCTAAGTGGTCACTCTCCCAAGTACTGAGCACATCCAAATGTGCTTATCTTTGGTGATTGAATGAGAACGGGATTATTGACCATAATATGGCAGTTGGCAGACGTTTGACAATAAATACCTAAAAACAAAGTGAGGAATATTTGAAGGCAGTAGGGATTGCTTCGAAAATGGTTAGAAATATACTTGTATGTAATAGGGAGCATAGAGAAATGTTATACATATTTAAGTAAACTATCGAATTCTTGAAATTTTATCGAAACTTTACCTCTAAATACAAGTAAATTCCTGCTCCCTGTTCGATTCCTGGTCGTGGAGGGCATAATCGTTGTTAATCAGAAAAACAAAGGAAAAACATGCCTTTATTTGTTGTTCTACAACAATTTATTTATAATATAGTAGTGGAGAGACAATGCTCTTAGAAAGAATGAAATTTAAACAGTCCTTTCGACAAGAGTTGAGTGAACAATAATGGAATACAATAAAAACCATTCAAATGGCAACCAACAATTGAAATCTTTTGAATTGCAAAAGACTGAAATCTATTGATCGGTATAATAACAATCGAACAAGAATGGGAGGATCCGATAACAATGGAATCTTTTCTTATTCTTCCCCCATAACAATACCTTTGAACTGATTTTACAAAAGAGGGATAGTTGTTTCCAAAGAACAAAGAGTTCTAACAGTCATTTCAATTAATAATAACCCCAAGCATGTAAGCTGTGTTTATCGTTCTCTCTTCTCGTTGCATTCGACGGCGACGCCAATCGGGTACCCGAAAACTGTACGAGGTAATGTGTGACAATCAAGTTCAAATCGAAGTTCTTATATCGAACTTTAGTTCATTTAGGGGTTGGATACTTTCATTTACCATTGGTGAATTGTTGTTGAATGTCAAAACCCCCTTTTACTGGCTGCCTGCGAATAAATATCAAAGGGGGTACTTCTCACAACTATCTCGGACCATTCATACTCACTTGAATTCAATAACATTCCATCCAACTTTATTGCCTTCCTAATTACATTTTTTTCCTCACTTATATGTATATTTTGCTAGGATTCATCTATGATAAATCGGAAATGTGTAAAAACACCCCTTTTTCTTGCAAATAAAAATATAAAAAGTAAAAGTGGCCAAACAAGATCACGTGGTGTTCCTAAGTGGTCACTCTCCCAAGTACTGAGCACATCCAAATGTGCTTATCTTTGGTGATTGAATGAGAACGGGATTATTGACCATAATATGGCAGTTGGCAGACGTTTGACAATAAATACCTAAAAACAAAGTGAGGAATATTTGAAGGCAGTAGGGATTGCTTCGAAAATGGTTAGAAATATACTTGTATGTAATAGGGAGCATAGAGAAAAGTTATACATATTTAAGTAAACTATCGAATTCTTGAAATTTTTTCGAAACTTTACCTCTAAATACGAGTAAATTCCTGCTCCCTGTTCGATTCCTGGTCGTGGAGGGCATAAACGTTGTTAATCAGAAAAACAAAGGAAAAACATGCCTTTATTTGTTGTTCTACAACAATTTATTTATAATATAGTAGTGGAGAGACAATGCTCTTAGAAAGAATGAAATTTAAACAGTCCTTTCGACAAGAGTTGAGTGAACAATAATGGAATACAATAAAAACCATTCAAATGGCAACCAACAATTGAAATCTTTTGAATTGCAAAAGACTGAAATCTATTGATCGGTATAATAACAATCGAACAAGAATGGGAGGATCCGATAACAATGGAATCTTTTCTTATTCTTCCCCCATAACAATACCTTTGAACTGATTTTACAAAAGAGGGATAGTTGTTTCCACAGAACAAAGAGTTCTAACAGTCATTTCAATTAATAATAACCCCAAGCATGTAAGCTGTGTTTATCGTTCTCTCTTCTCGTTGCATTCGACGGCGACGCCAATCGGGTACCCGAAAACTGTACGAGGTAATGTGTGACAATCAAGTTCAAATCGAAGTTCTTATATCGAACTTTAGTTCATTTAGGGGTTGGATACTTTCATTTACCATTGGTGAATTGTTGTTGAATGTCAAAACCCCCTTTTACTGGCTGCCTGCGAATAAATATCAAAGGGGGTACTTTTCACAACTATCTCGGACCATTCATACTCACTTGAATTCAATAACATTCCATCCAACTTTATTGCCTTCCTAATTACATTTTTTTCCTCACTTATATGTATATTTTGCTAGGATTCATCTATGATAAATCGGAAATGTGTAAAAACACCCCTTTTTCTTGCAAATAAAAATATAAAAAGTAAAAGTGGCCAAACAAGATCACGTGGTGTTCCTAAGTGGTCACTCTCCCAAGTACTGAGCACACCCAAATGTGCTTATCTTTGGTGATTGAATGAGAACGGGATTATTGACCATAATATGGCAGTTGGCAGACGTTTGACAATAAATACCTAAAAACAAAGTGAGGAATATTTGAAGGCAGTAGGGATTGCTTCGAAAATGGTTAGAAATATACTTGTATGTAATAGGGAGCATAGAGAAAAGTTATACATATTTAAGTAAACTATCGAATTCTTGAAATTTTTTCGAAACTTTACCTCTAAATACGAGTAAATTCCTGCTCCCTGTTCGATTCCTGGTCGTGGAGGGCATAAACGTTGTTAATCAGAAAAACAAAGGAAAAACATGCCTTTATTTGTTGTTCTACAACAATTTATTTATAATATAGTAGTGGAGAGACAATGCTCTTAGAAAGAATGAAATTTAAACAGTCCTTTCGACAAGAGTTGAGTGAACAATAATGGAATACAATAAAAACCATTCAAATGGCAACCAACAATTGAAATCTTTTGAATTGCAAAAGACTGAAATCTATTGATCGGTATAATAACAATCGAACAAGAATGGGAGGATCCGATAACAATGGAATCTTTTCTTATTCTTCCCCCATAACAATACCTTTGAACTGATTTTACAAAAGAGGGATAGTTGTTTCCACAGAACAAAGAGTTCTAACAGTCATTTCAATTAATAATAACCCCAAGCATGTAAGCTGTGTTTATCGTTCTCTCTTCTCGTTGCATTCGACGGCGACGCCAATCGGGTACCCGAAAACTGTACGAGGTAATGTGTGACAATCAAGTTCAAATCGAAGTTCTTATATCGAACTTTAGTTCATTTAGGGGTTGGATACTTTCATTTACCATTGGTGAATTGTTGTTGAATGTCAAAACCCCCTTTTACTGGCTGCCTGCGAATAAATATCAAAGGGGGTACTTTTCACAACTATCTCGGACCATTCATACTCACTTGAATTCAATAACATTCCATCCAACTTTATTGCCTTCCTAATTACATTTTTTGTCCTCACTTATATGTATATTTTGCTAGGATTCATCTATGATAAATCGGAAATGTGTAAAAACACCCGTTTTTCTTGCAAATAAAAATATAAAAAGTAAAAGTGGCCAAACAAGATCACGTGGTGTTCCTAAGTGGTCACTCTCCCAAGTACTGAGCACATCCAAATGTGCTTATCTTTGGTGATTGAATGAGAACGGGATTATTGACCATAATATGGCAGTTGGCAGACGTTTGACAATAAATACCTAAAAACAAAGTGAGGAATATTTGAAGGCAGTAGGGATTGCTTCGAAAATGGTTAGAAATATACTTGTATGTAATAGGGAGCATAGAGAAAAGTTATACATATTTAAGTAAACTATCGAATTCTTGAAATTTTATCGAAACTTTACCTCTAAATACGAGTAAATTCCTGCTCCCTGTTCGATTCCTGGTCGTGGAGGGCATAAACGTTGTTAATCAGAAAAACAAAGGAAAAACATGCCTTTATTTGTTGTTCTACAACAATTTATTTATAATATAGTAGTGGAGAGACAATGCTCTTAGAAAGAATGAAATTTAAACAGTCCTTTCGACAAGAGTTGAGTGAACAATAATGGAATACAATAAAAACCATTCAAATGGCAACCAACAATTGAAATCTTTTGAATTGCAAAAGACTGAAATCTATTGATCGGTATAATAACAATCGAACAAGAATGGGAGGATCCGATAACAATGGAATCTTTTCTTATTCTTCCCCCATAACAATACCTTTGAACTGATTTTACAAAAGAGGGATAGTTGTTTCCACAGAACAAAGAGTTCTAACAGTCATTTCAATTAATAATAACCCCAAGCATGTAAGCTGTGTTTATCGTTCTCTCTTCTCGTTGCATTCGACGGCGACGCCAATCGGGTACCCGAAAACTGTACGAGGTAATGTGTGACAATCAAGTTCAAATCGAAGTTCTTATATCGAACTTTAGTTCATTTAGGGGTTGGATACTTTCATTTACCATTGGTGAATTGTTGTTGAATGTCAAAACCCCCTTTTACTGGCTGCCTGCGAATAAATATCAAAGGGGGTACTTTTCACAACTATCTCGGACCATTCATACTCACTTGAATTCAATAACATTCCATCCAACTTTATTGCCTTCCTAATTACATATTTTTCCTCACTTATATGTATATTTTGCTAGGATTCATCTATGATAAATCGGAAATGTGTAAAAACACCCCTTTTTCTTGCAAATAAAAATATAAAAAGTAAAAGTGGCCAAACAAGATCACGTGGTGTTCCTAAGTGGTCACTCTCCCAAGTACTGAGCACATCCAAATGTGCTTATCTTTGGTGATTGAATGAGAACGGGATTATTGACCATAATATGGCAGTTGGCAGACGTTTGACAATAAATACCTAAAAACAAAGTGAGGAATATTTGAAGGCAGTAGGGATTGCTTCGAAAATGGTTAGAAATATACTTGTATGTAATAGGGAGCATAGAGAAATGTTATACATATTTAAGTAAACTATCGAATTCTTGAAATTTTATCGAAACTTTACCTCTAAATACGAGTAAATTCCTGCTCCCTGTTCGATTCCTGGTCGTGGAGGGCATAATCGTTGTTTATCAGAAAAACAAAGGAAAAACATGCCTTTATTTGTTGTTCTACAACAATTTATTTATAATATAGTAGTGGAGAGACAATGCTCTTAGAAAGAATGAAATTTAAACAGTCCTTTCGACAAGAGTTGAGTGAACAATAATGGAATACAATAAAAACCATTCAAATGGCAACCAACAATTGAAATCTTTTGAATTGCAAAAGACTGAAATCTATTGATCGGTATAATAACAATCGAACAAGAATGGGAGGATCCGATAACAATGGTATCTTTTCTTATTCTTCCCCCATAACAATACCTTTGAACTGATTTTACAAAAGAGGGATAGTTGTTTCCACAGAACAAAGAGTTCTAACAGTCATTTCAATTAATAATAACCCCAAGCATGTAAGCTGTGTTTATCGTTCTCTCTTCTCGTTGCATTCGACGGCGACGCCAATCGGGTACCCGAAAACTGTACGAGGTAATGTGTGACAATCAAGTTCAAATCGAAGTTCTTATATCGAACTTTAGTTCATTTAGGGGTTGGATACTTTCATTTACCATTGGTGAATTGTTGTTGAATGTCAAAACCCCCTTTTACTGGCTGCCTGCGAATAAATATCAAAGGGGGTACTTTTCACAACTATCTCGGACCATTCATACTCACTTGAATTCAATAACATTCCATCCAACTTTATTGCCTTCCTAATTACATTTTTTTCCTCACTTATATGTATATTTTGCTAGGATTCATCTATGATAAATCGGAAATGTGTAAAAACACCCCTTTTTCTTGCAAATAAAAATATAAAAAGTAAAAGTGGCCAAACAAGATCACGTGGTGTTCCTAAGTGGTCACTCTCCCAAGTACTGAGCACATCCAAATGTGCTTATCTTTGGTGATTGAATGAGAACGGGATTATTGACCATAATATGGCAGTTGGCAGACGTTTGACAATAAATACCTAAAAACAAAGTGAGGAATATTTGAAGGCAGTAGGGATTGCTTCGAAAATGGTTAGAAATATACTTGTATGTAATAGGGAGCATAGAGAAAAGTTATACATATTTAAGTAAACTATCGAATTCTTGAAATTTTTTCGAAACTTTACCTCTAAATACGAGTAAATTCCTGCTCCCTGTTCGATTCCTGGTCGTGGAGGGCATAAACGTTGTTAATCAGAAAAACAAAGGAAAAACATGCCTTTATTTGTTGTTCTACAACAATTTATTTATAATATAGTAGTGGAGAGACAATGCTCTTAGAAAGAATGAAATTTAAACAGTCCTTTCGACAAGAGTTGAGTGAACAATAATGGAATACAATAAAAACCATTCAAATGGCAACCAACAATTGAAATCTTTTGAATTGCAAAAGACTGAAATCTATTGATCGGTATAATAACAATCGAACAAGAATGGGAGGATCCGATAACAATGGAATCTTTTCTTATTCTTCCCCCATAACAATACCTTTGAACTGATTTTACAAAAGAGGGATAGTTGTTTCCACAGAACAAAGAGTTCTAACAGTCATTTCAATTAATAATAACCCCAAGCATGTAAGCTGTGTTTATCGTTCTCTCTTCTCGTTGCATTCGACGGCGACGCCAATCGGGTACCCGAAAACTGTACGAGGTAATGTGTGACAATCAAGTTCAAATCGAAGTTCTTATATCGAACTTTAGTTCATTTAGGGGTTGGATACTTTCATTTACCATTGGTGAATTGTTGTTGAATGTCAAAACCCCCTTTTACTGGCTGCCTGCGAATAAATATCAAAGGGGGTACTTTTCACAACTATCTCGGACCATTCATACTCACTTGAATTCAATAACATTCCATCCAACTTTATTGCCTTCCTAATTACATTTTTTTCCTCACTTATATGTATATTTTGCTAGGATTCATCTATGATAAATCGGAAATGTGTCAAAACACCCCTTTTTCTTGCAAATAAAAATATAAAAAGTAAAAGTGGCCAAACAAGAGCACGTGGTGTTCCTAAGTGGTCACTCTCCCAAGTACTGAGCACATCCAAATGTGCTTATCTTTGGTGATTGAATGAGAACGGGATTATTGACCATAATATGGCAGTTGGCAGACGTTTGACAATAAATACCTAAAAACAAAGTGAGGAATATTTGAAGGCAGTAGGGATTGCTTCGAAAATGGTTAGAAATATACTTGTATGTAATAGGGAGCATAGAGAAATGTTATACATATTTAAGTAAACTATCGAATTCTTGAAATTTTATCGAAACTTTACCTCTAAATACGAGTAAATTCCTGCTCCCTGTTCGATTCCTGGTCGTGGAGGGCATAATCGTTGTTAATCAGAAAAACAAAGGAAAAACATGCCTTTATTTGTTGTTCTACAACAATTTATTTATAATATAGTAGTGGAGAGACAATGCTCTTAGAAAGAATGAAATTTAAACAGTCCTTTCGACAAGAGTTGAGTGAACAATAATGGAATACAATAAAAACCATTCAAATGGCAACCAACAATTGAAATCTTTTGAATTGCAAAAGACTGAAATCTATTGATCGGTATAATAACAATCGAACAAGAATGGGAGGATCCGATAACAATGGAATCTTTTCTTATTCTTCCCCCATAACAATACCTTTGAACTGATTTTACAAAAGAGGGATAGTTGTTTCCACAGAACAAAGAGTTCTAACAGTCATTTCAATTAATAATAACCCCAAGCATGTAAGCTGTGTTTATCGTTCTCTCTTCTCGTTGCATTCGACGGCGACGCCAATCGGGTACCCGAAAACTGTACGAGGTAATGTGTGACAATCAAGTTCAAATCGAAGTTCTTATATCGAACTTTAGTTCATTTAGGGGTTGGATACTTTCATTTACCATTGGTGAATTGTTGTTGAATGTCAAAACCCCCTTTTACTGGCTGCCTGCGAATAAATATCAAAGGGGGTACTTTTCACAACTATCTCGGACCATTCATACTCACTTGAATTCAATAACATTCCATCCAACTTTATTGCCTTCCTAATTACATTTTTTTCCTCACTTATATGTATATTTTGCTAGGATTCATCTATGATAAATCGGAAATGTGTAAAAACACCCCTTTTTCTTGCAAATAAAAATATAAAAAGTAAAAGTGGCCAAACAAGATCACGTGGTGTTCCTAAGTGGTCACTCTCCCAAGTACTGAGCACATCCAAATGTGCTTATCTTTGGTGATTGAATGAGAACGGGATTATTGACCATAATATGGCAGTTGGCAGACGTTTGACAATAAATACCTAAAAACAAAGTGAGGAATATTTGAAGGCAGTAGGGATTGCTTCGAAAATGGTTAGAAATATACTTGTATGTAATAGGGAGCATAGAGAAATGTTATACATATTTAAGTAAACTATCGAATTCTTGAAATTTTATCGAAACTTTACCTCTAAATACGAGTAAATTCCTGCTCCCTGTTCGATTCCTGGTCGTGGAGGGCATAATCGTTGTTAATCAGAAAAACAAAGGAAAAACATGCCTTTATTTGTTGTTCTACAACAATTTATTTATAATATAGTAGTGGAGAGACAATGCTCTTAGAAAGAATGAAATTTAAACAGTCCTTTCGACAAGAGTTGAGTGAACAATAATGGAATACAATAAAAACCATTCAAATGGCAACCAACAATTGAAATCTTTTGAATTGCAAAAGACTGAAATCTATTGATCGGTATAATAACAATCGAACAAGAATGGGAGGATCCGATAACAATGGAATCTTTTCTTATTCTTCCCCCATAACAATACCTTTGAACTGATTTTACAAAAGAGGGATAGTTGTTTCCACAGAACAAAGAGTTCTAACAGTCATTTCAATTAATAATAACCCCAAGCATGTAAGCTGTGTTTATCGTTCTCTCTTCTCGTTGCATTCGACGGCGACGCCAATCGGGTACCCGAAAACTGTACGAGGTAATGTGTGACAATCAAGTTCAAATCGAAGTTCTTATATCGAACTTTAGTTCATTTAGGGGTTGGATACTTTCATTTACCCTTGGTGAATTGTTGTTGAATGTCAAAACCCCCTTTTACTGGCTGCCTGCGAATAAATATCAAAGGGGGTACTTTTCACAACTATCTCGGACCATTCATACTCACTTGAATTCAATAACATTCCATCCAACTTTATTGCCTTCCTAATTACATTTTTTCCTCACTTATATGTATATTTTGCTAGGATTCATCTATGATAAATCGGAAATGTGTAAAAACACCCCTTTTTCTTGCAAATAAAAATATAAAAAGTAAAAGTGGCCAAACAAGATCACGTGGTGTTCCTAAGTGGTCACTCTCCCAAGTACTGAGCACATCCAAATGTGCTTATCTTTGGTGATTGAATGAGAACGGGATTATTGACCATAATATGGCAGTTGGCAGACGTTTGACAATAAATACCTAAAAACAAAGTGAGGAATATTTGAAGGCAGTAGGGATTGCTTCGAAAATGGTTAGAAATATACTTGTATGTAATAGGGAGCATAGAGAAAAGTTATACATATTTAAGTAAACTATCGAATTCTTGAAATTTTTTCGAAATTTTACCTCTAAATACGAGTAAATTCCTGCTCCCTGTTCGATTCCTGGTCGTGGAGGGCATAAACGTTGTTAATCAGAAAAACAAAGGAAAAACATGCCTTTATTTGTTGTTCTACAACAATTTATTTATAATATAGTAGTGGAGAGACAATGCTCTTAGAAAGAATGAAATTTAAACAGTCCTTTCGACAAGAGTTGAGTGAACAATAATGGAATACAATAAAAACCATTCAAATGGCAACCAACAATTGAAATCTTTTGAATTGCAAAAGACTGAAATCTATTGATCGGTATAATAACAATCGAACAAGAATGGGAGGATCCGATAACAATGGAATCTTTTCTTATTCTTCCCCCATAACAATACCTTTGAACTGATTTTACAAAAGAGGGATAGTTGTTTCCACAGAACAAAGAGTTCTAACAGTCATTTCAATTAATAATAACCCCAAGCATGTAAGCTGTGTTTATCGTTCTCTCTTCTCGTTGCATTCGACGGCGACGCCAATCGGGTACCCGAAAACTGTACGAGGTAATGTGTGACAATCAAGTTCAAATCGAAGTTCTTATATCGAACTTTAGTTCATTTAGGGGTTGGATACTTTCATTTACCATTGGTGAATTGTTGTTGAATGTCAAAACCCCCTTTTACTGGCTGCCTGCGAATAAATATCAAAGGGGGTACTTTTCACAACTATCTCGGACCATTCATACTCACTTGAATTCAATAACATTCCATCCAACTTTATTGCCTTCCTAATTACATTTTTTTCCTCACTTATATGTATATTTTGCTAGGATTCATCTATGATAAATCGGAAATGTGTCAAAACACCCCTTTTTCTTGCAAATAAAAATATAAAAAGTAAAAGTGGCCAAACAAGAGCACGTGGTGTTCCTAAGTGGTCACTCTCCCAAGTACTGAGCACATCCAAATGTGCTTATCTTTGGTGATTGAATGAGAACGGGATTATTGACCATAATATGGCAGTTGGCAGACGTTTGACAATAAATACCTAAAAACAAAGTGAGGAATATTTGAAGGCAGTAGGGATTGCTTCGAAAATGGTTAGAAATATACTTGTATGTAATAGGGAGCATAGAGAAATGTTATACATATTTAAGTAAACTATCGAATTCTTGAAATTTTATCGAAACTTTACCTCTAAATACGAGTAAATTCCTGCTCCCTGTTCGATTCCTGGTCGTGGAGGGCATAATCGTTGTTAATCAGAAAAACAAAGGAAAAACATGCCTTTATTTGTTGTTCTACAACAATTTATTTATAATATAGTAGTGGAGAGACAATGCTCTTAGAAAGAATGAAATTTAAACAGTCCTTTCGACAAGAGTTGAGTGAACAATAATGGAATACAATAAAAACCATTCAAATGGCAACCAACAATTGAAATCTTTTGAATTGCAAAAGACTGAAATCTATTGATCGGTATAATAACAATCGAACAAGAATGGGAGGATCCGATAACAATGGAATCTTTTCTTATTCTTCCCCCATAACAATACCTTTGAACTGATTTTACAAAAGAGGGATAGTTGTTTCCACAGAACAAAGAGTTCTAACAGTCATTTCAATTAATAATAACCCCAAGCATGTAAGCTGTGTTTATCGTTCTCTCTTCTCGTTGCATTCGACGGCGACGCCAATCGGGTACCCGAAAACTGTACGAGGTAATGTGTGACAATCAAGTTCAAATCGAAGTTCTTATATCGAACTTTAGTTCATTTAGGGGTTGGATACTTTCATTTACCATTGGTGAATTGTTGTTGAATGTCAAAACCCCCTTTTACTGGCTGCCTGCGAATAAATATCAAAGGGGGTACTTTTCACAACTATCTCGGACCATTCATACTCACTTGAATTCAATAACATTCCATCCAACTTTATTGCCTTCCTAATTACATTTTTTTCCTCACTTATATGTATATTTTGCTAGGATTCATCTATGATAAATCGGAAATGTGTCAAAACACCCCTTTTTCTTGCAAATAAAAATATAAAAAGTAAAAGTGGCCAAACAAGAGCACGTGGTGTTCCTAAGTGGTCACTCTCCCAAGTACTGAGCACATCCAAATGTGCTTATCTTTGGTGATTGAATGAGAACGGGATTATTGACCATAATATGGCAGTTGGCAGACGTTTGACAATAAATACCTAAAAACAAAGTGAGGAATATTTGAAGGCAGTAGGGATTGCTTCGAAAATGGTTAGAAATATACTTGTATGTAATAGGGAGCATAGAGAAATGTTATACATATTTAAGTAAACTATCGAATTCTTGAAATTTTATCGAAACTTTACCTCTAAATACGAGTAAATTCCTGCTCCCTGTTCGATTCCTGGTCGTGGAGGGCATAATCGTTGTTAATCAGAAAAACAAAGGAAAAACATGCCTTTATTTGTTGTTCTACAACAATTTATTTATAATATAGTAGTGGAGAGACAATGCTCTTAGAAAGAATGAAATTTAAACAGTCCTTTCGACAAGAGTTGAGTGAACAATAATGGAATACAATAAAAACCATTCAAATGGCAACCAACAATTGAAATCTTTTGAATTGCAAAAGACTGAAATCTATTGATCGGTATAATAACAATCGAACAAGAATGGGAGGATCCGATAACAATGGAATCTTTTCTTATTCTTCCCCCATAACAATACCTCTGAACTGATTTTACAAAAGAGGGATAGTTGTTTCCACAGAACAAAGAGTTCTAACAGTCATTTCAATTAATAATAACCCCAAGCATGTAAGCTGTGTTTATCGTTCTCTCTTCTCGTTGCATTCGACGGCGACGCCAATCGGGTACCCGAAAACTGTACGAGGTAATGTGTGACAATCAAGTTCAAATCGAAGTTCTTATATCGAACTTTAGTTCATTTAGGGGTTGGATACTTTCATTTACCATTGGTGAATTGTTGTTGAATGTCAAAACCCCCTTTTACTGGCTGCCTGCGAATAAATATCAAAGGGGGTACTTTTCACAACTATCTCGGACCATTCATACTCACTTGAATTCAATAACATTCCATCCAACTTTATTGCCTTCCTAATTACATTTTTTTCCTCACTTATATGTATATTTTGCTAGGATTCATCTATGATAAATCGGAAATGTGTAAAAACACCCCTTTTTCTTGCAAATAAAAATATAAAAAGTAAAAGTGGCCAAACAAGATCACGTGGTGTTCCTAAGTGGTCACTCTCCCAAGTACTGAGCACATCCAAATGTGCTTATCTTTGGTGATTGAATGAGAACGGGATTATTGACCATAATATGGCAGTTGGCAGACGTTTGACAATAAATACCTAAAAACAAAGTGAGGAATATTTGAAGGCAGTAGGGATTGCTTCGAAAATGGTTAGAAATATACTTGTATGTAATAGGGAGCATAGAGAAAAGTTATACATATTTAAGTAAACTATCGAATTCTTGAAATTTTTTCGAAACTTTACCTCTAAATACGAGTAAATTCCTGCTCCCTGTTCGATTCCTGGTCGTGGAGGGCATAAACGTTGTTAATCAGAAAAACAAAGGAAAAACATGCCTTTATTTGTTGTTCTACAACAATTTATTTATAATATAGTAGTGGAGAGACAATGCTCTTAGAAAGAATGAAATTTAAACAGTCCTTTCGACAAGAGTTGAGTGAACAATAATGGAATACAATAAAAACCATTCAAATGGCAACCAACAATTGAAATCTTTTGAATTGCAAAAGACTGAAATCTATTGATCGGTATAATAACAATCGAACAAGAATGGGAGGATCCGATAACAATGGAATCTTTTCTTATTCTTCCCCCATAACAATACCTTTGAACTGATTTTACAAAGAGGGATAGTTGTTTCCACAGAACAAAGAGTTCTAACAGTCATTTCAATTAATAATAACCCCAAGCATGTAAGCTGTGTTTATCGTTCTCTCTTCTCGTTGCATTCGACGGCGACGCCAATCGGGTACCCGAAAACTGTACGAGGTAATGTGTGACAATCAAGTTCAAATCGAAGTTCTTATATCGAACTTTAGTTCATTTAGGGGTTGGATACTTTCATTTACCATTGGTGAATTGTTGTTGAATGTCAAAACCCCCTTTTACTGGCTGCCTGCGAATAAATATCAAAGGGGGTACTTTTCACAACTATCTCGGACCATTCATACTCACTTGAATTCAATAACATTCCATCCAACTTTATTGCCTTCCTAATTACATTTTTTTCCTCACTTATATGTATATTTTGCTAGGATTCATCTATGATAAATCGGAAATGTGTAAAAACACCCCTTTTTCTTGCAAATAAAAATATAAAAAGTAAAAGTGGCCAAACAAGATCACGTGGTGTTCCTAAGTGGTCACTCTCCCAAGTACTGAGCACATCCAAATGTGCTTATCTTTGGTGATTGAATGAGAACGGGATTATTGACCATAATATGGCAGTTGGCAGACGTTTGACAATAAATACCTAAAAACAAAGTGAGGAATATTTGAAGGCAGTAGGGATTGCTTCGAAAATGGTTAGAAATATACTTGTATGTAATAGGGAGCATAGAGAAAAGTTATACATATTTAAGTAAACTATTGAATTCTTGAAATTTTTTCGAAACTTTACCTCTAAATACGAGTAAATTCCTGCTCCCTGTTCGATTCCTGGTCGTGGAGGGCATAAACGTTGTTAATCAGAAAAACAAAGGAAAAACATGCCTTTATTTGTTGTTCTACAACAATTTATTTATAATATAGTAGTGGAGAGACAATGCTCTTAGAAAGAATGAAATTTAAACAGTCCTTTCGACAAGAGTTGAGTGAACAATAATGGAATACAATAAAAACCATTCAAATGGCAACCAACAATTGAAATCTTTTGAATTGCAAAAGACTGAAATCTATTGATCGGTATAATAACAATCGAACAAGAATGGGAGGATCCGATAACAATGGAATCTTTTCTTATTCTTCCCCCATAACAATACCTTTGAACTGATTTTACAAAAGAGGGATAGTTGTTTCCACAGAACAAAGAGTTCTAACAGTCATTTCAATTAATAATAACCCCAAGCATGTAAGCTGTGTTTATCGTTCTCTCTTCTCGTTGCATTCGACGGCGACGCCAATCGGGTACCCGAAAACTGTACGAGGTAATGTGTGACAATCAAGTTCAAATCGAAGTTCTTATATCGAACTTTAGTTCATTTAGGGGTTGGATACTTTCATTTACCATTGGTGAATTGTTGTTGAATGTCAAAACCCCCTTTTACTGGCTGCCTGCGAATAAATATCAAAGGGGGTACTTTTCACAACTATCTCGGACCATTCATACTCACTTGAATTCAATAACATTCCATCCAACTTTATTGCCTTCCTAATTACATTTTTTTCCTCACTTATATGTATATTTTGCTAGGATTCATCTATGATAAATCGGAAATGTGTCAAAACACCCCTTTTTCTTGCAAATAAAAATATAAAAAGTAAAAGTGGCCAAACAAGAGCACGTGGTGTTCCTAAGTGGTCACTCTCCCAAGTACTGAGCACATCCAAATGTGCTTATCTTTGGTGATTGAATGAGAACGGGATTATTGACCATAATATGGCAGTTGGCAGACGTTTGACAATAAATACCTAAAAACAAAGTGAGGAATATTTGAAGGCAGTAGGGATTGCTTCGAAAATGGTTAGAAATATACTTGTATGTAATAGGGAGCATAGAGAAATGTTATACATATTTAAGTAAACTATCGAATTCTTGAAATTTTATCGAAACTTTACCTCTAAATACGAGTAAATTCCTGCTCCCTGTTCGATTCCTGGTCGTGGAGGGCATAATCGTTGTTAATCAGAAAAACAAAGGAAAAACATGCCTTTATTTGTTGTTCTACAACAATTTATTTATAATATAGTAGTGGAGAGACAATGCTCTTAGAAAGAATGAAATTTAAACAGTCCTTTCGACAAGAGTTGAGTGAACAATAATGGAATACAATAAAAACCATTCAAATGGCAACCAACAATTGAAATCTTTTGAATTGCAAAAGACTGAAATCTATTGATCGGTATAATAACAATCGAACAAGAATGGGAGGATCCGATAACAATGGAATCTTTTCTTATTCTTCCCCCATAACAATACCTTTGAACTGATTTTACAAAAGAGGGATAGTTGTTTCCACAGAACAAAGAGTTCTAACAGTCATTTCAATTAATAATAACCCCAAGCATGTAAGCTGTGTTTATCGTTCTCTCTTCTCGTTGCATTCGACGGCGACGCCAATCGGGTACCCGAAAACTGTACGAGGTAATGTGTGACAATCAAGTTCAAATCGA
This sequence comes from Metellina segmentata, assembly GCA_947359465.1. Taxonomy (NCBI): domain Eukaryota; kingdom Metazoa; phylum Arthropoda; class Arachnida; order Araneae; family Tetragnathidae; genus Metellina; species Metellina segmentata. Next base: position 72,179,756 of record OX375875.1, on the reverse strand, counting down.
AGTTCTTATATCGAACTTTAGTTCATTTAGGGGTTGGATACTTTCATTTACCATTGGTGAATTGTTGTTGAATGTCAAAACCCCCTTTTACTGGCTGCCTGCGAATAAATATCAAAGGGGGTACTTTTCACAACTATCTCGGACCATTCATACTCACTTGAATTCAATAACATTCCATCCAACTTTATTGCCTTCCTAATTACATTTTTTTCCTCACTTATATGTATATTTTGCTAGGATTCATCTATGATAAATCGGAAATGTGTCAAAACACCCCTTTTTCTTGCAAATAAAAATATAAAAAGTAAAAGTGGCCAAACAAGAGCACGTGGTGTTCCTAAGTGGTCACTCTCCCAAGTACTGAGCACATCCAAATGTGCTTATCTTTGGTGATTGAATGAGAACGGGATTATTGACCATAATATGGCAGTTGGCAGACGTTTGACAATAAATACCTAAAAACAAAGTGAGGAATATTTGAAGGCAGTAGGGATTGCTTCGAAAATGGTTAGAAATATACTTGTATGTAATAGGGAGCATAGAGAAATGTTATACATATTTAAGTAAACTATCGAATTCTTGAAATTTTATCGAAACTTTACCTCTAAATACGAGTAAATTCCTGCTCCCTGTTCGATTCCTGGTCGTGGAGGGCATAATCGTTGTTAATCAGAAAAACAAAGGAAAAACATGCCTTTATTTGTTGTTCTACAACAATTTATTTATAATATAGTAGTGGAGAGACAATGCTCTTAGAAAGAATGAAATTTAAACAGTCCTTTCGACAAGAGTTGAGTGAACAATAATGGAATACAATAAAAACCATTCAAATGGCAACCAACAATTGAAATCTTTTGAATTGCAAAAGACTGAAATCTATTGATCGGTATAATAACAATCGAACAAGAATGGGAGGATCCGATAACAATGGAATCTTTTCTTATTCTTCCCCCATAACAATACCTTTGAACTGATTTTACAAAAGAGGGATAGTTGTTTCCACAGAACAAAGAGTTCTAACAGTCATTTCAATTAATAATAACCCCAAGCATGTAAGCTGTGTTTATCGTTCTCTCTTCTCGTTGCATTCGACGGCGACGCCAATCGGGTACCCGAAAACTGTACGAGGTAATGTGTGACAATCAAGTTCAAATCGAAGTTCTTATATCGAACTTTAGTTCATTTAGGGGTTGGATACTTTCATTTACCATTGGTGAATTGTTGTTGAATGTCAAAACCCCCTTTTACTGGCTGCCTGCGAATAAATATCAAAGGGGGTACTTTTCACAACTATCTCGGACCATTCATACTCACTTGAATTCAATAACATTCCATCCAACTTTATTGCCTTCCTAATTACATTTTTTTCCTCACTTATATGTATATTTTGCTAGGATTCATCTATGATAAATCGGAAATGTGTCAAAACACCCCTTTTTCTTGCAAATAAAAATATAAAAAGTAAAAGTGGCCAAACAAGAGCACGTGGTGTTCCTAAGTGGTCACTCTCCCAAGTACTGAGCACATCCAAATGTGCTTATCTTTGGTGATTGAATGAGAACGGGATTATTGACCATAATATGGCAGTTGGCAGACGTTTGACAATAAATACCTAAAAACAAAGTGAGGAATATTTGAAGGCAGTAGGGATTGCTTCGAAAATGGTTAGAAATATACTTGTATGTAATAGGGAGCATAGAGAAATGTTATACATATTTAAGTAAACTATCGAATTCTTGAAATTTTATCGAAACTTTACCTCTAAATACGAGTAAATTCCTGCTCCCTGTTCGATTCCTGGTCGTGGAGGGCATAATCGTTGTTAATCAGAAAAACAAAGGAAAAACATGCCTTTATTTGTTGTTCTACAACAATTTATTTATAATATAGTAGTGGAGAGACAATGCTCTTAGAAAGAATGAAATTTAAACAGTCCTTTCGACAAGAGTTGAGTGAACAATAATGGAATACAATAAAAACCATTCAAATGGCAACCAACAATTGAAATCTTTTGAATTGCAAAAGACTGAAATCTATTGATCGGTATAATAACAATCGAACAAGAATGGGAGGATCCGATAACAATGGAATCTTTTCTTATTCTTCCCCCATAACAATACCTCTGAACTGATTTTACAAAAGAGGGATAGTTGTTTCCACAGAACAAAGAGTTCTAACAGTCATTTCAATTAATAATAACCCCAAGCATGTAAGCTGTGTTTATCGTTCTCTCTTCTCGTTGCATTCGACGGCGACGCCAATCGGGTACCCGAAAACTGTACGAGGTAATGTGTGACAATCAAGTTCAAATCGAAGTTCTTATATCGAACTTTAGTTCATTTAGGGGTTGGATACTTTCATTTACCATTGGTGAATTGTTGTTGAATGTCAAAACCCCCTTTTACTGGCTGCCTGCGAATAAATATCAAAGGGGGTACTTTTCACAACTATCTCGGACCATTCATACTCACTTGAATTCAATAACATTCCATCCAACTTTATTGCCTTCCTAATTACATTTTTTTCCTCACTTATATGTATATTTTGCTAGGATTCATCTATGATAAATCGGAAATGTGTAAAAACACCCCTTTTTCTTGCAAATAAAAATATAAAAAGTAAAAGTGGCCAAACAAGATCACGTGGTGTTCCTAAGTGGTCACTCTCCCAAGTACTGAGCACATCCAAATGTGCTTATCTTTGGTGATTGAATGAGAACGGGATTATTGACCATAATATGGCAGTTGGCAGACGTTTGACAATAAATACCTAAAAACAAAGTGAGGAATATTTGAAGGCAGTAGGGATTGCTTCGAAAATGGTTAGAAATATACTTGTATGTAATAGGGAGCATAGAGAAAAGTTATACATATTTAAGTAAACTATCGAATTCTTGAAATTTTTTCGAAACTTTACCTCTAAATACGAGTAAATTCCTGCTCCCTGTTCGATTCCTGGTCGTGGAGGGCATAAACGTTGTTAATCAGAAAAACAAAGGAAAAACATGCCTTTATTTGTTGTTCTACAACAATTTATTTATAATATAGTAGTGGAGAGACAATGCTCTTAGAAAGAATGAAATTTAAACAGTCCTTTCGACAAGAGTTGAGTGAACAATAATGGAATACAATAAAAACCATTCAAATGGCAACCAACAATTGAAATCTTTTGAATTGCAAAAGACTGAAATCTATTGATCGGTATAATAACAATCGAACAAGAATGGGAGGATCCGATAACAATGGAATCTTTTCTTATTCTTCCCCCATAACAATACCTTTGAACTGATTTTACAAAGAGGGATAGTTGTTTCCACAGAACAAAGAGTTCTAACAGTCATTTCAATTAATAATAACCCCAAGCATGTAAGCTGTGTTTATCGTTCTCTCTTCTCGTTGCATTCGACGGCGACGCCAATCGGGTACCCGAAAACTGTACGAGGTAATGTGTGACAATCAAGTTCAAATCGAAGTTCTTATATCGAACTTTAGTTCATTTAGGGGTTGGATACTTTCATTTACCATTGGTGAATTGTTGTTGAATGTCAAAACCCCCTTTTACTGGCTGCCTGCGAATAAATATCAAAGGGGGTACTTTTCACAACTATCTCGGACCATTCATACTCACTTGAATTCAATAACATTCCATCCAACTTTATTGCCTTCCTAATTACATTTTTTTCCTCACTTATATGTATATTTTGCTAGGATTCATCTATGATAAATCGGAAATGTGTAAAAACACCCCTTTTTCTTGCAAATAAAAATATAAAAAGTAAAAGTGGCCAAACAAGATCACGTGGTGTTCCTAAGTGGTCACTCTCCCAAGTACTGAGCACATCCAAATGTGCTTATCTTTGGTGATTGAATGAGAACGGGATTATTGACCATAATATGGCAGTTGGCAGACGTTTGACAATAAATACCTAAAAACAAAGTGAGGAATATTTGAAGGCAGTAGGGATTGCTTCGAAAATGGTTAGAAATATACTTGTATGTAATAGGGAGCATAGAGAAAAGTTATACATATTTAAGTAAACTATCGAATTCTTGAAATTTTTTCGAAACTTTACCTCTAAATACGAGTAAATTCCTGCTCCCTGTTCGATTCCTGGTCGTGGAGGGCATAAACGTTGTTAATCAGAAAAACAAAGGAAAAACATGCCTTTATTTGTTGTTCTACAACAATTTATTTATAATATAGTAGTGGAGAGACAATGCTCTTAGAAAGAATGAAATTTAAACAGTCCTTTCGACAAGAGTTGAGTGAACAATAATGGAATACAATAAAAACCATTCAAATGGCAACCAACAATTGAAATCTTTTGAATTGCAAAAGACTGAAATCTATTGATCGGTATAATAACAATCGAACAAGAATGGGAGGATCCGATAACAATGGAATCTTTTCTTATTCTTCCCCCATAACAATACCTTTGAACTGATTTTACAAAAGAGGGATAGTTGTTTCCACAGAACAAAGAGTTCTAACAGTCATTTCAATTAATAATAACCCCAAGCATGTAAGCTGTGTTTATCGTTCTCTCTTCTCGTTGCATTCGACGGCGACGCCAATCGGGTACCCGAAAACTGTACGAGGTAATGTGTGACAATCAAGTTCAAATCGAAGTTCTTATATCGAACTTTAGTTCATTTAGGGGTTGGATACTTTCATTTACCATTGGTGAATTGTTGTTGAATGTCAAAACCCCCTTTTACTGGCTGCCTGCGAATAAATATCAAAGGGGGTACTTTTCACAACTATCTCGGACCATTCATACTCACTTGAATTCAATAACATTCCATCCAACTTTATTGCCTTCCTAATTACATTTTTTTCCTCACTTATATGTATATTTTGCTAGGATTCATCTATGATAAATCGGAAATGTGTCAAAACACCCCTTTTTCTTGCAAATAAAAATATAAAAAGTAAAAGTGGCCAAACAAGAGCACGTGGTGTTCCTAAGTGGTCACTCTCCCAAGTACTGAGCACATCCAAATGTGCTTATCTTTGGTGATTGAATGAGAACGGGATTATTGACCATAATATGGCAGTTGGCAGACGTTTGACAATAAATACCTAAAAACAAAGTGAGGAATATTTGAAGGCAGTAGGGATTGCTTCGAAAATGGTTAGAAATATACTTGTATGTAATAGGGAGCATAGAGAAATGTTATACATATTTAAGTAAACTATCGAATTCTTGAAATTTTATCGAAACTTTACCTCTAAATACGAGTAAATTCCTGCTCCCTGTTCGATTCCTGGTCGTGGAGGGCATAATCGTTGTTAATCAGAAAAACAAAGGAAAAACATGCCTTTATTTGTTGTTCTACAACAATTTATTTATAATATAGTAGTGGAGAGACAATGCTCTTAGAAAGAATGAAATTTAAACAGTCCTTTCGACAAGAGTTGAGTGAACAATAATGGAATACAATAAAAACCATTCAAATGGCAACCAACAATTGAAATCTTTTGAATTGCAAAAGACTGAAATCTATTGATCGGTATAATAACAATCGAACAAGAATGGGAGGATCCGATAACAATGGAATCTTTTCTTATTCTTCCCCCATAACAATACCTTTGAACTGATTTTACAAAAGAGGGATAGTTGTTTCCACAGAACAAAGAGTTCTAACAGTCATTTCAATTAATAATAACCCCAAGCATGTAAGCTGTGTTTATCGTTCTCTCTTCTCGTTGCATTCGACGGCGACGCCAATCGGGTACCCGAAAACTGTACGAGGTAATGTGTGACAATCAAGTTCAAATCGAAGTTCTTATATCGAACTTTAGTTCATTTAGGGGTTGGATACTTTCATTTACCATTGGTGAATTGTTGTTGAATGTCAAAACCCCCTTTTACTGGCTGCCTGCGAATAAATATCAAAGGGGGTACTTTTCACAACTATCTCGGACCATTCATACTCACTTGAATTCAATAACATTCCATCCAACTTTATTGCCTTCCTAATTACATTTTTTTCCTCACTTATATGTATATTTTGCTAGGATTTATCTATGATAAATCGGAAATGTGTAAAAACACCCCTTTTTCTTGCAAATAAAAATATAAAAAGTAAAAGTGGCCAAACAAGATCACGTGGTGTTCCTAAGTGGTCACTCTCCCAAGTACTGAGCACACCCAAATGTGCTTATCTTTGGTGATTGAATGAGAACGGGATTATTGACCATAATATGGCAGTTGGCAGACGTTTGACAATAAATACCTAAAAACAAAGTGAGGAATATTTGAAGGCAGTAGGGATTGCTTCGAAAATGGTTAGAAATATACTTGTATGTAATAGGGAGCATAGAGAAAAGTTATACATATTTAAGTAAACTATCGAATTCTTGAAATTTTTTCGAAACTTTACCTCTAAATACGAGTAAATTCCTGCTCCCTGTTCGATTCCTGGTCGTGGAGGGCATAAACGTTGTTAATCAGAAAAACAAAGGAAAAACATGCCTTTATTTGTTGTTCTACAACAATTTATTTATAATATAGTAGTGGAGAGACAATGCTCTTAGAAAGAATGAAATTTAAACAGTCCTTTCGACAAGAGTTGAGTGAACAATAATGGAATACAATAAAAACCATTCAAATGGCAACCAACAATTGAAATCTTTTGAATTGCAAAAGACTGAAATCTATTGATCGGTATAATAACAATCGAACAAGAATGGGAGGATCCGATAACAATGGAATCTTTTCTTTTTCTTCCCCCATAACAATACCTTTGAACTGATTTTACAAAAGAGGGATAGTTGTTTCCACAGAACAAAGAGTTCTAACAGTCATTTCAATTAATAATAACCCCAAGCATGTAAGCTGTGTTTATCGTTCTCTCTTCTCGTTGCATTCGACGGCGACGCCAATCGGGTACCCGAAAACTGTACGAGGTAATGTGTGACAATCAAGTTCAAATCGAAGTTCTTATATCGAACTTTAGTTCATTTAGGGGTTGGATACTTTCATTTACCATTGGTGAATTGTTGTTGAATGTCAAAACCCCCTTTTACTGGCTGCCTGCGAATAAATATCAAAGGGGGTACTTTTCACAACTATCTCGGACCATTCATACTCACTTGAATTCAATAACATTCCATCCAACTTTATTGCCTTCCTAATTACATTTTTTTCCTCACTTATATGTATATTTTGCTAGGATTCATCTATAATAAATCGGAAATGTGTAAAAACACCCCTTTTTCTTGCAAATAAAAATATAAAAAGTAAAAGTGGCCAAACAAGAGCACGTGGTGTTCCTAAGGGGTCACTCTCCCAAGTACTGAGCACATCCAAATGTGCTTATCTTTGGTGATTGAATGAGAACGGGATTATTGACCATAATATGGCAGTTGGCAGACGTTTGACAATAAATACCTAAAAACAAAGTGAGGAATATTTGAAGGCAGTAGGGATTGCTTCGAAAATGGTTAGAAATATACTTGTATGTAATAGGGAGCATAGAGAAATGTTATACATATTTAAGTAAACTATCGAATTCTTGAAATTTTATCGAAACTTTACCTCTAAATACGAGTAAATTCCTGCTCCCTGTTCGATTCCTGGTCGTGGAGGGCATAATCGTTGTTAATCAGAAAAACAAAGGAAAAACATGCCTTTATTTGTTGTTCTACAACAATTTATTTATAAGATAGTAGTGGAGAGACAATACTCTTAGAAAGAATGAAATTTAAACAGTCCTTTCGACAAGAGTTGAGTGAACAATAATGGAATACAATAAAAACCATTCAAATGGCAACCAACAATTGAAATCTTTTGAATTGCAAAAGACTGAAATCTATTGATCGGTATAATAACAATCGAACAAGAATGGGAGGATCCGATAACAATGGAATCTTTTCTTATTCTTCCCCCATAACAATACCTTTGAACTGATTTTACAAAAGAGGGATAGTTGTTTCCACAGAACAAAGAGTTCTAACAGTCATTTCAATTAATAATAACCCCAAGCATGTAAGCTGTGTTTATCGTTCTCTCTTCTCGTTGCATTCGACGGCGACGCCAATCGGGTACCCGAAAACTGTACGAGGTAATGTGTGACAATCAAGTTCAAATCGAAGTTCTTATATCGAACTTTAGTTCATTTAGGGGTTGGATACTTTCATTTACCATTGGTGAATTGTTGTTGAATGTCAAAACCCCCTTTTACTGGCTGCCTGCGAATAAATATCAAAGGGGGTACTTTTCACAACTATCTCGGACCATTCATACTCACTTGAATTCAATAACATTCCATCCAACTTTATTGCCTTCCTAATTACATTTTTTTCCTCACTTATATGTATATTTTGCTAGGATTCATCTATGATAAATCGGAAATGTGTAAAAACACCCCTTTTTCTTGCAAATAAAAATATAAAAAGTAAAAGTGGCCAAACAAGATCACGTGGTGTTCCTAAGTGGTCACTCTCCCAAGTACTGAGCACATCCAAATGTGCTTATCTTTGGTGATTGAATGAGAACGGGATTATTGACCATAATATGGCAGTTGGCAGACGTTTGACAATAAATACCTAAAAACAAAGTGAGGAATATTTGAAGGCAGTAGGGATTGCTTCGGAAATGGTTAGAAATATACTTGTATGTAATAGGGAGCATAGAGAAAAGTTATACATATTTAAGTAAACTATCGAATTCTTGAAATTTTATCGAAACTTTACCTCTAAATACGAGTAAATTCCTGCTCCCTGTTCGATTCCTGGTCGTGGAGGGCATAAACGTTGTTAATCAGAAAAACAAAGGAAAAACATGCCTTTATTTGTTGTTCTACAACAATTTATTTATAATATAGTAGTGGAGAGACAATGCTCTTAGAAAGAATGAAATTTAAACAGTCCTTTCGACAAGAGTTGAGTGAACAATAATGGAATACAATAAAAACCATTCAAATGGCAACCAACAATTGAAATCTTTTGAATTGCAAAAGACTGAAATCTATTGATCGGTATAATAACAATCGAACAAGAATGGGAGGATCCGATAACAATGGAATCTTTTCTTTTTCTTCCCCCATAACAATACCTTTGAACTGATTTTACAAAAGAGGGATAGTTGTTTCCACAGAACAAAGAGTTCTAACAGTCATTTCAATTAATAATAACCCCAAGCATGTAAGCTGTGTTTATCGTTCTCTCTTCTCGTTGCATTCGACGGCGACGCCAATCGGGTACCCGAAAACTGTACGAGGTAATGTGTGACAATCAAGTTCAAATCGAAGTTCTTATATCGAACTTTAGTTCATTTAGGGGTTGGATACTTTCATTTACCATTGGTGAATTGTTGTTGAATGTCAAAACCCCCTTTTACTGGCTGCCTGCGAATAAATATCAAAGGGGGTACTTTTCACAACTATCTCGGACCATTCATACTCACTTGAATTCAATAACATTCCATCCAACTTTATTGCCTTCCTAATTACATTTTTTTCCTCACTTATATGTATATTTTGCTAGGATTCATCTATAATAAATCGGAAATGTGTAAAAACACCCCTTTTTCTTGCAAATAAAAATATAAAAAGTAAAAGTGGCCAAACAAGAGCACGTGGTGTTCCTAAGGGGTCACTCTCCCAAGTACTGAGCACATCCAAATGTGCTTATCTTTGGTGATTGAATGAGAACGGGATTATTGACCATAATATGGCAGTTGGCAGACGTTTGACAATAAATACCTAAAAACAAAGTGAGGAATATTTGAAGGCAGTAGGGATTGCTTCGAAAATGGTTAGAAATATACTTGTATGTAATAGGGAGCATAGAGAAATGTTATACATATTTAAGTAAACTATCGAATTCTTGAAATTTTATCGAAACTTTACCTCTAAATACGAGTAAATTCCTGCTCCCTGTTCGATTCCTGGTCGTGGAGGGCATAATCGTTGTTAATCAGAAAAACAAAGGAAAAACATGCCTTTATTTGTTGTTCTACAACAATTTATTTATAAGATAGTAGTGGAGAGACAATACTCTTAGAAAGAATGAAATTTAAACAGTCCTTTCGACAAGAGTTGAGTGAACAATAATGGAATACAATAAAAACCATTCAAATGGCAACCAACAATTGAAATCTTTTGAATTGCAAAAGACTGAAATCTATTGATCGGTATAATAACAATCGAACAAGAATGGGAGGATCCGATAACAATGGAATCTTTTCTTATTCTTCCCCCATAACAATACCTTTGAACTGATTTTACAAAAGAGGGATAGTTGTTTCCACAGAACAAAGAGTTCTAACAGTCATTTCAATTAATAATAACCCCAAGCATGTAAGCTGTGTTTATCGTTCTCTCTTCTCGTTGCATTCGACGGCGACGCCAATCGGGTACCCGAAAACTGTACGAGGTAATGTGTGACAATCAAGTTCAAATCGAAGTTCTTATATCGAACTTTAGTTCATTTAGGGGTTGGATACTTTCATTTACCATTGGTGAATTGTTGTTGAATGTCAAAACCCCCTTTTACTGGCTGCCTGCGAATAAATATCAAAGGGGGTACTTTTCACAACTATCTCGGACCATTCATACTCACTTGAATTCAATAACATTCCATCCAACTTTATTGCCTTCCTAATTACATTTTTTTCCTCACTTATATGTATATTTTGCTAGGATTCATCTATGATAAATCGGAAATGTGTAAAAACACCCCTTTTTCTTGCAAATAAAAATATAAAAAGTAAAAGTGGCCAAACAAGATCACGTGGTGTTCCTAAGTGGTCACTCTCCCAAGTACTGAGCACATCCAAATGTGCTTATCTTTGGTGATTGAATGAGAACGGGATTATTGACCATAATATGGCAGTTGGCAGACGTTTGACAATAAATACCTAAAAACAAAGTGAGGAATATTTGAAGGCAGTAGGGATTGCTTCGGAAATGGTTAGAAATATACTTGTATGTAATAGGGAGCATAGAGAAAAGTTATACATATTTAAGTAAACTATCGAATTCTTGAAATTTTATCGAAACTTTACCTCTAAATACGAGTAAATTCCTGCTCCCTGTTCGATTCCTGGTCGTGGAGGGCATAAACGTTGTTAATCAGAAAAACAAAGGAAAAACATGCCTTTATTTGTTGTTCTACAACAATTTATTTATAATATAGTAGTGGAGAGACAATGCTCTTAGAAAGAATGAAATTTAAACAGTCCTTTCGACAAGAGTTGAGTGAACAATAATGGAATACAATAAAAACCATTCAAATGGCAACCAACAATTGAAATCTTTTGAATTGCAAAAGACTGAAATCTATTGATCGGTATAATAACAATCGAACAAGAATGGGAGGATCCGATAACAATGGAATCTTTTCTTTTTCTTCCCCCATAACAATACCTTTGAACTGATTTTACAAAAGAGGGATAGTTGTTTCCACAGAACAAAGAGTTCTAACAGTCATTTCAATTAATAATAACCCCAAGCATGTAAGCTGTGTTTATCGTTCTCTCTTCTCGTTGCATTCGACGGCGACGCCAATCGGGTACCCGAAAACTGTACGAGGTAATGTGTGACAATCAAGTTCAAATCGAAGTTCTTATATCGAACTTTAGTTCATTTAGGGGTTGGATACTTTCATTTACCATTGGTGAATTGTTGTTGAATGTCAAAACCCCCTTTTACTGGCTGCCTGCGAATAAATATCAAAGGGGGTACTTTTCACAACTATCTCGGACCATTCATACTCACTTGAATTCAATAACATTCCATCCAACTTTATTGCCTTCCTAATTACATTTTTTTCCTCACTTATATGTATATTTTGCTAGGATTCATCTATAATAAATCGGAAATGTGTAAAAACACCCCTTTTTCTTGCAAATAAAAATATAAAAAGTAAAAGTGGCCAAACAAGAGCACGTGGTGTTCCTAAGGGGTCACTCTCCCAAGTACTGAGCACATCCAAATGTGCTTATCTTTGGTGATTGAATGAGAACGGGATTATTGACCATAATATGGCAGTTGGCAGACGTTTGACAATAAATACCTAAAAACAAAGTGAGGAATATTTGAAGGCAGTAGGGATTGCTTCGAAAATGGTTAGAAATATACTTGTATGTAATAGGGAGCATAGAGAAATGTTATACATATTTAAGTAAACTATCGAATTCTTGAAATTTTATCGAAACTTTACCTCTAAATACGAGTAAATTCCTGCTCCCTGTTCGATTCCTGGTCGTGGAGGGCATAATCGTTGTTAATCAGAAAAACAAAGGAAAAACATGCCTTTATTTGTTGTTCTACAACAATTTATTTATAAGATAGTAGTGGAGAGACAATACTCTTAGAAAGAATGAAATTTAAACAGTCCTTTCGACAAGAGTTGAGTGAACAATAATGGAATACAATAAAAACCATTCAAATGGCAACCAACAATTGAAATCTTTTGAATTGCAAAAGACTGAAATCTATTGATCGGTATAATAACAATCGAACAAGAATGGGAGGATCCGATAACAATGGAATCTTTTCTTATTCTTCCCCCATAACAATACCTTTGAACTGATTTTACAAAAGAGGGATAGTTGTTTCCACAGAACAAAGAGTTCTAACAGTCATTTCAATTAATAATAACCCCAAGCATGTAAGCTGTGTTTATCGTTCTCTCTTCTCGTTGCATTCGACGGCGACGCCAATCGGGTACCCGAAAACTGTACGAGGTAATGTGTGACAATCAAGTTCAAATCGAAGTTCTTATATCGAACTTTAGTTCATTTAGGGGTTGGATACTTTCATTTACCATTGGTGAATTGTTGTTGAATGTCAAAACCCCCTTTTACTGGCTGCCTGCGAATAAATATCAAAGGGGGTACTTTTCACAACTATCTCGGACCATTCATACTCACTTGAATTCAATAACATTCCATCCAACTTTATTGCCTTCCTAATTACATTTTTTTCCTCACTTATATGTATATTTTGCTAGGATTCATCTATGATAAATCGGAAATGTGTAAAAACACCCCTTTTTCTTGCAAATAAAAATATAAAAAGTAAAAGTGGCCAAACAAGATCACGTGGTGTTCCTAAGTGGTCACTCTCCCAAGTACTGAGCACATCCAAATGTGCTTATCTTTGGTGATTGAATGAGAACGGGATTATTGACCATAATATGGCAGTTGGCAGACGTTTGACAATAAATACCTAAAAACAAAGTGAGGAATATTTGAAGGCAGTAGGGATTGCTTCGAAAATGGTTAGAAATATACTTGTATGTAATAGGGAGCATAGAGAAAAGTTATACATATTTAAGTAAACTATCGAATTCTTGAAATTTTATCGAAACTTTACCTCTAAATACGAGTAAATTCCTGCTCCCTGTTCGATTCCTGGTCGTGGAGGGCATAAACGTTGTTAATCAGAAAAACAAAGGAAAAACATGCCTTTATTTGTTGTTCTACAACAATTTATTTATAATATAGTAGTGGAGAGACAATGCTCTTAGAAAGAATGAAATTTAAACAGTCCTTTCGACAAGAGTTGAGTGAACAATAATGGAATACAATAAAAACCATTCAAATGGCAACCAACAATTGAAATCTTTTGAATTGCAAAAGACTGAAATCTATTGATCGGTATAATAACAATCGAACAAGAATGGGAGGATCCGATAACAATGGAATCTTTTCTTTTTCTTCCCCCATAACAATACCTTTGAACTGATTTTACAAAAGAGGGATAGTTGTTTCCACAGAACAAAGAGTTCTAACAGTCATTTCAATTAATAATAACCCCAAGCATGTAAGCTGTGTTTATCGTTCTCTCTTCTCGTTGCATTCGACGGCGACGCCAATCGGGTACCCGAAAACTGTACGAGGTAATGTGTGACAATCAAGTTCAAATCGAAGTTCTTATATCGAACTTTAGTTCATTTAGGGGTTGGATACTTTCATTTACCATTGGTGAATTGTTGTTGAATGTCAAAACCCCCTTTTACTGGCTGCCTGCGAATAAATATCAAAGGGGGTACTTTTCACAACTATCTCGGACCATTCATACTCACTTGAATTCAATAACATTCCATCCAACTTTATTGCCTTCCTAATTACATTTTTTTCCTCACTTATATGTATATTTTGCTAGGATTCATCTATAATAAATCGGAAATGTGTAAAAACACCCCTTTTTCTTGCAAATAAAAATATAAAAAGTAAAAGTGGCCAAACAAGAGCACGTGGTGTTCCTAAGGGGTCACTCTCCCAAGTACTGAGCACATCCAAATGTGCTTATCTTTGGTGATTGAATGAGAACGGGATTATTGACCATAATATGGCAGTTGGCAGACGTTTGACAATAAATACCTAAAAACAAAGTGAGGAATATTTGAAGGCAGTAGGGATTGCTTCGAAAATGGTTAGAAATATACTTGTATGTAATAGGGAGCATAGAGAAATGTTATACATATTTAAGTAAACTATCGAATTCTTGAAATTTTATCGAAACTTTACCTCTAAATACGAGTAAATTCCTGCTCCCTGTTCGATTCCTGGTCGTGGAGGGCATAATCGTTGTTAATCAGAAAAACAAAGGAAAAACATGCCTTTATTTGTTGTTCTACAACAATTTATTTATAAGATAGTAGTGGAGAGACAATACTCTTAGAAAGAATGAAATTTAAACAGTCCTTTCGACAAGAGTTGAGTGAACAATAATGGAATACAATAAAAACCATTCAAATGGCAACCAACAATTGAAATCTTTTGAATTGCAAAAGACTGAAATCTATTGATCGGTATAACAACAATCGAACAAGAATGGGAGGATCCGATAACAATGGAATCTTTTCTTATTCTTCCCCCATAACAATACCTTTGAACTGATTTTACAAAAGAGGGATAGTTGTTTCCACAGAACAAAGAGTTCTAACAGTCATTTCAATTAATAATAACCCCAAGCATGTAAGCTGTGTTTATCGTTCTCTCTTCTCGTTGCATTCGACGGCGACGCCAATCGGGTACCCGAAAACTGTACGAGGTAATGTGTGACAATCAAGTTCAAATCGAAGTTCTTATATCGAACTTTAGTTCATTTAGGGGTTGGATACTTTCATTTACCATTGGTGAATTGTTGTTGAATGTCAAAACCCCCTTTTACTGGCTGCCTGCGAATAAATATCAAAGGGGGTACTTTTCACAACTATCTCGGACCATTCATACTCACTTGAATTCAATAACATTCCATCCAACTTTATTGCCTTCCTAATTACATTTTTTGTCCTCACTTATATGTATATTTTGCTAGGATTCATCTATGATAAATCGGAAATGTGTAAAAACACCCGTTTTTCTTGCAAATAAAAATATAAAAAGTAAAAGTGGCCAAACAAGATCACGTGGTGTTCCTAAGTGGTCACTCTCCCAAGTACTAAACACATCCAAATGTGCTTATCTTTGGTGATTGAATGAGAACGGGATTATTGACCATAATATGGCAGTTGGCAGACGTTTGACAATAAATACCTAAAAACAAAGTGAGGAATATTTGAAGGCAGTAGGGATTGCTTCGAAAATGGTTAGAAATATACTTGTATGTAATAGGGAGCATAGAGAAAAGTTATACATATTTAAGTAAACTATCGAATTCTTGAAATTTTATCGAAACTTTACCTCTAAATACGAGTAAATTCCTGCTCCCTGTTCGATTCCTGGTCGTGGAGGGCATAAACGTTGTTAATCAGAAAAACAAAGGAAAAACATGCCTTTATTTGTTGTTCTACAACAATTTATTTATAATATAGTAGTGGAGAGACAATGCTCTTAGAAAGAATGAAATTTAAACAGTCCTTTCGACAAGAGTTGAGTGAACAATAATGGAATACAATAAAAACCATTCAAATGGCAACCTACAATTCAAATCTTTTGAATTGCAAAAGACTGAAATCTATTGATCGGTATAATAACAATCGAACAAGAATGGGAGGATCCGATAACAATGGAATCTTTTCTTATTCTTCCCCCATAACAATACCTTTGAACTGATTTTACAAAAGAGGGATAGTTGTTTCCACAGAACAAAGAGTTCTAACAGTCATTTCAATTAATAATAACCCCAAGCATGTAAGCTGTGTTTATCGTTCTCTCTTCTCGTTGCATTCGACGGCGACGCCAATCGGGTACCCGAAAACTGTACGAGGTAATGTGTGACAATCAAGTTCAAATCGAAGTTCTTATATCGAACTTTAGTTCATTTAGGGGTTGGATACTTTCATTTACCATTGGTGAATTGTTGTTGAATGTCAAAACCCCCTTTTACTGGCTGCCTGCGAATAAATATCAAAGGGGGTACTTTTCACAACTATCTCGGACCATTCATACTCACTTGAATTCAATAACATTCCATCCAACTTTATTGCCTTCCTAATTACATTTTTTTCCTCACTTATATGTATATTTTGCTAGGATTCATCTATGATAAATCGGAAATGTGTAAAAACACCCCTTTTTCTTGCAAATAAAAATATAAAAAGTAAAAGTGGCCAAACAAGATCACGTGGTGTTCCTAAGGGGTCACTCTCCCAAGTACTGAGCACATCCAAATGTGCTTATCTTTGGTGATTGAATGAGAACGGGATTATTGACCATAATATGGCAGTTGGCAGACGTTTGACAATAAATACCTAAAAACAAAGTGAGGAATATTTGAAGGCAGTAGGGATTGCTTCGAAAATGGTTAGAAATATACTTGTATGTAATAGGGAGCATAGAGAAATGTTATACATATTTAAGTAAACTATCGAATTCTTGAAATTTTATCGAAACTTTACCTCTAAATACGAGTAAATTCCTGCTCCCTGTTCGATTCCTGGTCGTGGAGGGCATAATCGTTGTTAATCAGAAAAACAAAGGAAAAACATGCCTTTATTTGTTGTTCTACAACAATTTATTTATAAGATAGTAGTGGAGAGACAATACTCTTAGAAAGAATGAAATTTAAACAGTCCTTTCGACAAGAGTTGAGTGAACAATAATGGAATACAATAAAAACCATTCAAATGGCAACCAACAATTGAAATCTTTTGAATTGCAAAAGACTGAAATCTATTGATCGGTATAATAACAATCGAACAAGAATGGGAGGATCCGATAACAATGGAATCTTTTCTTATTCTTCCCCCATAACAATACCTTTGAACTGATTTTACAAAAGAGGGATAGTTGTTTCCACAGAACAAAGAGTTCTAACAGTCATTTCAATTAATAATAACCCCAAGCATGTAAGCTGTGTTTATCGTTCTCTCTTCTCGTTGCATTCGACGGCGACGCCAATCGGGTACCCGAAAACTGTACGAGGTAATGTGTGACAATCAAGTTCAAATCGAAGTTCTTATATCGAACTTTAGTTCATTTAGGGGTTGGATACTTTCATTTACAATTGGTGAATTGTTGTTGAATGTCAAAACCCCCTTTTACTGGCTGCCTGCGAATAAATATCAAAGGGGGTACTTTTCACAACTATCTCGGACCATTCATACTCACTTGAATTCAATAACATTCCATCCAACTTTATTGCCTTCCTAATTACATTTTTTGTCCTCACTTATATGTATATTTTGCTAGGATTCATCTATGATAAATCGGAAATGTGTAAAAACACCCGTTTTTCTTGCAAATAAAAATATAAAAAGTAAAAGTGGCCAAACAAGATCACGTGGTGTTCCTAAGTGGTCACTCTCCCAAGTACTGAGCACATCCAAATGTGCTTATCTTTGGTGATTGAATGAGAACGGGATTATTGACCATAATATGGCAGTTGGCAGACGTTTGACAATAAATACCTAAAAACAAAGTGAGGAATATTTGAAGGCAGTAGGGATTGCTTCGAAAATGGTTAGAAATATACTTGTATGTAAAAGGGAGCATAGAGAAAAGTTATACATATTTAAGTAAACTATCGAATTCTTGAAATTTTATCGAAACTTTACCTCTAAATACGAGTAAATTCCTGCTCCCTGTTCGATTCCTGGTCGTGGAGGGCATAAACGTTGTTAATCAGAAAAACAAAGGAAAAACATGCCTTTATTTGTTGTTCTACAACAATTTATTTATAATATAGTAGTGGAGAGACAATGCTCTTAGAAAGAATGAAATTTAAACAGTCCTTTCGACAAGAGTTGAGTGAACAATAATGGAATACAATAAAAACCATTCAAATGGCAACCAACAATTCAAATCTTTTGAATTGCAAAAGACTGAAATCTATTGATCGGTATAATAACAATCGAACAAGAATGGGAGGATCCGATAACAATGGAATCTTTTCTTATTCTTCCCCCATAACAATACCTTTGAACTGATTTTACAAAAGAGGGATAGTTGTTTCCACAGAACAAAGAGTTCTAACAGTCATTTCAATTAATAATAACCCCAAGCATGTAAGCTGTGTTTATCGTTCTCTCTTCTCGTTGCATTCGACGGCGACGCCAATCGGGTACCCGAAAACTGTACGAGGTAATGTGTGACAATCAAGTTCAAATCGAAGTTCTTATATCGAACTTTAGTTCATTTAGGGGTTGGATACTTTCATTTACCATTGGTGAATTGTTGTTGAATGTCAAAACCCCCTTTTACTGGCTGCCTGCGAATAAATATCAAAGGGGGTACTTTTCACAACTATCTCGGACCATTCATACTCACTTGAATTCAATAACATTCCATCCAACTTTATTGCCTTCCTAATTACATTTTTTTCCTCACTTATATGTATATTTTGCTAGGATTCATCTATGATAAATCGGAAATGTGTAAAAACACCCCTTTTTCTTGCAAATAAAAATATAAAAAGTAAAAGTGGCCAAACAAGATCACGTGGTGTTCCTAAGTGGTCACTCTCCCAAGTACTGAGCACATCCAAATGTGCTTATCTTTGGTGATTGAATGAGAACGGGATTATTGACCATAATATGGCAGTTGGCAGACGTTTGACAATAAATACCTAAAAACAAAGTGAGGAATATTTGAAGGCAGTAGGGATTGCTTCGAAAATGGTTAGAAATATACTTGTATGTAATAGGGAGCATAGAGAAATGTTATACATATTTAAGTAAACTATCGAATTCTTGAAATTTTATCGAAACTTTACCTCTAAATACGAGTAAATTCCTGCTCCCTGTTCGATTCCTGGTCGTGGAGGGCATAAACGTTGTTAATCAGAAAAACAAAGGAAAAACATGCCTTTATTTGTTGTTCTACAACAATTTATTTATAATATAGTAGTGGAGAGACAATGCTCTTAGAAAGAATGAAATTTAAACAGTCCTTTCGACAAGAGTTGAGTGAACAATAATGGAATACAATAAAAACCATTCAAATGGCAACCAACAATTGAAATCTTTTGAATTGCAAAAGACTGAAATCTATTGATCGGTATAATAACAATCGAACAAGAATGGGAGGATCCGATAACAATGGAATCTTTTCTTATTCTTCCCCCATAACAATACCTTTGAACTGATTTTACAAAAGAGGGATAGTTGTTTCCACAGAACAAAGAGTTCTAACAGTCATTTCAATTAATAATAACCCCAAGCATGTAAGCTGTGTTTATCGTTCTCTCTTCTCGTTGCATTCGACGGCGACGCCAATCGGGTACCCGAAAACTGTACGAGGTAATGTGTGACAATCAAGTTCAAATCGAAGTTCTTATATCGAACTTTAGTTCATTTAGGGGTTGGATACTTTCATTTACCATTGGTGAATTGTTGTTGAATGTCAAAACCCCCTTTTACTGGCTGCCTGCGAATAAATATCAAAGGGGGTACTTTTCACAACTATCTCGGACCATTCATACTCACTTGAATTCAATAACATTCCATCCAACTTTATTGCCTTCCTAATTACATTTTTTTCCTCACTTATATGTATATTTTGCTAGGATTCATCTATGATAAATCGGAAATGTGTAAAAACACCCCTTTTTCTTGCAAATAAAAATATAAAAAGTAAAAGTGGCCAAACAAGAGCACGTGGTGTTCCTAAGTGGTCACTCTCCCAAGTACTGAGCACATCCAAATGTGCTTATCTTTGGTGATTGAATGAGAACGGGATTATTGACCATAATATGGCAGTTGGCAGACGTTTGACAATAAATACCTAAAAACAAAGTGAGGAATATTTGAAGGCAGTAGGGATTGCTTCGAAAATGGTTAGAAATATACTTGTATGTAATAGGGAGCATAGAGAAAAGTTATACATATTTAAGTAAACTATCGAATTCTTGAAATTTTATCGAAACTTTACCTCTAAATACGAGTAAATTCCTGCTCCCTGTTCGATTCCTGGTCGTGGAGGGCATAAACGTTGTTAATCAGAAAAACAAAGGAAAAACATGCCTTTATTTGTTGTTCTACAACAATTTATTTATAATATAGTAGTGGAGAGACAATGCTCTTAGAAAGAATGAAATTTAAACAGTCCTTTCGACAAGAGTTGAGTGAACAATAATGGAATACAATAAAAACCATTCAAATGGCAACCAACAATTGAAATCTTTTGAATTGCAAAAGACTGAAATCTATTGATCGGTATAATAACAATCGAACAAGAATGGGAGGATCCGATAACAATGGAATCTTTTCTTATTCTTCCCCCATAACAATATCTTTGAACTGATTTTACAAAAGAGGGATAGTTGTTTCCACAGAACAAAGAGTTCTAACAGTCATTTCAATTAATAATAACCCCAAGCATGTAAGCTGTGTTTATCGTTCTCTCTTCTCGTTGCATTCGACGGCGACGCCAATCGGGTACCCGAAAACTGTACGAGGTAATGTGTGACAATCAAGTTCAAATCGAAGTTCTTATATCGAACTTTAGTTCATTTAGGGGTTGGATACTTTCATTTACCATTGGTGAATTGTTGTTGAATGTCAAAACCCCCTTTTACTGGCTGCCTGCGAATAAATATCAAAGGGGGTACTTTTCACAACTATCTCGGACCATTCATACTCACTTGAATTCAATAACATTCCATCCAACTTTATTGCCTTCCTAATTACATTTTTTTCCTCACTTATATGTATATTTTGCTAGGATTCATCTATGATAAATCGGAAATGTGTAAAAACACCCCTTTTTCTTGCAAATAAAAATATAAAAAGTAAAAGTGGCCAAACAAGATCACGTGGTGTTCCTAAGTGGTCACTCTCCCAAGTACTGAGCACACCCAAATGTGCTTATCTTTGGTGATTGAATGAGAACGGGATTATTGACCATAATATGGCAGTTGGCAGACGTTTGACAATAAATACCTAAAAACAAAGTGAGGAATATTTGAAGGCAGTAGGGATTGCTTCGAAAATGGTTAGAAATATACTTGTATGTAATAGGGAGCATAGAGAAAAGTTATACATATTTAAGTAAACTATCGAATTCTTGAAATTTTTTCGAAACTTTACCTCTAAATACGAGTAAATTCCTGCTCCCTGTTCGATTCCTGGTCGTGGAGGGCATAAACGTTGTTAATCAGAAAAACAAAGGAAAAACATGCCTTTATTTGTTGTTCTACAACAATTTATTTATAATATAGTAGTGGAGAGACAATGCTCTTAGAAAGAATGAAATTTAAACAGTCCTTTCGACAAGAGTTGAGTGAACAATAATGGAATACAATAAAAACCATTCAAATGGCAACCAACAATTGAAATCTTTTGAATTGCAAAAGACTGAAATCTATTGATCGGTATAATAACAATCGAACAAGAATGGGAGGATCCGATAACAATGGAATCTTTTCTTATTCTTCCCCCATAACAATACCTTTGAACTGATTTTACAAAAGAGGGATAGTTGTTTCCACAGAACAAAGAGTTCTAACAGTCATTTCAATTAATAATAACCCCAAGCATGTAAGCTGTGTTTATCGTTCTCTCTTCTCGTTGCATTCGACGGCGACGCCAATCGGGTACCCGAAAACTGTACGAGGTAATGTGTGACAATCAAGTTCAAATCGAAGTTCTTATATCGAACTTTAGTTCATTTAGGGGTTGGATACTTTCATTTACCATTGGTGAATTGTTGTTGAATGTCAAAACCCCCTTTTACTGGCTGCCTGCGAATAAATATCAAAGGGGGTACTTTTCACAACTATCTCGGACCATTCATACTCACTTGAATTCAATAACATTCCATCCAACTTTATTGCCTTCCTAATTACATTTTTTTCCTCACTTGTATGTATATTTTGCTAGGATTCATCTATAATAAATCGGAAATGTGTAAAAACACCCCTTTTTCTTGCAAATAAAAATATAAAAAGTAAAAGTGGCCAAACAAGAGCACGTGGTGTTCCTAAGGGGTCACTCTCCCAAGTACTGAGCACATCCAAATGTGCTTATCTTTGGTGATTGAATGAGAACGGGATTATTGACCATAATATGGCAGTTGGCAGACGTTTGACAATAAATACCTAAAAACAAAGTGAGGAATATTTGAAGGCAGTAGGGATTGCTTCGAAAATGGTTAGAAATATACTTGTATGTAATAGGGAGCATAGAGAAATGTTATACATATTTAAGTAAACTATCGAATTCTTGAAATTTTATCGAAACTTTACCTCTAAATACGAGTAAATTCCTGCTCCCTGTTCGATTCCTGGTCGTGGAGGGCATAATCGTTGTTAATCAGAAAAACAAAGGAAAAACATGCCTTTATTTGTTGTTCTACAACAATTTATTTATAAGATAGTAGTGGAGAGACAATACTCTTAGAAAGAATGAAATTTAAACAGTCCTTTCGACAAGAGTTGAGTGAACAATAATGGAATACAATAAAAACCATTCAAATGGCAACCAACAATTGAAATCTTTTGAATTGCAAAAGACTGAAATCTATTGATCGGTATAATAACAATCGAACAAGAATGGGAGGATCCGATAACAATGGAATCTTTTCTTATTCTTCCCCCATAACAATACCTTTGAACTGATTTTACAAAAGAGGGATAGTTGTTTCCACAGAACAAAGAGTTCTAACAGTCATTTCAATTAATAATAACCCCAAGCATGTAAGCTGTGTTTATCGTTCTCTCTTCTCGTTGCATTCGACGGCGACGCCAATCGGGTACCCGAAAACTGTACGAGGTAATGTGTGACAATCAAGTTCAAATCGAAGTTCTTATATCGAACTTTAGTTCATTTAGGGGTTGGATACTTTCATTTACCATTGGTGAATTGTTGTTGAATGTCAAAACCCCCTTTTACTGGCTGCCTGCGAATAAATATCAAAGGGGGTACTTTTCACAACTATCTCGGACCATTCATACTCACTTGAATTCAATAACATTCCATCCAACTTTATTGCCTTCCTAATTACATTTTTTTCCTCACTTATATGTATATTTTGCTAGGATTCATCTATGATAAATCGGAAATGTGTAAAAACACCCCTTTTTCTTGCAAATAAAAATATAAAAAGTAAAAGTGGCCAAACAAGATCACGTGGTGTTCCTAAGTGGTCACTCTCCCAAGTACTGAGCACATCCAAATGTGCTTATCTTTGGTGATTGAATGAGAACGGGATTATTGACCATAATATGGCAGTTGGCAGACGTTTGACAATAAATACCTAAAAACAAAGTGAGGAATATTTGAAGGCAGTAGGGATTGCTTCGAAAATGGTTAGAAATATACTTGTATGTAATAGGGAGCATAGAGAAATGTTATACATATTTAAGTAAACTATCGAATTCTTGAAATTTTATCGAAACTTTACCTCTAAATACGAGTAAATTCCTGCTCCCTGTTCGATTCCTGGTCGTGGAGGGCATAAACGTTGTTAATCAGAAAAACAAAGGAAAAACATGCCTTTATTTGTTGTTCTACAACAATTTATTTATAATATAGTAGTGGAGAGACAATGCTCTTAGAAAGAATGAAATTTAAACAGTCCTTTCGACAAGAGTTGAGTGAACAATAATGGAATACAATAAAAACCATTCAAATGGCAACCAACAATTGAAATCTTTTGAATTGCAAAAGACTGAAATCTATTGATCGGTATAATAACAATCGAACAAGAATGGGAGGATCCGATAACAATGGAATCTTTTCTTATTCTTCCCCCATAACAATACCTTTGAACTGATTTTACAAAAGAGGGATAGTTGTTTCCACAGAACAAAGAGTTCTAACAGTCATTTCAATTAATAATAACCCCAAGCATGTAAGCTGTGTTTATCGTTCTCTCTTCTCGTTGCATTCGACGGCGACGCCAATCGGGTACCCGAAAACTGTACGAGGTAATGTGTGACAATCAAGTTCAAATCGAAGTTCTTATATCGAACTTTAGTTCATTTAGGGGTTGGATACTTTCATTTACCATTGGTGAATTGTTGTTGAATGTCAAAACCCCCTTTTACTGGCTGCCTGCGAATAAATATCAAAGGGGGTACTTTTCACAACTATCTCGGACCATTCATACTCACTTGAATTCAATAACATTCCATCCAACTTTATTGCCTTCCTAATTACATTTTTTTCCTCACTTATATGTATATTTTGCTAGGATTCATCTATGATAAATCGGAAATGTGTAAAAACACCCCTTTTTCTTGCAAATAAAAATATAAAAAGTAAAAGTGGCCAAACAAGAGCACGTGGTGTTCCTAAGTGGTCACTCTCCCAAGTACTGAGCACATCCAAATGTGCTTATCTTTGGTGATTGAATGAGAACGGGATTATTGACCATAATATGGCAGTTGGCAGACGTTTGACAATAAATACCTAAAAACAAAGTGAGGAATATTTGAAGGCAGTAGGGATTGCTTCGAAAATGGTTAGAAATATACTTGTATGTAATAGGGAGCATAGAGAAAAGTTATACATATTTAAGTAAACTATCGAATTCTTGAAATTTTATCGAAACTTTACCTCTAAATACGAGTAAATTCCTGCTCCCTGTTCGATTCCTGGTCGTGGAGGGCATAAACGTTGTTAATCAGAAAAACAAAGGAAAAACATGCCTTTATTTGTTGTTCTACAACAATTTATTTATAATATAGTAGTGGAGAGACAATGCTCTTAGAAAGAATGAAATTTAAACAGTCCTTTCGACAAGAGTTGAGTGAACAATAATGGAATACAATAAAAACCATTCAAATGGCAACCAACAATTGAAATCTTTTGAATTGCAAAAGACTGAAATCTATTGATCGGTATAATAACAATCGAACAAGAATGGGAGGATCCGATAACAATGGAATCTTTTCTTATTCTTCCCCCATAACAATATCTTTGAACTGATTTTACAAAAGAGGGATAGTTGTTTCCACAGAACAAAGAGTTCTAACAGTCATTTCAATTAATAATAACCCCAAGCATGTAAGCTGTGTTTATCGTTCTCTCTTCTCGTTGCATTCGACGGCGACGCCAATCGGGTACCCGAAAACTGTACGAGGTAATGTGTGACAATCAAGTTCAAATCGAAGTTCTTATATCGAACTTTAGTTCATTTAGGGGTTGGATACTTTCATTTACCATTGGTGAATTGTTGTTGAATGTCAAAACCCCCTTTTACTGGCTGCCTGCGAATAAATATCAAAGGGGGTACTTTTCACAACTATCTCGGACCATTCATACTCACTTGAATTCAATAACATTCCATCCAACTTTATTGCCTTCCTAATTACATTTTTTTCCTCACTTATATGTATATTTTGCTAGGATTCATCTATGATAAATCGGAAATGTGTAAAAACACCCCTTTTTCTTGCAAATAAAAATATAAAAAGTAAAAGTGGCCAAACAAGATCACGTGGTGTTCCTAAGTGGTCACTCTCCCAAGTACTGAGCACACCCAAATGTGCTTATCTTTGGTGATTGAATGAGAACGGGATTATTGACCATAATATGGCAGTTGGCAGACGTTTGACAATAAATACCTAAAAACAAAGTGAGGAATATTTGAAGGCAGTAGGGATTGCTTCGAAAATGGTTAGAAATATACTTGTATGTAATAGGGAGCATAGAGAAAAGTTATACATATTTAAGTAAACTATCGAATTCTTGAAATTTTTTCGAAACTTTACCTCTAAATACGAGTAAATTCCTGCTCCCTGTTCGATTCCTGGTCGTGGAGGGCATAAACGTTGTTAATCAGAAAAACAAAGGAAAAACATGCCTTTATTTGTTGTTCTACAACAATTTATTTATAATATAGTAGTGGAGAGACAATGCTCTTAGAAAGAATGAAATTTAAACAGTCCTTTCGACAAGAGTTGAGTGAACAATAATGGAATACAATAAAAACCATTCAAATGGCAACCAACAATTGAAATCTTTTGAATTGCAAAAGACTGAAATCTATTGATCGGTATAATAACAATCGAACAAGAATGGGAGGATCCGATAACAATGGAATCTTTTCTTATTCTTCCCCCATAACAATACCTTTGAACTGATTTTACAAAAGAGGGATAGTTGTTTCCACAGAACAAAGAGTTCTAACAGTCATTTCAATTAATAATAACCCCAAGCATGTAAGCTGTGTTTATCGTTCTCTCTTCTCGTTGCATTCGACGGCGACGCCAATCGGGTACCCGAAAACTGTACGAGGTAATGTGTGACAATCAAGTTCAAATCGAAGTTCTTATATCGAACTTTAGTTCATTTAGGGGTTGGATACTTTCATTTACCATTGGTGAATTGTTGTTGAATGTCAAAACCCCCTTTTACTGGCTGCCTGCGAATAAATATCAAAGGGGGTACTTTTCACAACTATCTCGGACCATTCATACTCACTTGAATTCAATAACATTCCATCCAACTTTATTGCCTTCCTAATTACATTTTTTTCCTCACTTGTATGTATATTTTGCTAGGATTCATCTATAATAAATCGGAAATGTGTAAAAACACCCCTTTTTCTTGCAAATAAAAATATAAAAAGTAAAAGTGGCCAAACAAGAGCACGTGGTGTTCCTAAGGGGTCACTCTCCCAAGTACTGAGCACATCCAAATGTGCTTATCTTTGGTGATTGAATGAGAACGGGATTATTGACCATAATATGGCAGTTGGCAGACGTTTGACAATAAATACCTAAAAACAAAGTGAGGAATATTTGAAGGCAGTAGGGATTGCTTCGAAAATGGTTAGAAATATACTTGTATGTAATAGGGAGCATAGAGAAATGTTATACATATTTAAGTAAACTATCGAATTCTTGAAATTTTATCGAAACTTTACCTCTAAATACGAGTAAATTCCTGCTCCCTGTTCGATTCCTGGTCGTGGAGGGCATAATCGTTGTTAATCAGAAAAACAAAGGAAAAACATGCCTTTATTTGTTGTTCTACAACAATTTATTTATAAGATAGTAGTGGAGAGACAATACTCTTAGAAAGAATGAAATTTAAACAGTCCTTTCGACAAGAGTTGAGTGAACAATAATGGAATACAATAAAAACCATTCAAATGGCAACCAACAATTGAAATCTTTTGAATTGCAAAAGACTGAAATCTATTGATCGGTATAATAACAATCGAACAAGAATGGGAGGATCCGATAACAATGGAATCTTTTCTTATTCTTCCCCCATAACAATACCTTTGAACTGATTTTACAAAAGAGGGATAGTTGTTTCCACAGAACAAAGAGTTCTAACAGTCATTTCAATTAATAATAACCCCAAGCATGTAAGCTGTGTTTATCGTTCTCTCTTCTCGTTGCATTCGACGGCGACGCCAATCGGGTACCCGAAAACTGTACGAGGTAATGTGTGACAATCAAGTTCAAATCGAAGTTCTTATATCGAACTTTTGTTCATTTAGGGGTTGGATACTTTCATTTACCATTGGTGAATTGTTGTTGAATGTCAAAACCCCCTTTTACTGGCTGCCTGCGAATAAATATCAAAGGGGGTACTTTTCACAACTATCTCGGACCATTCATACTCACTTGAATTCAATAACATTCCATCCAACTTTATTGCCTTCCTAATTACATTTTTTTCCTCACTTATATGTATATTTTGCTAGGATTCATCTATGATAAATCGGAAATGTGTAAAAACACCCCTTTTTCTTGCAAATAAAAATATAAAAAGTAAAAGTGGCCAAACAAGATCACGTGGTGTTCCTAAGTGGTCACTCTCCCAAGTACTGAGCACATCCAAATGTGCTTATCTTTGGTGATTGAATGAGAACGGGATTATTGACCATAATATGGCAGTTGGCAGACGTTTGACAATAAATACCTAAAAACAAAGTGAGGAATATTTGAAGGCAGTAGGGATTGCTTCGAAAATGGTTAGAAATATACTTGTATGTAATAGGGAGCATAGAGAAATGTTATACATATTTAAGTAAACTATCGAATTCTTGAAATTTTATCGAAACTTTACCTCTAAATACGAGTAAATTCCTGCTCCCTGTTCGATTCCTGGTCGTGGAGGGCATAAACGTTGTTAATCAGAAAAACAAAGGAAAAACATGCCTTTATTTGTTGTTCTACAACAATTTATTTATAATATAGTAGTGGAGAGACAATGCTCTTAGAAAGAATGAAATTTAAACAGTCCTTTCGACAAGAGTTGAGTGAACAATAATGGAATACAATAAAAACCATTCAAATGGCAACCAACAATTGAAATCTTTTGAATTGCAAAAGACTGAAATCTATTGATCGGTATAATAACAATCGAACAAGAATGGGAGGATCCGATAACAATGGAATCTTTTCTTATTCTTCCCCCATAACAATACCTTTGAACTGATTTTACAAAAGAGGGATAGTTGTTTCCACAGAACAAAGAGTTCTAACAGTCATTTCAATTAATAATAACCCCAAGCATGTAAGCTGTGTTTATCGTTCTCTCTTCTCGTTGCATTCGACGGCGACGCCAATCGGGTACCCGAAAACTGTACGAGGTAATGTGTGACAATCAAGTTCAAATCGAAGTTCTTATATCGAACTTTAGTTCATTTAGGGGTTGGATACTTTCATTTACCATTGGTGAATTGTTGTTGAATGTCAAAACCCCCTTTTACTGGCTGCCTGCGAATAAATATCAAAGGGGGTACTTTTCACAACTATCTCGGACCATTCATACTCACTTGAATTCAATAACATTCCATCCAACTTTATTGCCTTCCTAATTACATTTTTTTCCTCACTTATATGTATATTTTGCTAGGATTCATCTATGATAAATCGGAAATGTGTAAAAACACCCCTTTTTCTTGCAAATAAAAATATAAAAAGTAAAAGTGGCCAAACAAGAGCACGTGGTGTTCCTAAGTGGTCACTCTCCCAAGTACTGAGCACATCCAAATGTGCTTATCTTTGGTGATTGAATGAGAACGGGATTATTGACCATAATATGGCAGTTGGCAGACGTTTGACAATAAATACCTAAAAACAAAGTGAGGAATATTTGAAGGCAGTAGGGATTGCTTCGAAAATGGTTAGAAATATACTTGTATGTAATAGGGAGCATAGAGAAAAGTTATACATATTTAAGTAAACTATCGAATTCTTGAAATTTTATCGAAACTTTACCTCTAAATACGAGTAAATTCCTGCTCCCTGTTCGATTCCTGGTCGTGGAGGGCATAAACGTTGTTAATCAGAAAAACAAAGGAAAAACATGCCTTTATTTGTTGTTCTACAACAATTTATTTATAATATAGTAGTGGAGAGACAATGCTCTTAGAAAGAATGAAATTTAAACAGTCCTTTCGACAAGAGTTGAGTGAACAATAATGGAATACAATAAAAACCATTCAAATGGCAACCAACAATTGAAATCTTTTGAATTGCAAAAGACTGAAATCTATTGATCGGTATAATAACAATCGAACAAGAATGGGAGGATCCGATAACAATGGAATCTTTTCTTATTCTTCCCCCATAACAATATCTTTGAACTGATTTTACAAAAGAGGGATAGTTGTTTCCACAGAACAAAGAGTTCTAACAGTCATTTCAATTAATAATAACCCCAAGCATGTAAGCTGTGTTTATCGTTCTCTCTTCTCGTTGCATTCGACGGCGACGCCAATCGGGTACCCGAAAACTGTACGAGGTAATGTGTGACAATCAAGTTCAAATCGAAGTTCTTATATCGAACTTTAGTTCATTTAGGGGTTGGATACTTTCATTTACCATTGGTGAATTGTTGTTGAATGTCAAAACCCCCTTTTACTGGCTGCCTGCGAATAAATATCAAAGGGGGGACTTTTCACAACTATCTCGGACCATTCATACTCACTTGAATTCAATAACATTCCATCCAACTTTATTGCCTTCCTAATTACATTTTTTTCCTCACTTATATGTATATTTTGCTAGGATTCATCTATGATAAATCGGAAATGTGTAAAAACACCCCTTTTTCTTGCAAATAAAAATATAAAAAGTAAAAGTGGCCAAACAAGAGCACGTGGTGTTCCTAAGTGGTCACTCTCCCAAGTACTGAGCACATCCAAATGTGCTTATCTTTGTTGATTGAATGAGAACGGGAATATTGACCATAATATGGCAGTTGGCAGACTTTTGACAATAAATACCTAAAAACAAAGTGAGGAATATTTGAAGGCAGTAGCTTCGAAAATGGTTAGAAATATACTTGTATGTAATAGGGAGCATATAGAAAAGTTATACATATTTAAGTAAACTATCGAAATCTTGAAATTTTATCGAAACTTTACC
This sequence comes from Metellina segmentata, assembly GCA_947359465.1. Classification (NCBI taxonomy): domain Eukaryota; kingdom Metazoa; phylum Arthropoda; class Arachnida; order Araneae; family Tetragnathidae; genus Metellina; species Metellina segmentata. The sequence continues at coordinate 72,149,076 of OX375875.1, read as the reverse complement.
TCTAAATACGAGTAAATTCCTGCTCCCTGTTCGATTCCTGGTCGTGGAGGGCATAAACGTTGTTAATCAGAAAAACAAAGGAAAAACATGCCTTTATTTGTTGTTCTACAACAATTTATTTATAATATAGTAGTGGAGAGACAATGCTCTTAGAAAGAATGAAATTTAAACAGTCCTTTCGACAAGAGTTGAGTGAACAATAATGGAATACAATAAAAACCATTCAAATGGCAACCAACAATTGAAATCTTTTGAATTGCAAAAGACTGAAATCTATTGATCGGTTTAATAACAATCGAACAAGAATAGGGGCATCCGATAACAATGGAATCTTTTCTTATTCTTAACCCAAAACAATATCTTTGAACTGATTTTACAAAAGAGTATTAGTTGTTTCCATAGAACAATGCGCTCTAACAGTTATTTCAATTAATAATATGCCCAAGCATGTCAACTATGTTTTTAATTCTCTCTTCTCGTTGCATTCGACGGCTTCGCCAACCGGGTACTCGAAAACTGTACGAGGTAATGTTTGACAATCAAGTTCAAATAGATGTTCTTATATCGCACTTTACTTCCTTTAGGGGTAGGATACTTTCATTTACCATTGGTGAATTGTTGTTGAATGTTAAAACCCCATTTTACTGGTTGCCTGCGAATAAATATCAAAGGGGGTAGTTTTCACGACTACCTCGGACCATTCATACTCACTTGAATTCAACAACATTCCATCCAACTTTATTGCCTTCCTAATTTCATTTTTTTTCTCCCTTATATGTATATTTTGGTAGGATTCATCTGTGATAAATCGGAAATGTTTAAAAACACCCCTTTTTCTTGCAAATAAAAATATAAAAAGTAAGAGTGGCCAAAAAAAGAGCAAGTTTTGTTTCAAAGTGGTCACTCTCCCGAGTACTGAGCTCATCCGAATGTGCTTATCTTTGGTGATCGAATGAGAACGGGAGTATTGACCATAATATGGCCATTGGCAGACGTTAATAATAAATACCTAAAAACAAAGTGAGGAATATTTGAAGGCAGTAGGGATTGCTTCGAAAATGGTTAGAAATATACTTGTATGTAAGAGGGAGCATATAGAAAAGTTATATATATTTAAAGAAACTAACGAATTCTTCAAATTTTATCGAATTTTTACATCTAAATACGAGTAAATTCCTGCTCCCTGTTCGATTCCTGGTCGTGGAGGGCATAAACGTTGTTAATCAGAACAACAAAGGAAAAACATGCCTTTATTTGTTGTACTACAACAATTAATTTATAGCATAGTCCTCTGGAGACAATGCTCTTAGAAAGAATTAAATTTAACAGTCAATTCGACAACAGTTGAGAGAACAATAATGGAATACAATGGGACCATTCAAATGGAAACTAACAATTGAAATCCTTTTAATTGCAGACGACTGAAATCTATTGATCGGTTTAATAACAATCGAACAAGAATAGGGGCATCCGATAACAATGGAATCTTTTCTTATTCTTAACCCAAAACAATATCTTTGAACTGATTTTACAAAAGAGTAATAGTTGTTTCCACAGAACAAAGAGTTCTAACAGTCATTTCAATTAATAATAACCCCAAGCATGTAAGCTGTGTTTATCGTTCTCTCTTCTCGTTGCATTCGACGGCTTCGCCAACCGGGTACCCGAAAACTGTACGAGGTAATGTGTGACAATCAAGTTCAAATCGAAGTTCTTATATCGAACTTTAGTTCATTTAGGGGTTGGATACTTTCATTTACCATTGGTGAATTGTTGTTGAATGTCAAAACCCCCTTTTACTGGCTGCCTGCGAATAAATATCAAAGGGGGTACTTTTCACAACTATCTCGGACCATTCATACTCACTTGAATTCAATAACATTCCATCCAACTTTATTGCCTTCCTAATTACATTTTTTTCCTCACTTATATGTATATTTTGCTAGGATTCATCTATGATAAATCGGAAATGTGTAAAAACACCCCTTTTTCTTGCAAATAAAAATATAAAAAGTAAAAGTGGCCAAACAAGATCACGTGGTGTTCCTAAGTGGTCACTCTCCCAAGTACTGAGCACATCCAAATGTGCTTATCTTTGGTGATTGAATGAGAACGGGATTATTGACCATAATATGGCAGTTGGCAGACGTTTGACAATAAATACCTAAAAACAAAGTGAGGAATATTTGAAGGCAGTAGGGATTGCTTCGAAAATGGTTAGAAATATACTTGTATGTAATAGGGAGCATAGAGAAAAGTTATACATATTTAAGTAAACTATCGAATTCTTGAAATTTTATCGAAACTTTACCTCTAAATACGAGTAAATTCCTGCTCCCTGTTCGATTCCTGGTCGTGGAGGGCATAAACGTTGTTAATCAGAAAAACAAAGGAAAAACATGCCTTTATTTGTTGTTCTACAACAATTTATTTATAATATAGTAGTGGAGAGACAATGCTCTTAGAAAGAATGAAATTTAAACAGTCCTTTCGACAAGAGTTGAGTGAACAATAATGGAATACAATAAAAACCATTCAAATGGCAACCAACAATTGAAATCTTTTGAATTGCAAAAGACTGAAATCTATTGATCGGTATAATAACAATCGAACAAGAATGGGAGGATCCGATAACAATGGAATCTTTTCTTATTCTTCCCCCATAACAATACCTTTGAACTGATTTTACAAAAGAGGGATAGTTGTTTCCACAGAACAAAGAGTTCTAACAGTCATTTCAATTAATAATAACCCCAAGCATGTAAGCTGTGTTTATCGTTCTCTCTTCTCGTTGCATTCGACGGCGACGCCAATCGGGTACCCGAAAACTGTACGAGGTAATGTGTGACAATCAAGTTCAAATCGAAGTTCTTATATCGAACTTTACTTCCTTTAGGGGTAGGATACTTTCATTTACCATTGGTGAATTGTTGTTGAATGTTAAAACCCCATTTTACTGGTTGCGTGCGAATAAATATCAAAGGGGGTACTTTTCATGACTATCTCGGACCATTCATACTCACTTGAATTCAACAACATTCCATCCAACTTTATTGCCTTCCTAATTTCATTTTTTTTCTCCCTTATATGTATATTTTGGTAGGATTCATCTATGATAAATCGGAAATGTTTAAAAACACCCCTTTTTCTTGCAAATAAAAATATAAAAAGTAAGAGTGGCCAAAAAAAGAGCAAGTTTTGTTTCTAAGTGGTCACTCTCCCAAGTACTGAGCTCATCCGAATGTGCTTATCTTTGGTGATCGAATGAGAACGGGAGTATTGACCATAATATGGCCATTGGCAGACGTTAATAATAAATACCTAAAAACAAAGTGAGGAATATTTGAAGGCAGTAGGGATTGCTTCGAAAATGGTTAGAAATATACTTGTATGTAAGAGGGAGCATATAGAAAAGTTATATAAATTTAAAGAAACTAACGAATTCTTCAAATTTTATCGAATTTTTACATCTAAATACGAGTAAATTCCTGCTCCCTGTTCGATTCCTGGTCGTGGAGGGCATAAACGTTGTTAATCAGAACAACAAAGGAAAAACATGCCTTTAAATTGTTGTACTACAACAATTAATTTATAGCATAGTCCTCTGGAGACAATGCTCTTAGAAAGAATGAAATTTAACAGTCAATTCGACAACAGTTGAGAGAACAATAATGGAATACAATGGGACCATTCAAATGGAAACTAACAATTGAAATCCTTTTAATTGCAGACGACTGAAATCTATTGATCGGTTTAATAACAATCGAACAAGAATAGGGGCATCCGATAACAATGGAATCTTTTCTTATTCTTAACCCAAAACAATATCTTTGAACTGATTTTACAAAAGAGTAATAGTTGTTTCCATAGAACAATGCGCTCTAACAGTTATTTCAATTAATAATATGCCCAAGCATGTCAACTATGTTTATCGTTCTCTCTTCTCGTTGCATTCGACGACTACGCCAACCAAAAGGTAATGTTTGACAATCAAGTTCAAATAGATGTTCTGATATCGCACTTTACTTCCTTTAGGGGTTGGATACTTTCATTTACCATTGGTGAATTGTTGTTGAATGTCAAAACCCCATTTTACTGGCTGCCTGCGAATAAATATCAAAGGGGATACTTTTCACGACTATCTCGGACCATTCATACTCACTTGAATTCAATAACATTCCATCCAACTGTATTGCCTTCCTAATTACATTTTTTTCTCACTTATATGTATATTTTGGTAGGATTCATCTATGATAAATCGGAAATGTGTAAAAACACCCCTTTTTCTTGCAAATAAAAATATAAAAAGTAAAAGTGGCCAAACAAGAGCACGTGGTGTTCCTAAGTGGTCACATTCCCAAGTACTGAGCACATCCAAATGTGCTTATCTTTGGTGATTGAATGAGAACGGGATTATTGACCATAATATGGCAGTTGGCAGACGTTTGACAATAAATACCTAAAAACAAAGTGAGGAATATTTGAAGGCAGTAGGGATTGCTTCGAAAATGGTTAGAAATATACTTGTATGTAATAGGGACCATAGAGAAAAGTTATACATATTTAAGTAAACTATCGAATTCTTGAAATTTTATCGAAACTTTACCTCTAAATACGAGTAAATTCCTGCTCCCTGTTCGATTCCTGGTCGTGGAGGGCATAAACGTTGTTAATCAGAAAAACAAAGGAAAAACATGCCTTTATTTGTTGTTCTACAACAATTTATTTATAATATAGTAGTGGAGAGACAATGCTCTTAGAAAGAATGAAATTTAAACAGTCCTTTCGACAACAGTTGAGTGAACAATAATGGAATACAATAAAAACCATTCAAATGGCAACCAACAATTGAAATCTTTTGAATTGCAAAAGACTGAAATCTATTGATCGGTATAATAATAATCGAACAAGAATGGGAGGATTCGATAACAATGGAATCTTTACTGATTCTTCCCCCATAACAATACCTTTGAACTGATTTTACAAAAGAGGGATAGTTGTTTCCACAGAACAAAGAGTTCTAACAGTCATTTCAATTAATAATAACCCCAAGCATGTAAGCTGTGTTTATCGTTCTCTCTTCTCGTTGCATTCGACGGCTTCGCCAACCGGGTACCCGAAAACTGTACGAGGTAATGTTTGACAATCAAGTTCAAATAGATCTTCTTATATCGCACTTTACTTCCTTTAGGGGTAGGATACTTTCATTTACCATTGGTGAATTGTTGTTGAATGTTAAAACCCCATTTTACTGGTTGCCTGCGAATAAATATCAAAGGGGGTACTTTTCACGACTATCTCGGACCATTCATACTCACTTGAATTCAACAACATTCCATCCAACTTTATTGCCTTCCTAATTTCATTTTTTTCTCCCTTATATGTATATTTTGGTAGGATTCATCTATGATAAATCGGAAATGTTTAAAAACACCCCTTTTTCTTGCAAATAAAAATATAAAAAGTAAGAGTGGCCAAAAAAAGAGCAAGTGGTGTTTCTAAGTGGTCACTCTCCCAAGTACTGAGCTCATCCGAATGTGCTTATCTTTGGTGATCGAATGAGAACGGGAGTATTGACCATAATATGGCCATTGGCAGACGTTAATAATAAATACCTAAAAACAAAGTGAGGAATATTTGAAGGCAGTAGGGATTGCTTCGAAAATGGTTAGAAATATACTTGTATGTAAGAGGGAGCATATAGAAAAGTTATATATATTTAAAGAAACTAACGAATTCTTCAAATTTTATCGAATTTTTACATCTAAATACGAGTAAATTCCTGCTCCCTGTTCGATTCCTGGTCGTGGAGGGCATAAACGTTGTTAATCAGAACAACAAAGGAAAAACATGCCTTTATTTGTTGTACTACAACAATTAATTTATAGCATAGTCCTCTGGAGACAATGCTCTTAGAAAGAATGAAATTTAACAGTCAATTCGACAACAGTTGAGAGAACAATAATGGAATACAATGGGACCATTCAAATGGAAACTAACAATTGAAATCCTTTTAATTGCAGACGACTGAAATCTATTGATTGGTTTAATAACAATCGAACAAGAATAGGGGCATCCGATAACAATGGAATCTTTTCTTATTCTTAACCCAAAACAATATCTTTGAACTGATTTTACAAAAGAGTAATAGTTGTTTCCATAGAACAATGCGCTCTAACAGTTATTTCAATTAATAATATGCCCAAGCATGTCAACTATGTTTATCGTTCTCTCTTCTCGTTGCATTCGACGACTACGCCAACCGGGTACCCGAAAACTGTAAAAGGTAATGTTTGACAATCAAGTTCAAATAGATGTTCTGATATCGCACTTTACTTCCTTTAGGGGTTGGATACTTTCATTTACCATTGGTGAATTGTTGTTGAATGTCAAAACCCCATTTTACTGGCTGCCTGCGAATAAATATCAAAGGGGATACTTTTCACGACTATCTCGGACCATTCATACTCACTTGAATTCAATAACATTCCATCCAACTGTATTGCCTTCCTAATTACATTTTTTTCTTACTTATATGTATATTTTGGTAGGATTCATCTATGATAAATCGGAAATGTGTAAAAACACCCCTTTTTCTTGCAAATAAAAATATAAAAAGTAAAAGTGGCCAAACAAGAGCACGTGGTGTTCCTAAGTGGTCACTCTCCCAAGTACTGAGCACATCCAAATGTGCTTATCTTTGGTGATTGAATGAGAACGGGATTATTGACCATAATATGGCAGTTGGCAGACGTTTGACAATAAATACCTAAAAACAAAGTGAGGAATATTTGAAGGCAGTAGGGATTGCTTCGAAAATGGTTAGAAATATACTTGTATGTAATAGGGAGCATAGAGAAAAGTTATACATATTTAAGTAAACTATCGAATTCTTGAAATTTTATCGAAACTTTACCTCTAAATACGAGTAAATTCCTGCTCCCTGTTCGATTCCTGGTCGTGGAGGGCATAAACGTTGTTAATCAGAAAAACAAAGGAAAAACATGCCTTTATTTGTTGTTCTACAACAATTTATTTATAATATAGTAGTGGAGAGACAATGCTCTTAGAAAGAATGAAATTTAAACAGTCCTTTCGACAAGAGTTGAGTGAACAATAATGGAATACAATAAAAACCATTCAAATGGCAACCAACAATTGAAATCTTTTGAATTGCAAAAGACTGAAATCTATTGATCGGTATAATAACAATCGAACAAGAATGGGAGGATTCGATAACAATGGAATCTTTACTGATTCTTCCCCCATAACAATACCTTTGAACTGATTTTACAAAAGAGGGATAGTTGTTTCCACAGAACAAAGAGTTCTAACAGTCATTTCAATTAATAATAACCCCAAGCATGTAAGCTGTGTTTATCGTTCTCTCTTCTCGTTGCATTCGACGGCTTCGCCAACCGGGTACCCGAAAACTGTACGAGGTAATGTTTGACAATCAAGTTCAAATAGATCTTCTTATATCGCACTTTACTTCCTTTAGGGGTAGGATACTTTCATTTACCATTGGTGAATTGTTGTTGAATGTTAAAACCCCATTTTACTGGTTGCCTGCGAATAAATATCAAAGGGGGTACTTTTCACGACTATCTCGGACCATTCATACTCACTTGAATTCAACAACATTCCATCCAACTTTATTGCCTTCCTAATTTCATTTTTTTCTCCCTTATATGTATATTTTGGTAGGATTCATCTATGATAAATCGGAAATGTTTAAAAACACCCCTTTTTCTTGCAAATAAAAATATAAAAAGTAAGAGTGGCCAAAAAAAGAGCAAGTGGTGTTTCTAAGTGGTCACTCTCCCAAGTACTGAGCTCATCCGAATGTGCTTATCTTTGGTGATCGAATGAGAACGGGAGTATTGACCATAATATGGCCATTGGCAGACGTTAATAATAAATACCTAAAAACAAAGTGAGGAATATTTGAAGGCAGTAGGGATTGCTTCGAAAATGGTTAGAAATATACTTGTATGTAAGAGGGAGCATATAGAAAAGTTATATATATTTAAAGAAACTAACGAATTCTTCAAATTTTATCGAATTTTTACATCTAAATACGAGTAAATTCCTGCTCCCTGTTCGATTCCTGGTCGTGGAGGGCATAAACGTTGTTAATCAGAACAACAAAGGAAAAACATGCCTTTATTTGTTGTACTACAACAATTAATTTATAGCATAGTCCTCTGGAGACAATGCTCTTAGAAAGAATGAAATTTAACAGTCAATTCGACAACAGTTGAGAGAACAATAATGGAATACAATGGGACCATTCAAATGGAAACTAACAATTGAAATCCTTTTAATTGCAGACGACTGAAATCTATTGATTGGTTTAATAACAATCGAACAAGAATAGGGGCATCCGATAACAATGGAATCTTTTCTTATTCTTAACCCAAAACAATATCTTTGAACTGATTTTACAAAAGAGTAATAGTTGTTTCCATAGAACAATGCGCTCTAACAGTTATTTCAATTAATAATATGCCCAAGCATGTCAACTATGTTTATCGTTCTCTCTTCTCGTTGCATTCGACGACTACGCCAACCGGGTACCCGAAAACTGTAAAAGGTAATGTTTGACAATCAAGTTCAAATAGATGTTCTGATATCGCACTTTACTTCCTTTAGGGGTTGGATACTTTCATTTACCATTGGTGAATTGTTGTTGAATGTCAAAACCCCATTTTACTGGCTGCCTGCGAATAAATATCAAAGGGGATACTTTTCACGACTATCTCGGACCATTCATACTCACTTGAATTCAATAACATTCCATCCAACTGTATTGCCTTCCTAATTACATTTTTTTCTTACTTATATGTATATTTTGGTAGGATTCATCTATGATAAATCGGAAATGTGTAAAAACACCCCTTTTTCTTGCAAATAAAAATATAAAAAGTAAAAGTGGCCAAACAAGAGCACGTGGTGTTCCTAAGTGGTCACTCTCCCAAGTACTGAGCACATCCAAATGTGCTTATCTTTGGTGATTGAATGAGAACGGGATTATTGACCATAATATGGCAGTTGGCAGACGTTTGACAATAAATACCTAAAAACAAAGTGAGGAATATTTGAAGGCAGTAGGGATTGCTTCGAAAATGGTTAGAAATATACTTGTATGTAATAGGGAGCATAGAGAAAAGTTATACATATTTAAGTAAACTATCGAATTCTTGAAATTTTATCGAAACTTTACCTCTAAATACGAGTAAATTCCTGCTCCCTGTTCGATTCCTGGTCGTGGAGGGCATAAACGTTGTTAATCAGAAAAACAAAGGAAAAACATGCCTTTATTTGTTGTTCTACAACAATTTATTTATAATATAGTAGTGGAGAGACAATGCTCTTAGAAAGAATGAAATTTAAACAGTCCTTTCGACAAGAGTTGAGTGAACAATAATGGAATACAATAAAAACCATTCAAATGGCAACCAACAATTGAAATCTTTTGAATTGCAAAAGACTGAAATCTATTGATCGGTATAATAACAATCGAACAAGAATGGGAGGATTCGATAACAATGGAATCTTTACTGATTCTTCCCCCATAACAATACCTTTGAACTGATTTTACAAAAGAGGGATAGTTGTTTCCACAGAACAAAGAGTTCTAACAGTCATTTCAATTAATAATAACCCCAAGCATGTAAGCTGTGTTTATCGTTCTCTCTTCTCGTTGCATTCGACGGCTTCGCCAACCGGGTACCCGAAAACTGTACGAGGTAATGTTTGACAATCAAGTTCAAATAGATCTTCTTATATCGCACTTTACTTCCTTTAGGGGTAGGATACTTTCATTTACCATTGGTGAATTGTTGTTGAATGTTAAAACCCCATTTTACTGGTTGCCTGCGAATAAATATCAAAGGGGGTACTTTTCACGACTATCTCGGACCATTCATACTCACTTGAATTCAACAACATTCCATCCAACTTTATTGCCTTCCTAATTTCATTTTTTTCTCCCTTATATGTATATTTTGGTAGGATTCATCTATGATAAATCGGAAATGTTTAAAAACACCCCTTTTTCTTGCAAATAAAAATATAAAAAGTAAGAGTGGCCAAAAAAAGAGCAAGTGGTGTTTCTAAGTGGTCACTCTCCCAAGTACTGAGCTCATCCGAATGTGCTTATCTTTGGTGATCGAATGAGAACGGGAGTATTGACCATAATATGGCCATTGGCAGACGTTAATAATAAATACCTAAAAACAAAGTGAGGAATATTTGAAGGCAGTAGGGATTGCTTCGAAAATGGTTAGAAATATACTTGTATGTAAGAGGGAGCATATAGAAAAGTTATATATATTTAAAGAAACTAACGAATTCTTCAAATTTTATCGAATTTTTACATCTAAATACGAGTAAATTCCTGCTCCCTGTTCGATTCCTGGTCGTGGAGGGCATAAACGTTGTTAATCAGAACAACAAAGGAAAAACATGCCTTTATTTGTTGTACTACAACAATTAATTTATAGCATAGTCCTCTGGAGACAATGCTCTTAGAAAGAATGAAATTTAACAGTCAATTCGACAACAGTTGAGAGAACAATAATGGAATACAATGGGACCATTCAAATGGAAACTAACAATTGAAATCCTTTTAATTGCAGACGACTGAAATCTATTGATCGGTTTAATAACAATCGAACAAGAATAGGGGCATCCGATAACAATGGAATCTTTTCTTATTCTTAACCCAAAACAATATCTTTGAACTGATTTTACAAAAGAGTAATAGTTGTTTCCATAGAACAATGCGCTCTAACAGTTATTTCAATTAATAATATGCCCAAGCATGTCAACTATGTTTATCGTTCTCTCTTCTCGTTGCATTCGACGACTACGCCAACCGGGTACCCGAAAACTGTAAAAGGTAATGTTTGACAATCAAGTTCAAATAGATGTTCTGATATCGCACTTTACTTCCTTTAGGGGTTGGATACTTTCATTTACCATTGGTGAATTGTTGTTGAATGTCAAAACCCCATTTTACTGGCTGCCTGCGAATAAATATCAAAGGGGATACTTTTCACGACTATCTCGGACCATTCATACTCACTTGAATTCAATAACATTCCATCCAACTGTATTGCCTTCCTAATTACATTTTTTTCTCACTTATATGTATATTTTGGTAGGATTCATCTATGATAAATCGGAAATGTGTAAAAACACCCCTTTTTCTTGCAAATAAAAATATAAAAAGTAAAAGTGGCCAAACAAGAGCACGTGGTGTTCCTAAGTGGTCACTCTCCCAAGTACTGAGCACATCCAAATGTGCTTATCTTTGGTGATTGAATGAGAACGGGATTATTGACCATAATATGGCAGTTGGCAGACGTTTGACAATAAATACCTAAAAACAAAGTGAGGAATATTTGAAGGCAGTAGGGATTGCTTCGAAAATGGTTAGAAATATACTTGTATGTAATAGGGAGCATAGAGAAAAGTTATACATATTTAAGTAAACTATCGAATTCTTGAAATTTTATCGAAACTTTACCTCTAAATACGAGTAAATTCCTGCTCCCTGTTCGATTCCTGGTCGTGGAGGGCATAAACGTTGTTAATCAGAAAAACAAAGGAAAAACATGCCTTTATTTGTTGTTCTACAACAATTTATTTATAATATAGTAGTGGAGAGACAATGCTCTTAGAAAGAATGAAATTTAAACAGTCCTTTCGACAAGAGTTGAGTGAACAATAATGGAATACAATAAAAACCATTCAAATGGCAACCAACAATTGAAATCTTTTGAATTGCAAAAGACTGAAATCTATTGATCGGTATAATAACAATCGAACAAGAATGGGAGGATTCGATAACAATGGAATCTTTACTGATTCTTCCCCCATAACAATACCTTTGAACTGATTTTACAAAAGAGGGATAGTTGTTTCCACAGAACAAAGAGTTCTAACAGTCATTTCAATTAATAATAACCCCAAGCATGTAAGCTGTGTTTATCGTTCTCTCTTCTCGTTGCATTCGACGGCTTCGCCAACCGGGTACCCGAAAACTGTACGAGGTAATGTTTGACAATCAAGTTCAAATAGATCTTCTTATATCGCACTTTACTTCCTTTAGGGGTAGGATACTTTCATTTACCATTGGTGAATTGGTTGTTGAATGTTAAAACCCCATTTTACTGGTTGCCTGAGAATAAATATCAAAGGGGGTACTTTTCACGACTATCTCGGACCATTCATACTCACTTGAATTCAACAACATTCCATCCAACTTTATTGCCTTCCTAATTTCATTTTTTTTCTCCCTTATATGTATATTTTGGTAGGATTCATCTATGATAAATCGGAAATGTTTAAAAACACCCCTTTTTCTTGCAAATAAAAATATAAAAAGTAAGAGTGGCCAAAAAAAGAGCAAGTGGTGTTTCTAAGTGGTCACTCTCCCAAGTACTGAGCTCATCCGAATGTGCTTATCTTTGGTGATCGAATGAGAACGGGAGTATTGACCATAATATGGCCATTGGCAGACGTTAATAATAAATACCTAAAAACAAAGTGAGGAATATTTGAAGGCAGTAGGGATTGATTCGAAAATGGTTAGAAATATACTTGTATGTAAGAGGGAGCATATAGAAAAGTTATATATATTTAAAGAAACTAACGAATTCTTCAAATTTTATCGAATTTTTACATCTAAATACGAGTAAATTCCTGCTCCCTGTTCGATTCCTGGTCGTGGAGGGCATAAAACGTTGTTAATCAGAACAACAAAGGAAAAACATGCCTTTATTTGTTGTACTACAACAATTAATTTATAGCATAGTCCTCTGGAGACCAATGCTCTTAGAAAGAATGAAATTTAACAGTCAATTCGACAACAGTTGAGAGAACAATAATGGAATACAATGGGACCATTCAAATGGAAACTAACAATTGAAATCCTTTTAATTGCAGACGACTGAAATCTATTGATCGGTTTAATAACAATCGAACAAGAATAGGGGCATCCGATAACAATGGAATCTTTTCTTATTCTTAACCCAAAACAATATCTTTGAACTGATTTTACAAAAGAGTATTAGTTGTTTCCATAGAACAATGCGCTCTAACAGTTATTTCAATTAATAATATGCCCAAGCATGTCAACTATGTTTATCGTTCTCTCTTCTCGTTGCATTCGACGACTACGCCAACCGGGTACCCGAAAACTGTTAAAGGTAATGTTTGACAATCAAGTTCAAATAGATGTTCTGATATCGCACTTTACTTCCTTTAGGGGTAGGATACTTTCATTTACCATTGGTGAATTGTTGTTGAATGTTAAAACCCCATTTTACTGGTTGCCTGAGAATAAATATCAAAGGGGGTACTTTTCACGACTATCTCGGACCATTCATACTCACTTGAATTCAACAACATTCCATCCAACTTTATTGCCTTCCTAATTTCATTTTTTTTCTCCCTTATATGTATATTTTGGTAGGATTCATCTATGATAAATCGGAAATGTTTAAAAACACCCCTTTTTCTTGCAAATAAAAATATAAAAAGTAAGAGTGGCCAAAAAAAGAGCAAGTGGTGTTTCTAAGTGGTCACTCTCCCAAGTACTGAGCTCATCCGAATGTGCTTATCTTTGGTGATCGAATGAGAACGGGAGTATTGACCATAATATGGCCATTGGCAGACGTTAATAATAAATACCTAAAAACAAAGTGAGGAATATTTGAAGGCAGTAGGGATTGCTTCGAAAATGGTTAGAAATATACTTGTATGTAAGAGGGAGCATATAGAAAAGTTATATATATTTAAAGAAACTAACGAATTCTTCAAATTTTATCGAATTTTTACATCTAAATACGAGTAAATTCCTGCTCCCTGTTCGATTCCTGGTCGTGGAGGGCATAAACGTTGTTAATCAGAACAACAAAGGAAAAACATGCCTTTATTTGTTGTACTACAACAATTAATTTATAGCATAGTCCTCTGGAGACAATGCTCTTAGAAAGAATGAAATTTAACAGTCAATTCGACAACAGTTGAGAGAACAATAATGGAATACAATGGGACCATTCAAATGGAAACTAACAATTGAAATCCTTTTAATTGCAGACGACTGAAATCTATTGATCGGTTTAATAACAATCGAACAAGAATAGGGGCATCCGATAACAATGGAATCTTTTCTTATTCTTAACCCAAAACAATATCTTTGAACTGATTTTACAAAAGAGTATTAGTTGTTTCCATAGAACAATGCGCTCTAACAGTTATTTCAATTAATAATATGCCCAAGCATGTCAACTATGTTTATCGTTCTCTCTTCTCGTTGCATTCGACGACTACGCCAACCGGGTACCCGAAAACTGTTAAAGGTAATGTTTGACAATCAAGTTCAAATAGATGTTCTGATATCGCACTTTACTTCCTTTAGGGGTAGGATACTTTCATTTACCATTGGTGAATTGTTGTTGAATGTTAAAACCCCATTTTACTGGTTGCCTGAGAATAAATATCAAAGGGGGTACTTTTCACGACTATCTCGGACCATTCATACTCACTTGAATTCAACAACATTCCATCCAACTTTATTGCCTTCCTAATTTCATTTTTTTTCTCCCTTATATGTATATTTTGGTAGGATTCATCTATGATAAATCGGAAATGTTTAAAAACACCCCTTTTTCTTGCAAATAAAAATATAAAAAGTAAGAGTGGCCAAAAAAAGAGCAAGTGGTGTTTCTAAGTGGTCACTCTCCCAAGTACTGAGCTCATCCGAATGTGCTTATCTTTGGTGATCGAATGAGAACGGGAGTATTGACCATAATATGGCCATTGGCAGACGTTAATAATAAATACCTAAAAACAAAGTGAGGAATATTTGAAGGCAGTAGGGATTGCTTCGAAAATGGTTAGAAATATACTTGTATGTAAGAGGGAGCATATAGAAAAGTTATATATATTTAAAGAAACTAACGAATTCTTCAAATTTTATCGAATTTTTACATCTAAATACGAGTAAATTCCTGCTCCCTGTTCGATTCCTGGTCGTGGAGGGCATAAACGTTGTTAATCAGAACAACAAAGGAAAAACATGCCTTTATTTGTTGTACTACAACAATTAATTTATAGCATAGTCCTCTGGAGACAATGCTCTTAGAAAGAATGAAATTTAACAGTCAATTCGACAACAGTTGAGAGAACAATAATGGAATACAATGGGACCATTCAAATGGAAACTAACAATTGAAATCCTTTTAATTGCAGACGACTGAAATCTATTGATCGGTTTAATAACAATCGAACAAGAATAGGGGCATCCGATAACAATGGAATCTTTTCTTATTCTTAACCCAAAACAATATCTTTGAACTGATTTTACAAAAGAGTATTAGTTGTTTCCATAGAACAATGCGCTCTAACAGTTATTTCAATTAATAATATGCCCAAGCATGTCAACTATGTTTATCGTTCTCTCTTCTCGTTGCATTCGACGACTACGCCAACCGGGTACCCGAAAACTGTTAAAGGTAATGTTTGACAATCAAGTTCAAATAGATGTTCTGATATCGCACTTTACTTCCTTTAGGGGTAGGATACTTTCATTTACCATTGGTGAATTGTTGTTGAATGTTAAAACCCCATTTTACTGGTTGCCTGAGAATAAATATCAAAGGGGGTACTTTTCACGACTATCTCGGACCATTCATACTCACTTGAATTCAACAACATTCCATCCAACTTTATTGCCTTCCTAATTTCATTTTTTTTCTCCCTTATATGTATATTTTGGTAGGATTCATCTATGATAAATCGGAAATGTTTAAAAACACCCCTTTTTCTTGCAAATAAAAATATAAAAAGTAAGAGTGGCCAAAAAAAGAGCAAGTGGTGTTTCTAAGTGGTCACTCTCCCAAGTACTGAGCTCATCCGAATGTGCTTATCTTTGGTGATCGAATGAGAACGGGAGTATTGACCATAATATGGCCATTGGCAGACGTTAATAATAAATACCTAAAAACAAAGTGAGGAATATTTGAAGGCAGTAGGGATTGCTTCGAAAATGGTTAGAAATATACTTGTATGTAAGAGGGAGCATATAGAAAAGTTATATATATTTAAAGAAACTAACGAATTCTTCAAATTTTATCGAATTTTTACATCTAAATACGAGTAAATTCCTGCTCCCTGTTCGATTCCTGGTCGTGGAGGGCATAAACGTTGTTAATCAGAACAACAAAGGAAAAACATGCCTTTATTTGTTGTACTACAACAATTAATTTATAGCATAGTCCTCTGGAGACAATGCTCTTAGAAAGAATGAAATTTAACAGTCAATTCGACAACAGTTGAGAGAACAATAATGGAATACAATGGGACCATTCAAATGGAAACTAACAATTGAAATCCTTTTAATTGCAGACGACTGAAATCTATTGATCGGTTTAATAACAATCGAACAAGAATAGGGGCATCCGATAACAATGGAATCTTTTCTTATTCTTAACCCAAAACAATATCTTTGAACTGATTTTACAAAAGAGTATTAGTTGTTTCCATAGAACAATGCGCTCTAACAGTTATTTCAATTAATAATATGCCCAAGCATGTCAACTATGTTTATCGTTCTCTCTTCTCGTTGCATTCGACGACTACGCCAACCGGGTACCCGAAAACTGTTAAAGGTAATGTTTGACAATCAAGTTCAAATAGATGTTCTGATATCGCACTTTACTTCCTTTAGGGGTAGGATACTTTCATTTACCATTGGTGAATTGTTGTTGAATGTTAAAACCCCATTTTACTGGTTGCCTGAGAATAAATATCAAAGGGGGTACTTTTCACGACTATCTCGGACCATTCATACTCACTTGAATTCAACAACATTCCATCCAACTTTATTGCCTTCCTAATTTCATTTTTTTTCTCCCTTATATGTATATTTTGGTAGGATTCATCTATGATAAATCGGAAATGTTTAAAAACACCCCTTTTTCTTGCAAATAAAAATATAAAAAGTAAGAGTGGCCAAAAAAAGAGCAAGTGGTGTTTCTAAGTGGTCACTCTCCCAAGTACTGAGCTCATCCGAATGTGCTTATCTTTGGTGATCGAATGAGAACGGGAGTATTGACCATAATATGGCCATTGGCAGACGTTAATAATAAATACCTAAAAACAAAGTGAGGAATATTTGAAGGCAGTAGGGATTGCTTCGAAAATGGTTAGAAATATACTTGTATGTAAGAGGGAGCATATAGAAAAGTTATATATATTTAAAGAAACTAACGAATTCTTCAAATTTTATCGAATTTTTACATCTAAATACGAGTAAATTCCTGCTCCCTGTTCGATTCCTGGTCGTGGAGGGCATAAACGTTGTTAATCAGAACAACAAAGGAAAAACATGCCTTTATTTGTTGTACTACAACAATTAATTTATAGCATAGTCCTCTGGAGACAATGCTCTTAGAAAGAATGAAATTTAACAGTCAATTCGACAACAGTTGAGAGAACAATAATGGAATACAATGGGACCATTCAAATGGAAACTAACAATTGAAATCCTTTTAATTGCAGACGACTGAAATCTATTGATCGGTTTAATAACAATCGAACAAGAATAGGGGCATCCGATAACAATGGAATCTTTTCTTATTCTTAACCCAAAACAATATCTTTGAACTGATTTTACAAAAGAGTAATAGTTGTTTCCATAGAACAATGCGCTCTAACAGTTATTTCAATTAATAATATGCCCAAGCATGTCAACTATGTTTATCGTTCTCTCTTCTCGTTGCATTCGACGACTACGCCAACCGGGTACCCGAAAACTGTAAAAGGTAATGTTTGACAATCAAGTTCAAATAGATGTTCTGATATCGCACTTTACTTCCTTTAGGGGTAGGATACTTTCATTTACCATTGGTGAATTGTTGTTGAATGTTAAAACCCCATTTTACTGGTTGCCTGAGAATAAATATCAAAGGGGGTACTTTTCACGACTATCTCGGACCATTCATACTCACTTGAATTCAACAACATTCCATCCAACTTTATTGCCTTCCTAATTTCATTTTTTTTCTCCCTTATATGTATATTTTGGTAGGATTCATCTATGATAAATCGGAAATGTTTAAAAACACCCCTTTTTCTTGCAAATAAAAATATAAAAAGTAAGAGTGGCCAAAAAAAGAGCAAGTGGTGTTTCTAAGTGGTCACTCTCCCAAGTACTGAGCTCATCCGAATGTGCTTATCTTTGGTGATCGAATGAGAACGGGAGTATTGACCATAATATGGCCATTGGCAGACGTTAATAATAAATACCTAAAAACAAAGTGAGGAATATTTGAAGGCAGTAGGGATTGCTTCGAAAATGGTTAGAAATATACTTGTATGTAAGAGGGAGCATATAGAAAAGTTATATATATTTAAAGAAACTAACGAATTCTTCAAATTTTATCGAATTTTTACATCTAAATACGAGTAAATTCCTGCTCCCTGTTCGATTCCTGGTCGTGGAGGGCATAAACGTTGTTAATCAGAACAACAAAGGAAAAACATGCCTTTATTTGTTGTACTACAACAATTAATTTATAGCATAGTCCTCTGGAGACAATGCTCTTAGAAAGAATGAAATTTAACAGTCAATTCGACAACAGTTGAGAGAACAATAATGGAATACAATGGGACCATTCAAATGGAAACTAACAATTGAAATCCTTTTAATTGCAGACGACTGAAATCTATTGATCGGTTTAATAACAATCGAACAAGAATAGGGGCATCCGATAACAATGGAATCTTTTCTTATTCTTAACCCAAAACAATATCTTTGAACTGATTTTACAAAAGAGTAATAGTTGTTTCCATAGAACAATGCGCTCTAACAGTTATTTCAATTAATAATATGCCCAAGCATGTCAACTATGTTTATCGTTCTCTCTTCTCGTTGCATTCGACGACTACGCCAACCGGGTACCCGAAAACTGTAAAAGGTAATGTTTGACAATCAAGTTCAAATAGATGTTCTGATATCGCACTTTACTTCCTTTAGGGGTTGGATACTTTCATTTACCATTGGTGAATTGTTGTTGAATGTCAAAACCCCATTTTACTGGCTGCCTGCGAATAATTATCAAAGGGGATACTTTTCACGACTATCTCGGACCATTCATACTCACTTGAATTCAATAACATTCCATCCAACTGTATTGCCTTCCTAATTACATTTTTTTCTCACTTATATGTATATTTTGGTAGGATTCATCTATGATAAATCGGAAATGTGTAAAAACACCCCTTTTTCTTGCAAATAAAAATATAAAAAGTAAAAGTGGCCAAACAAGAGCACGTGGTGTTCCTAAGTGGTCACTCTCCCAAGTACTGAGCACATCCAAATGTGCTTATCTTTGGTGATTGAATGAGAACGGGATTATTGACCATAATATGGCAGTTGGCAGACGTTTGACAATAAATACCTAAAAACAAAGTGAGGAATATTTGAAGGCAGTAGGGATTGCTTCGAAAATGGTTAGAAATATACTTGTATGTAATAGGGAGCATAGAGAAAAGTTATACATATTTAAGTAAACTATCGAATTCTTGAAATTTTATCGAAACTTTACCTCTAAATACGAGTAAATTCCTGCTCCCTGTTCGATTCCTGGTCGTGGAGGGCATAAACGTTGTTAATCAGAAAAACAAAGGAAAAACATGCCTTTATTTGTTGTTCTACAACAATTTATTTATAATATAGTAGTGGAGAGACAATGCTCTTAGAAAGAATGAAATTTAAACAGTCCTTTCGACAAGAGTTGAGTGAACAATAATGGAATACAATAAAAACCATTCAAATGGCAACCAACAATTGAAATCTTTTTAATTGCAAAAGACTGAAATCTATTGATCGGTATAATAACAATCGAACAAGAATGGGAGGATCCGATAACAATGGAATCTTTTCTTATTCTTCCCCCATAACAATATCTTTGAACTGATTTTACAAAAGAGGGATAGTTGTTTCCACAGAACAAAGAGTTCTAACAGCCATTTCAATTAATAATAACCCCAAGCATGTAAGCTGTGTTTATCGTTCTCTCTTCTCGTTGCATTCGACGGCGACGCCAATCGGGTACCCGAAAACTGTACGAGGTAATGTGTGACAATCAAGTTCAAATCGAAGTTCTTATATCGCACTTTAGTTCATTTAGGGGTTGGATACTTTCATTTACCATTGGTGAATTGTTGTTGAATGTCAAAACCCCCTTTTACTGGCTGCCTGCGAATAAATATCAAAGGGGGGACTTTTCACAACTATCTCGGACCATTCATACTCACTTGAATTCAATAACATTCCATCCAACTTTATTGCCTTCCTAATTACATTTTTTTCCTCACTTATATGTATATTTTGCTAGGATTCATCTATGATAAATCGGAAATGTGTAAAAACACCCCTTTTTCTTGCAAATAAAAATATAAAAAGTAAAAGTGGCCAAACAAGAGCACGTGGTGTTCCTAAGTGGTCACTCTCCCAAGTACTGAGCACATCCAAATGTGCTTATCTTTGTTGATTGAATGAGAACGGGAATATTGACCATAATATGGCAGTTGGCAGACTTTTGACAATAAATACCTAAAAACAAAGTGAGGAATATTTGAAGGCAGTAGCTTCGAAAATGGTTAGAAATATACTTGTATGTAATAGGGAGCATATAGAAAAGTTATACATATTTAAGTAAACTATCGAAATCTTGAAATTTTATCGAAACTTTACCTCTAAATACGAGTAAATTCCTGCTCCCTGTTCGATTCCTGGTCGTGGAGGGCATAAACGTTGTTAATCAGAACAACAAAGGAAAAACATGCCTTTATTTGTTGTACTACAACAATTAATTTATAGCATAGTCCTCTGGAGACAATGCTCTTAGAAAGAATGAAATTTAACAGTCAATTCGACAACAGTTGAGAGAAAAATAATAGAATACAATGGGACCATTCAAATGGAAACTAACAATTGAAATCCTTTTAATTGCAGACGACTGAAATCTATTGATCGGTTTAATAACAATCGAACAAGAATAGGGGCATCCGATAACAATGGAATCTTTTCTTATTCTTAACCCAAAACAATATCTTTGAACTGATTTTACAAAAGAGTAATAGTTGTTTCCATAGAACAATGCGCTCTAACAGTTATTTCAATTAATAATATGCCCAAGCATGTCAACTATGTTTATCGTTCTCTCTTCTCGTTGCATTCGACGACTACGCCAACCGGGTACCCGAAAACTGTTAAAGGTAATGTTTGACAATCAAGTTCAAATAGATGTTCTGATATCGCACTTTACTTCCTTTAGGGGTAGGATACTTTCATTTACCATTGGTGAATTGTTGTTGAATGTTAAAACCCCATTTTACTGGTTGCCTGAGAATAAATATCAAAGGGGGTACTTTTCACGACTATCTCGGACCATTCATACTCACTTGAATTCAACAACATTCCATCCAACTTTATTGCCTTCCTAATTTCATTTTTTTTCTCCCTTATATGTATATTTTGGTAGGATTCATCTATGATAAATCGGAAATGTTTAAAAACACCCCTTTTTCTTGCAAATAAAAATATAAAAAGTAAGAGTGGCCAAAAAAAGAGCAAGTGGTGTTTCTAAGTGGTCACTCTCCCAAGTACTGAGCTCATCCGAATGTGCTTATCTTTGGTGATCGAATGAGAACGGGAGTATTGACCATAATATGGCCATTGGCAGACGTTAATAATAAATACCTAAAAACAAAGTGAGGAATATTTGAAGGCAGTAGGGATTGCTTCGAAAATGGTTAGAAATATACTTGTATGTAAGAGGGAGCATATAGAAAAGTTATATATATTTAAAGAAACTAACGAATTCTTCAAATTTTATCGAATTTTTACATCTAAATACGAGTAAATTCCTGCTCCCTGTTCGATTCCTGGTCGTGGAGGGCATAAACGTTGTTAATCAGAACAACAAAGGAAAAACATGCCTTTATTTGTTGTACTACAACAATTAATTTATAGCATAGTCCTCTGGAGACAATGCTCTTAGAAAGAATGAAATTTAACAGTCAATTCGACAACAGTTGAGAGAACAATAATGGAATACAATGGGACCATTCAAATGGAAACTAACAATTGAAATCCTTTTAATTGCAGACGACTGAAATCTATTGATCGGTTTAATAACAATCGAACAAGAATAGGGGCATCCGATAACAATGGAATCTTTTCTTATTCTTAACCCAAAACAATATCTTTGAACTGATTTTACAAAAGAGTAATAGTTGTTTCCATAGAACAATGCGCTCTAACAGTTATTTCAATTAATAATATGCCCAAGCATGTCAACTATGTTTATCGTTCTCTCTTCTCGTTGCATTCGACGACTACGCCAACCGGGTACCCGAAAACTGTAAAAGGTAATGTTTGACAATCAAGTTCAAATAGATGTTCTGATATCGCACTTTACTTCCTTTAGGGGTTGGATACTTTCATTTACCATTGGTGAATTGTTGTTGAATGTCAAAACCCCATTTTACTGGCTGCCTGCGAATAAATATCAAAGGGGATACTTTTCACGACTATCTCGGACCATTCATACTCACTTGAATTCAATAACATTCCATCCAACTGTATTGCCTTCCTAATTACATTTTTTTCTCACTTATATGTATATTTTGGTAGGATTCATCTATGATAAATCGGAAATGTGTAAAAACACCCCTTTTTCTTGCAAATAAAAATATAAAAAGTAAAAGTGGCCAAACAAGAGCACGTGGTGTTCCTAAGTGGTCACTCTCCCAAGTACTGAGCACATCCAAATGTGCTTATCTTTGGTGATTGAATGAGAACGGGATTATTGACCATAATATGGCAGTTGGCAGACGTTTGACAATAAATACCTAAAAACAAAGTGAGGAATATTTGAAGGCAGTAGGGATTGCTTCGAAAATGGTTAGAAATATACTTGTATGTAATAGGGAGCATAGAGAAAAGTTATACATATTTAAGTAAACTATCGAATTCTTGAAATTTTATCGAAACTTTACCTCTAAATACGAGTAAATTCCTGCTCCCTGTTCGATTCCTGGTCGTGGAGGGCATAAACGTTGTTAATCAGAAAAACAAAGGAAAAACATGCCTTTATTTGTTGTTCTACAACAATTTATTTATAATATAGTAGTGGAGAGACAATGCTCTTAGAAAGAATGAAATTTAAACAGTCCTTTCGACAAGAGTTGAGTGAACAATAATGGAATACAATAAAAACCATTCAAATGGCAACCAACAATTGAAATCTTTTGAATTGCAAAAGACTGAAATCTATTGATCGGTATAATAACAATCGAACAAGAATGGGAGGATCCGATAACAATGGAATCTTTTCTTATTCTTCCCCCATAACAATATCTTTGAACTGATTTTACAAAAGAGGGATAGTTGTTTCCACAGAACAAAGAGTTCTAACAGTCATTTCAATTAATAATAACCCCAAGCATGTAAGCTGTGTTTATCGTTCTCTCTTCTCGTTGCATTCGACGGCTTCGCCAACCGGGTACCCGAAAACTGTACGAGGTAATGTTTGACAATCAAGTTCAAATAGATCTTCTTATATCGCACTTTACTTCCTTTAGGGGTAGGATACTTTCATTTACCATTGGTGAATTGTTGTTGAATGTTAAAACCCCATTTTACTGGTTGCCTGAGAATAAATATCAAAGGGGGTACTTTTCACGACTATCTCGGACCATTCATACTCACTTGAATTCAACAACATTCCATCCAACTTTATTGCCTTCCTAATTTTATTTTTTTTCTCCCTTATATGTATATTTTGGTAGGATTCATCTATGATAAATCGGAAATGTTTAAAAACACCCCTTTTTCTTGCAAATAAAAATATAAAAAGTAAGAGTGGCCAAAAAAAGAGCAAGTGGTGTTTCTAAGTGGTCACTCTCCCAAGTACTGAGCTCATCCGAATGTGCTTATCTTTGGTGATCGAATGAGAACGGGAGTATTGACCATAATATGGCCATTGGCAGACGTTAATAATAAATACCTAAAAACAAAGTGAGGAATATTTGAAGGCAGTAGGGATTGCTTCGAAAATGGTTAGAAATATACTTGTATGTAAGAGGGAGCATATAGAAAAGTTATATATATTTAAAGAAACTAACGAATTCTTCAAATTTTATCGAATTTTTACATCTAAATACGAGTAAATTCCTGCTCCCTGTTCGATTCCTGGTCGTGGAGGGCATAAACGTTGTTAATCAGAACAACAAAGGAAAAACATGCCTTTATTTGTTGTACTACAACAATTAATTTATAGCATAGTCCTCTGGAGACAATGCTCTTAGAAAGAATGAAATTTAACAGTCAATTCGACAACAGTTGAGAGAACAATAATGGAATACAATGGGACCATTCAAATGGAAACTAACAATTGAAATCCTTTTAATTGCAGACGACTGAAATCTATTGATCGGTTTAATAACAATCGAACAAGAATAGGGGCATCCGATAACAATGGAATCTTTTCTTATTCTTAACCCAAAACAATATCTTTGAACTGATTTTACAAAAGAGTAATAGTTGTTTCCATAGAACAATGCGCTCTAACAGTTATTTCAATTAATAATATGCCCAAGCATGTCAACTATGTTTATCGTTCTCTCTTCTCGTTGCATTCGACGACTACGCCAACCGGGTACCCGAAAACTGTAAAAGGTAATGTTTGACAATCAAGTTCAAATAGATGTTCTGATATCGCACTTTACTTCCTTTAGGGGTTGGATACTTTCATTTACCATTGGTGAATTGTTGTTGAATGTCAAACCCCCATTTTACTGGCTGCCTGCGAATAAATATCAAAGGGGATACTTTTCACGACTATCTCGGACCATTCATACTCACTTGAATTCAATAACATTCCATCCAACTGTATTGCCTTCCTAATTACATTTTTTTCTCACTTATATGTATATTTTGGTAGGATTCATCTATGGTAAATCGGAAATGTGTAAAAACACCTTTTTTTCTTGCAAATAAAAATATAAAAAGTAAAAGTGGCCAAACAAGAGCACGTGGTGTTCCTAAGTGGTCACTCTCCCAAGTACTGAGCACATCCAAATGTGCTTATCTTTGGTGATTGAATGAGATTGGGATTATTGACCATAATATGGCAGTTGGCAGACGTTTGACAATAAATACCTAAAAACAAAGTGAGGAATATTTGAAGGCAGTAGGGATTGCTTCGAAAATGGTTAGAAATATAATTGTACGTAATAGGGAGCATAAAGAAAAGTTCTACTTATTTAAGTAAACTATCGAATACTTGAAATTTTATCGAAACTTTACCTCTAAATACGAGTAAATTCCTGCTCCCTGTTCGATTCCTGGTCGTGGAGGGCATAAACGTTGTTAATCAGAAAAACAAAGGAAAAACATGCCTTTATTTGTTGTTCTACAACAATTTATTTATAATATAGTAGTGGAGAGACAATGCTCTTAGAAAGAATGAAATTTAAACTGTCCTTTCGACAAGAGTTGAGTGAACAATAATGGAATACAATAAAAACCATTTAAATGGCAACCAACAATTGAAATCTTTTGAATTGCAAAAGACTGAAATCTATTGATCGGTTTAATAACAATCGAACAAGAATAGGGGCATCCGATAACAATGGAATCTTTTCTTATTCGTAACCCAAAACAATATCTTTGAACTGATTTTACAAAACAGTATTAGTTGTTTCCATAGAACAATGCGCTCTAACAGTTATTTCAATTAATAATATGCCCAAGCATGTCAACAATGTTTATCGTTCTCTCTTCTCGTTGCATTCGACGGCTTCGACAACCGGGTACCCGAAAACTGTACGAGGTAATGTTTGACAATCAAGTTCAAATAGATGTTCTGATATCGCACTTTACTTCCTTTAGGGGTAGGATACTTTCATTTACCATTGGTGAATTGTTGTTGAATGTTAAAACCCCATTTTACTGGCTGCCTGCGAATAAATATCAAAGGGGATACTTTTCACGACTATCTCGGACCATTCATACTCACTTGAATTCAATAACATTCCATCCAACTTTATTGCCTTCCTAATTACATTTTTTTCTCACTTATATGTATATTTTGGTAGGATTCATCTATGATAAATCGGAAATGTGTAAAAACACCCCTTTTTCTTGCAAATAAAAATATAAAAAGTAAAAGTGGCCAAACAAGAGCACGTGGTGTTCCTAAGTGGTCACTCTCCCAAGTACTGAGCACATCCAAATGTGCTTATCTTTGGTGATTGAATGAGAACGGGATTATTGACCATAATATGGCAGTTGGCAGACGTTTGACAATAAATACCTAAAAACAAAGTGAGGAATATTTGAAGGCAGTAGGGATTGCTTCGAAAATGGTTAGAAATATACTTGTATGTAATAGGGAGCATAGAGAAAAGTTATACATATTTAAGTAAACTATCGAATTCTTGAAATTTTATCGAAACTTTACCTCTAAATACGAGTAAATTCCTGCTCCCTGTTCGATTCCTGGTCGTGGAGGGCATAAACGTTGTTAATCAGAAAAACAAAGGAAAAACATGCCTTTATTTGTTGTTCTACAACAATTTATTTATAATATAGTAGTGGAGAGACAATGCTCTTAGAAAGAATGAAATTTAAACAGTCCTTTCGACAAGAGTTGAGTGAACAATAATGGAATACAATAAAAACCATTCAAATGGCAACCAACAATTGAAATCTTTTTAATTGCAAAAGACTGAAATCTATTGATCGGTATAATAACAATCGAACAAGAATGGGAGGATTCGATAACAATGGAATCTTTACTGATTCTTCCCCCATAACAATACCTTTGAACTGATTTTACAAAAGAGGGATAGTTGTTTCCACAGAACAAAGAGTTCTAACAGTCATTTCAATTAATAATAACCCCAAGCATGTAAGCTGTGTTTATCGTTCTCTCTTCTCGTTGCATTCGACGGCTTCGCCAACCGGGTACCCGAAAACTGTACGAGGTAATGTTTGACAATCAAGTTCAAATAGATCTTCTTATATCGCACTTTACTTCCTTTAGGGGTAGGATACTTTCATTTACCATTGGTGAATTGTTGTTGAATGTTAAAACCCCATTTTACTGGTTGCCTGAGAATAAATATCAAAGGGGGTACTTTTCACGACTATCTCGGACCATTCATATTCACTTGAATTCAACAACATTCCATCCAACTTTATTGCCTTCCTAATTTCATTTTTTTTCTCCCTTATATGTATATTTTGGTAGGATTCATCTATGATAAATCGGAAATGTTTAAAAACACCCCTTTTTCTTGCAAATAAAAATATAAAAAGTAAGAGTGGCCAAAAAAAGAGCAAGTGGTGTTTCTAAGTGGTCACTCTCCCAAGTACTGAGCTCATCCGAATGTGCTTATCTTTGGTGATCGAATGAGAACGGGAGTATTGACCATAATATGGCCATTGGCAGACGTTAATAATAAATACCTAAAAACAAAGTGAGGAATATTTGAAGTCAGTAGGGATTGCTTCGAAAATGGTTAGAAATATACTTGTATGTAAGAGGGAGCATATAGAAAAGTTATATATATTTAAAGAAACTAACGAATTCTTCAAATTTTATCGAATTTTTACATCTAAATACGAGTAAATTCCTGCTCCCTGTTCGATTCCTGGTCGTGGAGGGCATAAACGTTG
The DNA here is from genome assembly GCA_947359465.1 of Metellina segmentata. Taxonomy (NCBI): domain Eukaryota; kingdom Metazoa; phylum Arthropoda; class Arachnida; order Araneae; family Tetragnathidae; genus Metellina; species Metellina segmentata. The sequence goes on along the minus strand of OX375875.1, from coordinate 72,121,304 downwards.
TTAATCAGAACAACAAAGGAAAAACATGCCTTTATTTGTTGTACTACAACAATTAATTTATAGCATAGTCCTCTGGAGACAATGCTCTTAGAAAGAATGAAATTTAACAGTCAATTCGACAACAGTTGAGAGAACAATAATGGAATACAATGGGACCATTCAAATGGAAACTAACAATTGAAATCCTTTTAATTGCAGACGACTGAAATCTATTGATCGGTTTAATAACAATCGAACAAGAATAGGGGCATCCGATAACAATGGAATCTTTTCTTATTCTTAACCCAAAACAATATCTTTGAACTGATTTTACAAAAGAGTAATAGTTGTTTCCATAGAACAATGCGCTCTAACAGTTATTTCAATTAATAATATGCCCAAGCATGTCAACTATGTTTATCGTTCTCTCTTCTCGTTGCATTCGACGACTACGCCAACCGGGTACCCGAAAACTGTAAAAGGTAATGTTTGACAATCAAGTTCAAATAGATGTTCTGATATCGCACTTTACTTCCTTTAGGGGTTGGATACTTTCATTTACCATTGGTGAATTGTTGTTGAATGTCAAACCCCCATTTTACTGGCTGCCTGCGAATAAATATCAAAGGGGATACTTTTCACGACTATCTCGGACCATTCATACTCACTTGAATTCAATAACATTCCATCCAACTGTATTGCCTTCCTAATTACATTTTTTTCTCACTTATATGTATATTTTGGTAGGATTCATCTATGGTAAATCGGAAATGTGTAAAAACACCTTTTTTTCTTGCAAATAAAAATATAAAAAGTAAAAGTGGCCAAACAAGAGCACGTGGTGTTCCTAAGTGGTCACTCTCCCAAGTACTGAGCACATCCAAATGTGCTTATCTTTGGTGATTGAATGAGATTGGGATTATTGACCATAATATGGCAGTTGGCAGACGTTTGACAATAAATACCTAAAAACAAAGTGAGGAATATTTGAAGGCAGTAGGGATTGCTTCGAAAATGGTTAGAAATATAATTGTACGTAATAGGGAGCATAAAGAAAAGTTCTACTTATTTAAGTAAACTATCGAATACTTGAAATTTTATCGAAACTTTACCTCTAAATACGAGTAAATTCCTGCTCCCTGTTCGATTCCTGGTCGTGGAGGGCATAAACGTTGTTAATCAGAAAAACAAAGGAAAAACATGCCTTTATTTGTTGTTCTACAACAATTTATTTATAATATAGTAGTGGAGAGACAATGCTCTTAGAAAGAATGAAATTTAAACTGTCCTTTCGACAAGAGTTGAGTGAACAATAATGGAATACAATAAAAACCATTTAAATGGCAACCAACAATTGAAATCTTTTGAATTGCAAAAGACTGAAATCTATTGATCGGTTTAATAACAATCGAACAAGAATAGGGGCATCCGATAACAATGGAATCTTTTCTTATTCGTAACCCAAAACAATATCTTTGAACTGATTTTACAAAACAGTATTAGTTGTTTCCATAGAACAATGCGCTCTAACAGTTATTTCAATTAATAATATGCCCAAGCATGTCAACAATGTTTATCGTTCTCTCTTCTCGTTGCATTCGACGGCTTCGACAACCGGGTACCCGAAAACTGTACGAGGTAATGTTTGACAATCAAGTTCAAATAGATGTTCTGATATCGCACTTTACTTCCTTTAGGGGTAGGATACTTTCATTTACCATTGGTGAATTGTTGTTGAATGTTAAAACCCCATTTTACTGGTTGCCTGCGAATAAATATCAAAGGGGGTACTTTTCACGACTATCTCGGACCATTCATACTCACTTGAATTCAACAACATTCCATCCAACTTTATTGCTTTCCTAGTTTCATTTTTTTTCTCACTTATATGTATATTTTGCTAGGATTCATCTATGATAAATCGGAATTGTCTAAAAACACCCCTTTTTCTTGCAAATAAAAATATAAAAAGTAAAAGTGGCCAAAAAAAGAGCACGTGGTGTTTCTAAGTGGTCACTCTCCCAAGTACTGAGCTCATCCGAATGTGCTTATCTTTGGTGATCGAATGAGAACGGGAGTATTGACCATAATATGGCCATTGGCAGACGTTAATAATAAATACCTAAAAACAAAGTGAGGAATATTTGAAGGCAGTAGGGATTGCTTCGAAAATGGTTAGAAATATACTTGTATGTAAGAGGGAGCATATAGAAAAGTTATATATATTTAAAGAAACTAACGAATTCTTGAAATTTTATCGAATTTTTACATCTAAATACGAGTAAATTCCTGCTCCCTGTTCAATTCCTGGTCTTGGAGGGCATAAACGTTGTTAATCAGAACAACAAAGGAAAAACATGCCTTTATTTGTTGTACTACAACAATTAATTTATAGCATAGTCCTCTGGAGACAATGCACGTAGAAAGAATGAAATTTAACAGTCAATTCGACAACAGTTGAGAGAACAATAATGGAATACAATGGGACCATTCAAATGGAAACTAACAATTGAAATCCTTTTAATTGCAGACGACTGAAATCTATTGATCGGTTTAATAACAATCGAACAAGAATAGGGGCATCCGATAACAATGGAATCTTTTCTTATTCTTAACCCAAAACAATATCTTTGAACTGATTTTACAAAAGAGTATTAGTTGTTTCCATAGAACAATGCGCTCTAACAGTTATTTCAATTAATAATATGCCCAAGCATGTCAACTATGTTTATCGTTCTCTCTTCTCGTTGCATTCGACGACTACGCCAACCGGGTACCCGAAAACTGTTAAAGGTAATGTTTGACAATCAAGTTCAAATAGATGTTCTGATATCGCACTTTACTTCCTTTAGGGGTTGGATACTTTCATTTACCATTGGTGAATTGTTGTTGAATGTCAAAACCCCATTTTACTGGCTGCCTGCGAATAAATATCAAAGGGGATACTTTTCACGACTATCTCGGACCATTCATACTCACTTGAATTCAATAACATTCCATCCAACTGTATTGCCTTCCTAATTACATTTTTTTCTCACTTATATGTATATTTTGGTAGGATTCATCTATGGTAAATCGGAAATGTGTAAAAACACCCCTTTTTCTTGCAAATAAAAATATAAAAAGTAAAAGTGGCCAAACAAGAGCACGTGGTGTTCCTAAGTGGTCACTCTCCCAAGTACTGAGCACATCCAAATGTGCTTATCTTTGGTGATTGAATGAGAACGGGATTATTGACCATAATATGGCAGTTGGCAGACGTTTGACAATAAATACCTAAAAACAAAGTGAGGAATATTTGAAGGCAGTAGGGATTGCTTCGAAAATGGTTAGAAATATAATTGTACGTAATAGGGAGCATAAAGAAAAGTTCTACTTATTTAAGTAAACTATCGAATACTTCAAATTTTATCGAAACTTTACCTCTAAATACGAGTAAATTCCTGCTCCCTGTTCGATTCTTGGCCGTGGAGGGCATAAACGTTGTTAATCAGAACAACAAAGGAAAAACATGCCTTTATTTGTTGTTCTACAACAATTTATTTATAATATAGTAGTGGAGAGACAATGCTCTTAGAAAGAATGAAATTTAAATAGTCCATTTGACAACAGTTGAGTGAACAATAATGGAATACAATAAAAACCATTCAAATGGCAACCAACAATTTAAATCTTTTGAATTGCAAAAGATTGAAATCTATTGATCGGTATAATAACAATCGAACAAGAATGGGAGGATCCGATAACAATGGAATCTTTTCTTATTCTTCCCCCATAACAATACCTTTGAACTGATTTTACAAAAGAGGGATAGTTGTTTCCACAGAACAAAGTGTTCTAACAGTCATTTCAATTAATAATAACCCCAATTATGTTAGCTGTGTTTATCGTTGTCTCTTCTCGTTGCATTCGACGGCTTCGCCAACCGGGTACCCGAAAACTGTACGAGGTAATGTTTGACAATCAAGTTCAAATAGATGTTCTGATATCGCACTTTACTTCCTTTAGGGGTAGGATACTTTCATTTACCATTGGTGAATTGTTGTCGAATGTTAAAACCCCATTTTACTGGTTGCCTGCGAATAAATATCAAAGGGGGTACTTTTCACAACTATCTCGGACCATTCATACTCACTTGAATTCAACAACATTCCATCCAACTTTATTGCTTTCCTAATTTCATTTTTTTTCTCACTTATATGTATATTTTGCTAGGATTCATCTATGATAAATCGGAAATGTCTAAAAACACCCCTTTTTTTGCAAATAAAAATATAAAAAGTAAAAGTGGCCATAAAAAGAGCACGTGGTGTTTCTAAGTGGTCACTCTCCCAAGTACTGAGCTCATCCGAATGTGCTTATCTTTGGTGATCGAATGAGAACGGGAGTATTGACCATAATATGGCCATTGGCAGACGTTAATAATAAATACCTAAAAACAAAGTGAGGAATATTTGAAGTCAGTAGGGATTGCTTCGAAAATGGTTAGAAATATACTTGTATGTAAGAGGGAGCATATAGAAAAGTTATATATATTTAAAGAAACTAACGAATTCTACAAATTTTATCGAAACTTTACATCTAAATGCGAGTAAATTCCTGCTCCCTGTTCGATTCCTGGTCGTGGAGGGCATAAACGTTGTTGATCAGAACAACAAAGGAAAAACATGCCTTTATTTGTTGTACTACGACAATTAATTTATAGCATAGTCCTCTGGAGACAATGCACGTAGAAAGAATGAAATTTAACAGTCAATTCGACAACAGTTGAGAGAACAATAATGGAATACAATGGGACCATTCAAATGGAAACTAACAATTGAAATCCTTTTAATTGCAGACGACTGAAATCTATTGATCGGTTTAATAACAATCGAACAAGAATAGGGGCATCCGATAACAATGGAATCTTTTCTTATTCTTAACCCAAAACAATATCTTTGAACTGATTTTACAAAAGAGTATTAGTTGTTTCCATAGAACAATGCGCTCTAACAGTTATTTCAATTAATAATATGCCCAAGCATGTCAACTATGTTTATCGTTCTCTCTTCTCGTTGCATTCGACGACTACGCCAACCGGGTACCCGAAAACTGTTAAAGGTAATGTTTGACAATCAAGTTCAAATAGATGTTCTGATATCGCACTTTACTTCCTTTAGGGGTTGGATACTTTCATTTACCATTGGTGAATTGTTGTTGAATGTCAAAACCCCATTTTACTGGCTGCCTGCGAATAAATATCAAAGGGGGTACTTTTCACGACTATCTCGGACCATTCATACTCACTTGAATTCAACAACATTCCATCCAACTGTATTGCCTTCCTAATTACATTTTTTTCTCACTTATATGTATATTTTGGTAGGATTCATCTATGGTAAATCGGAAATGTGTAAAAACACCCCTTTTTCTTGCAAATAAAAATATAAAAAGTAAAAGTGGCCAAACAAGAGCACGTGGTGTTCCTAAGTGGTCACTCTCCCAAGTACTGAGCACATCCAAATGTGCTTATCTTTGGTGATTGAATGAGAACGGGATTATTGACCATAATATGGCAGTTGGCAGACGTTTGACAATAAATACCTAAAAACAAAGTGAGGAATATTTGAAGGCAGTAGGGATTGCTTCGAAAATGGTTAGAAATATAATTGTACGTAATAGGGAGCATAAAGAAAAGTTCTACTTATTTAAGTAAACTATCGAATACTTCAAATTTTATCGAAACTTTACCTCTAAATACGAGTAAATTCCTGCTCCCTGTTCGATTCTTGGCCGTGGAGGGCATAAACGTTGTTAATCAGAACAACAAAGGAAAAACATGCCTTTATTTGTTGTTCTACAACAATTTATTTATAATATAGTAGTGGAGAGACAATGCTCTTAGAAAGAATGAAATTTAAATAGTCCATTTGACAACAGTTGAGTGAACAATAATGGAATACAATAAAAACCATTCAAATGGCAACCAACAATTTAAATCTTTTGAATTGCAAAAGATTGAAATCTATTGATCGGTATAATAACAATCGAACAAGAATGGGAGGATCCGATAACAATGGAATCTTTTCTTATTCTTCCCCCATAACAATACCTTTGAACTGATTTTACAAAAGAGGGATAGTTGTTTCCACAGAACAAAGTGTTCTAACAGTCATTTCAATTAATAATAACCCCAATTATGTTAGCTGTGTTTATCGTTGTCTCTTCTCGTTGCATTCGACGGCTTCGCCAACCGGGTACCCGAAAACTGTACGAGGTAATGTTTGACAATCAAGTTCAAATAGATGTTCTGATATCGCACTTTACTTCCTTTAGGGGTAGGATACTTTCATTTACCATTGGTGAATTGTTGTCGAATGTTAAAACCCCATTTTACTGGTTGCCTGCGAATAAATATCAAAGGGGGTACTTTTCACAACTATCTCGGACCATTCATACTCACTTGAATTCAACAACATTCCATCCAACTTTATTGCTTTCCTAATTTCATTTTTTTTCTCACTTATATGTATATTTTGCTAGGATTCATCTATGATAAATCGGAAATGTCTAAAAACACCCCTTTTTTTTGCAAATAAAAATATAAAAAGTAAAAGTGGCCATAAAAAGAGCACGTGGTGTTTCTAAGTGGTCACTCTCCCAAGTACTGAGCTCATCCGAATGTGCTTATCTTTGGTGATCGAATGAGAACGGGAGTATTGACCATAATATGGCCATTGGCAGACGTTAATAATAAATACCTAAAAACAAAGTGAGGAATATTTGAAGTCAGTAGGGATTGCTTCGAAAATGGTTAGAAATATACTTGTATGTAAGAGGGAGCATATAGAAAAGTTATATATATTTAAAGAAACTAACGAATTCTACAAATTTTATCGAAACTTTACATCTAAATGCGAGTAAATTCCTGCTCCCTGTTCGATTCCTGGTCGTGGACAGCATAAACGTTGTTGATCAGAACAACAAAGGAAAAACATGCCTTTATTTGTTGTACTACGACAATTAATTTATAGCATAGTCCTCTGGAGACAATGCACGTAGAAAGAATGAAATTTAACAGTCAATTCGACAACAGTTGAGAGAACAATAATGGAATACAATGGGACCATTCAAATGGAAACTAACAATTGAAATCCTTTTAATTGCAGACGACTGAAATCTATTGATCGGTTTAATAACAATCGAACAAGAATAGGGGCATCCGATAACAATGGAATCTTTTCTTATTCTTAACCCAAAACAATATCTTTGAACTGATTTTACAAAAGAGTATTAGTTGTTTCCATAGAACAATGCGCTCTAACAGTTATTTCAATTAATAATATGCCCAAGCATGTCAACTATGTTTATCGTTCTCTCTTCTCGTTGCATTCGACGACTACGCCAACCGGGTACCCGAAAACTGTTAAAGGTAATGTTTGACAATCAAGTTCAAATAGATGTTCTGATATCGCACTTTACTTCCTTTAGGGGTTGGATACTTTCATTTACCATTGGTGAATTGTTGTTGAATGTCAAAACCCCATTTTACTGGCTGCCTGCGAATAAATATCAAAGGGGGTACTTTTCACGACTATCTCGGACCATTCATACTCACTTGAATTCAACAACATTCCATCCAACTGTATTGCCTTCCTAATTACATTTTTTTCTCACTTATATGTATATTTTGGTAGGATTCATCTATGGTAAATCGGAAATGTGTAAAAACACCCCTTTTTCTTGCAAATAAAAATATAAAAAGTAAAAGTGGCCAAACAAGAGCACGTGGTGTTCCTAAGTGGTCACTCTCCCAAGTACTGAGCACATCCAAATGTGCTTATCTTTGGTGATTGAATGAGAACGGGATTATTGACCATAATATGGCAGTTGGCAGACGTTTGACAATAAATACCTAAAAACAAAGTGAGGAATATTTGAAGGCAGTAGGGATTGCTTCGAAAATGGTTAGAAATATAATTGTACGTAATAGGGAGCATAAAGAAAAGTTCTACTTATTTAAGTAAACTATCGAATACTTCAAATTTTATCGAAACTTTACCTCTAAATACGAGTAAATTCCTGCTCCCTGTTCGATTCTTGGCCGTGGAGGGCATAAACGTTGTTAATCAGAACAACAAAGGAAAAACATGCCTTTATTTGTTGTTCTACAACAATTTATTTATAATATAGTAGTGGAGAGACAATGCTCTTAGAAAGAATGAAATTTAAATAGTCCATTTGACAACAGTTGAGTGAACAATAATGGAATACAATAAAAACCATTCAAATGGCAACCAACAATTTAAATCTTTTGAATTGCAAAAGATTGAAATCTATTGATCGGTATAATAACAATCGAACAAGAATGGGAGGATCCGATAACAATGGAATCTTTTCTTATTCTTCCCCCATAACAATACCTTTGAACTGATTTTACAAAAGAGGGATAGTTGTTTCCACAGAACAAAGTGTTCTAACAGTCATTTCAATTAATAATAACCCCAATTATGTTAGCTGTGTTTATCGTTGTCTCTTCTCGTTGCATTCGACGGCTTCGCCAACCGGGTACCCGAAAACTGTACGAGGTAATGTTTGACAATCAAGTTCAAATAGATGTTCTGATATCGCACTTTACTTCCTTTAGGGGTAGGATACTTTCATTTACCATTGGTGAATTGTTGTCGAATGTTAAAACCCCATTTTACTGGTTGCCTGCGAATAAATATCAAAGGGGGTACTTTTCACAACTATCTCGGACCATTCATACTCACTTGAATTCAACAACATTCCATCCAACTTTATTGCTTTCCTAATTTCATTTTTTTTCTCACTTATATGTATATTTTGCTAGGATTCATCTATGATAAATCGGAAATGTCTAAAAACACCCCTTTTTTTTGCAAATAAAAATATAAAAAGTAAAAGTGGCCATAAAAAGAGCACGTGGTGTTTCTAAGTGGTCACTCTCCCAAGTACTGAGCTCATCCGAATGTGCTTATCTTTGGTGATCGAATGAGAACGGGAGTATTGACCATAATATGGCCATTGGCAGACGTTAATAATAAATACCTAAAAACAAAGTGAGGAATATTTGAAGGCAGTAGGGATTGCTTCGAAAATGGTTAGAAATATACTTGTATGTAAGAGGGAGCATATAGAAAAGTTATATATATTTAAAGAAACTAACGAATTCTACAAATTTTATCGAAACTTTACATCTAAATGCGAGTAAATTCCTGCTCCCTGTTCGATTCCTGGTCGTGGAGGGCATAAACGTTGTTGATCAGAACAACAAAGGAAAAACATGCCTTTATTTGTTGTACTACGACAATTAATTTATAGCATAGTCCTCTGGAGACAATGCACGTAGAAAGAATGAAATTTAACAGTCAATTCGACAACAGTTGAGAGAACAATAATGGAATACAATGGGACCATTCAAATGGAAACTAACAATTGAAATCCTTTTAATTGCAGACGACTGAAATCTATTGATCGGTTTAATAACAATCGAACAAGAATAGGGGCATCCGATAACAATGGAATCTTTTCTTATTCTTAACCCAAAACAATATCTTTGAACTGATTTTACAAAAGAGTATTAGTTGTTTCCATAGAACAATGCGCTCTAACAGTTATTTCAATTAATAATATGCCCAAGCATGTCAACTATGTTTATCGTTCTCTCTTCTCGTTGCATTCGACGACTACGCCAACCGGGTACCCGAAAACTGTTAAAGGTAATGTTTGACAATCAAGTTCAAATAGATGTTCTGATATCGCACTTTACTTCCTTTAGGGGTTGGATACTTTCATTTACCATTGGTGAATTGTTGTTGAATGTCAAAACCCCATTTTACTGGCTGCCTGCGAATAAATATCAAAGGGGATACTTTTCACGACTATCTCGGACCATTCATACTCACTTGAATTCAATAACATTCCATCCAACTGTATTGCCTTCCTAATTACATTTTTTTCTCACTTATATGTATATTTTGGTAGGATTCATCTATGGTAAATCGGAAATGTGTAAAAACACCCCTTTTTCTTGCAAATAAAAATATAAAAAGTAAAAGTGGCCAAACAAGAGCACGTGGTGTTCCTAAGTGGTCACTCTCCCAAGTACTGAGCACATCCAAATGTGCTTATCTTTGGTGATTGAATGAGAACGGGATTATTGACCATAATATGGCAGTTGGCAGACGTTTGACAATAAATACCTAAAAACAAAGTGAGGAATATTTGAAGGCAGTAGGGATTGCTTCGAAAATGGTTAGAAATATAATTGTACGTAATAGGGAGCATAAAGAAAAGTTCTACTTATTTAAGTAAACTATCGAATACTTCAAATTTTATCGAAACTTTACCTCTAAATACGAGTAAATTCCTGCTCCCTGTTCGATTCTTGGCCGTGGAGGGCATAAACGTTGTTAATCAGAACAACAAAGGAAAAACATGCCTTTATTTGTTGTTCTACAACAATTTATTTATAATATAGTAGTGGAGAGACAATGCTCTTAGAAAGAATGAAATTTAAATAGTCCATTTGACAACAGTTGAGTGAACAATAATGGAATACAATAAAAACCATTCAAATGGCAACCAACAATTTAAATCTTTTGAATTGCAAAAGATTGAAATCTATTGATCGGTATAATAACAATCGAACAAGAATGGGAGGATCCGATAACAATGGAATCTTTTCTTATTCTTCCCCCATAACAATACCTTTGAACTGATTTTACAAAAGAGGGATAGTTGTTTCCACAGAACAAAGTGTTCTAACAGTCATTTCAATTAATAATAACCCCAATTATGTTAGCTGTGTTTATCGTTGTCTCTTCTCGTTGCATTCGACGGCTTCGCCAACCGGGTACCCGAAAACTGTACGAGGTAATGTTTGACAATCAAGTTCAAATAGATGTTCTGATATCGCACTTTACTTCCTTTAGGGGTAGGATACTTTCATTTACCATTGGTGAATTGTTGTCGAATGTTAAAACCCCATTTTACTGGTTGCCTGCGAATAAATATCAAAGGGGGTACTTTTCACAACTATCTCGGACCATTCATACTCACTTGAATTCAACAACATTCCATCCAACTTTATTGCTTTCCTAATTTCATTTTTTTTCTCACTTATATGTATATTTTGCTAGGATTCATCTATGATAAATCGGAAATGTCTAAAAACACCCCTTTTTTTTGCAAATAAAAATATAAAAAGTAAAAGTGGCCATAAAAAGAGCACGTGGTGTTTCTAAGTGGTCACTCTCCCAAGTACTGAGCTCATCCGAATGTGCTTATCTTTGGTGATCGAATGAGAACGGGAGTATTGACCATAATATGGCCATTGGCAGACGTTAATAATAAATACCTAAAAACAAAGTGAGGAATATTTGAAGGCAGTAGGGATTGCTTCGAAAATGGTTAGAAATATACTTGTATGTAAGAGGGAGCATATAGAAAAGTTATATATATTTAAAGAAACTAACGAATTCTACAAATTTTATCGAAACTTTACATCTAAATGCGAGTAAATTCCTGCTCCCTGTTCGATTCCTGGTCGTGGAGGGCATAAACGTTGTTGATCAGAACAACAAAGGAAAAACATGCCTTTATTTGTTGTACTACGACAATTAATTTATAGCATAGTCCTCTGGAGACAATGCACGTAGAAAGAATGAAATTTAACAGTCAATTCGACAACAGTTGAGAGAACAATAATGGAATACAATGGGACCATTCAAATGGAAACTAACAATTGAAATCCTTTTAATTGCAGACGACTGAAATCTATTGATCGGTTTAATAACAATCGAACAAGAATAGGGGCATCCGATAACAATGGAATCTTTTCTTATTCTTAACCCAAAACAATATCTTTGAACTGATTTTACAAAAGAGTATTAGTTGTTTCCATAGAACAATGCGCTCTAACAGTTATTTCAATTAATAATATGCCCAAGCATGTCAACTATGTTTATCGTTCTCTCTTCTCGTTGCATTCGACGACTACGCCAACCGGGTACCCGAAAACTGTTAAAGGTAATGTTTGACAATCAAGTTCAAATAGATGTTCTGATATCGCACTTTACTTCCTTTAGGGGTTGGATACTTTCATTTACCATTGGTGAATTGTTGTTGAATGTCAAAACCCCATTTTACTGGCTGCCTGCGAATAAATATCAAAGGGGGTACTTTTCACGACTATCTCGGACCATTCATACTCACTTGAATTCAACAACATTCCATCCAACTTTATTGCCTTCCTAATTTCATTTTTTTTCTCACTTATATGTATATTTTGCTAGGATTCATCTATGATAAATCGGAAATGTGTAAAAACACCTCTTTTTCTTGCAAATAAAAATATAAAAAGTAAAAATGGCCAAAAAAAGAGCTCGTGGTGTTCCTAAGTGGTCACTCTCCCAAGTACTGAGCTCATCCGAATGTGCTTATCTTTGGTGATCGAATGAGAAAGGGTGTATTGACCATAATATGGCCGTTGGCAGACGTTGATCACAAATACCTAATTTTCCTAACAAATATGTACCTAATAATAAAATACCTTACAAATATGTTGGATACTTTCATTTACCATTGGTGAATGCTTGTATAATGTCAAAACCCAATTTTACTGCCTGCCTGCGTCTAAATATCAAAGGGGGTACTTTTCACAACTATCTCGGACCAGACAATTTGCATACAATATTGTGAGCAGATGTTCTCACATTTTTTCTTTTCGTTTTTTTATTCCATTTAGTTGATGAATCTTTGCCATGATAAAATTCACCTGACTCACAACAATCAAATTCATTGCTTGAATCTAATTCTTCTTCAGAATTTGACTGACGGTCGCTATAATATTCTTTGTCTACTATTTCTTCATCTTCTTCATTAACTGACTCTTCGTCCGTTGATACTTCAGCTAGTAATTGTTGTAACCTTTTCATTTCATCTCTTTAATTTTAATAACGAGACATTTTGAGCATTCGCTTTGCTCACAAAATCCGATTTAAAAATTCCACGAAGACGCGCGCCGGGCTTCCGAGGCCCGAACAACAACTTTCTACGGAAGAAAATAATACTAAGCACTTGAAATGCCAGGTGGTTTATGAGGGTGACCTTCAACGCAGCTATACGCGGTGGGTTCTATTGATCTTAAAAAGGGGAGTTTCTACGAATTTTTATTTTTGCAACCGGGCCTCACAGGCCCAGCGCGCGTCTTCACGGGTTAAGCGTAGCGACAATGTAGTAGAAGACTCTCTCTCTCGAATTGCATCTATTGGTATTCCTTCTTCCATTGAATACACAGAAATTACGATATCCCAGGAAACTGATGAGTAATTACGCTCCCTACTCGACAGTAACTGATCATTAATAATAAAAAATATCGCCTTACCAAACTGTGATACAGACATATATTGTAACTTCTCTACCGGAAAAGTCCGGCCGTACATACTAAAATCCCACCGGTTATCGACATTCCAAGCAGTGCATAACCTGTATCATCGGGGAATAAACGCGAAAAAAAGACTCTTGAGCGATCAATTTGTAAGGTCCTCCATGCAAAAGGACTGTAGTACATGGAGTCGGGCCTGCATTCCGTGTCAAAGATCGAAGGTATACCGGCACGCATCAAGTCCGCTAGGGTCCTTTTCAATGGCCCACGAGAGATTTCAGCACATACATTTAGACTTGGTCGTCCCACTCCCGCTGTCACAGGGATTTACCTACGCATTGACGATGGTAGATATGTACACTCGTTGGCCCGAAATAGTCCCTGTTGCAGACATAACGGCAGAGACGGTGGCCCGTGCTTTTGTTTTCGGTTGAATTTCGCGTTTTGGCATACCTCAGAGAGTAACTACCGATAGTGGACCACAGTTCGAGGCAACACTTAACTGCTGAAACGTAACTGCTGAAACTTCTGAGAATATTTAAGCTACGAACCACCTCATTTAATCCCAAAGCAAATGGGATGGTTATGCGGTTGCATCGTCCTTTAAAAGCTGCTCTCAGGTGCCAGCTAAACGACCGCTGGGTAGATGCTCTTCCAACCATCCTCTTAGGCTTACGCTCAGTGTTCGAAGAGGAACTCAATGCTACTTGCGCGGAGATAGTTTATGGAACACCTCTTCGGCTGCCAGGCGAATTTCTCTCTCCCACTACAGCACCTGCTGTAGAGCAAGCGGTTTTTGTGAGGACTCTTCAAGAAGAGATGCACCGTTTCTCATCTGAGGAAACGGCAAAGCGACCGCAAAAGAACATTTTCGTACATCCCGACTTGAGTAGGTGCTCTCCTGTTTTCGTGCGATGCGATGCAGTGCGGAAACCGTTGTAGCCAGTATATGACGGTCCGTACAAAGTCATTGCTCGAGGAAATCCCCCCCCCAGGGGGACACGCCCTGCGAGCCCCCCCCCCCCGTGTTACCAGCTACGGACGGAGGGTACATTGCCATAAAAGACTATCGTGTGTTGCACTGTAATGGTGAGTACTGTAATGGTCCACAATAGATGGCACCATGGGCGAACGAAAAGCGTTGCTGGGAACGCCAGGGTACCCTGAAGAGAAAAAAACCTGACTCATTCGACCAACGGAGCAAGACGCTCACCTCGACACTTCTTTCCCGTTCTCTCCCGACATCGAGAAAAGCTACTTGATCGACAAATCCTTGGACCATTTATTCATATATTTAATCAGCAAATAAAGTTATATTTAGGTAGGATTGCGTGTGCCTATAAGTATCCGACCAGAGGATCACACTCATTGCCATAAAAATTTGCGTATCAAGAAATAACTGTGGGGTCGTAACGAAACTTGGCATGAAGGTACATGTCGGCCAGATATGCAAATGATTAGAAATTCAGCGTGATTGTGCATTGCATAATGCCACTAGAGGGCGTTGAACTTCGTTCTCCTTGGAGTATAAAACAGGTAAGCAGAGCTTGTATGAGTGTACATCTTTTGCAAAGAAGCTGAGGTAGACATGCCGTTACGCCGCCATCGAAGACAATATGAGCAGCTGTCAGAGTTCGAGAGTGGTAGAATCATCGGGATGATGGAAGCTGGGTGGTCAGCTCGGCGAGTAGCTCGTGAAGTAAGCCATTCTGATTTTACTGTGAGGAGGCGTTGGGACCAGTGAACAGAAGAGACGTCATTTACACGGCGACCAGGCTCAGGACGCCCTTGACAGACCAGTCGTCGAGAAGACCGTCACATCATACGAAACAACGCGTAGAGGCAACTGCCTCATTGGCCGCTATCCAGACACAGGCAGCACCTTCACTACGGTCCCCTGTGTCTTCCCGAACCATCGCAAGGCGCCTGGCTGAAGGACATCTGGTATCGCGGCGCCCATTACGTGTGCTGCCAATGACACCCATCCACCGACGCCACCGTTAATAGTGGTGTCGCGCACGACGGGATTGGACTGCAACGGAATGGAACCAGGTCGTCTTCAGCGACGAATCTAGATTCAATTTGAGCAGTGATGACAATCGTGTTCCCGTGTGGAGGCCCCGTGGTGAACTCCTCAATCCTGCCTTAGCTTTACAGCGACACACCGCTCCCACAGCTGGTGTGATGGTATGTGGTGCCATTTCTTACGATACACGGTCACCCGTAATATAATCCATGGCACAATGACAGCCCAGCGGTACGTCCATAACATCCTTCAGCCACGTGTGATGTCACTCATGGCAGGGCTCCCAGGAGCCATTTTTCAACAAGACAATGCTCGGCCACACACAGCAAGGATGTCACAATACTGGCTCCGCCACATTACCACCCTTCCCTGGCCTGCTCAATCCCCAGATTTGTCACTAATCGAGCATATCCGGGATCATTTGGGACGTCAAGTTGGACACCCTACGAGTTTGGTCGAACTAGAGGCGCGTTTACAGCAACAGTGGAACGAGATGTCTCAGGACATCATACGGAACTTGTATGCCTCAATGCTCTTTGTTTCTTTGTACTTTAAACGTTTGGAAACTGAAAAAAAAATTGTAAACATTTTCTCTTGAATGTCCTGTTTTATGGAATTGCCCTTATGTAATCTATGTATGTAAGTGGAAGTTGGGATACTCCTTCCTGCGTGATTAATGATTCCTTTGCGTAAGCGAGAGGGAGTGGCGCCCGTACTGCCGGTGTGAGAAAGTGCGTGAAAGACTTCGAGTCAAAAAAAAAAAACGTTTTTTAGTCCGTGTAGAACTTGTCATCCAGCATGTAGCGTCGTGAGTTTCGCTTCTTATGTGTCGTATTGTATTATTCGTATGCGCCGTTATGATGTTAATAAATGTGTCAGGCCAAAGAAAGTCGTCCACCATTTTTACGAACGCACAAGCAATTTTACAGCACCGATGGTCAACTCATCCCAAATACTGAGCAAAAACATTTCTCCACAGGAAGAAAAGTAATCGAGTTATGAGCTCGCTATCATTGAATCTCTCAAAACGTTTCGACATTATTTAGTTGGAGTCAAATTTCAAATTATAACTGATTGTTCAGTTTTCAATAAAATCATGTCAAAAAAGATCTTACCCTTTAAAATTGCAAGATGAGCACTTTTCCTTGGAGATTTTTCGTATGAGCTAAGGCAGACCTCCTGGACAACAAATGATGCACGTTGACGCTCTTATTCGATACCCTATCATGTTCACAGTCCCAGACACTGTCACTCAAAAGATAATAAAAGATTCTCTGACGGTTTCCTGAGAAAGTACGTATCAGAAAATTATGAAATTAACATGGTTTGTTCAAAATTGTACAGAGAACAAGGTCGAGAAGATTTTTTTTTTACTGATGCGGATATTAGTTTAGGGTTGTACCATATGGTACTAGCCGACCCTTTTCTCTAACACGTGGACTCTGGAATGTTTCGCGATGCAAAAACAATTTCAGACTTTGCACGTGCGGGTTTTGACAAAATACCGAAAGAGAGTATTTTCTCATCGGCGGCCCGGCGTTTCGTTTGATCCATCGACACAGCTGGAGTTTCCGTCGGTTCCCTAATCCCATGTCTGGGATGAAGATTTGCTGTGGGGAACCCAAGTCGGTTACAAACGGTTTTTGCATCTGTGTGGGGGTGTCTTGAGAGGACATAAACATCTCTCGAGGGCTCGGAATTCACCCCCCTCTCGTTCGCAGCTGTGCGGTTCTGCGGAACCAAAAGAACGTGGATTTTTAGGAGGAGACTGATTCGATATTCGACGAGAGACAGACGTCTCTGTTTGCGATTGTTACTTTGGCTCCAGGCAGGAGTTGGACTGTCGATGGCTGTGCCCTTATTTAATCTTCTAAATTTTCTTGTAAATATTTAATTTATCTAAATAAATAGTTTAATTTTAAACCAGCTGTCCGTCTAATTCTTACATGACGGTACAGCTTATTATTATGGTGGCAGCGGGTTGGATTAGATTAAAACAGCCTTGACAAATAAATCGAACCTGCCGTTTTGCCTGAAAGAGAAGGCCGATAGAACTTCACAACCAGAAGTTCGGATTGTCGCTTTCACTGAAACCTGATAGAACTTCGTAACCAGAAGTTCGGATTGTCACTTTCGCCATCACCGAAACGGAAACTCGTCGCAAGATGTTTTTGTTTTGTTTTCGAGTTACCGGTCCTCTTCGACGGAGTGTGGGCAGAATCGACGGAAAGTGCGACAAGTCCAGTTCATCAGGGGAATAGATTCTCCCATCGGTTCGTCCAGAGGTCATCTTGACCGTTTATTTTTGGGAAAAATTCCCACCGGTTCGTCCAGAGGTCATCTTGACCGTTTATTATTGGGGAAAAGCTCCCATCGGTTCGTCCAGAGGTCATCTTGACCGTTTATTATTGGGAAAAGCTCCCATCGGTGCGTCCAGAGGTCATCTTGACCGTTTAATATAGGTTCATCGCGAACCGGTTTTTCGTCAGTGGCGCAGTGTTATTTGTGCGCGTTGTGGAAGAGGTCGAGACGACCTATACCAGTTGGCTTTCAGCCGAAGAGTGTGTTTGTGGGCTTTTTAGCCGAAGATAGTGCAGTGCAGTGTTTCCACTCGTGGTCCAGCATGTGGACGGTGGTGCCAAGTGATCCAAAGTCAGCAGGTTACAGGTTAGTGCCATTTCCCTGTTTTGTCACTGTGACTAAATTTCAAAGAATATGTGTAATCTCTAAAATTTTGCTAATCTCAATTAGTGTGGTCACTCCAAAGGGAATTGATTTAGCTTAAGTATCTTTTTTGAAACTGTATTGTGCATCTTAGAATTGCTAAATTATTGTATGTTGTGAGATTACGGTATGTCGTAAAAAGTATTGAATTGGGTGTTGTGCAAAAGAATTGAATTTTTTGGTTTTTTTGGCAATTTTGAATTTTTGAAATGGCGTACTTGGGCAAAGGTAGGAAACAAGATCTAGAGGAACTAGCGGAATTTTTGGAAAGAACGGTTACTCCGGGATTAATGACATCCCAACTTAAGGAGTTAATCCTCTCGCACGATTCCTACGATGAGGAATACACAAAAGTCGCGTTAGAAAGGATTATACAGGAAAGACGGGAGAGGGAGAGGCAGGAAAAAGAACAAGCAAGTAAGGATAGGGATAGGGAACAAGAAAGACAGTATAACTTTGAGCTTGAAAAACTACGGATTGAGGCATCCCGACGAGAACCCCGCGAGAACGTCGATTCGTTAAGTTCCCAAGGTAAACCACGAATAGATATTTTAAAACTGGTTCCCAAATTCGATTCAGACCAGACCGACATTAGTCTGTACCTGATAATGTTTGAGCGTCAGGCTAAACGGTCTAACATTGAGAAAAAAGACTGGGTGTCTTGCTTACAACCGGTATTGCCCCTGGATATCGTACAGATCATCGCACGCGAACCAGATGAGGTAGAACCAGATGAGGTGAAAAATTCCTCCACCATAGCCGAAAACCCGATAGCACTTGGAAGGATTTTATTTTCGAAACCCGAAATTATCTGGAAGAGTGGATTCGAGGGTTGGAGGTTATGGACTACGAATCTTTAAAATATTTAATGATAACGGACCAAGTCAAAAGACGTGTCCCGTTGGAGGTGAGGGACCATTTCCTCGATGATTGGGCTAAGATTAAAGACCCCGGCAAATTAGCCGAACTGCTAGATTCCTACGAAGACATTCGGAAACCCAAAAGAAAGCCTTTCGAAAAACCCAAGGGAAGTACACCTTTCCCAGCGAAAATGAGGGAGGGGAAATACCAACCGGCCCCCACTCGAGGGAGGAACGATTTTTTCCCGTCTAGTTCCCAGGGTAGGAAATTTGACACTTTTGACCGGAGTCGTACGCCGCGGTGTTTTGAGTGCAACGCGAGCGACCACTTAAGCCAAATTGTCCGAGTTTGGGGAAAAGAATGTCAGTTGAATCGGTAAATAGACTCGGACGGGAGGCCGAACATGAATTATTGATGCCGTATGTACAAAAGGGGTCTGTAAACGCTAAAGAAATAAACATCCTTCGAGATTCGGGTTCGACCTTGGATTTAGTACACCGGAATTACGTGGACCCCAAATCCTACACGGGAGAGAGACCGTGTGGATTCAGCAACCGCTAGACTCCTATCAAATTTCGTTACCCTTAGCGGAAGTGAAAGTAGAAGGAGGTTTCGGGTCAATCACCACCAAGGCAGCTGTCTTTGCAAACACCGACGATGTGCGCCGATACATCTTAGGTAACCGAACAGCTCAGATGATTCGCGAATTAACGGGGTACGAGTTCTCGGAAACTGAGCAAATTAATGCCGTTCAAACGCGTTTACAGAAACGGCAGTCAGAAGCGAATGTTTTGGGGGAGGGGGAAAATCCCCAAGTAGTTTCGATTTCACCCTCTTCGGGGATAGACAAGACGGCTACAGAATTGAGGTTGGACAAACCACTTATTATTCCCGTGGCGGAGGCAAGCGGCACGGAAGTGTAGCTTCTGGAGGTAAAGAGAGAGGAATCTAAGAAAGCGCAGGAAAATTGCCCTAGTTTGAAAGAGGCGTTAGAGATGGCGTCCGACCCAAAACGAACTCAGAGGAATAAACCATACTCATTTGAGAAGGGAATACTTGTAAAAGGTCGAGAAGACCGAATGGGACTGGCACAGAAATTATTAGTAGTGCCAAAGGCGTTAAGGCAAAAGGTTTTGGCGTTGTGTCACGAAGGGACATCGGCGCATCTGGGGGGGGGGTACGAAATCAAAGAATAAGCTTGCGCGGTATTTTTATTGGCCCGGGTGTTTTCGGGAGATGGAAGATTATGTGCGGACATGTGATCCTTGTCAAAGGGAGGGAAGGCCAAATGACGGGAAAAAGGCCCCGATGAAATTGGTTCCAATTATTCGAGAAGTCTTTTCGAAATTAAACTTGGACGCTTGTGGGCCGTTTCAAACCTCGCCGAGTGGAAACCGGTACCTAATTACCGTAATTTGCATGTCTTCAAAATATCCGGAAGCCATCCCCGAGCCGGACATACGATCGGTCACCGTCACCGACGCGTTGTTGACCATTTTCGGTCGCATGGGTTTTCCACAAGAAATTCAGTGTGACCAGGGCACGTCTTTTACCAGTGAGTTGACTTCGAAATTCTTCGAACGTTTTGGGATCAAAGTCCGGCACAGTTCGGTGGCTCACCCGCAATCGAACCCAGTTGAGAGATTCCATAGGACTTTTAAACGATTGTTGCGCGCGTTATGTCTCGAAGCTGGCCCAGAGTGGGAAAAATACCTCCCACTGGCACTGTTGGCGCTTCGCACGGTAGTGCATGAGAGCCATGGCTACGCCCCGGCAGAACTCGTGCACGGGAAGAATTTAAGGACCCCAGAAACTCTACTGTATGAACGATGGTTAGGCCCCGACGAGGAGGATAATGAAGTCACCGAGTATGTGTTTACTCTGATAAACCGACTCAAACTATGTCAGGAAGTGGCGATATCCCGAATGGAAGGGTCACAAGTTAAGAGGAAGGATTGGTATGACAAAAACACGGTTAAACGAGAATTTGAAAATGGGGATATAGTGCTAACCTTAGCGACCAACCGACCCAACAAATTATCCGTCCAATGGGTAGGACCTGGGACGATTAGGAGCAAGCTATCGGACACCAATTACATCGTGGAGTTAACAGGAAAGCGGGAAAGGTCGCAAATTTACCATGTGAACATGTTAAAACCCTACCATATATAAAAGACCGGAATGTGTAAACTTGCTGACGTTAGAAACCGCTGGCGAGTCTCTGGCGGATCACGGAGTTGATTTCCCGTGCTTGGAAAAAGATCCGAACGCTTACCATTTCCAGGACATTACTCAGTTCAGTCGGTTGACGGACCTTCTCGATCCAGAACAAATAGCGCAATTACGGAAATTGTTAGACAAGCATGCTAACAGTTGCATGTTGGATTTAGGCATTATCGAGGTAGGAGAAAGCGATTTTACATCGCCCATGATCCTCGTAGAAACCCCGGGGAAAGACCCCAGGCCCTGTGTAGATTATAAGAGGCTAAACGAAATTATTCGAACACAATTTTTCCCCCTACCGCACATCGAGGAGCGAATCGAACTCGTTAGCTCCGCCTCATTCATAACGGTTCTAGACCTTGCGAAGGGATATTGGCAAATACCCTTGAGCCCTAGGGCCCAACGATTGGCGGCGTTTTGTACAAATTTTGGGACTTATAGTCTCCGACGAATGAGTTTTGGACTGAAGAACGCTCCATATTTCTTTTCTCGGCTAATGGCAGAGTTACTGAAGGGATGCGAGTCGTTTGCAGTGCCGTATTTGGATGATATCGCGATTTTTTCAGACTCATAGGAACGTCACTTGGAACACCTCGAATGCGTGCTTCAGCGTATATCTAAAGCAAAGCTTACGATCAAACCGTCAAAATGTAGGTTTGCGCAGAACCGTGTAAAATACTTGGGACACATTGTTGGACGCGGATTCCGATCCCCAGCTGACGCCAAGGTCAGAAGTGTTCAGGAATTTCCCACTCCCCAAACAGAAACACACATTCGGGCTTTCCTGGGTTTAGCCGGGTACTATAGTAGGTACATCCCTATGTATTCCGTGGTCGCAGCACCGTTAACCGATGCCCTAAAGGGGAAGGTAAGAAAGGGAGAAATTGTTTGGACGAACGAGAATGCGAAAAGGCATTCCAGGAATTAAAGGGTAAACTGACGAGCGAACCGGTGTTATTTTCACCCGATTTTGAACGCGAGTTTATTGTACAGTGCGATTTTTCTGATCTTGGGATGGGGGTGGTACTCACGCAGTTGAATGTTCAGGGGGAAGAACACCCCATTTTATACATGAGCAAAAAATTTTCCAAAGTCGAGAGCACTTACTGTATTTCAGAGAAGGAATGCGCTGCCATTGTTTTCGCTATAAAAAAAACTGCACTACTATCTAGATGGGAAAAGGTTCGTAGTCGTCACTGACCACAACCCACTGGTCTGGTTGCGAACCAACGCCAGTTCAAACCCCCGACTAATGCGATGGGCACTGGCACTCCAGCCCTATAACTTCGAGATCGTCCATCGATCGGGGAAAAAACACTTGAACATCGACAGTCTGAGTCGCGCTTTTCACGAAAATTGAAAGAGTTAAATAAAATGTAATTGAGGAAGATTTGTGTTGTATAGTGTAATATAATTGCGAATCATGTTTTGTGTTGAGTGAAATGGAGATTTTTGTAGTTATGGCATTTCACTTAAATGTTTCTTTATTCTTGTTGGAGATTTTAAGTGCTAAAATTGTGAATCATGAAATTGGTAGCCTTGTAATTATGAAATATTCATTCAATGATTTCAGTATGTTTTGCTGAGGATTTTAAATGTTAAAAGTTGTAAACTATGTTTTGCGTATGGTGGAATTGATTTCTTGTATCTATGTTCTTCTCTCAAGTACATTTCGCTGAAAGCTACGTGCAAATTTAAATTATGTTTTGTGTAGAATGGAAATTAATTTTGTGTTTAGGATGTTTTCTCTCAGTCATTCTAAACAACTGTCAAATATTTGTAGTCTTAAAATTGCAACTCATGACGTGTGTTGAGTGAAACTTAGGAATTTGGTTTTCGCTTAACAAGATTGATGTTTTATATATGTTTTGGTGTATTTTGGTTTGTTTAATGAAATTATTATTATAGTTCGTGTGGTTTGTTTATTCTGGGTTCGCTTAGCGAAAATATTGAATTTAGAAATGTGCTTTGTTGTATTTTGGTGTGGTTAATGTAATTTGTATAGTTCGTAATGTGTTTGGAAATTTTGGGTTTCGCTTAACGGAATTCTTATATGTGATGTGGTTAATGTGTTTTGGTTTTAGTTTTGACAAATTTGGTATAATTCTTAAAGTTTAGTGTTTTTTTTTTTTATTGATACTTGAACTTTGAGTGACCATGCTGTAAGGGAGTAGAAAGATACTCCGGTATATGAATTTAAAATTGATTGGATTTAACTTGCCTTACACATATTCTTGAGTCACGGTTTCAGGATATGGTAGTATTAAGTGATCTGTTATTCTGAATTGCCAGTGGGTGATTATCCGTGCGTCTGTGGATGCGTGCGTTGAAAACTTTTCACCTTTGGGAAAAGTTTTTTCAGTAGTGGGGGCGGTTGTACCATATGGTACTAGCCGACCCTTTTCTCTAACACGTGGACGCTGGAATGTTTCGCGATGCAAAAACAACTTCAGACTTTGCACGTGCGGGTTTTGACAAAATACCGAAAGAGAGTATTTTCTCATCGGCGGCCCGGCGTTTCGTTTCATCCATCGACGCAGCTGAGTTTCCGTCGGTTCCCTAATCCCATGTCTGGGATGAAGATTTGCTGTGGGGAACCCAAGTCGGTTACAAACGGTTTTTGCATCTGTGTGGGGGTGTCTTGAGAGGACATAAACATCTCTCGAGGGCTCGGAATTCACCCCCCTTCTCGTTCCCAGCTGTGCGGTTCTGCGGAACCAAGAGAACGTGGATTTTTAGGAGGAGACTGATTTGAGATTCGACGAGAGACAGACGTCTCTGTTTGCGATTGTTACTTTGGCTCCAGGCAGGAGTTCGACTGTCGATGGCTGTGCCCTTATTTAATCTTCTAAATTTTCTTGTAAATATTTAATTTATCTAAATAAATAGTTTAATTTTAAACCAGCTGTCTGTCTAATTCTTACATGACGGTACAGGGTGTATTAAGTGTCAAAGTCGAAATAAGCAAAATTTCTAATGCGAGTGAGCAAAACATGTAAAAATTTTCAGTCTTCAGCCGTGAGTTTTTTTAGAGTACTTCCAAACGTAAATTTTTGCACCTCTCTGAGTTTTTTAAAAATCTCAATTTGGTTCCTAATAATATTTTTTTGAAATTCGGGAAAATTTGGTTACAACTGTCATATCTATAACTTAATACTATAAGTTTTAGAATTTGGAAATACCACGTGAAAGCTTAAAATGTACTCTTTCTTATGGTATAAGTATCTTTAAAATTGATTCATAAATAAATTCAATGCGATCAAAAGTATAATTTAAAGTTTAAAAATTTCTCAATAGCGTACATTTTTCATCACGGAAATGAAAGGCTACATTTCTAACTAACGGGTTTGCCAGACATAAGTAAATTTATCCTACTAACTATTACCATAGCAAAGATTTGTTTTAGTTGGCCGTTGAATCTCGCTGTGACGTTATGACCCGGAAAGATAAATATTCGATTGCTGAATTCTCAACTCTCTTTTCTTGCTCGATTCTCAGAGGTTTTCCTGAGAAAGTAAAAATCGGAAAATTACGAAATTAACATGGTTTGTTGAAATTGTACAGCGAACAAGAGGGAGAAGATCTCATATTTTCACATGGTCAACTACATATTGCTCTTTCGAGATGTGTGAGACGACATGCCTGTGTCCAGGGCAGGCCAAAGGTTCATGGGACATCTACGGTCGCATAGGGCGCCAAGATAAGGGGCGCCAGCCAATGCCTTATCAAGGGCTTGGCTAGAATAAAGGTTGCGCCGGTTGGCGCAGTAAAATCGTCCACACAGAGGCGACAGAAATTTTTTTTTTTTTTTTTTGTTTACCAACGAAGATATAATAATGAGAATGACACAAAAGAATTAAATACTCCAATCGGAGGAGGGGGGGGATTGGGAGCTTCAGTATTCCAAGGATTTTAATGTTGTAGACTTAGAGTTAAATGAAATTCAATGTTTCAAAACTCATGTTGTTGAACTCATCGTGGATACAGTAAGCTACACAATTTGGACTTCTTAAAGTGTATATGCAAATGTCCTCTTAAAAATTCATATCCGGCGACTATAGATATTGCCTTAGTGAATAATTTTTTTTTACGTTATCGGTTATAGTGGCGTTTTGTGAGCGCAGTTTTGTAAGTTGAAACATTAAAAACTACACCCGGTTTAGCATGGGGCGGAGCTCCCTAGTAAAGAAAATAATTGGGGACACTAACAATAGTGATTAGTTTGAAAAATGGTGTGCATGTGTGTGTTACTTAATAATCTCAACAATCTAGATCTTCCAATAGTCCCTCGGGTAATGCAGCCTGAACGCATTCCTCATATACTCTCAAGGACACTTGTCTGCTGCAAAAACCACATCTATCCTCAAACGTGGGTTTTACATCCCGAATTTTCAAAAAGTGGTTGAAACAGTTGTTGCCTACTGTGTTTCTTGCATCCTCTCTAACAGGAAAACTGGGAATGTTATCTCCATCCGATTCGAAAGGGAGACACACTTTTATACACTTATGTTGGTTTCCTAGGCCCTTTACCTTCAACAAATAAACAATATCAATACTTATTTTTGATCGTAGACGCCTTTACGAAGTTCGTTTAGCTATATCCAATCTCCACTTCGACGCGTGTTGCCTTGAACATTGGTCAAGGCATGAGTTGTTCAATGAACAAGCTCAAAATTCAGCAGATGGCTTTTGGTAACCCCACGATAATCATTTCCGACCAAGAATCAGCTTGTACATACTTTAAGTTTTGAGAGTTTCGTAAGGAAGAAAACATTGACCCTATTACTGTAACTACTGGAGTGCCTCGAGGAAATGGTCAAATCGATAGAATCTTTGGAACTCTCATACCCGTTCTCTCCAAGTTATCATTAGATAACACCTAAATATGGTATCAACACGTACCCTCTCTTTAACCATCCTAAACAATACAGCTTCATCTACGACAAAATATACTCCTTTTGAACTTCTACTCGGTATTAAAATAGAAAATAAAGATTTACGTGTTCTAGAAATCCTAAAGGAAGTACTTGGTCAAAACACTTTGGACAATAAAACTAGCCTCCGAAAACTGGCTAAACTAAACATATACTTGAAGCACGTGAAATTAGCTGTCGTCAGTACAACATAAAAAACAACGACGTACCAGACTTTTGACTAGTGATGCAATTAAACGTACCCAGTTTGGGACCGGTCTAGCTACGGCCAGTGTTCTTTGGTCCATATGAAGTCAACGGTTCGGCCTAATGAACGTTATGTTAGGAAGATTGGTTCCCTCGAAGGACCACAGCAAACGTCCAGTTCAGCGGACTTGATGAAGAGGCCAAATTAGGCCCGATGCACACATCCGGTTTTTCAACGTGCGCCGCTGCTGCGGTGACGCAAGTGCGGTATGAGATACATTAGATCCAATTGAGTAGTGCACACATACCTCCGGCGACACTGCGGCGTCGCACGTCCAACTTGCGTGCAATTAATACCGCAGTTCCCCACGGCGCCGCACACGTTTTTCCGGTCTCAAGTACCTTGTTTTCATAAATAAATGGAATATAAATAATAATTAATAAATAGATGTATCCAGTTTTTTTTTTTCCAAAACATTTTTTTTGTACACCAAGTGAAATAAACACGTTTTATTCGATAGATATCCATCGCAAATGGTGCGAAATGAGTACTTGCGTCATTTCACGGTTATGTGTGCATAGTTGGGCTTCGGCGCCGCACGTTGAAAAATCGGATGTGTGTACTGAGCCTTAGGGTCACGAGATATTGTTTTCGGTTTTTTCCTATGTTTTCATAATGTTTCTGCCTTTCATCGCCCGAGGTCGGACGCCGCCAAGAGATAGCCGAGTGTCGAAGTACGAGCAATGTGAAAGGGAAGGATGTCTCCGGAACAATCTGAACTTAAATTTCCATACCTGTAAATATTCAATCTAATTAAATAATTTAGAACATACCAAGCTGTTCCTTCATTTTGTTCTACCCCGTATTTCCTCTCCAACAAGTCACAATAAGTCTAGCAAGACTAAATTGAATATACACATCAAATCAGAGGCAAGTTTGAGTGGGAGCATAAATCATTAGCATAAATAGTGAACAGGTAATAAAATCAGTTTTATTTGTTGGTGAATTAATATTTTAAATAAATCTCTTAAGATCTATGAGCTATTTATTGGACATGTGAGCAAGGAACAATAAATGTTGATTTAACTTCACCAAAACTATAACAAACTGACAAAATGAAAATAACTTTAAACCAATGTGTTTGACAACATAGTATCTTTTCACACAAAGGCAAAATTATCTATATTGTTTTATTTTCATCTAAATGTTTATTTTTAAAAAAATATCATTTGTTCCCTTACATTTTAAATGTATTTTACTAAGATATCAGACTACCATGGCCTCGTGAATAATTTAAGAATTCACTTAAGTGTTTTAGAAAATGCTTGTTATGTTGTAGTAACACTAGCATATGTATATACCAAACTTTTAAGAAATACTTCCTTTTGTTTTCAGAAATATTCACCGGGCATTTGTTTTTAAGTGCTTAGTTAATGAATAAAATATTTTCAATTCTAAAATGTAAACATTTTATAGCTTGTCAAATGTGCTAGCTAAAAAATAAGTACATAATACAGGCTTACAAGAGAAACACACAAAGTCAAAAAATTTAGTTCTGACAAAACAAAGGGGAAAAATTATGTACCCTAATCTTTACTTCAAGAAGAAATCTAACCTTCATCCATAGCAACAATAACTTAAGGGACTTCACCAGTGTAAAGATAACATTCTGGTTTAGAAAGGCTAAAAAAGTCTTTGTAGAAACTTTAATTTACTGTGTTCCACTTGTAAATCGATGTTTTCTCTGCAAGACTTAACACTATCATGTATTTTGAAATTAATTAGCACACAATACAAAATAGTTTAAACTATTTTCCTATAAAATAGTTTTAAACAATTTTAAAATTTTTATTATTTTCATAAGTTTACATTGAATTTTTCTATTGTATACAAAGTTTGTTTCTCAATCAAATGGTAAGGGAAAATGCCATTTCACAAAAAAAACACCATTGGAATATTAATAATTTAAAAGTGTAAACATAACTAATTAAACATGCAATAATATTTATACATGAATTTTTAAGTGACATACTTAAGTATCTGTTAAGGAAAGAAAAAATAATCATATTAAATAATTTTATTCTTTAAAAAAAAAAATACAGAATCATCCTGATTGAATAGGGATACATTCATAAATAAATAGTTCACCAAATTCTATAATGATGAAAAGTATCATAATTCCTAGTACATTCAAAAAGTCTACAATTTAAACTACTAAAACATGACCACTATGAACTAATGGCTTAATTTCCCACAGTTACAAAGCAAAATACATTCAACTCTAAAAGACATTACAACTCTTACTGATTACATTACTATCAAATACATTCAGTCGCAACAAACTTTTAGTGTGTGCATACTTGATTTTATATAAAATCAATTTTCTACATCTCAATCCATCAAAAAAGAATAAAGAGTATAATACTAAATTAAATAGTACTCAATTGTGTCATCTCAATACAAACAAAAAATTAAATACTAACCATAAATATAAATTACAATTGCAAAATATTAATTCATGTTCTAAACTGAATCTTCATCTTCATCCATAATGGGCTCAATCCATAATTCTCTGCCTGACCTTTCCTGAAAATGTTTCAAGAATTTAATGAGTATTTTAGAATATTAATACACATAATCAGTAGCATATACAGGAGTTTACTTTGGAGGGCTCCAAATTCAGAATTGCCAACTTTTAACAAAATTAAGATGTGATCCTAATCACATTTACAATGAGTTTGCTGGACTTCATGTAATGTTTGGATGTCAGATCATAACATTTGAATCAAGAGAATGCTATAAACAATAGTGGTTGGTTTGTGAATAGATATAACATAAAAAAAAGGTGTAATTTATTTATAATGACTAGAGCTCGGACTTTGCATAGATTTTTTTAACCAATAATGTTCGTAGAAATCCGTATTGAGTGTTTTTTTTATCAATTTGCAACCAAAAAACAAGAATTTTTTTCGCATGTTTTTTGGTATATTTGGGACTATTTTGAATATTTTGGATTTTTTTTTATATGTTTGTGTATATTTGGACATTTTCCTCTATTTTAAAACATTTTTACAAAAATAATTTCAATTATTTTTCTAAGAACTTTGTTTAGTGCGTTTGGAAGGAAGATTTTCAGTTGCAAAACGCATTTGGGTTGGTTGGGAGCTAAGTATCAAAGCCACTTGGGATACAGGAAACTTTCCGGTTATCCTAAACACTCGGGAGCTACGACTTAACATCCTTTATTTACTCCCATCAAACTCGTGAACACTTCACACATTCTGCATTTAGCTCCTTTTAAAGTTTCTGTAGTCAACTAAAAGGTTGTCCTCTTCATTTTTTATCATCTCTACTATTATTATAAAAGGAAGTGTTTGTTTGTCTGTCTGTTTCGCAGCCGCAAAATCCTGACGATCTATAGAACTTGAAGCAATGAGATTTGGCACACAGGTAGTCCAAATTTTTTGCAATTTTTGGGTCGCTGCAAAATATTAAATTTAATCTAGAATATTTTAAAATGAATTTAATAGTTTTATTCTCTACCTGTTTTTTCAAACACGTTTCGTCCTGACGAAAGAAGAAACCCTCCAAAATGACCTTTTCTCGACCAAGTACCTTCTTTTATATTTTTGCAAGAGATTGTGACGTCACATGAACTTTCTCTTTCCAAAAAAAAAAAACAGATTGCATATTCTGCCCTTTGCGTTAAAAAAAAAAAAAAATTACATTTCCTGTCCCCTTTTCGGCGAACGAAAGCAAGAAACAAAAAACATATTGACTGGGATTGCTAAGGATTTTTTGTAAAATCAGAATTGCGAAAGATAGATTAAAAAATTCAACGGATTTGAAATCTGAGGAAAATTTTACTTTAGATTCATGCCTAAAAATATGACTTTCTTTAAATAAATCATTTTTAAATTCTTCAATGGATTTGAAATCTGCAGAAAATTTCACACCAGATTAATACCTAAACACCACGGGCAAGGGTAACACCGGGCTAGCCACGCAGTGGCTAGTGTGTAAATATAGTAAAATACTCGGCTAGTTTAGCGCTCCTTCCCAATCCGGCGCCCGGGCACATGCCTCGAATGTTTCCCCTAGTTACATCCCTGAGGACGTTTGAAGTGCTTTCATTGTAATCTACATTTTTCAATCATAATATTTCTATATTTGTTATTTTATTGCTTTGTATATTTTTTACTTATCTTTATCTGCACTATAAAAATAAAATTGTAAATTAATTGAATAATAGTGTGGCTCATTTTCACTTTATCCTCCTCACTTCCCTTTTTGTAAGAATGAAATGTTTTTATTTGTTGTAATTTTGCATATTTTGGGGGTTTTAGTGCATATTTAGGGATTTTGTAATGCATATTTCAGGTCACATTTTTGCATATTGATTCGAGCTCTAATAATGACAATAAATAACACTAGTTATTGTAATCATCTTCCTAATACTTTTCAGTTGATAAATAATAATTTGCTATAGAAAGGTAACTTACTGTAATACATTGTCGTTTCATTTCATTAACCTACAAGGAAAATAGTACAATTATTAGAGCAACAATTAAATCAACAATATTTTATCAGATACAATTCTTTAAATTATTTAATTTTACTATCAGAGGACACTTGTAATTACTTGAAAAAACAAATGCAATGCTCACAAAAATTAAAAATCAAGATAATTGGTAATAAGAGATCTGGCAAATGTCTCATTTGATGGATGCTAAGTTTAGATCCTTCAATCTCTGGTGGGAAGTATTTAGACCAGCAATCAGAATTTGATTTATGAACAAAACACTTGTTTCATTCTTTAAACCTAGATATAGTATGGGTGAAACATCAGTTAACTTTGCTGGTGTGCTTCATATTAGATAAACAGGCCGGTGTTAAAAATTTGTCTAAATGTTTCCTAGGCTAGTAATGGCATTTTTATGTAAATGGCAACTTATATCAGAATTAGTGTGAAGCCAGGAAAAAGTTGAATGATTTTATATTGTTTAAATGTTTATGCTTATTAGATTTGAACTTACAATGGATGCTCACCAAGTATTCACATCTAATATGAGAAACTACATTTTTAGAACCTCCCTAAAGGGATCATAGTAGTACACAATACTTGTTCTTGCATTATTTTCCACCAAAACAGAGTTGAGATGGTCATAAGGGATTAGGATCAGCACAACTTTTCGACTTTAGAAGGAGTAGAAGTGAAACCAGGTTAAAGTAAGAACCAAAATTTTCCTGACATTGGATAAAATATTCTCTACCAGGATCAAAAAAAAAATTGAGGTCCTTTTTCAGACTTGTTTTATACATCCTTTCCAGGTAAAAAACACATTTTTCCAAACTTCCAACTACATTTTCGGTTCCGAGATGTTAAGTGTGGTTTGTAAATTTGCACGATGACTGATAAATTCTCCCTAGTTTTCATACCAGGTTGAAAACATATGTCCAACAACAGAACATAATATTTTTTCCTATTTATAGTCAAATATACAAAAAAAAAAAAAAAACACATTTTTATATGGAATCCATAAATAAATAAAATTCAATTTTCGATAGTTTATTTTTGCTAAAAAGTGATGCTAGTAAATTAAACCCTTATTTCTAAATTGTAAAATTAAAGTATTGATTATTTTACATACCTCTTCACAAGATGGCTTGTCAGAAAGTTTGTAGGATTGGATGCAAGATTGACAAGCTTCAATTTCTCCCTGTAATGAATAGTTTGTTTTTATAGGATATTACAATCAGTGTTTTGTGGATGAAAGCAACATAAAAATTGAAATGGCTTTCCAACATCGAAATATTAATGTTTAAAACAAACTCGGATACATTAAATCACTGTTGTAATTATGATAAGTCAGTTACTTCATTTTGTAATAAAATTTTCAAACATTATTATTCAGAAAGCTTAATCAAGTGTAATGCTTTGAATACAATAATTATTGTATTACATTGATCACATGTTCTACTCACTTTATTTCTGAGTTTCTTAACGCATTTCCTTTTTGCCTTGAATTTCAGACTGGGCTAATATAAAAATATGTTAGTTAAATAATTAATAATCAAATAATTAATTAGTTATAATAGTTTACAAATCATACATGAATTTTCATCATATATCATGGAAATTTACTTTTAAAATAATAAGAAATATTTGTGAGCAAAATACATTAAAATTCAATTACAGCAGGCTGATTAATCAGTCTAATGGTCAGAGTGCTGGCTTCCTAATCGAAAGATTACTGGTTCTAACCACATACAGCATGGGTGTTTGTCCTTGTATGAATGTGAGGCATCCATAATCAGGTTGTGTCTAGAATGATCCACCCCTGTGGTGCACTAGAGTAACCCCACATTGATTCACAATTCCACACTTGTAGTGCCAGGATAATTAATGTTCAATCTGGCCAGGTATTGAAAAAAGAACAATTACAGCAGAATGGAGTAGGGTTTTAAAATGCTGCTAAATTTGGAGTGGATTTCAGTTATTGGTATTTTTCTAAATTACATACATTTCTCTTTGAGAAAATGCAATTTTTAATGCTTTATAAGAAACTATGCTACAGCCATTTTAATATTTTTTAAAAAGCTTTATGGGTAAAGACTTATCTTTTTATATGAACGCCTGGGAGCAGAAAGTGCTTAAAACTGCGTCGTATGTCGCAGAAAAAAGTCTTTGCAGAACAATGTTTCCTTAATTTTTATCAAAATCTTGGACAATTTTTTAAAAATAATAAGTTACGATGTTCTGTAGTGCAAAGTGTGCTCCTTGCCATGCCTTTTTTTCTTTTCTAGCTATGGAACAATCTCCCTACATTACCTAAATTACCAAAAACACTTTATAAATACACACACATCTTCTAAGTCAATGACAAAATATTTTACTTCAAAAGTTATTGACAGAATTGCAAATTTTGAAGTATGCCATGGTTTTAAATAAAGTAAGTTAATTAATTTTGATGATTTATTATAAATATGTAAACCATATATAGCTGATACTTGTGTTTTACGTCTGTTTTTGATTTTACTGCAGTTTTCAAAATTCGGACAAAATGACTGCAGAACAATTGCAATTGCTTGGAGTTGTGTTGCAAAACACTGAACATAATTCTGCACCTGGGTATGAATGTATTGTACACATAAGGCATGATACCAGATGTCTTTCATACTTAACACATTCACACATTCATACCTAAGATATGCACACACAAAGGGACAAGTGCATTTGAATATCTATTTGGAAGGTTTTTAATACATGAATAGTTTTGCCCTAAAATATAATTTTTCTCCATCTTTAGAAAGTTCATACTCTAAAATAAAGTTTTTTTTTCCATTAATAGTGATAATACATGCTTTTTATGTTTAAGATATTTTATATGAGTTGCAGAAGACTGCTAAAATCTAATTTACAAAACTGGTTTGATTAATTTTCGAAAACTAGTTGTTTTATATTGTTTTTTATCAAAAAAAGTTTGAGTACCGTTTGAAATCACTAACAGAGCAGGGAATTGATGAATTAAATGGATTAGTTTGAAATTTTGAATTAATAATACCAAGACAGTGAAACAGTAGTTCATAGGTTTTTCAAATTATTTCCATTGAAATACTGTAATGTATTGTGGCTCATATTTATTTTAATTGGGTATCAATCAATTTATACTCTAATCAATAAGCAAAATTCTAACCTGTGGAAGGCAGGCTCTTCTCATTGCTTGAACCTGAGAAACAATGAAATATAAAACACATAAGTTTCTTATAAAATAGATCAAAATAAAAAAATTATATGAATTATAGAAAAACCATATTATTAATTAGTAATCATTTGAGTTTAAGCACTTACATCATCTCTTGTGACATTTTGTGGTAAGACAAAATCATCAACACACTGGAAGCAAGTTTCAATGTCACCCTGAAAGATGAATATAATTTTAACTTGACTTTACAGTTAACAGCATAAAAAAAAACAAAGATACTCCATGAAGCTAAAATAAATATAATTATTTTGAAACCAAGCTTTAAACTTTTAAGAATAAAAGAAATAAAAAATATGTTTACTTGTTTCTCTGTATTATCTTCACATTTTCCCTTCACCCATTCTTTGGGGTCCTTCTGTAAAACCAAAGTAAACAACATATTTTGATTTTAAATAAAAATGCAACTAAAATAGATTGTTGATAGAAATTTAAAAAAAAAATAGCTTATCTGTTTTCCAAGACTTACTCTGGGAACACACTCTCTTATAAGATTCCGGATCTGAGTAAAATAAAAACAAAAGGCATTACTTTACATTTTTTTCTCAGAACAATTAAAATATATATAAATCATAAGTACACAAAAACTAAGTTTTCTATAAAAGTCTACAGTACACATTTTACAAATTTAAATTTTAAAAATTAGTGCACATTTAAAATAGTTTTAAATACAACATGCTTTTTAAAGAATTTTCTTACCTTCGTTCAAATTATTTATTGATTCTCCAAAAGTAACTTACAACTTCATTTAACATGTGCTGAGTATGCCCGAATATCCCTAAATGTCAATAAATTTTTCCAAAGAGGAAATTCATACTATACTTTTTTTTTATTA
Organism: Metellina segmentata; assembly: GCA_947359465.1. Taxonomy (NCBI): domain Eukaryota; kingdom Metazoa; phylum Arthropoda; class Arachnida; order Araneae; family Tetragnathidae; genus Metellina; species Metellina segmentata. The sequence goes on along the minus strand of OX375875.1, from coordinate 72,086,379 downwards.
CTCCCTTTGTTTATCTATAAATGCCATTTTATCAGCCTTTATTAGAGGTAATACAGTACTTGTAGAATTACACAGCATTACTTGTGTTGAATTGGTTAGCTATAGATTGAAAGTGTGTGACCAGAATATTCCTTTTTTCATATAAAAATATAACTTTCATTAATGAGTCTGGAAAATTATTTTTCATGGGGTGTTTCAACATTTTTTAATTTTTACTATTTACTTTGGATGCAAATCATATATACAAGATATTTGTCCCATTTCATCCATTGCACTAATGTTGTAAGAAAAAATGACTAATGTATAGATAGTTTTGTAGATACTACGGTGACAATCACTAAACATTTAAGGTATGGAATAATTATGAATCCTCCATCTCAAAAGTCCATGTTCAAATATTTTTCATGTTAATGTTCTTCAAGATTTGCTTTGTACTAACATGTACATAGCTGCCAACTGGATAATGTAAAAAAACAGATTTTGGGTAAAAAACAGAAGAATTTATTATTCATACTTGGCATCGACATTTTATTACAAATAAAAACCGAAGGGAAGAAATTTATGATTTAAATTAAAAATTTTAGTAATATCAGTAATACAATCCTTTAGAAAACTTAAACTAGCCTCAATTTAAACTAATTTTAGAAAATAACTATAAACCTTAAGTTGTATACATAACAGTTTAACATACATCAGATTTCTGTTTGTATCTTAATAATAGCGTTTAATAGCATAATTTAAATGCACAATTCTTGATTTTAATACTTCTATTCTTGGCTATAATATTTATTTACACATTACTTGGGTAACACGCAAGTTGGGAATGCTCAGTAATCATAATCTTTAAAAAATGCAAAAAGAAGAAAGCGGCCAGAAAACCAGAAAAATCGGAAAGTTTCCGGGTAATCCGGAAGGATTGGCAGCTATGCAAGTAGCTTCAAAGCGAATCTCTTCGTACATTTTTACAGCTCAAAGATTCAGTTATTAAATGGAAATCCTGTACCTGTTCAGAATGAGAATGATTTTACGTAGTTACTAACTTTTCTATAAAACAAAATAATTTAATTTTAAATGAGCAACGAATTTTTATTTTAATAAGTTTAATCATCCTGTAAGGAGACCTATCAATTATCTAAATTATATTTGAATTACAACATATGATTAGCTTCCAGCCTCTTAAGTAAAAAATTAAATTTATCTTCATATCTATTCCAATTATTTGGAAATCATAAATCCTTCAGAAAGAAAAAATATGGTTAACAAACTATCGGAATTTAAACTCTGAAAAATAATTTTTTTGAAATTTTTCTCCAATTAGTTTCAACAGCAATGCTTAATTTATGTATCTCAGCTTCTACAACAGTGCCATCTTATGGTTGATGTAAGAAAGGTGAAGGGTATATTAAACATATCCCACTGGAGCAACACAACTACTATTGCAAGGGGTTTCAGCTCTTTCAGAGTGAAACTTGCAGAAATGCAGATTTTTTAATAGAGAAAGTGACGAGCATTTGAAAATGAAGGTATTAAAACAGAAGACAAATTGTCACATTCCTTAACATTTTATTTATAAACGTGACTTATTATACATGTTTCTTTTAACTCGAAAAACTTTAACAAAATAACTTTTTACGTCACTTTAATGATAGCTAATGCATAATTTCAGGAATAGAAAGTATTTCTTGTTTATATAATACTAAATAAAATATTTCCTAACTTGCAAGGAAATCTATGCAATGAATTTTTAATGCAATCTAGAATTCTTTTTGAATTTAAAAAGTAAAATAATATTCTCATACATTTCTTTAAATATGAAAGTAAAATAATGTACAACATATTTTACCACTGTTAATTTAATTACGTCCTGAAAAAAAATGCATTTTTTCATGAAAAGAAAAATACACACATAAATAATTTTGATAAACAATATTTTTACTCTTGCAAATTTAATTCACATAAATAAAATTCATTATATTTTAAGTTAAAACAAATGTTTCTGATAGCTTCTTTGAACAACCAGCAACAGCTAGTTTATCAGCTTCAACATTACCAGGATTGTTATCATGGCCTTTCACATAACACCAGTCAACATTCAAACCTTGACGGGCTGTATCTAACACAATAAAGTCTTCCTTGTTAACAACAGGTTTCCCATTAGCTAATTTCCAATTATTCTTTTTCCATTTTTCAATCCAAGAGGTGATTCCGTTAATGACAAACTTACTATCGGTGTATAATCTTACATTTTTTATTCCTAGCTGCTTTGCTTGATTAAGAGCATGAACAGCAGCGTGAATCTCAGCTCTATTATTTGTCTGACGACCAGGAAGTCGCATACTAGTGTTTAGTTCATTCCCTGGACCCCAATAGATACCAATACCTGCTTTAGCCTGTTCCTGACCATTGCATGAGCTGGCACCATCTGTATATACAGTCATAAACTCTTCAGGATTATAATCAGGGATTTTTATTCTCTTGTCTACTTTACCAGTTTTAACAAACTCAAGGGCCTTTTCCTCGTCAGAAAATTTTCTAAACCATGGTTTTATGTAGTCCTTGATTTGCTCTTCACATTCAGTCCATGTTGTATACACACCAGGTTTATTCCCTTTATGTACAGCATAAAATACCTTTTTCTCAATCTCTACCTCTGGTATAATCAGGGGGTGCATTCCTGAACTGGAACTTGATGCATTAGTTATGATAAAAGGCTCAATTTTGTCTGGCAAGTTGGAAATACTTTCAGGTTTGGGAAAGGAAGAACAATTTTCTGGTACCAGTAATAATTTTGCTCCAGCAACTGCTAATCTGTCAGCTTCATCATTACCATGATTTCTAGCATGAGCACGTACATATATAAACTCAACATCTAAACCTTCACTAACAGCTTCGAGTTCAATAAAATCCTCTTTATTAACAACATTTTGACCATTCACTAATTTCCAACCATTGGCTTTCCATTTTTTAATCCAATCAGTAATGGAATGTATAAGAAATTGACTGTCAGTATAAAGCTTTACTTTTTTAGCTCCAATCTGTTTGGCTTGGTTCAGAGCATACACAGCAGCATGTATTTCAGCTCGATTATTTGTTTGTCGGCCAGGCAACCTTTTACTCGCATTTAATGGGTGATCAGGACCCCAGTAGACACCTATACCAGCACAAGCTCTTCTTTTGCCATTTTCAGAACTAGCACCATCGGTGAATATGACAACAGGGTCATCAGGATTCTCTAAGATGTATTCAGGTCCCGAATTATGAGATGTTTTTCGTTTCTTAACGACGTGATTGCTGTAGGAAACCTCACGAAGTTCTCTTTTAGTTGCCTTGACTATGCCACCAGTTCGTACATATTCAAATGCTTGCTCTTCATTATCGAATTTCCTATACGAAGCGTTTATAGTGTCCTTAATTTGAGTCTCACATTCAGTCCAAGTTCTGTATACACCTGGCCTTGTGCCACGATGAACAGCATAATAGGATTGTTTGGGCGCAGACACGTTGAGAATGAGTTTAGGATTTGAAATACTCTCAGTCATGAGTATATTGAGAGCTTCGACATCACTCAAATCTGTATCGAAATCCTCACACCAAAAATCTGAATCAGTAGACGGATTCTGTACAGTGGGAACGGCATTGATGCTGTTAGATTGAGAAGTATCTGTGATAGAACGAATACCAACAAAGTCTGCGGCCTGGTCTGGTGTTGCAAATTTTTTGAAAGATGCATTGGGATATCCTTTAACCTGAGCTTCACATTCACTCCACGTCGTGTATACTCCAGGCATTCTGCCAAATTTTACAGCATAAAATCCAGGTTTCGGCATTTTTTTAACAGAATGAGCTCGCAATGAAAACAAACTAAGACCCTGAAAGGTATATTTATAAAATCTACTGAATATGTCACCATGCAGAACAGTATGCATTAATATTATAAATGCAATAAAAAGAGAAAAGCTTCAATAAAAAAAATGCGGTTAATTAATCCGAAAAATATGAGCTTTTCCTCATTTGAATAAGTACACGCAGCGATGTTTGTTTACTTTAGAACAGTCAAAGATGCAGTTAAATCTGATGTCCTATTTTTACACTGCGTTTTATGTAACGTGCAGGAAGTTCCGCGCAGGATCGGCAGGATGCGCAGTTTCGTTTCAGTTTGTTTCCAGTCTTTCGATGAGTACGCATGTAGAAAATGAGAACAACCTTGTCGAATGTTTTATTGAAAGTACTTTTCATTGTCAGATGCTAAAATTGATGGATCTCATTTCTATCATGGATCGTAAACGCAATTATTTAATTAGAACTGGGACACTGTGCATAATAAATTGCAGTAGAATTTTGTATAAGAGGAATAATAATATATTTTATACATCAGTACAGAGGGTTCATTATTGGTGATTCTCTACAGAAAAATATTCAATAACAGAGAACAAAAAAATGCCGAATAAAAGACAAACACAAAAATACAGTTAAATAAGTGATGAAACAAGTCATTGTAGCAAATTATTTATTGAATTGAAATCAATTAAAATATACCAACCCCCGAGAAAGAGTTGTACAGTTTAAAAAAATCAATTTATTTCAAAGTTGTTACATAAATTTGTTTTAAGATTTATCACAAATTAATTTACTATTTCTCGTGATTTACATGGGGACATTGAAACTAATACAAGAAACCAAAAAAAAAAAAACTAATTGTCATGTATGAGGTGGTAAAAATTATTTTTTAAACAATGTCTCTACGGAACTTCAAAGTAATGAAACCTAATTGATTTCTCAATTCAGAAGAATATACACTTGAAGATTCGATACATAATAAATGTATCTTATCAATAATTATTTAAGTATCTAATATTTATGGGATACGTAATACATTTAAATGTTAAATATATTCTTTGTCCCTTTAATATTTATGCTAGAAGAGACGAATAAAAATAAATACATAAAGAAATTGTCGCAACGTATAGATGCGCAACATATAACTTTACTGAAGGTATTATTGAATGAAATATACAGCAATAACTATAAAATATCTTCTAGAGAAAAGAAATAGTCTCTTAGTGGTATTTCAACATAAAAAAAGTAATGCCTTATTATTTATTTGCGTGTTATATTTCTGTACCTTGATAGAAAAAGTGGCAATGCCAAAATTTGATGAGAGGAGTTATGCCAATAAATCTCTTCACGGTAATGAAATTTATTATAGACAAAAGTACCAGTATTCTCCTATCAATTCATCACGCAAGAATCAATACATCGGAAAGTATTTTGTAGTCACTTTTTTTAAAAATTAAACAAAAATGCTAAATTAAATATGGTCAAAAATTTGAAAAATCGACATTAGCCTTTTCTATCAAGATTTCTAGTGCATGTTTATTTTGCTTAAAACTATTTTCATATAACTTAATATAGTCTATTATGGAATAATTTTTAGCAATATAGTCTAAGGCTTACCTCGCTTTTAGTTGGAAATTCAGGTAGCGAAAATTCTTCAACGCATGTTTTGCACTTCTCCAGTAATGTCTGAAAAAACAAACACGCAAGATTAGATGACCAACAACAAAAAAAGAGAAATTGAAAAAAAATACGATATTTTTACGAAAGTAAAAAAAGTACTCACCTCATTTTTTATGCGTTTTTCACACTTAAATTTTGCATATGCTCTCGGAGGTTTCTAAATAGAAAAAAAAATAGTTGAAATATAAGTTGTATGTCAAAAAGTAAAGAAATAACACACCACTTTATAATTGGTAATAGCAGAGCAATTACTATTTAGTTCGATTAGATTAGTTCTAGTTTCGGAAAAGGTATTGAAATGACTTGTGAGTAACTTTCCCAAAAACTTACAAACATAATTTTACTATTGAGAATTTAAAAAGAACCTTTGAAAATAGCACACCATTTTGATTGACACTAGAATGAAAAGAGTTTAGAAAACACACACAAATTTAGGAAAAACTACATTTTACATGATAAACCAATCGATTGTAAGTGTATAGACGCATAAACCCAAGTGGGTAGTTTGTCAATATGTTTCTAATGTAGCCTTGATCCTTATATTCATCAATTGAAAGAGAATAATTTAAAAAAGATGAAAGTCAAATCAAAAATACATTCACAAAATAAAACTAACAAACGCATTAAATTCTACTAACAAGACTTGAAGTGGACTATAATTACACAGCTTAATTATTGCCTAATATAGTGCATGAATTAAAAAAATTTTAATTCTAAGTATTAGTTTTAAAACTCGCGTTAAACTTATGGTTTAACGGATGTATATGTTACATAGGGCAATAAAATGTTCTCAAGTTTAAACAAATTATATTAACCTTCACCAAAGCGTTCAGTAGTGATTGATAAGTAATAACGATCTACTCATTAAAAATCAATAATGCAATTATTTGTCCATACTTCCGTACTCTATTAACATCTCACACAGATAGTTCCTTTCTCTTTCTAAGAAGTGTATATATGGGTTATATATACCCATAAATTTACCTTTTCAAGAGATACGCAGTTGTTATTACTAATCACTCTAACGTTTTGATTTTGTTTCACGAATTGTTTGCTTAAATTCAAGCAAATTTTGTTGATATATGTAATATATACATATATTAAACATGTTTCAAATAGTGACAGATGAAGTTAGAGCATAGAACAAAAGGAAAATTAGTTAAAATTCTATAGCCTTTCAATAGTGTTCATGGAAACCTTCTCTTGATAGTGCAGAACATTCTTAAATGGTGGACAATCCACGTCAACCATCCTACTGCACTGGACACATTTCAGGCTATATATGTAGTCAGGTACAAATGTATATTCAGGCTACATCTACTATATAGATGCCCAAGCGATGCAACTGCTTAACCGGGCAATCCAGCACTGTCGATAATCTAAAAGCAACAATTTCCCCTATTTGAAATAAGTAGAAGATGAAGTTTGAAGCTCTAAACTAAATCTGATCGTCTCCTATCACCGAAAATTCAAAAGATTAAAATTAAAAGGTCTTGATGCAGTGAGAACCGGAAATTTAAGTGAGACGAAGAATTTTTAAGAATAATTGTGTTGACAATAATATTTTGAAGTTTTCGAAATATAAGTCCTTTTTATTCATACAAGGAAATAATCGAATTCCAGGGAATTCATTTCGAAAAGTAAAGTGTCTGTTGAATAATAAATAGGCAACACATTTCTATCAAATCGCTGTTTTTAATGTCCAGTATCATAGGGTAAAACGTAACACATCTAAATAATTGAATGTTTTTCATTGTATTTTCAGAGGCCCAAAGAGGCAAATGGTCTGGGTCTGTTTTGACCTGTTAAAGGCCCGACCTTCATATCGATGAAAACGGAGGTATATTTATGACCTTGAACTTTCAGACAATTACTGAAAAAACAGCAGTGAACTGACCTTTCAGAAGTCTTATAATGAATCTTGCAGAGAGAAGTTTGCTTCAGTAATGGACACGTTAAGGTCAAACAGGAGTTCTGCTTTTAATGTTTCAGCATTAAAGCAAGTCATATAAACACTACATCATCACTCCTAAAAGTCTATAACTTAAAATAGGACACCAGTTGTACTGAAGCGTTGTTGAATGAGAGGAACATTTATTTATAAAAGAAAACTATCCATTTTAACGAAATTTATGACTTCCGCAGATTAAAAATAATTCATTATCTAAGAAAATCAGGGCAATGTTTTTATTTTTTAACAGTTTTCAGATTAATAAAAGAATTAAAATTGAGTTTACGCACACACACACACACACACACACACACACCATATCTCCCAAACCATTTCCAACTATGTTACAAAGAGTTAGTGCTTGAATTCCGTAAACGCTAGAGTAGGAGAAAAAGTCTCTCATTAAACATTTATTTAAAAAAAAAGAACTATAATATTTGTCACAACAGCCCCTAAAATCTCTTATATATTATGCTTGTTTTTCTGAACAATAAAAGACATTCATTTGAACTTTACTGAGCGTATTTTATAATAATATTCTTCCTTCTTGTTTCCTATGTTCTTGCAGCTTCCGAAATTTTGAAGATGTCGCTATTAAATATAAAATATAAACATAGCCAATGTTGTATCAAATTTAAAACAATCAAGAAAATTCACGCAAAAAGTTGCAAAACCGACTTAACTTTTCAATTAAATATTAATGTCAGTAAAACGGGTACTTTTGATTTTTGGGGCATATTTTCTGATTTCAAACTATGTGACTTTAGGGGATCAAAGGGGGGGGGGGGGGTGCCGTAGCCCGGTTGGAAGAGTTCGAATCCAACCCAAGACCGTCGAGTACAAAGGGGGCTGGTGCACGATAAATCTGCCGTGGCCTCATATGTCCTCACGTTGACATGGTGTGGAAGTTTGGAGAGTGGGGAGTCAATTCAAGTGAGACCTCGTCATCTGACAGTGGCTCAAAATGACGTGGTGTTGTCCTCTGGTCTTCCTTTGGGGATTGATCCCGGACCGTCACCAATAGTCTGATATATAGCTCGAGAGTGACGTTAATTAAAATTACCATACTAATATATTAAGGGATAGGATATAGATTTATAAAGAGTTCAGCAGTGATAAAATATTCCAATTACTTAGAAATTTTTTATAGGAATGTTTCAAGTAATTATTTTACAAGTACTTGTAAAATTAAAATTTTCAACATTTCGGGCAATTTTTGGTGTAGTCCCAGAAACAAAATGCGTTATTATTGAAACTGTTAAGTGTTATATCATATCGGTTTTAAATAAAAATTTATTTGCATTTTTTACGCATTTCATTCCATTTCAAAAGAGACTTTGAACATGTTAATTTAATTAGTTTCAACGTCTTATATTATAGTTTAAAAAGCTTGAAAGTTTACTATTTTTACTATTTTTATCTTATATGTATTATTAAATATTCTCCCTACTTTGTTTCACTGTCCAACCCCGAAGATTGTTGAGATACCTTCATTGATTTCGCGCTTTCTATGCGTACTAGCATAGAAACATTCGACAGTTATTTTGTGAAATAAAAACTATCAATTTAAAATAATAGGTTTTGATATACGTAAAAATAACCTGATCAAGAGCACAATAAGGACTTCAAGATACACTTGTGGGAGTTTTGGCTTGTTGTGGATGAACTGACGTTATATACAGAAATAGTACAGTCCGTTTCTAGGGGCTGCGGATGCCCATTTGGAAGAGTAAAAGATTAGCAATCAAAAAGTTTCAAGTTCGAAACTCGATCCAACCAAATACCGTCGTGTAAGCGGAGTCTGGAACACGTTAAATCTGTTGTGGTCTCAAATATTCTCACATTGGTGTGGTGTTGAAGTTTGGAGACTGGGGTGCCAGCTCAAGTGCTGGCTTCTTCATCGGAACTTAATTAAAAAAGTACGAGGTGTTGTCCTCAGATCTTTCTCTTCGGATTGGATCCGGGACCGTAGTCAATAGCAATTGTGCAAAATTAATTCATTTACCCCAACCTAACCCCGTTTCTAGGAGGAACTTAGAGAGATCAAGCCTTAAAAACATTAAATTCGTTAAAATGTAACTTAAATTTTTTTTCATTTTTTGATAATATGAATCAAATTTATTAAAAAATCGGGACAATCCATCTATAACTTGGAAGCACTTTTCCATCATAGTAACACCGCATAGTTTTAGAAAAATTCCCTTAAATACAACAGCAAGCTCCGCACTATTCATACAAATCAAGCTTCGATATTGTCTGAATTGTCATACCGGTAGGTAGATTTTTTCAAAAAGTTCACACTAGAGGAACACAACGGGCAATTGGTGACGGTTCGGGATCAAACTTGAAGGGAGAGATTTGAGGACAACACCACGTAATTTTGAACCGTGGTCAGACGAAAAGGTCACACTTGAGATGGCATCTCACTCTCCAAACTTTAAGAATTTATTCTCTCCCACGCAACGGCGGAGGGATCGAATCTTTTCCAATTTTCCATTTTATCTAATTTATTCCACAATTTTATTTATTCCCCAATTTTGGCTAAGTTGCCACTCTAAAGTCACGAAGATATTGTTCTGATTGACTTGATATTGTGTTTGTTATCCCATTCACACAATCCTGAATGAATAAAAAATTTCAAAAAGTGAATTGAAACTGTGTAATAATGACAGAAACCATAACTAAATACTAAATAAAATTGAAATTCTAAACTGAATTTATTGAATTTCAAACAAATTTTCAATTAAAAATAAGTAGCATGCCGAGATAGTTAAAAATTTTATGAAATCTCAGTTATAACAGTTTCTATCCTCATTAAATATTTTTTGTTATTTAAAAAAATGATTGAGGGAAAATGATCAGCAAAATAAATGTCGTGTGAAAAGTTATATAAAACCTTAAATTTTAGACTTAATAATATTTTTAAATAATAGGTTTTTCTTACCTGCCCTTCTGTGCATCTCACTAAACAGAAAAACAGGACAAACACCACGAAAACTCCTTCTTTCAACATTTCAAAGCAAAACCGTTATCAGCCAGCGATTTACAGTTTGAGGTCTGAGCTTACGGCTCAGCCGTATATATACTCCCAATCACGGAGACGAGAGCGCAAAAAAAAAATAATAAAACAATGTTGAACGGAGTAGATATCCGTAGGTTTGAATGTGAAATAATTGAGCTTTGTAGTCTCCATTGTCATTGGAGGATGGGGATGGATCACGTGACGTATTTTCCAGTTCCGGTCCGTCAGCTCTCTGCCCGATCTACGACCTTTTATTTTGTCATTTGGACACTATTAGACTCGAGCTTTGGGTCAATAGTCTCCGCAACTAACGAACAGGTTGTCGATTTGAAAGCTGGTCGGCACTTGAAATAATTGCGATTTTGCTCTTCTCTGAAGATGAATGATCGTTCACAATTTCGCAATTAATGAAGTGTTTTATAAGCTAGAAAAAATTGAATCCTTAATTTTGTTTAACACAGAGGACGAATCACATACCAGTCTAGCTTTATTTTCACTAATGTGTTATTCAATTTTTTTTTAATTGATTCGGTCATAGATTTTGTGTAAAGCCGTCATGCTTTCAACTATGTATGAGCTCTGCCCTCGATCCAACAGTCTATAGGTTTGAATCCCGGTACAGAAATGTGTGGATGTTTGTTGTGGTTTGTTTTCCCACTTAAAGCAGTATATTCCGATGTATTAGATATAGCTGTTATGTAGCAAAAATGATTGCAGTGGAAAAAATTAAGTCCCTCAAATATGTATACATAAATTGCGTTGTAAAACTAAATACATATTTAATACAACACAATAATATTGAGTGCTATGATTGGACTTATTTTTCCATCTCTATTCGAGATCTATATTTTGTCTTTAACAGCTTCAGTTGAAAAGTCTGTTTCAGGCAAGCAAAATGTTATGATCGATTTTAAGTTCCTAAGGCTTTTTTGAACAAGGGAAATTTTTATACTTAACTCTGTACTTTTTATACTTAATAGACAAAACACAATATAATGTTATCCTCCCGTATGATTCAACGTAATGTTGCAAGGCAAGTCGATAGTTACTCAGCAGCTGAAAGACCTGCAACATCATATTTTTCAATAGCAAACAGGTGGTTACAATAATAATAAATTTTATACAAAAAAGAAGCATAAAAATAGCGAAAATATCTTTGCAAACTAGAGTTAGGTTGAACACAGAGCAATTCTCTGATGTTTCTTTGACTTTCACATATCAAAAGTAGGTACTATAAAAAGGGTTTGAGCTAAAGAAGAAATGTCGCCACATTTATCTGAATAAACACGAAGCAGACACAATTATATAACACGCAATTCTTTCAGAAAATTATGTATATGTTTAATAGTTTAATAACTGAATAAAAAAACTTTAGATCCATTCATCCATTCTTTGTTACAGAATAATGAAGTTGCTGCATACGTGAAACATATGCATATGTGAGCTGCAAATATTAAATTTAAAAAACAATATTCTCGGTGTTTTTCCTAATTTCTAAAACCCTTCTCGTGCAGAAGAAAGTTTGATTCTATACTTATTACCTTTAGTGTCTAGAAGCAATTCACCTTTTCACATAAGTTGGCTATATACCCAGGCGCAGAATTATATTCATTGTTCTGCAACTCAACTCCAAGCAACTGCAATTGTTTTGCAAGCATTTTGTCCGAATATTTTAAACTGCAGTAAAATCAAAAACAGATGTAAAAAACAATTATCGGCCTAAATATGTATTACATATTTATAATAAAACACACATCAAAAATAAATAACCTTACTTTATTTAAAACGAAGGCATACTTAATTTGCAATTCTGTCGATAGCTTTTGAAGTTAAATATTTTGTCATTGACATAGAAGATGTGTAATTTATAAAGTGTTTGTAGTAATTTGGTAGGTGTGAGGAGGTTGTTCCGTAGCTAGAAAAGAAAAAAGGGTGTGACAAGGAGCACACTTTGCACTGCAAAACATTTAAACTTATGATTAAAAAGAAAATCGGCCACAATTTTGATAAAATTACGGAAAATTGTTCTGCAACGGCTTTGTTCTGCGACGTACGTCGCAGTTTTAACCACTTTCTGCTCCCGGAGCTATATATAACTTGAGACATTACTCTGAAAAAAATTTAGAATGTGGTGAAAATTGTGGCAGGGGCAGCACCTTTTCAAGAAAAAAGGGGATAGATAAGGTATTATTTGTCTGTTGAACCTGCTCCTGCCGCAAAGTCTGTGTGGTGCCGTTCGCTATTGCTACAAGGCCTGAGTAGGGGTGATTATGGTGGATGTCTTAACTTCGTTTTATTTCCACTTTGTACGTCAACAGACAGTCTTAGACTTGGTGGAGGGAGCAGTTCTAGTGGTATTCCTAGACAGTTAGCCTTCTCTAGGAAGTGTTTATCAGGTAGATAGAGCAAATAAATAAAAACCGATTTGTGAAACGAAACATTGTTATGAAAGTGACATCACAACTTAGAAAATCACGCCGCATAGTACATACTACATGCAAGTACAGCGCTGCATGGTACACGTTTATCGCTCTCGTGACCACACATTTGTTCAATTACTGAGTGTAACGGCAAAAATGTACAACGCCCTTAAATTCTCTGTGTGTGGTCCAATTTGAATAAATTAAACAACTCTGAACTCGTCTGACAGCTCTACGAGATATAAAAAAGGCTTTTCAACTATCAAACAATTCGGAAATACAGAAAATCATTTTGCTCTCGAGTTTATAAGGATTGAAAGAAATGATTCAACTGCAGGGGCTTGAAGGAGGTGTACTACAGGAACTATACGAACAAGGCTCTATTTGTCTTTTATTTAGTGCCCTTTTACAAGAAAACCTCATGAAATTAAATTAGTAAAAATTGAAAAAATCACAAAATATTGTGTGTCACGCCATATTTTTGCCTAGGAGTATTGAATATATCCAATATAATTTCTTTGTTTGCATCCTTGTGCGAGTTCTGTACCGGTTGAAATTGGGATCTTTGACAGTAAATACTAGCCCTGGTGCTCTGATACATTTAGCTTTTTACAAACACATTCTAGTTAGCTTTTTACCTGCAAACAATTGTTCGAAAAAAAATGTGAATAAAACTTCCAATTTCTTTATTTTTATAAACTATGATTGGTTGTATATGTATGGAGATTATAATCAAAATAATTGTAGAATATTTCCATTCGAAAAATAAACTCTACAATCCATTTTACCATTTCACCATTTCAGCACACGTATATTTGCTATTATGGTTAGCTTGGTCCTACGATCAACAATCTTTGAAGAAGGTAGTTTTTATCATCCCATCAAATAAAGTCATAGAGCGACAAACCAAATCCAAACCATCACAGGGCTAGCGTAGCTTTTCCTAGCTAGCCGTAAATAAAATGGAAGCATCACATAAGCTAGAATGTTTTAAAGGACTCTTTTTAAACTTCTTATTTGTGATCCCTAGAGCCTTTTGAGTATTCATAAAATCATCGAAGAAAAATTGAACTTGAATAGAAAGGTTAGGAAAAGTTGAACTAAATATTTGCAATTAGCTCTTCATTCTACTCAAATTTTATAAACTTCGTTTCAAAAGCAAGAGTAACGAAATTTCAACTTCTAATGTGCTCATAGACGAGAAAATTTAATTTATTTTTTCTAACAAAATGGTATTTTAAATACATAGTACCTTTGGTATACATGGTATTTTTAATTAACGTCACACTTGAGCAACACAACGGGTTATCATAGTTTGTTTGGAAGCGAATCAAAAGTTTGAAGCAGTATAAATATACGTACTGTAAATACATAAATTCCTTTTTATGTGACAAAGGAAATAATTTGGTTTATTAAGACTGCAGGTAAATTATTTTGTATCAAGGCATCGATTAGTTATATTTATTATACATATGAATTAAAGTATTCTTTTATTTGCCAAAATATCAGCAAATAAAAATAAATTTGTAAACAATAGTTCTTTATTCTTAAAATCCGTTATAAAACTTTCCATGGATGTCGAGTAGAAAGGAGGTGCTCAGGTAATAGTTTAAAATAGATAGATAGTTCCTTTTTAAAAGAAAAAAAAATTTTGGAACAAAAGAGTAATGGTAAAATCTAACAGGAAAAAATAGCAACTTAAATTTTTTTGGAATGTTTCCCATAGATTTTTTATGCAAACGAACTGAAAAAATATTAAGAGGATGAAAACAATACTATCTCTAGAATTAGAATCCACTTGTTTTCTGAACTTTTGACCGCAAACAAAGAGACAGACTTTTCATGTTTTTACATCGAAATAAAAACTGCCTTCGGTTTTACGAGTCTGACAATGCGTTTTTGTGTGCCTCTCTCACCAAACTGAGTGATACTTGGCTTCCTTTTTTCTTGCTAGAGGTTAATTTTGCTTACAATACTCTTCAAAGCAGGAAGTGAAAGAGGCCACTAAACATCAGACGCTTTCATCGCGAACGCAAATAATGTCGAAAAAACCAAAAACAGATCCTAAGAACTAGGGTAACAGGTGTTTTTCGGTGCAACAATGTGTACCTATGAAGGTCAAGTTTGTGGTTAATGACATGTGATTGACAAATTCATGACTTCTACTCCTTAGAAGCACGTTTATTGACATACCGATAATGTATTATGTAAACGTAACATAAAACAGTCAACACATAGATCATCAAATAGGTTGACATACCTCACCTAATTCTAAAAATAGGGAGCAATCGCAATGGTGTCCCAAATAGAGTATTTAAAATTTTTAATGAAATTAATTGCAGAAAGAATGATGGAATACATTGGAAACAGCTCTCTGTGTATTTTAAATTAGTGCGTCGTTAGGTTATTCATATTATACGAATTTAATTTTTTTTTTCCTTATCAGAATATTATGATTCAGTTTTCAGAGTTAAGTGGACAGGGCTCCACATACATGGATCAGTTCCAGTGGAAGATTCTCCTAGTTCGCTCAGGGGGCAGAGGCTCGAGTTTGAAACTCTGTCCAACCAAAGACTTGTCTTGTACGCAGGGTCTGGCGTATGTTACATTTGTCGTGGCTTCGAATGTAGTCACGTTGGCTGGTATGAAAGTTGGAAGAGTGGGGTGCCAGCTCAAGTGTTGACCTCGTCCTCCGACTAGAATTCGAGGTTTGAATCTTTTCATTCGGTATTGATCCCGGACTAGACCCGGTGCATCCGGTTTTTCAACGTGCGGCGCCGCTGCCACAACGCAAGTGCGGTGTGAGATACATTAGATCCAATGGAGTAGTGCACACATGCCTCCAACGCCGCACGTCCAACTTTCGCGCAATTTGTTCCGCAGTTCCCCACGGCACCGCAGCTCGCCGCACACGCTTCTCCGGTCTGAAATACCTTGTTTTCGTAATTTAATGGAATATATATAATGATTAATAAATGGTTGTGTCCAGTAACGTCTATTTTGTTTCAATATATACTTTTTTTACACCAAGTAAGCGAAATAAAAACTTTTTTTTTTCCATAGAATATTTATTGCAAATGGCGCGAAATGAGTACTTGCGTCATTTCACGGTTATGTGTGCATAGTTCGGTGCCGCAGCGGCGCGGCACGTTGAAAAACCGGATGTGTGCGCCGGGCCTGAGTTCTTAGTGTCGCTCCAGTGCGATGTTAATTAACTACCTACATAGTTCGCTCGTGAGTTTGTAACATGCGTCTTGAATTGAGTTACCAAACGTCCAGAATTTGTAAACAATCCAAATGTGGTATTGCTTGAATCGCTTTGTGTAATAGAATATATTAGTTAACGGCAGTTCGCGGAATGGTAAATGCCGAGCCAGATTTTACGAGAGGAATTTTTTATTTGTAATATTATTTCTTTGTAACAAAAAATGTTTAATAGTTGACCCTTCAATGTTCTTTTTTTTTTACAAAACTCCTACAATAAATTTTTATTTCTCCGGACTTTCCCTGAGATGTCTGGAATTGTAACTGAGTTTGTTGGGACTTCCATTATTACTTGTTAGGCGTGGTAACCCAAGTCCTGTAGAAGCAATTTCATTCACTACGAAGTATAAAAACACACCCCTACTCTCTCTTCCAAGGTTTAAACACAGTAATACGAAAATTAGATATATCTCAGAATGAATTTTAATTTAATTATTCCCCGTTGCAGGAGCTTTTTTACATAACTATCAGAGTTACGAATATTGCTGCAACTTAACTTACAATGGGTTGTATTGGATATATTGTTGCCTATGCTATTTTTCTACATGTATTCAATTTTTTTTTATTTGTATCGCTATTTTTCAACGAGAAGTTAAAGGGTATTACCCTGCCGGAACAGCGTGGGTTAATGTTTATTTTGGGTTCCGTCGAGGATGAAACAATAAGTTACAGTTCACTGAATAAATTCATTCATATTTGAAAGGCAAACTGTTTCCCCAATCCTTTATACCAAAAACGAAGAAAAATTTTCCCCAATTGTTTCTTGTTTAATGGTTGGACCAGGAAGAGTTGTGAAATAGAAAGTTTATATACATTTCGTTGAACCTGTAGACAAAAAATAGTTCCGCTATCGAGTAGAGGCCTCATTATCACCGCAGTTACAGAAAAAACAAAATGGTTGAAGTTAATTTCATTCGTTCTATGAAAAACAAAATCGCTATTATTAGTATTTTCAAAACGTATAACAAATATTAAATGCAAGTTAAGAATCTACGAGGGTCAAGAGATTCAAGTCTTTCAGTGACAATCGAAATGAATCAGATTGAAATATTTAACTTTTTAAAACTGAAAACATATTACTGGAACTTCAAATTCAAAACTTATATGAAAATTTAAGTTAGCAGAAATCCTTAATGTTCTAAAAAATTGACAATAATTAGCTTTTCATGCCTGCACTATACAGCGCATTTTCCAGTCCTCATTTGGAGCTCAATTCCTCAATTCCTCCAGTCCTCATTGGCTCAATGGGTTTGAGCACTGCTGTAGCAACTTGCGAGTTGAGAGGGACGCAGGATATGTCTATTTACGCTTTGTGGATGTCTATTTATTTAATGGTGTTTTGCGCAAATATGGCCCTTGTGCAATAAAACCCAATCAATCCTCATTTCTTGCTTTTGTCGCTTAAGGGTAATATTTAACTACCTGAGGTAAAATTAAACCAGCCCATCACTTTTGAATCGTTTCCATATAATTCCAAGTTTTGACATTGATAAAAACTGTACACATTGGGCGTTCTGTTAACAAAAAAATTAGATGATCCGTATACATAAATCAGACCTGATCAGCAATCCTCGTTTCTGAAACGAGAAAACTCGTTTTCCGAAAAAATTCAGGGAAGCTAAACTAGTTTAAACTTTGCCAAAATGATAAATTTACAATTGGGAATTTCGTAATAAGATGCACTGCAAAATCAAGGGCCCGGTGGCCTGGTCGGTAAAGCGTCGAGCTCATGACTGACTGATCATGAGTTCGAGCCCAGCCGACTGAAAACTCCCGTGTACGCTAAAAGTGACTGGTGCACGAAAAATCTGTCGTGGTCACAAAGTCCTCCAAGTTCCCATAATAAATCAATACCTCTGGGGGTGCCGAACCAAGGATTAGTTGGTCTCTGGTTTGGATCAAAATTAAAACCGTATTTTGCCTGAGGATGATTGAATGTCGTAAAAATGTGACCCTTCCATAAAAACGAGACGTGTCGGCTAAAAATTCGAGCCAAGTCGGACTTCCTCCCAATGGGGCTCACTTGCATGGAAGCCGCAACCCCCTCGCCTCTTGCCGGCTACGACGGGCCTGGCACTCCTGCCAGTGTAGGCATAAGAAACAGCTGCAAAATCAAAACTACTATAGACTAACATTTTTTTTTTTAACCACGAGTAATCTTCATCTAAAGCCTCTCCAAACGAAAGATCCACATTGCTACTAGTTGGATATTTTTCATGCGCGAATTAAAGCAAAACTGTACAAGCGTTAAAAGGAAGATACATCTGCACAAGTTAAGCACTGAATGCTTGGATTCCATATTTGTCCTGCCAACGAGCTAATTTGGTACATTGTCCGGCGAACAGATGTTGAGGAGTAGCAATAGCGGCAGATAGCAGACTTTGGACACAGCAGTGGCTCTTAACTTCAATTTCCTAAAGGGCAGCATTTTCGAAGAAATTACGGTAAAAAGTCCGAAATCCTCCGGACATCAGCCATTTCGGATTATTTGCATTTTTGCCAAAAAAAAACTTAATCTAATCCACCTACACTTTCGTTTGCAATAGTAAAATAGCAGATAGAATAGGAATAATATTTTAAAAAAGGAAAAAAACCTTTTTAATACAATGCAACAAATTTTATACTTGCAAATCTTCTCATTTTTCTGTGTGGTATTTACTCCGAACATATCCGTTATTTTGCGTTGTTTCATCAATTAGGTCCAGGTTTTAACTTCTTGTTCTTTAAAAATTGTCGGAAAAGTATAAAAAAGTGAGAAAAACAAAAAACGCTGATTATCAAACGTCCAGATTTTTGACAATTTCGGATGTCCGGATTTTTGATTTTGTACTGTACTTCTACAACCTTTGAATGACGGTTTGTGGGATATTTAAACGACTCATACCCACCATTGATATTCATTCAAAGCCCTCAGTGTAAATTTGCATCCGTATCGTACATTTTTATTATAAAAACGCTGAAAAACACTTTTTAACCTGAAAACAGACTGTCCCTACCCTACCAGAATAAAAATCGTTACATATTTTTCCAAGATCCCCTTTGGACCTTGTGTTCCGAAAACATGGTACTTTATGTGTTTAAATATTTTTCTCTTAACATTTCCTGCAATTATTTTGTATCATAGTTAAATACTATTAATATAGTGATATTTTCAAATTTGAATATTACTCGATGATAATCTGCCTATTTTGCTTTGCATAAATACAGTAAACTCTCAAAAACTCGAACCTTGCGAACACGAATTTCTGCTAAGTCGAAGTTTCTTAAAAGTTCCACTGTTCCTTTCCTGCAATATAAAATGAAAAGGATTTTATCTCTCTATAATTTAAACTTCGATTAATTCGAACATATTCCCCGGTCCTTTGTGTATACCCCTTTGGCTCCCGGAAAGGGGGGGGGGCGGTCAACCCCCTGGCTTATAGATTTCTTATATAACTACAAAGGGCGTTCCATAAAAACCGAGAGTAAAATCATAAAAATTCAAGAATTATATTTACAGAAAAAAATACATCATTCTTTTTTAAAATACCTTCCCTCAAATGATATGCAACGGTTCCATCGTTCTAGCCACTTTTCAAAACAAGTAGAAAAGCCTTTTTTATGGAAGCTGCTTCACAAAGAACCCTGCACTACTGAAATAACTTCAGAATCTGTATTAAATTTTCCACCACGGAGCTTCTCCTTCAACGTCGGAAGCAGCCAGAAATCGCATGGTACGAGATTTGGACTGTAAGGGGGATGTGGCATGATTTTAATATTGCATTTGCTAAGATATTGCTGAACAGAAGTAGCGACATGCGGGCGAGCATTATCGTGATTTAATGTCCAATTCCCTACCAGTTCATGTCGCTTTCTCGATATGTGTTGTCGTAACATTTTAAAAAACGAAATATAATATTCACCATTTACAGTAGTTTTTGGAAGCACAGCATGCTGATAGATTACACCTTTATGATCAAAAAAAAAATCATCCTGACCTTTCCAGCAGATTTGGTTTGTCGGATTTTTTTCGGAGGCGGAGAATCAGTGTGTTTCCATACACTTGTTGCGGACTTGGTAAGGGGATCAAAATGATGTACCCAAGTTTCATCACCTATTATTACAGACTTTAGGAAATTCGGATAATTTTGAAGCATCTATTTCCACTCACAACATTGGTGAATTCTTGTTTGCATTTGTTCTGTAGTAAGGTGATGAGGGGCCCATCTGGAACAAACATGACGAAACTGTTAATTGTTGCGTAGAATGCGAAATAACGACGTTTTCGAAATGTTAGTTGATGCCGCTATCTCCTCGTATGTCATTCGCCGATTTTCTTGCAAGATTGCCCACACAGTGTTAACATTTCGATCACTCACAACACTTTCTGGTCGGCCAGGCTTAGGAGCCAGTTCTGCAGAAAAACGTCCTTTTTTGAAATCACAATGCCATCTAAAAATCGTACTAACCAAAACATTTGTCTTTGTAAGCTTCTTTCATTAACTTAACTGTTTCTGGAGCTGTTTTGCCCAAACGATAGCAAAATTTTATGGCAGAACGCATTTCGTTTTTTAACTTTGATCACTCACCTCCATTTCCGTAGGGCAAATAAAAACAGTTCTTTAAACAAGCACGAAACTAGGAAAATAAAATTGTCTGCTTCGTTTAGAATATTTAAAATTGTACAGGTAACGGTTTGAAAAAAATCGTCTGCACTTTTATTATTTAATTTTGCGGTGTTGCCATTACGTAAAAAATTCACTCAGTTTTTATGGAATGCCCTTTGTATATACATGTATGTACGTGTGTGTGCATGTTTTTTTTTTTTGCCCGTGGGAAGTGTAAGTAGCAGGTACATGTTTCGCCTCCCCAATGGAAAAAATTCTGCGTGCGCCTATGGTATACCCTCTGTTTTTTTTTTTTTTTTTACAACTACAGCACTGCGTACATATACAAAATTTGCGCAAAGGCACATACTTTGACTCGGCGTACAAGCAAGTCGAATAATTCTTAATACGGACAGTTCTAAAGATAACAAATTCTGAAGATATATTTTTAAATGTTGCCACCGATTGGGGTCAAAATAAAAACAAAAATAAAGAATGCAACCGATTTTTAATTTTTCGCAAGGCAAGATATCAATGGGTATGCACAAACAATAATCACTTGGTATTTACGCAAACGAATTATCTAGGATGTTTGCAAAGAGCTATTTTGTTAGTTGGCTGGTTTACTCACTTATTTACGTTGTTTTCAAGATGAAAAATAAATATTTATTTTATTTACCTCGTCTTAGTTGGATTTTATATCACAAATTAAAATGCTCTACTGCCCAAATTTTTGTTCCGAAGAAAAATAAACAATATTTTATATAAAATTTAATGGTGTAAGCAGTTTACAAAGAAATAAATCTAAAAATTATTTAGTCTATTTTTATTGGATAATCAAAAACAGTACACATAAATTAAAATTTCCCATTGGTGCATTCATTTCGAACATGAAACAATTCCTTTGAATTATTACATTAAACTACAATTCAAAACATATTAATTTGTGAAACATGTTATCTTATTCTATTTAATATAACAAAAACAAATTGAATATCAATAGACAAAGACAATATCCAGATATGTTAATAACAATAACATTAAACATAAAACTCAAAATAGCTGCCATAATCTTTTTTGAACCAGAATGTTTTTCAAATTTCATTGGTTCATAAATGGGTGGCCTAAGGGATATACAATATTTGTTACTGATAAACTATTATCTGATTGAAAAGTCTTTAACAGGCATTGATACTTTAAATAACAAACTTTCAATTCTTAAGTCATACAAGTTTGCCTTTTAAACATACTACTTATAAAATGTTACTATAATCAAAATGTGGTGGCAATAATTTACAAATACTTTAGAATTCCTTTTAAAAATCTCCTTTATAACAAGATATTTAAATTTGTGATGAGCCTAAAGACATTTTTCAATTAGTGGGGAAAAGTGGTTACATGTAATTCTAAAAGAGAACTATAACTGTATCACCAACATACCAACAGTCAAAATATTTAAGCTCTCACAGCCTTTGATAACTGGATAAATGATGTGAGCAGCACAAGCTGCAAGTTATTTACATTCTCTTATCAAATTTTTAAAATTTATATAAAATGATCTAGAAAAATAAAACATTTTAGTAAGATATGAAAAGTAATTTAATATTATTATGTAAATGAAAATACTTAAAGAGCGAAGAAGTAATATCAATGTAATCAGTAGGTCATTTCAAAGGGTTAAATTTAAAATTTGGCATTTTAAGAACAGTTTTAGCATTTTAAAATTCAAAAGCATAAATGCTATTCGAAAAGTAGAAATAATTTGCATCACCCCAATAATGAGAATGCAATGAAGCAACACAGAACTTAATTTTTTGTACTTTTTAAATTTGAAAGTCAAATAAAACTCGTTGAATTTTAGCCATAATTCTGAAACAAGAATCTAATTTTAAAATTTGTTCCTCATGTGAATAAAGAGAATGTTTATTTGTTTTTATTTTCAAATTTTCTTTAAAACCTCATGCTTTTCAAAAACAAAAAGTTTTATGTGGTGTATATTTTAGTTTTCTATAGCAGTGACATAAAACTCAATAAAGTAGTAATCACAGTCCTTATTATGGATTTTAGTTGTATGAATCGACATTATCATAAGTATATGATGCTTAATTACTTTTCTAAAGTTTAAAAACACTGAAATCACATTATTCTTAACTATATTTTCATAGGCTTACACATATTTGTAGATACTCTCTAACTATAGAACTGTCAGACGATATTATCACATGAGGTTTTAATGATTTTAAGGTTGTTTGGGAATTAGTAAAGAGAAATATTTAAAAAACAACAAGGCCATAATTGCAGATTTTTATAAAAATTGACAATATAGATAATAATTACTATCAAACTCTAAAAAATTAGTTACAGGTGCAATTACTTTATCTTTATATTTAAAACCAAAACAAAATTCCTAAACACATATCAGAGTAAACAGGCAAACATTTATTTAATCTGTAACTACAGAAACACATTAAACATTTCTATGTATGCTAATATAATTATACTCAATTTGTGTTCAAGCAAAATAATTATATTTAAGTCACTATGCCCTGCTCAGAAACCAATGCTAAGTACGTTTTCTTAATTTTTTCTGAATATTTTGCAAATTTTAATGAAAAAATATTTGTTTAGTTATGAAAGGATTTACTTGTTTGCTTTGTTCTTTCTTTGTCAGAAAGCCTTTGTTTTTATAGCTTCTGAATATCTTGTATAATTTCAGAAGCCATTGTGAATAAGTTCACTTTTTTACAATTTTTACATAAACTTTGAAATAAGAACTAAAATTCTTCTTTTGCTATGTGTTAGTAACACTGAGGCCACGTTCGTAAATAATTTTTTGAAAAAAGCGTAAACCAAAAAATAATTAGTCCTGTGACCTCCGTTTCACCAGTTCTGCAGTTGCATTTACGAATGCTTCCATACATTACAACACGAACTGATGAAACACAAAACAATTTATTTTACATAAATTTCTTATGTTTTAACTTGCACATCCTGAACATATATTGTTTGTTGCAGAGCCTACCGTTAGAAAAATAGATTTTATATACTTTTCTAATTAAATTAATAAACCAAAAATTTTAAAAACCAATGTATTGAAAAACATTTATTTTCTCAATTTTGGTTTTCTGGACTTAATTGCATCGACTTCTGAGCAACTCATATATAACCTATAGATAAAGGTTTAATAACCTCATAAGTAAATAAGACATGCATTGAAGTGCCAGGAAAACTGGTAATGACGAGAACATGCAAAATACATAGCAGCGCTATGTTGCACGTTGTACACAAAAACAGACAGAAACCAGAAAATTCACGAATTGGTGATGGAAGACCAATGAAGAACCATATACGAACTCTCGGATTTGTCTGGGGTGTCCAGGAGTTTTGAGTCTTGCCAGCACATTTTGAGTGAGGAAATGAAAATGAGAAGAGTTGCAGCGGAATTCGTGCTTTGTTTTCTTACAGCAGATGAAAACTGGCCCTTCAAAGCATGTTGTAAACTGAAGAAACAAGAGGAAAATGACTTTTTTCCAAAGTCATTACAGGCGTTGAAAGCTGACGCTACAGGTATGTACCCGAAATGAAATGACAATCCCGTCAGTAAAAGTCTACTGGTTCACTAAAACACAGCAGGTGAAATCAAATATCAAGACGATGCTGATTTGTTTTTGAGTGCAGAGGTGGCGTTCAGTTAGTGTTCATTGCACTGGGTGATACGGTTAACCAGGTATTTTACTTAAAAGTTTTAAAGAGTTTGCGAGATACTCGGCTAAGAAAATAGCCCAAATGTTGCAAAGTGGGGAGTGATGGTTCTACCATGACAATGCATATGCACACCTCTTTGCTCGTCAAGCAATTTTTGACCAAAAATGGTACGACTCCACGATCTCTATTCACCCAATCTCGCTCTGCATGATTTTTGTTTTGTTTCCAAGGATGAATAAGGACTCTAAAGGAAAACGTTTTGTGGACATGGATGTTAAACAAAAAAAAGATGTGACAGGTATGGACCCGAAACGAAACAACAATCCAGTCAATGAAAGTCTCCTGGTTCACCTCGCCTCCCCCCCCCCCAAAAAAAAATGGCAGGGCAAATCAAATAGCAAGACGATGCTGATTTGTTTTTAATTGCAGAGGTGGCGTTCAGTTAGTGTTCATTGTACTAGGACTAGGTGATACTGTTAACTAGGTATTTTACTTAAAAGTTTTAAAGAGTTTGCGAGATACTCGGCTAAGAAAATAGCCCAAAATGTGGCAAAGTGGGGAGTGATGGTTCTACCGTGACAATACATATGCACACCTCTTTGCTCGTCAAGCAATTTTTGACCAAAAATGGTATGATTCCACGATCATTATTCACCCAATCTCGCTCTGCACGATTGTTTTTGTTTCCAAGGATGAAAAAGGACTCTAAAAGAAAACGTTTTGTGGACATGGATGTTAAACGAAAAAAATTACATAAGTTTTTAGAAGTATTCCTTTGATGGAGTTTACGAACAGCTTTCAGAAGTAGGAGAAACACATCAACCATTGTATTGAGGCACACGGAGAGTACTTTGTGGGTGACTAAAGTATGAACTTGTAAGAACAAATACTATAAAAAATAGTATTTACAAATACTATTTTATAAATTCTGTCCGGTTTCTTTTGGGTTCCCCCTCGTATAAAGCAACAGAAATCTGTGGTAGCATCTTTAGCTCTTTCTGCTATGACAATGGAAAGTTATAACGATTTCTATGCAAGTTAATAGTCGGAGCTCACAAGGTGGGTCATAGCATTTTTCGGAAGCAGAGGAGTTTGAATTTTCACATACTACCATTTCAAGAGCGTACTGCCATTATAAAATTATGGTAAAATCTGTAATTAACAGCAGTGCGGCCATAAAAAGACTGGGCGAATGAGGGCTGGCAGAAATCGTTTCATGCGATAAGCATGCAACACTGCCTCAAATGACATTGAAATTCAATGCTGTGCCCACAACAAACATTAATATGAGGACTGTGCAATATTCCTTCAAAGATACGAGTACCCTTGATGAATACTCGACACACAGCAAAGCGCTTAGCCTGGGCTCAGGAACACTCACTTGATGACTGGAAACGAGTAACTTATTATGACAAGTTATGTTTCCAACAGGTTGGTGGAAGGCTACATGTGTAGACAAACATCAATGATGTCATGGATTTCGCATGTCAATAGGGGGATTGTACAGGCTGGTGGTGGCTTTATAATGGTATGAGAGGTCTGTGTTTAGCAGGCATTCAGAGGGACCCCTGGTATATCTACAAATGTCTGACAGGTGAACACTACATGCTACACCTTTCAGGCAATTTACACCTATACTTGTCTTGCAATTATTCTGAGGGGTTTGGATTTTTTCAACAGAACAATGTGCCACTACATAAGTTTCAACAGGCTAAATGATAGTTAGGAAACATAATGAGTTTGGGGTATTGCCATTCTCACTAGTCATCAGATTGCGATGTTATCGAGCACATCTGGGGTGTCAATCAACATGATGTGGAACCCAAAAATCCTACAGGTCAGAATACAACAGAATTGTGAATTGCTCTGCAGGAAGTATAGTATTCAATGCCTAATGCCTATAGAATACTCCCACAAAGTTGTGGAATCCATGCCTCATCGCATTTCTGAAGTTCAAGGCTCACAAGAGATGTCTACTAGGCAATAGACTTGTGTACCAGTTTTCCTGTCACTACAGTATAATAATACAATTATGAGTTTACAGTATAAAAAAATACAATTATGAATATGTATAGAAAAATACAGCTTAATAGCAAAGTTAACCTTCTTCGTCCAAAGTTAACCTCAAAAATAAAGCCCCCGTCCTTATTTTTAAAGTTCATAACAAATATTACATAAAGTATAGCACAGTTTGATAAAGTTCTAAGTATTGTTAACAAAGATTATGTCTATTTAACATATTATTTCAATAGTCACAATGAATATCTACTTTCACATTTGCTGTGTTATGTTTTATTAGTGATATTAGAGTCTTAGCAATTTATTGAAACAAAATAGTTTAATACAGTATGAGAGAAGAATAAGCCAAGATCAAACTTTTTTTTGAAAAATTTGGTAATAAACATTTAAGTTTTCTTAATTTAGTAAAACATATTCCTCATGTTATTATCACTTGAGTGAATTATTTTAACCACATCTGTGTCTTGTGTCGATGTCAGTCTGTCAATACACAACAAAATTGCAAAATATAAGGGATTTAAAACCTTTACACTCCACAATATAATCTCCACTCAGCTAAGTTTTCTTATTTCTATTTTATTAAAAGTGATACAGTTTCTCTTATAATTTGTATAAAATACTGATAACATGGAAATATACAGGATCTTTAACGAGGTGAAATAGCACCATGAATTAATATTTGAGTCATTGGCTTAAATACTTTAACAATCTACAATATGAAATAATTTTTTAACCTCTTAACTGAATTAGCTTGGGAAGAGTTCATTTTTAATGGATAACCAAATAACAATTCTCACACTTTTTAACATGTAACATCTTTACCAATGCTTTATCAGGTACAATTACAGAATACAACAGGCATTGATTAGCATGTATGTGTAAATAAATGTAAAAGAGAAATAAACATGATTTCCCAAGTAGTTAAGGGGCTAAAACATACTTTTTCAAGGTTTCATAGTAACTGACTTCATAACACAAGCTTATACTACTCCTTCCATATAACTTGTATTTAAATGCTGTATAAGGGTTTGGATAAATGCCATTTCCTTACGAGTATTTTCAAATATGACAGAAGGATCTTCAGAAGTACAGCGTAAACAGTTGGGAGCCATCACCATAGCTAGGTTCTTCGCATCCATTTTGGTAACAGCACAATTTTCTTCAGCAGCAAATACCTGATACAAATAAAAAAGTTTAATAAAAATTACATCCGCTTACAAGAAACATATTTATAGTATACCAATGGAATTAATTTCTTTACACTAACCTTAAAGGAACAATACTTCAGAATAAACTTTTGAATTTGAAGATTGTTTATTTCTACTAAAAAGTTTACACATGAAGTTTGGTTCAAGAATAGTAAATTGTGCAGAAATTATTACATAATATGGGATCAAAAGTTTTTTTTTTGTTGCAAAAAATAATGGGTCACATAAGCACTAATTTTCTAAATATTTTCATTATTTTAATTCACAGAATAATTTGTATACATATAAACCAGGTGGCAGGTGTATGACTCCATTGCATAGCAAGATATATTTTTTGTACTGAAACACCTGATTTTTCTTAAAGACGTTTGTGTTAAAGCAAAATTTAATACAAAAATTTCAAAACTAAGAAAACACAGTGAATTTCTTATTTTCTCTTAGACAGATACAAGATTAAACAGATTATCTAAAATTAATTGTAAGAAAATCCAGAGAAAACTTATGTGCAGCAAACAGTTTGAAATTTAAAGGAAAACAAAAAATCTGAATCAGGAAGGAAAACACATTTTTGCAGACCTACCATACATATCTACAATTGATTTTAATTTATTAACAATGAAACCACCAAAAATGATTGCAATTTGAAAACTTTGTTTTACAATTGAGAGTTTGATACTAGTTAACTTTTAAAGAAATTGTTTTAATTGATTTTGAAAGTCCCCTGTCACTATGGAAATATTTTTTAATTACTGAGATCCACCATGTACTCACTTGTAAAAACCGAATGAGGTATGAAAAGACCAGGCGATTTAGTTCTGGCAAATTTTTCACAATTTGAACAGCAGCATCAGGATCATTGCAATATAAAATACATTCTTCATAGCATTCTGCTGGTATCAGAGGTTCAAAAAGCTCTCGGTACCATTGCTTGAGTAAAGATGCAGGAACATGGGGATCATCACACATCATGAGTTCCCACTGATCGATTTTCATTTTCATAGCATTAATTTCATCGATATCACCTGGAACTCTGGAGTAAGAAAGAAATATGGTTTAGTGGTCGTATTAATAGACGTAAATTTGTCAGTAATTATCTTTTGGAGAATATCCTCCAAAGGAGAATAATTGAAATTTTCTTCCAAAGGCATAAAGAATTATGAAAATACCAAGCAATATATTTTCTAATCAATGATGAATAAAAAAACATAATAAAAAATATCATAAATGTAAAAATACAATTTCAGAAACTATCATCAGGAAAAATATGTCTTGTACCATGCTCTTTTCAACAATTTTGCTCCAAGTGTGAATTATTTGCTTCTTTGACAATATGCGAGTTCACAAAGAGTTTGTTTTTAATATTTCCCCAAATAATAAGTTTAATGTATTAGCAGTAATGTATGCAAATGTATCATGGTTTTCAATCAAAATAAATAATTTCTATAAAATAGTGCTTATAAATACTAAGCTTCCATTAAAAGTAATTTAATAGAAAATATGGATTATTCTTTACAATTACATTGGTATGATGGTACAAAATTAAATTTTTTTCAAACCCAATTGGAATTTCTGATTTCATAAGGGTCCCACTCTATTTCAGAAATAAAATTCCCTGACTTCTCCAAGTTTTCCAGACAATTTTTTACAAAATTCCAGGTCATACTTAAGTAGTTCACAACATTTTTAAAGTGAAAAAACTAAGAAATAATTTAGCATTCAATAGCCAATAATAAAAAAAAATTTAAGAATTATACACTGCAAAAATAAATACACAAAGCACAAGTAATTTTTGACTTGAGTCAATTTCTTATTTTAGTATATCAAAGAATGGAATTTTTCAATTTAAGCCAGCGGACAAAACAAAATTCTTTACCAGTTAAATATCAGCTGTTTCTTTTAAAATTGGTTGAAAAATTCAATTCATAAAAAAAAAGTGATACGAAACTGTACAAATCTTATCGGCTTTTTTCTCCAAAGCATCTGTGAAGCCTTGATCAATCATTTTCCAGGTCAATAAGGCAATTTTCCAGGTTTTAGATAAAAATTCGTAATTTTCCGACTTTTTGGCCAAAATTAAATTTTTTGACAATTCCATGTTGTCCCTGACCCATATGGGAACCCTGTTTCATGTAGTGTAGCCATTTTTCATTTAAATAAGATTTTAAAACAAGTTTTTAAATTGAATAAAATTGACCTTTCTTTTATAAACATTGTTTTCTTTACCTAAATATTCCTTCAGTTTGAGCTCCATTCAACTGAAGAACAGTTTCTGATAAAGTAGTTTGTATCCAAGGTAGGCAATAATTGGGGTATCTTTTCCTTTGTAAAGTCATCACTTCCTCAAGGCTATTCCCAAACATTGAAGGTCGGAAAATTTGAACCTATAAAATTTAAAAGAATATTAGATGTGAATATTGATGCCTGAAAATTTATGTATTCGAAAAGGGAAATGTCAGCAGTTTTAACAATTATAACTAACTTCTACTATTATAAAAGGAAGTGTCTCTGTGTGCATTTATTTATGTGTACGCAGTGTCCTGACGAATCTATGGCACTTACAATAATGTAATTTGGCTCACCTGCAGTCCGAATGTTTTGGGATTTTTGAATGAAGCCCGAATTTTAAAATTTAATCTAAGACATTTTAAAATTAATTTATTGACATATTTAATTATTATTGTTTTCCTTAGAATGGCAACAGTGTAAAGATATGACAGAAACTAAATTTATTTTTTCCGAGCAACGATTTCAGTGGACGAACAAAGCAAATAAACTTTTAACTGTAGGTATGAAGTTCTTTTTTCTATCGCCTAGATCGTTAACAATAAAGATTTCAACGGATTTTAAATCTGCGAAAATTTTACATTAGATTGATACCTAATACATTTGATTTTTTTTAAATATAACTTTTCAATTGAATATCTTTTATATTTTTGCAAGAGATTGTGACGTCACACCTACTGGATCTCTTTGCAATTAAATGTGAAAGCATAGCAATCACCGGGGTTGGCGAGCATTATTGAGCAGTGGTCACAGTCATGAGCAAGGAAAATTTTAACAGCAAAATTTTAGGCTAGTAACTTACATTTTTAATTATTAGTGTAGTAGAAACACAAGAAATTTTGTCAACATAGAATCAAACTGTTATGCACCAAATGAAAATAGTTAATGAAGAAATATGTGCAAATTTAATTACCCTGGACTGTTCAATCTCTTCTACAGTGGGTTTTCTCAAACTTCTTGCAGCCCCTTTATGAGAGATTTGCTCTAATCTCTTGCCACACACCAAAGCATATTGGCTAATTTTCAGCTGAAAAAATGAACAACAATTTATTGCTTATTTAAAACTTTCCATCACATATATAAATAATTCAAATTAAAGGGTTTGTATCTTTAATAGCATAATTGAAGTTGTTTGAGACAAGTTCCAAGTGAAAGAATGTGATGACGATTCATTAAAAAGATCAGAGCCACAGTATATAAATAATTTTTAAACTTTGAAAACATTTGTTTCTTCACTTTGTGAAAAAAACTGTCCTGAAATAAAATATTGAATTTTTAGGATACTTGTAAAGAAAAACATTATATAAATTCAATGACCTAACAAAAAAAAAATGAAAATTCTAAGCAAATGGTCAGACAAAACTTTCCAAATCCTAGTTACAAGAACACCAAACAAATTACAAAAATGAAACAAATAATTTGTTAGTTTTCAATATTGTTGGAAACATTTTAATAACATCAATTTTGTCTTCATCTTTCATTAAATAAACCAATTGGAAAAAATTATGTTGAATAGCTTTTTATAATACAATAATTATTTCAAACAGGGTGTATGCCGATTGAAAACAGATTAATTTATATCAAGTAATTTTTTTATTAAAAAAATTATTGATTTAAATTAAAGTTTTTAAAAATTCATTTTCCTTTCTGTATTAAGTTTATACAAATTTAAATAAGATGCATGTCACATGCATTCAAATAAGTTAAGAACTATATTAAATGAGCTAAGTAGTATGTTTATGAAAAAAGTCACAAGGAAAACGTTTTCTGAAGTATCACAAAATCCTTCTAATTTTTGCACATAAATTTTTATAATTGTTAATTTTAATATTTTAATTTTATTTTGTGATATATGCTTATTTATTTTTATTTAAATTTTAACTGGAAAATTTTATGCATTTTGATCCCTAGAAATTCTTTAAATTTTACAGTATTGCTGTATTCAGGGAATTGAAATTTGGAAAGCAAAAGTTAATTCACTGATAATAGTTAATAGTCGGATGATTGAGTATGTTAACAAAATAGATAATGGATTGAAGCGGAAAGCTATTTTAACAATTTTTTTCAAAGCAAGCTCAAAATTCCATTTAAGTGGCATAATCTACAAGAATGCTATTAGAATTATTCTATGCTGTTCATAAAGAAAAACTTAATTTTCTTGTATGTTAAGTATGAACCTTTTTTATATAACTTTAATATTCATTTAAAATACTTAAATAATTATCAAAGCTCAGAGAAAATTTGAAAAACAGGCGTTTACTTACAAATACAAATATTGACGACCAGCTACAGGCTCAAGCCCAACAAGGCTGGTCCTTTGTTTATGAATTCTCCAATTCCCACCGACTATCCAATTGTGTCTTAAATTCGTACACTCCCTTTGAATTAACTATATTTTCTGGCAACAGTGTTCCAACTGTCTATTACCCTATTAAAGTAGTAGTTTTTCCTTAAATCTCGATTAAAATGTGTCATTCAATTTATACCCATGGCCCCTTGTTCTGTTATCCCTATTGAAATTTAAGCCCTCTGTGTCCCCTTGTTTTACAAACTTGAAAAGCTGAATCAAATCCCCCCCTCCTTCTTCTTCTTTCCAGTGTATACATGTTTAGCTTACTTAATCGTTCATTATAGTCCAAATTTGCTAGCCCCTTTATTATTTTTGTAGCTCTGTGTTGAACCCTTTCAATTGATTCTATGTCCTTTCTCATATATGGAGCCCAGAATTGTACAGCATATTCTAGATGTGGTCTTACTAAACGCTTATATAATGGCAAGATTATATTCTTATCCCTTGAAGTTACAGTCTTTTTAATATACCCCAATAACCTATTAGCCTTTTTACCCGCAGCTGAACATTGGTGACCCATTTTAAAATCCCTGTGAATTATCACCCCAAGATCCTTGACTGTTTCTCCCTCCTTTACCTTTACTCCCTGCAGACAGTACTCGACTCCACTGTTCCTGTAACCCATATGCAGAACTTGACATTTCCCTACATTAAATGACATACCCCATTTTACAGCCCATTCGGATATCTTATCAAAATCTCCTTGTAAATTTTCTATCTGTAACTTGGTATCCACTGTCCCCCATATTTTTAAGTCATCTGCAAATATACTGATTCTATTCTTGATCCCCTGACCAATATCATCTATGAAAATTATAAATAAAATTGGTCCCAAAACTGATCCCTGAGGCACCCCACTTATAACTTCTGTCCACTGTGAATAATTTCCTTTTACCTGCACTCTCTGCTTTCTACCCAATAACCAATTTTTTATCCATATTAATGTTTTTCCCTGAATCCCCAGCCTTTCCAATTTAAACAGTAATGCCTCGTGAGGTACTTTATCAAAAGCCTTTTGAAAATCTATGTACATGATATCCACACTGCTCTTATTATCCAGCTCCTCAGTAATTTTTTTGTAGAACTTCAAAAGGTTTGTAGAGCAGGATCTGCCCTTCCTAAACCCATACTGATTCTCTGATAACAGTCCTCCCTCCTCCAATTATAACATTATATGCTTTTTTAACAGAGATTCAAATATTTTGCAAATTACTGATGTTAGACTTACTGGTCTATAGTTGCCCGGATCACTTTGTATTCCCTTTTTGAAAATTGGAGTTATGTTGGCCAACTTCCAATCCATTGGCACCCAACCTGTGCTATATGTTGAATTAAATATCGTGTGAATTACTTCCCCAGTTCTTCCGCGCATTCCACTAGTACTCTCGGATAAATATCGTCTGGCCCTGGTGCTTTAGATGGCTTAATTCTTGTCAACTGATGTACTAATTCTTCCCTGTTGAATTTGCATTCTTTAATTATACCCCCTGCAAAGGCTCCATCCTTGGGATCCTTTTTTAAACTATAGTTACCATTGAAAAACTCCAGAAAAAAGTCATTTAACACGTTTGCCATTCCCACCTCGTCTTGAATTAATTCACCTCCCTTCCCCTCTAACGGGCCCAGTGTAGTACTAAATTTATTTTTACCACTTGCATATGCAAAAAATTCTTTTGGGTTTATATTTATTTCCCTTGCTAATTTTTCCTCCAAGGACACCTTTTGCTTCCGACTAATAGTTTTAAACTCCTTTCTGGCTTTCTGATAAGCCTCCTTGTCCCTGTCGTTACCAGTGCTTTTATATACCCTGTATGTTCTTTGTTTTAATTTTAAAGCTTTGTGTGTTTCCCCTGAAAACCACATAGGGAGCAATTTTCTAGATTTTCCTTTTTTCCTGAACGTTACATGTTTTTTTAACACCCTGTCTAACTTATTCTTGAATTCCTCCCATTGTTCAGAATGATGCAGTGCTAATAATCCCCCTTTGAATGTTTTCTTTAACTCTTCCCTTATCTTATGAAAATTTACCTTTCTGAAATTTGGAATTATTCTACTATTGATTGTGTATGCTGACTGAAAATTTATACTTAATCTGATACTTCTATGATCACTTTCTCCCAGTGGCTCACCTATAACCAAATCCTGCACCCTATCCTCATCATTGCTAAAAATCAAATCCAATATTGCATTGTCCCTAGTATCCTCATACACCATCTGGTACAAAAAACAATTCTGTATCACTTCCAAAAATTCTGCCCCTTTCCCATTTGTAGCTAGATTGTTTGTCCAGTCAATATTTGGATAGTTATAATCCCCCATTAAAATTAATTCTCCTTTTTGACATGCTTCGTTTATCAGATTGCACATGCCCTTTTCCTGCTCTTCGCTACAAACAGGAGGTCTATATATATTACCCAGAATTAGTCCTTTGTCTGTATTCAGTTTCACCCAGACTGATTCTATACCCTCAGTTTTACTATTTAACTTTATTTTCGTACAGTTTAAGAATTCTCTCACATAAATCAAAACCCCACCCCCTTTCCTATTCTCTCTGCCCTCCCTAAACATTGTGAATCCACTTAATTCTAAAATTTGTGCATCTTCACTACTTGCCCAACTTTCAGTAATCCCAATGATATCTATATCCTCTGCTTGTGCAATTCCCTTGAGCTCATCCATTTTATTTCTCACACTGTGAGCATTACAATAAAATACTTTTAGCTTATTTTTCACCCTTATATTGCACTTTCCCCTTGTATTATTTGTCTTGGTATTGTTTTTCTCCCTTACATTGCACTTTCCCTTTGTATTGTTTGTCTCCTGCAATTTAGACCCTGTTAGTTTTCCTAAGCAATTACTGTGTACTGTCAGCCCTGTATGTCCTTCCCATCCCTGCTTGTATACTAGTTTTTTGACTCCAGAATATTCAAAACCCGCTTGCCAACCTCCCTATTACCTATCAAGCTTAAATGCAAATTGTCCCTGCTTATCCAATCCCTCCTACACTCCTTCCAAACATCTAAAAATCTAACCTCCTCCCTCTCACACAAATCCCTTAACAACCCGTTCATCTTATTGGCCCTTTGATTTACAGGGGTGAAAACAGCCAAAATGTAAAAAAGAGGAAAATATACGTAGCGTTATTTTGAACTACAAAAATAGCTGAATAAGAATACTACATTTGTGTACTAATGTGTGTACAGAACAGTGGTGCAGCCAGAAATTTTTTCTGAGGGGGGTAGGCAAATTTTTAGTCTGATAAAACCCTACAAAGTCCACTAAAACCAATAAAATTTGTCTTTGGAAGTAGGGAGGTTAACCCATATCCTCCCATGGCTGCGCCCCTAGTACAGAATATGTGTTTACACAATAAGCATGTATTTTTGCCTATTATTTAGGTTAAAAGCTCTACAAAGTCCACAAAAAAACAATGAAATTTGTCTTTGGAAAAGTGGGAGGGGGAACCTTACGTGTAAATTCAAATTGTGTAAGAGAGAAAAAAAATCTAGGCAACTGTAAACAGTATAAATAAGTTGCATGAAGTTGAAAATGTTATTTTTATGAATATTTTTGAACATCTCACCAATGGTGAGATTTAAGAGTTACAATTTTTCCAAAACCTTGACACAAAAATGAAATTAACAGGAAATAAAAATGCTGTTACAAAAGAATAAATCAAATAAATACTATTTTTATTAAATAGCATAAATTTTATATGAAAAAAAAAATAAGTAGACATCAAAAATAAAAATGGCACAGCTTCAGTCTACGTTTATAACAAAGGCAACGGACTTGGCGCTTTTTGGCGCACTTCTAGTAGCGAGTAATAACAGGCTAAAGTTCCCCATCTGCATAACGGTTATTGCGGATTTTAATACAACCTGGTCAAGTGTAAAGTTTTAAAATTTCATTTCAAATATTCCAGAAAGTTCTTTCAAATTCCGTTAAACTATCGCTTGATTTCATTGGTTCATTTGAAATAATTCTTTCCTTGGCGACTTAAGGCCCGATGCACACATCCGATTTTTCAACGTGCTGCGCCACTGCGGCACCGAAGCCCACTTATACACACATAACCGAGAAATGACGCACGAACTCATTTCGCGCCATTTGCGATAAATATTCTATCGAAGAAAACGTGTTTATTTCGCTTACTTGGCGTAAAAAAAAAGTATATTTTGAAACAAAATAGACGTTACTGGATACAACCATTTATTAATTATTATTTATATTTTATTTGTTTATGAAAACAAGGTAATTCCGAATGGCTGACTCATGTGCGGCGCCGTGAGGAACAGCGGTACATATTGCACGCAAGTTGGACTTGCGTCGCCCCAGCGGCGCTGGAGGCATGTACATGGTTCCCACACCTTTATCCAAAAAAAATTCAAGGACTTTTCAAAACCAAAAAAATATTTTTCAAGGACCTAAAATTTTTTATAACGACCTAAAACAAGGCATACACAAAAGTTGTCAGTTAAAAAGAAAAATATAAAAAAAAAATAATAATAATAATTTTTTTATACAACTGTTAGTCAAAAAAGGGAAAGGTTATTGTCAATTTTGGGAACAATTTGAATTTTCTTTTCTCACAGAACCTGATTTTTTTTTGCAGAGTGTGCTTCTTGTTTCAATGCTAACTTTCAGGCTACTTGCACACATATCGATTTCCGTCGTGCGATAAAATATCGTACGATAAATTCTTTTGGTGGCACGAAGAAGAGTATGAGAAGCGGCCGTCTTAATGGTGACCAGAAGTGTCAACTTAGACGGATAGCCATACTGTGGAGATCAAGACCTAGTATTATAAGTATATCACATAGTGTCAAAGCGTGAAACACCGGTTTCATTCAGAATGAGGCTCAAATGGCACACATGCTGTGGAGGAAACTAGTCTGGACAATTTCCAAGACGAAATTACACAATTATGTACTTGTTAAAAAAATCAAGTACTTTCAAGGACTTTTCACCAAGTTCCGTAATTTTCAAGGACTTTCAAGGGCCCCTAGTTAGGAAAAAAAAATTCAAGGACTTTTAAGGACCGTGGGAACCCTGATGTATGCACTGCTCCATTGGATCTAACGTATCTCAGACTGCACTTGCGTTGCGGCACCGCACGTTGAAAATTCGGATGTGTGCACCAGGCCTAAGTGCGCCAAGGTCAGACCGTTGCTACAGCTATAAACGAAGACTGTAGCTGTATCCATGTGGTAAAAAATATATAACTTAATTCAGTTTAAATTTACAACCTATTTTCGAATATAAATAACTTTTTTTTTCAAAATCTCTATATTTTTCCGTAAATATTCTTATTTTCTATTTAAATCAAATAAAACTTGAAATTAATAACTCGTATTATCCAAGAAACAATTTAACTTATTAAAACAATCATAAATATCGCCCTAAAAAGAAGCACCATTTTGAAATTTCCGTTGCAAAAAATAGCTGCAGTCTATGTTTAAAACGGTGGAGGCACCGCCTTGGCGCACTTCTAAAGTCGCCAAAGAAAGAAGTTTTAACGGATTTTAAAAGTACTTTCTAGAGTTTTCAAAATGAAAATTTAAATTTTCCGCTTGCCGAGGTTGCCATAAAAGACGAAAAACCGAACATCTTATTTTCTAGTTAAACGAAAAATCACATTAAAAGCTGATCAACTTAAAATATTTCATTTATACCTTTTCCGCCGCATCATGACGTTTCACGGCCGTTCGATAACAGCTCCGCTTTGTTAGGAAACCGTAGCTTTACCTACGAAATATACAACAACGTACGCTAACTAGTTCAAAATCCAAGTTCTCCAGGTTTGCCTATAAACTAATAAGCTTCTCACAAAGGATTCTTTTCAAAAAGGAATTTGCAAGACTTATCATCTTTTTTTACGTTTATAGAAGAAAAAAAAGGGCAAAAGTATATATTTTTCGTAAAAAATGACAAAAATCGGTCATTTTTTTCAAAAATTTACGAAAAGTCGGAAGAATCTCATCCCTGAAGTAAGGACACACTTTCCTTAATATTTTTTTTACATTTATTCTTTGGCTATAATTTCATGATATAATTTAATTCTTAAGAAAAAAATCGTAGAAAAAGCGGAATTTTTCGGAAGAAAAAAAAAGCGCAAATTCTCGAAAGAAAAAAAAAAGCGGAAATCCGCGTAAACGCGGAAGATTTTCACCCCTGGATTTAACCACCCATTACCTAACCCATACCTTGGTAGTAATCCTAATACTGTTACTTCTGCCCCATGAGACTTAATGCCTCTTAAAAGTGTTTCTGCTTCCCTCTTAAACTCAACATTAGTAGTCCTCTCTACGTCATTTGTTCCCACCCACACTACTGCCTTTTCCTCCCCTTTAACCACACCTGCCTTAACTGCCTCAACTACATGTTTTACCCTGGCACCTGGCAAGCAACACCTTGCAAAATTGCGCTTTTGACGCCCTACCATTTCTCCCAAAACCCTAACCATTGAATCACCAACCACTACCCCTCTAGTTACCTTATCCCCCAAGTTTACACATTGGACACCCTTTTCCACTCCCTCTACAGCCCTCACCTCCAAAGCCTCCAGCTCCTTCCTCAAATCACCCACCTCTAAACAACTCTTGCATGTAAATTCAACCTTCTCTGACATTTTAACCCCGCTCACACACCCCTTTCCTGCCTCAACCATATTCCCACACAAGTCACATTCCACATAGAACTCCCCACTGGCTCCCTCTGTCCTCATCTCCTTGAACATTCTAACTATACCCATGCTTATGCAAAGTAACACTCAATGCACAGAAAAAGCACTACACAAAATCAAACATACAGAAAAAGCACTAAGTCAAATGCACAGAAAAAGCACTGCACTTGAATGAAATGAATGAAAACAAACAAGACACCAAATATTTAGGCCCAACGAGACATACGTGAATTAGGCCTAACGAGACATACGTGATACAAATCACATTTTTTCAAATAGGTTATTTACATAAGCTAAATATTAATGATAAATAGGATTTTTTTCTGATCCAATTCATTTTATTTTATTTTTCATTGTTGACTTCTTTCTCTAAAACCACATCTTTAACAAAATAATCACTTTATGTAAAAATCACCAAAGAAATTCCATACATTTTATGCATATACACTGCTGTTTGTGAAAATTACAACGCTATGAAAGAATCATCAGAAAAAAAAAATTAATTCCCTGAATTACTTATAGTGGTTTAAATAAACAATCAAATTTACAGAGCAATAAAAACAAAAATAATGCCAAAAATCAATACAGGGTGGCTACAAAAATTAAAGTAAAAAGTTCCCTGAGTTTTCCCTGATTTCCAGAGTATTTTTCATGAAATTCCCTGAGTTTTTCCACATGTTCACAGAACAGTGGAAATGTAAGTAATAATGATAAACTTGACACCTGATGAACGAAAAAACTATAGGCTAATAGATGAATAAAAATAAGATAAGTAAAAAATATTTTTATTGTATTCCACAATAGACCAAATAATATAAAGTTATAGAGAGCATATTTAATTTTACATTTTTAACTATTTTGATGTGTTTGCAAAAGCAGCCATCAGCCCCTGAATCTGTCAGTGGCGCCAGCACTGGGTACATCTTTACTATTATAAAAGGAAGTTTGTCTATCTGATTTGTACGCAATGTCCTGACGAATCTATGGCACTCACAATAGTGAAATTTGGCACACAGGTGGTCCAAATTTTTTGCAATTTTTCTATCGCGCCCGAATTTTAAAATTTAATCTAAAACATTTAAAAATTAATTCATTGGAATTTAATTATTATTATTTTCTTAAGAATGGCAGCAGTATAAAGACGTGACATATTCTAAATTTATTTTTTCTGTTTCCGTTAGAATTTCAGAGCAACGATTTTAGCGGATGAACAAAACAAATAAAGTTTTAACTGGAGTTATGTAGTTCTTTTTTCTATCTCCTAGATCGTAAAAGATAGAAGAAAAATTTCAACGGATTTGAAATCTGCGGAAAATTTCATAATAGATCGATACCTAAAAATATGATTTTCTTTAAATAAATAATTTTTAAATTATAACTTTTATACTTTTGCAATAAGAATTTCGCCGCCGAGAAGAATGACCTTCATTTGATTCGAGATTCATTAATTTTGAAGAATAACGGATTCGGGTGAAGCAGCATAAATAATTAAAGTTATGACTGGTGTTCTTTGGTGCTTTTTTTCTTATCTCAGCGATTGTTAAAAATTAAATTAAAATATCAACGGATTTCAAATCTGCGGAAAATTTTACACCAGATAGATACCTTATACCTCTGATTTTCTTTTAATAAATAATTTTTCAGTTAAATATTTATATTTTCATAAGAGATTGTGATGTCACGCCAATTGGATCTCTTCGCAAACGATTTTGGCCGCATTTGACAATGACGAGTCCAACGTGAAAAGAACTGTAATGGGCAATGCCATGCTTGTATTATTATGACAGCAGACTACCCTATAAATCAATACAAACTCGTAAACTTTTCACAAGAAAAGAACCTCAGAGTTCGAAAATTTTCGAAAAATATAAGAGTTTTCAACACATATGTATTAAAAAACAAATGCATAATCTAAATGAGTATATTTGGACCAAAATCAAAATTGCCAAATTACGTATTTTGAAAAAAATTACGTTTTTCTAAATGTTGATTAAATTGGAACCGGATGTTTAACTTTTAAAGGTTTTTCCGGCCGTTAGTATTTTTCAAAGTCGCAAGCTGCTACGTTCCTATTATTGACATTAGGGAACGTGGCACAGCTGTAGACTTCGGTTACAGGATTTCCAGCCGTTACAGGTTAAATAAAACAGTATACAATGTATACAACTCTTTTTTCTGGATATTTACGTAAAAAAATACACTTCTCATTTTCCGAATGAAAACAAAATTGGCGACATTTTGATTTTGGTTCAAAGTGGCGCCCAGATGGCTAACGCAAAAATTCCAAAAAGGTGCCATTTGCAAAACGAAATTCCAACTTTTTCCCTGAGTTAAACGAAACTTCCCTGAATTTTCCCAGAAAATACTTCCCTGAGAATTCCCAGTTCTGTCGCCACCCTGCAATATCTTGTGCAGCTGCCAAGCACAGCAATGAGAGCGTGCATGCGTCGTAGCATCAAGTCGCCGACCGATGTAATCCTAGACCTGCTCAATGGGCGACATATTCGGGGACCGTACAGGCAAGAAGCAAAATCTATCGTGCACTGAAGAAGGCTTGTACATTCCAAGGAACATGTGGACGGGCATTGTTTTGCTTAAATACAGCTCTGGGAATACATTGCACGAGGGGTAGGACCTTGGGCTCCACAACTTCCCTGATGTGGCACCAGCTGTTCAGGGTCCCCACAATTTGGAGTAGATGGAATCCCCAAGATATCCAATAGCCCCTGACCATAACGCTGGAAATTTGTCCAGTATGATGCTGAATAAGACACTCTGGAAGAAGGCATTCACTTATGTGGCACACTGAGAAGACGCCTTGTTGCCAATCAACACGCTATTGACTGAGTTAGTGAGCCCATTATAGCCGGCGGCATCGGTGGGTCTGCGTCAAAGGAATCCTTGCATGTATTCCATGGCACAGCAGACATCGACAAGCCATCGGAAGTGGATGACACACCTATAGATGTGCTCCATTGTTGTGCACACCCACGAGAGGACGCTGTACGGTCCGTCATTGCCACGTGGGTGACGTGTCAGTCATCCCGTGGTGACATATTGCATGACCCACTCCATCTCTTCCAC
Source organism: Metellina segmentata (assembly GCA_947359465.1). Lineage (NCBI taxonomy): Eukaryota > Metazoa > Arthropoda > Arachnida > Araneae > Tetragnathidae > Metellina > Metellina segmentata. Next base: position 72,044,285 of record OX375875.1, on the reverse strand, counting down.
ACACACACATCACTGTTGTGGCATTATGCACCGTGCGAGTGGCATAATGAGATACGGAAGTGGATTTCACAGTACAAAAGTCCACCCTCATGGAGGACAATCAAGCAGCTCCATTAGTTGCTCTTATGGCAAGCTGCGTTTTTGGCGAGGCATATTGACTTCTAATCAGTCATTTACAGCACTCAAACGATGATACACACATTTCAAGCATCTTTACAGTGCTTTTAATGCACTGCTCACTTGTAAGTTTAGAAGGTGTTTCTTGGCCCACACATGCGTGATAGCTTTGTAATTCTAACCATTTCCATATCCTAACCTGTTTTTCAGTTCAATAGGCTACTGGCCGCTGTGCTGGCACTCTTTAGAGTCACCCCCACAATAAGTCATAAGTCAACCTGTTTTCCATTTCCCGCAAGTTTTGTTTCATTTTCATGGTTCCTTCATATTGTTGCACTTTTCACTAACAGTAGTGTATGAGTATATAATGCAAAGAAATTCTGAAATTTATCTGATTTCTGATTAATTTTATACAAAATTTATATGGTGTTAGTGGGATCCTGCAACCTTATTTTTCTAGGTCGAAAAAATTTCATGCTACCTGTTATAGGTGAAAATCACAAACTAATCTAAACTGCTCGAGAACCAGATGGGAAAACATTGCTTACACATGGCATTTGTTGTACTGTTCTATTTACTCTATCAAGTGATAAGCTTTTCTAATTCCTGTATAACGTTTCAATCATTTGAAATTTTACCCTGTTATACTTTGGATTACATTAATTTTATGCACCATAAATATTAATTTTTAACTTAAATCAAAACTGTCAAGAAACTACGCTGATTTGCATATCACATCTCCAACAAGTTTAAACTTGTTTGTTCAAAGGATCAAATAAAAAAAATTTTAAATCTGATTTTAATCAAATAAATGCGATTTTTGATTTTCTTTTTTGTAATCATGATGTTTTCATACCCTGGTTTTAAAGAAATAGAAATCACACTGAAATTAATTTCACAGTATTCCTTGTGACCAATAATAACAGACTAGGAATATCCTATAGGGTCAACTAATGCCACACAATTCTAATCACAATATTGAATGGAGGACATGTAATTTACAAAGGCTAAACCAACCACTCTTTGCAATTATTGATAGCTGCTTTTTCAAATTCCTATTGCTGAACTAAAATTGCATAAAAATACTATTTCAAATAAAAATTACTTTTATGTTCCAAACAAAAAATTATGAAAAGCTGAATGAGAATAAAATTTATCTTGCATACTTTCTACATATACAACAATGATTAATATGAAAACATATCTTTTAGAATTATTTAAAACATTACCTCAGTCATTGAGCAATGCAACACAAATATTTACACACTAATTTATATTTCAAGGATATTAATTTATGTATCTTAAAAAATCTTACATCAGGAGGATCCAGACTACTGCTTTGGTGTTTTTTAAAGTATCCTTCTAAATATGGTTGAAACTTAATAGAAGGAGGGAAGAATGTCAAACAAACTGCCATTAATTCCCAACCTAAGACCAAACTTTCTCTGAAAAGCAAAATAAAATAATTTAAATCTATGAGTAACGAAATTTCAAAAATTGAATAGTTTTCCACTGTCTATCTTACATCTTACTTAAACACACCTCTTTTGGAATAACTTAAATTTGAATATCTTACTATACTCCCTTAAAATGACATATACAAGTACAAGTAACACAATAAAAGTACAGTAAAGCTAATAATCACAGGGCTAGCAGTCAAAACATTTGTGAAGTAGAAGCATAAAATTTTAAAAATAGCAGCAAAACAAGACTTGCCTTAAACTTAATTTTAGTTGCTCAAATGCCAACAGGTAAAACATTAAATGTGCTCATGAAGTACGAAACGGATAATCTAGCAACAGCAGATTCCAATGTTTTTCTTGCATGATTGACATTATTTTTAGACATTACATTTATGATCATGAAGGAAAGCACATTTTATAATGGCATAAATAAGCTTTGAAAGGAAGGATTAGTTTAATATACAAAAATAATTCACCAAGTCCTCATTAATTGATTTTCATTACAGTGGATATTTTTTACTGCTCTTGGTAATTACTTGTCACCTATTTTCCCAACTGTTTTTCACTTCAGATAAGTTCATTCTGATACTCAATCTACATAAGAGATTAGGTATAAGTAATAGAATTTCAGATACCAAATTTTTGATATTCCATGCTAAATGACATAAATCGTTGTCACACACCGTAAAATGGAAAAGGGCAATGTAACTTAACATTTTCTAATTTCCTTCAGAAAAATAAAGAAAACTAAAATTTCTTGGTATTTTCAAAATTGATTTCTATGAAGTAATGGAATATAGATATTACATAAATATATTTAGACACTTTTGTAATACATACCTGTATTATCAGTCATATATTTATCATTATTAATATTGGTTTAGAAATATTTTATGAAATTTAATATTTTGGGGAATGAAATAAATTTAGTGAATCATTTTAAAACCTATTTAAAACACATGTTTGAGCAACAAAGTAAAATAAAGCAATTATGATTAAACTGTCTTCCTTACTTTTTCTTGTAATGGATGTTACCATCTTCAGTCCATCAGCAAATATCACATAACAGTGTACACAAATTATTTGTATTAATAAATATTCAAACTGCTCTACAGGAAATGTTTCTATGCTAAAAGTTAAAATAAAGTATAAAATAACAAACAAAATAAAATGTGCAAAATTTAAATAATAATTTGGAAACAAGAAATTCATTAAAAGGGTAAAATATGCAAACAATAGCGAAATCAATTTCAAAACGAAAACCAATATTTAACTAAGGAAAATGAAACCTACTTTGGGGACAAGTAAAAATTTATTCATTTCATGCAAACTACTATATTTATCAACAAATGTTTTGTTATAATATAGATCTGAACTATAAAAGATATTTTTTCCCAATAATTCTTTCCAATAGAAATTGTTCGTTTATACTCCTTTTTTAATGCTCAAATTTGGACATTGTGGAAATTAACTAAGGAAAAGTAATTTTAAAATGTTTTAAATTTTAACAGGTCTGTAAATTTGAGACAAAGTATAGGGCTACAGACAATGCTTTAGACGTTTTATAAGAAATAGATAACTCAGGGAAAATAGTGTTTTTATATTTTAAATCAATTTTATAAGGTTTTAAAGAGTAGAGGCGATGGAAAAGAAAATTCATGAATTATAGTGAAGGGAAATGTTTTAATTAATCAAATTTATAAATGGAAAAACTATTAACAAAATATGTCAGTCCAACTTGAAACAACCTTAATAAAATCTAAACTGCTATGAATTTTGGAAAAAGAACTCCTTGAGAGAGAATTACTTGAGTTGGATAATTCCATATAATTTCACAGGTATTCAAAAATAGATTCTGGTGTTGATTCAGTGTTGAAAAAAATTTACGTTTCCTTGAAATTAACATTTAAAAATATTATAATGAAAAATACATTGAGCACATTTATTTGCTTTTTTCTCATTGTTTGACTTATATTTGTTACCATTTAATAGCAGCATAATTTAAAAAAAAAAGTTTTCAATATATATATTTTATTATTTTTATAAATAATAACTATTAGTAACTTTTTAAATAGTGCTAATAACTATCTAAAAAATTACACTGACAGAATTTAAAAAAAAAAAAAAATTTATGTTAATAAAAAATACCAATAATTTTTTGTCATTTGAAATAAATGAAAATTTAAACTAAACCTGACAGTAAAAAATGTAACTATTACTGATAACACAAGGCATCTATTCTAAAAAAAAACGTTACCTTTTTGGATTTTCGGTGGTTTGGCGACAAATTTGAATGTACAATTCATCTCTCAATGCTGGTTTACACCATCCTCTGGTAGCTAAATCTAGTACAACAGCTTCATATGTCTGACCACTTTTAGCTTTATGATCTAACATATAGGTCTGAATGAGTTTAAATACTTCACAAGCATCACGCTTTAAAGATTTGTCAGTTGTAGTGATCATTGGTTTTCTTATAGGATCCTGGCAGAGAAAAACTTATATAAATATATCTAAACACATAATATAGGAAAAGAAACAATAATAACAATATTTCAAATATTTTCAATGCCATAAGCTGACTAAAGTTTCATTTATATTTTAATTCTGAGCAAAACGTAGTTTTCAAAAGATATAATGTCATACAAATAATTTATATGATACTGAAAACTTCCTAACTTCACACATCCTTCCTCTCCCCCATCATGCATTACATTACATATAATTTATTTTAATTTCAGTACATAGAATTTTAGAAATAGGCATTTTGCCCTCAAGTGGCAACAGTTCAGTTTCTTTGTTTACTTCTAACATGTTGAATAGCTCAAGAAATATATTTATAAGGTTTAAAATCTCTAATTTATATAAATAAAACAATGATAGCATTTATTTAGCACAAAATATGTAGTACCTTTGACCATGATAGCATATCCTGCAAAGAAAATTTCTTTCTAAAAATTCCTTTAGTGTGTCGATTTAGATTGTCTTCTGCATACTTTTGAATGTCTCCTTTTGGACTTTTGCTTTCCTAAATAAATATGAACACTCATAAAAGAAGGAAATAAATATTTTAGTTACAACAATGTACTAATAAATAAACTGTCCCTGTTTTTTTGACAATATCATTTTCCATGTGATCTATATATTTGAAAAAAAAATTATATTAGGAAAATCACAATTATAATTAGGACTAAAACAAAGTATGAACCTTTCCATAAGCCTTCTCACTATCTTCAAGACTTTTAAAAAAATTAAATGATCAATTCATGTACAAAATAATTTTTGTTCCTCAGAACAAAAACTTAAACTGTCAAAACATTGCAATGAATACAAAGGAATACCTTTAGATGAGAAAGGCTAATACATTCTGATGAATATGGCTACATATGTAAAGAATATAATTTCTTGCTGACATAATAAAATTATCTAGGTTTGTCATCATATAATGTTAGTATATGTTCAAATATATTATGGGCAGTTATGACTTTGATGTCTACAAATATCTAGAATGTGGTTTTCAAAATACAAGTACAGATAAATATTAAATTTGACAGCACAACTGTATGTATTCATATGGGTAAAGAATGAACTAGTGGAAATATTCAAAATTAAGAAACAAAATAAAGAAGATACTTATTGGTACTTAGAATGAACTGTAAGAAATTACAAATACTTACTTCAGATTCATCTAGGATGCTATTATATTCTAAGTGTTCATCAGATTTCTGACAAATTGTATCATAGTAGGAAGGCAAGCATGGTTGTTGATTTGAATCTCGTATTGAAAATACTGATGAAGAAGACATTGTATCTTCAGCCTCGTGACCTTTTTGAAACTTAAATCCTTGAAGACAATAATAAACTTATTAATAAAAATTATACAGATTTAATAAGTCAGTAATTTCTCTACCTAGGCAAATTTATATTTGGTCACTCAATTATTAAAAGTCATCTGTTCATTAGTAAAATGTTTAATTCGTCACATAATTTTATAACACTATTTTATAAAATTATTTAGTGAAATAAATGTTACACAGAAATAGATTTTCAGTTTGATTTTTAAAAACCGATTCAGTTTGATAGTTAAATATTTTTATAAAATAATATGGAAATACAATAATAAAATTCAGCATTTTTTTATAGTCTAAATTAAAAAGCTTTATGAATAACTTTTTAATACATAAATTATAAGGGAGATATTCTAAAAATAAGCAAGAAAGATGCAAATAAATGGCTACATTAAAAAAAATACATGAGCATATTATATAATACATTGTTATTACAAATGATTCAATGGACAATACTTAACTACCACATTGACATGTGATGAGAGGAGCACACTTTAAACATTTGTAATGTGGACTAAAACATGGACAATTTTTAGTTCTTTTCATGCAGCACTCATTATTTTATGTGTAATGCTTTGCAAAAAAAAATTAGTATTTTGAAATTTAATGAAAAATTTGGAATAACCTTGCATTTCAGTAATTTTTAACTAATGGAAACATAAATTTAACTCTTTTCAATGAAAATTAATTACAGAATGATTCATGAATTCTTCAGCTAAATAACGTCCTTTTTTCATAAAACATCACTTCTGACACATTAGGTTAGGTTTAGGCAAAAAGCACACTTCTTTATTCTATTTTATATCATGTTCCATTACATTAAAACTTAACACAATTCAGCACAAAATATATCTAGTTTACAGGAAAATACATGAGAAAACTTCTCAAAGCAAAAGATAAAAGATGATTGTAACGAAGACTACCTGAAAGTTGATGATTTGGCTTTCCTTTGTTGTATGATGCAGTGAGAACAGGAGAATAGAAAAGATTTTCGCAGTCTTCATCAAAAAATACATAGTTATCCAGATACTCTAAAGATGAAGAATCATGACGACTCATACCCTCATCATCTGCAAAATGATCATCATCTTCTCTTTGGCCATCAGAATCATCGTCACTTTGAGAGTATGAATCCTTATCATCGCCCAAATCTGTAAGTTTTCCTAAAATTATAAATGATACAGCTTATTAGAGACTACCATGTTAAAAAAGAAAATACAAAATGACAAATGTGTTAAGTAAGAGTATAGATGTACAATACTAAATTGTAATAATAATAGCCGATTGGATTTTATGGGCCATACTTGCCCAGGCTGCATCATACAAGATCAAGTAAATGGACAAACACACAATGAAATCTTTACTGCCTCAGAAGAGAGAAATACATCTGGGGAGGAATCTAGGTTAGATTAGGTAGTTAATTAACATCGCAATGGAGCAACACAATGGGCTATTGCCGAAGGTCTGGTATCAATCCCACAGGAAAAGATCCAAGGACAATAATAAAATCTGAACCATGGTCAAATGACAAGAAGAACAACTGCCCTGGCTCCCCACTCTTTAAACTTCCACACTATGCCAATGTGAGGACATTTGAGATCATGAGAGACTTAAATTGCACTGGTCCCAGCGAGAAATCCAACCTGAACTGCCAAAACTCAGATTGCTAGTGCAGTTGGCAAACCACTGAGCCAAGGCGACTCCAATAACAATTGAAAAAATCATGATAGCTGAAAATATAAAATCAGTATGATGCTCAAAAAGCATATATTTGAAGACTAATGCTCAAGAATACTTTTAGAGAATTATTTCATTACCCGAGAGTTTTGCTTGCTCCATCAAGTATTGCTGAAGAGGCGACAAGTAATTTTCAGCTTGATAGCAACACGGAATGCTGAAGTCAGGTGTTGTACAAAGACCACTGTGATCATTTTGACAGCTATAAATATGCTTGCAAGAATTATAATACTTCTGCCTCGATAGCATGTTCTCCCTCTGGTAGCTGTCTATTTTGAAATCAGGGGAAACTTTAGGTTTGGAATGAACTGGTTGCGAAAGAGGGAGCATCAAATCAGGCATGTATCTTAAATCTGTTCGTTGGGAATTACGGGTACCATTGTAAGCATGCAGGGGGAGATCCAAAGAGTGTTGCTTATAAGACGTTGAATTATGTTCAGGATACTTATTCATGGGAGCATGGATGTTGTTTTTGCTTCTTTTAAACGACTGTAGATTTTCCAGAGGCATCAGAGGGTTTTGTGGACTCGATACATTGCTTTCCATTTGACGAGAGTTGCAGCCCTCGGATTTTCTTGAGCTTTTGACCAACCACTGCCTTCGACTGGCCAGTGGGGTGCCGACGGCTTCTGGTGGGTAGGCGGTGTTATTTTCCAGTACATAACTGGATACATGCTTGATCTGATCCAGACCAAAGGACAAAGAGTTTTTGGGTGGTAGTTTTCTGTAATGCTGAGGCGTAGACCTCTTCTTTTGTTCGTTGACATTTCCGAAATTAATGCAGCTTTTGCCCTTGGAGTGACTGAATGATTGAGATGTATGCCTCCGAGTTGATGAGGACAGATCAAAGCTGTGTTGCTTGGGGGCGCTTCTAGGTGGGGCTTGCCAACACTCAAATGAGTGCTGTTGCCATACAGGAACTATGTTATTTAGCATGGGCCTCTGAACTGAGGATCCAGAGTTTGTGACATTGTTGTATTCTACGTGGGGGCCACGTTTATCCCATTGTTTTGATTCTTGCCACTGGATTCTAGGTTGGACTATATTCTGGTCTTGGAAATATGATGAATCTACACTTTCAGCAGAACAAAATTCTAACTTCCTAGAATAAAACAACAATGATAAATTTTTGGTAGGAAGAAAAGCTTTATATCAGAAGGTTATGAATGCTGGAACGGAAAATTTGTAATTGAGTAATTTGAGTTTTACATGTAGAAAAAAAATTTATTTTAACCTTAATTAAATATAAATTTTAATATTCCCAAATTATCTCTATTAAAAAAAGCACAGCATGCAAAAATGGACAACTGAAAACTAAAACAGACTTAAGTTTAATTAATTTATTTTTGTTACTCTACAGACATTTTGCTATTCAATCAAGTTCAAAAAATCATTCTAAGACTACACCATCAATGCTTAAATATCACGTGTAACCATTTATTACATACAAAAATATGTTTTTCAATAATTAAATTAAATTTTTTTAAATATTTCAAAAGTTAAAATTTTACAATACATAAATATTAAATATATTATTACAAAAATATTAAAATGAAAAACCTTGAAAATAAAATTACCAATTTCAGATACAAACACACATGCATCTGCAACATACTTGCTTAGAAAAATAAATAAGGTGTTATAACTCAAGGTAAGCAGAAACAACTTTACTCAAAGATAATATTCTTTCTTTGAAAGTTTTAAGTTAAGGATAAATACTTACATCAATATGTAAATCAGAAAATATATTCTAAAAATGAAGATTCAAATAATTTTTAAGACGATTAGCAAAACCCTACCCTATTGTAGAACTATCAAAATCTTTTCATTTTGAGGGATTGCTATCCAATTCAGCTGAATTTTTTTTAAATAAAATATCAAAGGGACACAATACCCAAAAAATTACCAAAAACATACATTATTATTGCTTTACATATATTGTACATATTTAAAGAATGTGCAAAATTGCATAGTCCTATCTACATTATTTTGCAAATTATTGAAGTTTTCCATTGAATGCAGTTATGAAAACAACTAACTTTTATAAGTACTTTTTCTCAGTTTCCTGTTTTTTATGAATGCAGTGTATTTAAAATGCCAAGGCTTTAGTAATCAATATAACTAATTTTAAATGTTTTGTTGTTTTTCATGATATATTTGGTAACTGAATGAAATAAAAATTTAGAAAAATAGTTGATTTTTAAGAAATTGATAAAATTAATTGACTGTGTTTTAGTGTCCATTACAAAAATATTTGTAAAAAATTAATCCCAATAGTACATACAAATCAGTGCAAAAACATTTAAGAAAATAAACAAATTAAAATTTTAAGCAAGGAAAATAAAGAAATATTTTTGTAATTAAAATTTGCAGGAGTAGAAATATTAAAATATTTTTTTTAAATTATTATTAATGCAGAAATGATTTGTTTCTTTTGTAAAGCATATTTCATGTGTAACCCTATAATAACAATAAGGAACACAAAAACATCTTGTAATGTAAAATAAAAATAATTGTTCAAATAGTACTGTGTACTCTTAACTAACAAAGATTATACATAAAAAAAAAATAATTTTTTGACAATCCTTTAGACACTAGAAAACCTTTAAGAGAGATTGACTTGCTTATATACACGCAGAAAATACTATTACACCAATATTAAAAAGCAAGATTTATGCAAAATTATCAGAAATCAAATTTAAAGATTTTACTAATTTTCAAGAGAAAACAACATTATAAAATACAGTTTAGAAGAGTAACGCTTTCCACATTAAATTTATTCATTCTTCATTTATATAAAAAGTTAATGTTCATGCTTACTCAATTATGGAATACTATGTAAGGCACAAATTACCTGAAACATTGATAGTTTGTGCTATCTAGTGAGCTGTGACTTTGAGATGTCATGCTTGAATCACCTGAACATCCCGAATCATAGGAATATGCGGAAAGTGCATGTTCTGAATGTGAAGACAATCCGTGCTGCAAAAATATTGATATTTACGATATTGCTAATCGAGGTTAGGATACTTAAAAGTTACATTAAAAATAGATAAATGGAAAAGTTAAAAGCAAGTTAAAGACAAAAAATAGAATTATGAAAAAAAGAAAAACAAATTTTAAGTATTTTATACAGGGAGATAAAGAGCAGTGGTGTAGCTAAGTTGGAGACCAGGGCAGGGCCAACAGTTAGTAGCCCAAACAGGGGCAATATATAGAATATATTTATTACAAAAATATGCTTTTCCTTTGGTAAAATGCTTCATAACGTTAAGCACAATTTTGCTCTTGTTACAGAAGTATTTTCCAGAGTTACTAGTGAGAATAAATGCTTTCATGCACTTCATTAGAATACAACACTTAAGCCAACTCTTCCTTTCATGCAACTCCCTGCAATCACCATTACTATTCAGAAAAGAGACAAAGCAATAGTTATTTTCTATCAAACAACTAGAGAGCACAAAACAATACATGGATGCCTATACTTCTGTCAGACTCTAACATGAGTCAGTAACAAATCTGGTTTTTGCAGGTTTTTAAGAGCTGTCAAGTTATTCGCAATAAAAAAAATTAATATTGAGACAAATAATTCATTATTTAAATTAATATGGCCTAATCAGTATAATTAATTAACTAATTATGTTTTCTCTTCATTTTAAATATGATCAAATAGGTTTGCCTTTGAAAACTGATGGTGGCATTAGCCACATTTGCCCCAGGTCCTAAAAAGTTTAGCTTTGCGTCTGTAAAAAAGGCAATTAATTTACCCCCCCCCCTAGCAACTGTTAGATTATTTAATAAACTTCAAAAGAAATAGTACATATAAAAACTTTCTTTTTTAAACTGAATAAATAAACAGTTTAAATAAACTAAAAATAACCAATATATTTTGTAAATAGCTTTGCTCTTTCTTAGATATTGTAAAAGTAATAAAGTATTGTTGTTTCACTTATTTTAATAGATATTAAGTATTTAGGTGACAGTAACAAAATAATTTACCCTTATTTTCTCTTTTCCTGGACTTACTGAAGAAGTTTGAGTAGAAGCACATTTCTGAAATGCTGGATTTTTCTGCAAATTTTTTGCCTGGAAAAAAAATGTAAACCATGCTTATGTATAAATAAACTGTTACATTTGGTCATCTTTAATTTTAAAGGCTTTATTACTGCATCTCTATAAAGTCTGTAACAAAATATAAAAAGAAACTCAAGAAATCCGATAGGTAATGGTAATTTTAGTTAACGTCGTACTAGAGCAACACAACGGGCTATTGACGACGGTCTGGGATAAATCCCTTAATGAAAAGATATGAGGACAACACCATGTAATTTTGAACCACGGTCAGATGACGAGACAACATCTGAGCTGGTACCCCACTCTCCAAACTTCCACACCAACAGAACGCGAGGTCTTTCAGACACGACAGTTTTAAGGTGCACCAGCCGCCTCTACACCATACGCTTACAAACATCCATGCCATGACCCGGATTCGAACCAGGAACCTTCAGATCTAGAGGCTAACACGTTAACCACTATACCGATTGGTCAACAAAGAAATCTGATAGAGGAAGTATAAGAGATATCTTAACTTTAGATTTTGTGAACTTTAAATAAGTTATTCAATAAGTAGAAACACTCAAGAATTATAAGTGTGGCAAGTAGAACAATTTTGAAATAGCAAAGAATATACTTTTCAAGATAATCTTTTAATTTTACAATACATCAAATTGTAGTTTGAACAATACTAGTTTCTATTCCGAAGATTTTGTGTTCAATTTGAATAAAATGCATATTTTGTGTCCAACTTTTAATCAATATATTTCAACATTGCAGTGAATACTTTATTAGGAGACAGTAATAAATTATTGGTAACTAATGCAATGGAAAGTAAAACACTTAATTTTTTAACCTTTATATTTATATCTGAAAGATATAAACAGTTATAAAAGTATATCTTAGCTGTCAGTAGTAGCTTTAAAACCGTTTTTTAGAAAGCAACTATATCTAATTTAGAAAAAAAAATTACTATTAATAGGTTTTAAAAACATTTTTTAAGAACTTGGTCACTGCAAAAGTAACAGCACATTTAAAAAATTGTATTATTTACTCTCAGTTTTTCAAACATTTATATTGATTTGATCACAGTAAAAAAGAAAGTTTGTTTGGTTTACATACAGTTTGCAATCAATAACCAAAAGGCGCACACATATATTATTACAAGAAATTATACTTAGCATTTAAAACTCACACTTATCTTAGTCGTGGTTTGAGTAGCAATGGATTCTTTCTTTGCATCGTCATTGTTGGAGTCATAAATACTTTGTTTTAAAGTCTAAAGATTAAAGAAAAATACCTGAATTTAAGTAAACTGACACATTTTACAGTAATAAACAGAATATATAATTCAGTCTCTCAATAATGATCTCTTAAAAGAAAAATTATTCATCAAACATTCAGTGACTTTTTATTCACACGAGGAAAAATTGCCTGGATATTTTATGTTACAGGAACGTAACATAAAATATACTTGTGCTTTAAAAGCTCAAAAATATGAGTACACCCAGTATTTCATAATTTTTTAGATGCAAATAGGTCATTCAAAAGAATCTTTAATTTGAATATTTATCAGAAATGAAGCCAAAATGCATTTTTATCTGTAAATAAGAAATTATTTGCATCAGAAATCACTGTATTATAAAAGGTGTTGCTAACCTTAATTTGTTATTAGACCTAATAATTGTACCTGTACAATTTCTATATGAATAATCTAATTAAATTTAGCTTGGGGAAAATTCATTTACAAAATAATCAGACACATAAAGGCTATATAGGTAAGTTAATAAATAACATGAACATTTAATACAGCAAAAAGTCCAATATCCGTATGTTTTGCTAACCACGTTTTTATGCTTTTCTCACTTTTTTACATCTTTCCAACAATTTTTGAAGAACAAGGAGTTAAACCTGGACCTGACTGAAGAAACAACGCAAAATAACGAACAAGTTCAGAGTATATACCACGCAGAAAAATGAGAAGATTTGCAAGTAAAATTTGTTGCATTGTATTAAAAAGGTTTTTTCCTTTTTTTTTTAATTATTCCTATTTATATATCTGCTAATTTACTATTGCAAACGCAAAATTCATGAGGAAGTAGATAAGTTTTTTTTTACAAGAAATGTAAACAAGCCGAAATTCAGAAAAGTCTTAAATCTGGAATGGCCAAAGTACGAAGTATTCCAGATTTCGGACTAATAATTTAACACAATACTACACAGGTAATTTAATTTCTCAGTACATTGAATTTTTTTTTGGGAGGGGGGGGTTTAATGGTGCTTGGTTGAACACCCCCAGTCTATTAGGATTGCAAAGCAGAACATATGGAGAGTTTGAAGTAGACTATTAGTATACATAATGAGGTGGCTTTATTTTAAAACTAAAAGTGAAACTTACCTGAAGTTTGGAGAGTGATAAAACATCACTATTTTGTGGTTTTTGCCAAACAGTTTTCTGGTTTGCAGGATTGTAGTAGTAAAAACGAGAAGAATTTGGGTCAAAGATTTCCCACCAAAGATTGTCATCTGATTTCTTACTAAAATTAAAAATTTAACAGTGAAAACAAAAGTAGACAAAGAAAAATACATAAAATCACCATGCATTGAGAACATACAAGTCTTACCAAGATTATAAATATGTATATATATAATTTAATTCATTATGTAACAAAAATATCTAACATATTTATAAAATCTGAATACTAACACAAGAGCTCCAGGAGGAGGGTGCCATACACATTCACCAGTAAACATATTGACATAAATTTCTTCTTTTGTACAAGGTTCAATTATTTCAAACCATTCAATCCTGAAAAGTAACAGCAACAGTGCGTGTTTAGAATGAAAACATAGGAATCTTAAATAAAATGTATACAAATAAGTGACTCACTTTATGAGAAACCCATTTTTAAATGCACATCATAAATGTATATAAGTACGGTTACATTAAGGCTTGTATCATGCATCAAGTTACTGAACATATCCGATTGGAAAACAAATATTAAATTTATTACATACATAATTTTAGAAATAATAGAAACCATTTTTTTTTAATTGAGCTTTAGGAATCTAAAATAATAAAAAATTTCAATTCTTAAACATTTCTTAAGTTAGGGTTTAAAATTTGTAGCTGTTAACCAGCCTTTACTTTTACTGAAACTACTTCAACCACATTTTACTTTTACTGAACAAAAATTTTGAATTCTTAAAAAGATTTATTTAAATGAGAAAATTTTTCTATTTGAATAGAATTTTCAATTCATTCACAAGTTCCCAACAATATAAATATTATTTTGCGAAACACTTTACTTAAAATTTTCTTAGAGAAATCTTTCAAAGGGTGTTGTTAGTTTAACAACAAGACTGATAGTTATATATACAGTAGCTCCAAAATTTGGGTATATACCAAGAGATTATTTTAAAAGCCCATAATTGTAATAATTATTTGAACACTATCTATATAGGAATGGTAAAGTACACACATAGATACATTTTGGGCTAAAAAAAAAAACAATTTCATATTTGCTGTTTTTACAGATAGGTTTTAAACATCAAATTAACACAATTCTGTCACAACTGAGCATACCCAGCCTATTTTCTACAAAAACACAATAAAAATAAAAAAAAGTTTTGGTGCTCATTTTAGCATGTGGAACTACTACTAAGCCAAGGAATACTAAATTAAGAATATGTTGTTTTCTGAATATTTTTGCCCATTTCTCTCATAAAATTGTTAAGTTCTGTGTTCTGAATATCGTGATTTTTAACCACACTTTCCTACAAGGGTCTATTTTACAAGCCCACTGAGATGTTTTGAGATATTGGTAATGTTATGTATCAATTTTTAACAATGTAGAACACAACAAAACATAAGAATCATTCAACAAACCCAGAAGTATGGAGATGGGTAATGAAAAACATTTTATAGCATTCCCAGTTTAATGATATTCGCAAAAAATATATATGACAGCACTGATTGCAAATACAGGATCAGCAAATGTTAATATACATTCTTATTCATTTAAAAATTAAAACTTGACACAAAAATAACAGAAAAACAAGCAAATGACAGTTTTAACAATTTGATAAGTTTTCAAAATCAATTCTTTTGTGATTTTTAACAGTGTTGACATATTCTTGAAATAAATTACCCAGGTTTTTTAACATAATTTCAATTATAGTATGAATTGGAGAAAATTTAGATCCATTTATAAGAACCGGCATGTTACCGGAGAAAAATTCTGAATAAACAAAATACAAAAAACGTTGCTTACTTTTTGGACTCCATCGTTCTGAAGTGCAAGTCACCATCAATTTGCTGGGGTGTTTCTTCAATAATTGATCACACACAATCCTACAAAAATCTTTAACAATGAATTACGCAGCGGATGATTTTTTTTTCCTTCTCTGGCTGCGCTGTCGTGGTTTGTCATTTGTGAAAATCAAACAAGTAGGTTATTGCTCCCGCTGAGTTGCTGTTCGTAGCAGAAATGCGAGTGTTATGAGTTACAGAAAATAATATTGTGTTTTAAATTCACAAAGGAAAATTCCCTTTGTCGAATCGTCACCTGACCGTGATTTAAAATTACGAGGTGTTTTCCTCGAATCTTTCCCTTCTGATTTAATCATGGACCGTTGCCAATAGCCCATTGTGTTGCTCCAGTGGGACGAAAATAAAAAATACCTAGCTTTGTCGAAACTTTGAACAAACTCAACAGATTCGCAGTAAAAATGGTTTGGAAAACAAATTAATTTTTCCATGTGACACACCCGTGGTTCAAAATTACGTGGTGTTGTCTTCGATCTTTCCCTTTGGGAATTGATCCCAAACTAGTAAACAAACTAAAAACGAAAGCAAAGTAACTTTGCATACACTTGCATTCGACGCGTTGAATGTGTAGCGGAATAAATGGAGAATAGATAGCGCAAGTTTCACGGTCATGACGTCATTGTTCAGGCCTTGACAGCCGGCCAAGAACGCCTAGTTTTACTTTCGCCTACAGAAAAAATGGATGTGACACGCGAAGTGCAATACACTGCATTGAAATTTTGTTTTCATCTTAAAAATTCGTCAGATCTTTCAAACACCAATGTCATGTGTGTTCCACATCCTCCATGTAGTCCTGATGTAGCCATGCGAATTTTTTCTTTTCCCGACTTTGAAGAAACACCTCCGGGAAAAGCGGTTTTAATCATCACAGGCAGTGGTAAAAGTTGCGTAGGCGATTTTGAAGGAGCTGTCAAAAAATGGCTTCCAGCATGTGTTTGAAGACTGGAAAAGAGGGGGGATAAGCGCATTGCATGTAATGGGTACTATTTTGAGAAAGACCAAAAAAATTTGGAGGATTAGTGCAGAAAATTATTTTTTATTAATTTATGATCATTCTTTATTGAACAGCTCTCGTACTATTCATGAGTGACTATTCAGGTGACCTGTTAAGGTTAAGTACGATACGCGAAGTGATAACGTCGTAAGTTCTGTGCGAAATTGTGACAGTTAGTCGAAACGAAAGGAACTTAGTGACTTTGAAAGAGCTGCTTACAGGGGCTTGTTCACATGATTTTCAAAAATACGCTACAGCGCTAATCATTTTCCATATACACTACCCTACAATAATGGGCCGGACGCCAGCGGATTTGCATAAAATCCGATTGTCCATGTAGGATTTTATGCAAATCCAGTGTACGTAACTTGTTAAGGTTGACTACGATACAGGAAGTGGTAACGTCGTTAGTTAAGTGTGAAATTGTGACAATATGTCGAAAAGAAAGGAACTTAGTGACTTTGAAAGAGGTGTTATAGTGGGTTGTCACGTATTCGCGCAGTTGCGGAAGAATTATCATAGCCAAGGTCAACTGTCGTGAAGAAGTGGAAGACTTTGGGAGTTGGGACACGAACTGCACACGTTGGTCGTCCCCGTAAACTGACCGAACTGGATCGGCGTGTCCTGAAGCGTGAGGCTCGTAAGAACCGCAAGAAACCACTCCAAATCATCAACAATGAGTTTCAATAGGCAGCAGGGGTTACAGTGCACCCCAATACTTGCGAAAAGAATTGCACGCCCTCAATATCCACAGGCCCGCCGAAAGCGGGCGTGCAAGGCGTGCACCGCACGCGGGCGGCACGTCCAAGGGGGGCGGCATATCTAGCGATCGATCACGTAATATTCAAAGTCATTGTCATAATACCCACCTTTAGCATAAGAAATGTCATCGCATGGAGGAAAAAATCCGACCGGAACGCAATTACTGTTTTCTTTTATATAGGGGGCTCAGCCATGACAAGACTGGGGAATCCTTTAGAGTACGGGTGGCCGATATTTCGGCCACACTACTTTTTTCCAAAAAGACGAGACTGGCCTATATTTCGGACACTCATTTCCCACCCCTCGTTTGGCGCGTATCTTTTTCGGGGATCTCTGGGGTAGCCGCAAGAGGTCAGCAGCAAATTATTTCTAAATAATTTGTGTACTAATTTTGAAAATTATTCAGAAGCCTCAGCTGTAAAGCAGTTTCTAGATCCATTATGTTTCCCGATCACTTTCCAAAATTCTAAGTATTTATTCTCCAAATTCCAATTGACAGGATGTGACCCTCCATAGGACAATAAAATCACAGTCCTTGGAGAGGGACGTACAAAACCGGTCGCGTGTTGCAGCGCTCTTGAGAAAGGTTACATTGGCTGTATAAAAACGAAAATTTCTCAGAAGGACTGGGAATTTGGAAGGTGTCCCTTTCCACTCTCCACGTACGGACCGGACCGTCCGTGGTTCCAATTACCGCAGGGGACCTTACCACCGTAAAGATAAGGACCAGATGCGAGCAACAAAGGGGGAAAGCTATTCTTCCATTTCTCTCGTCTTAAAGCGAAATCTGATTGAAACCTCCCCGTCTCGAAAAGGCTAGGCATTCCCACAGAGATTCCTTTTCAGTTTGTATTAGTACACATTCGAACAGTACTATCGCACATCAAGTTGCAATTATTTTGTTAAAACTTCTTCTGACGTTGGTCTAGGTATAATTAATGATAACTTGGTTTGTGTGATTATAGTTCAATGTATCATCTGTCAGTGCAAAAAAGTCGTAATTATGGTAAGTACCTACGTTTGTTTATCGGCTTTTCACAATAATTGCTGCTCCTAGCAATTGTCTGTTTGTAGCACATATACAATTAAATCTTTATGAAATTTAAAATAAAAAACCGGCCAAGAGTGTATCTGACCACGCACAATGTAGGGTTCCGAGTCAGTACAGGCTATACAAAATTCTTACAAGACATCTAATGATCCTGTAATATTTTGGTTAGTAGTGGTACCGTACAGGTGTTTAACTATAAGTTTCCCACTAATGAAGATGAAAGAAAATTTGCAGACAGTTGTTATTCTAGAAATATTCCCAATGGAGAAAAAATTAACAGAGAATGGCTTGTTTACTCTGTGAAGCCGTGGGTACAATTGAATATTATGTTAAAAAATAAAACTACCGTAAATCAAATACAACTGAGATTATTAGAATTAAAAAAAAAACAATGGTGTGATGTATTAGAAAGAATCATAGCCGTTATCAAGTTTTTATCTCATCAGTGTCTGTCTTTTCGGGGCTCGTCAAAAATATTATATGAGCATGATAATGATAATTTTCTAAAAGTAATCGAAATTATAGCATACTTCGTTTCAGTCATGCGGGAACATATTCACAGAATTCAATTTTTGAAATCTGATTCAAGTCGTATGACTCACTATTTAGGAGATCAAATTTAGAATGAAATATTCATTTACTCGGCACGACCATAAAAAATTATATTCTGGATGAAGTCAGAGAATCAAAATATTTATCCCTTATATTAGATTGCACACCAAATGTAAGTCACACAGAACAAATTACAGTTGTACTCAGGCATGTTCTTTTAAACAATGAAACTAAAAATGTTGCGATATGCGATAATTTTGTTGGTTTTTGTCCGATCACCAGCTCCACAGGTGAAGGGTCTATAAAATTTTGTTTTAAATTAATTTTCACAATTAAATCTCAACATTCAAAACTTAGGCGGTTAAGGTTATAATAATGGTTCTAATTGCGTGAAAAAACACAATAGATTGAAAAAAAAAATTGGGGAAAATCAATAATCGAGCCTTTTATGTTCCATGCTCGGCTCATAGTTTCAATTGGGTAGTCAAGCAAGTCTCAATTGGGTGAAGCAGTAAATATTACGTACGAAACTGAACTTTTAAAATATAATTTAAAAAATTTACATTTTTTTCCATCGTCTACTAAAAGGTAATCGATAATTTGCAGACACTTACCAGATTTCAAATTAAAAGCCTTAAGTGCCACGCGATGGTCTAGCAGAATCGATGCAGTCAAACCATTACGGTATCACCTCGAAAAAATATTCTATGCTTTGCTGGAAATATCTGATAATTCGTCGGTATGGGATTGTACTACATCTCATAAAGCTCATTCGTTTGGTTGGAACATCCAAAATTATAGATTTATTTGCTCGGTTGTAGTTTGGTTCGATGTTTTAAACAAAATTAATACTCTGAGTAAAATGATGCAAAACCCCACAATAAATACTCAAATCTACATAAATTTGTTATATAAGTTGATTGATAAGCTCACAGAATATGTACTCATTGCCATAAAAATTTGCGCACCAAAAAAAGTCGTCAAAATGAAACGAAATTTTTCACATGTAAGTACTACTTTAATATAAGTAAGTGATTAGAAAATCAAAGAAAAAGGATCATTTATTGCAGAAAAAAAGTACAAATTAACGGAAGTTTTACTCTGTTGGACCCCCTCTAGCGCGAATGCACGATGCGATACAAGCGCGCATTGAGGCATACAAGTTCCATATCATGTCATGAGACATCTCGTTCCACAGTTGCTGTAAACGCGCCTCTAGTTCGACCAAACTCATAGTTCAACTTGCTGTCCCAAATGATCCCAGATATGCTAGATTGGTAACAAATCTGGGGATCGAGCAGGCCAGGGAAGGGTGATAATGTGGCGGAAACAGTCTTGTGACATCCTTGCTGTGTGTGGCCGAGCATTGTCTTGTTGAAAAATGGCTCCTGGGAGCCCTGCCATGAGTGGCATCACATGTGGCTGAAGGATGTCATGGACGTACCGTTGGGCTGTAATTGTGCCATGGATCAATATTAGGGGTGACCGTGTATCGTAAGCAATGGCGCCCCATACCATCACATCAGCTGCGGGAGCGGTGTGTCGCTGTAAAGCAAAGTCAGGATTGAGGCGTTCACCACGGGGCCTCCACACACGAACACTATTGTCATCACTGCTCAAATTGAATCTAGATTCGTCGCTGAAGACGACCTGGTTCCATTCCGTTGCAGTCTAATCCCGTCGTGTGCGACACCACACCGAACGGAGGCGTCGGTGGGTGGGTGTCATTGGCAGCACACGTAATGGGCGCCTCGATACCAGATGTCCTTCAACCAGGCGCCTTGCGATGGTTTGAGAAGACACAGGGGCCCGTAGTGAAGGTGCTGCCTGTGTCTGGATAGCGGAATATGAGGCAGTTGGCTTTATGCGTGCTTTTCGTATGATGTGACGGTCTTCTCGACGACTAGTCTGTCGAGGGCGTCCTGAGCCTGGTCGCCTTGTAAATGACGTCTCTTCTGTCCACTGGTCCCAACAACTCCTCACAGTAAAATCAGAACGGCCTACTTGACGAGGTACTCGCCGAGCTGACCACCCAGCTTCCATCATCCCGATGATTCTTCCCCTCTCGAACTCTGACAGCTGCTCATATTTTCTTCGATGGCGGCGTAACGGCATGTCTACCTCAGCGTTTTCTTTGCAAAAGATTAAGTACACTCAAACAAGCTCTGCTTACCTGTTTTATACTCCAAGGAGAACGAAGTTTAACGCCATCTAGTGACATTACGCAATGCGCAATCACGCTGCATTTCTAATTATTTGCATATCTGGTCGACATGTACCTTCATGCCAAGTTTCGTTACAATCCCACAATTATTTCTTGGTGCGCAAATTTTTATAGCAATGAGTGTAGTACGGATGAACACTTTGAAAGGGTATTAGAAGAAGCTACCAATGAATTCAAACAACCCCACGAACTCAACGTAGAAACAAATTTCCCACCAATAAACACAATTCGTCCAAGAAGAAAACCAACACAATTTCAAAATGAATGTAGTGATGAAGTTCTACTAGACCCCAAAATCAAATACAAAGTAGTTTTTTTTTTCAGAATCCTAGATCAGACATTAGCTTCTTTAAAGGATAGATTCGAGGAGTTAAAAACATTTACCGACGTATTTGTCATTTTCAGCAATAACTTATTTAATTACTCCAATGATGAATTAATGAAACATTGTAAAGATTTAAATCTGATGCTTAAAGACTATTCAAGTAGTGAAACAGACATTGACGGAATTGATCTGTTTAATGAAATCAATGCTTTAAAGTTGCATTTTCCAGAAAACCAGTCTAATGATCCACAAACCCTATTACAATTTTTTTTTACTAATAACTTAATTTCAACATTTCCGAACACAGCCAACAGCGCTAAGAATATTACTTACATTGCCGGTTTCAGTTGCATCTGGTGAAAGGTGCTTTTCAAAGTAAAAATATTTAAAAAATAGATAAGATCAACAATGCACCAGCCTATGTAATTTAGCCATAGTTTCAATTGAACGTGAAATATTAGACAGCTGGGATACAAGACAATTGATAGCACATTTTGCAAACATAAAGGCAAGAAGAGTTCAATTTCTGTAGATTAATATTTATATGGTTTTACACTAAAGTAACAAAAATAGCTAAGTAATAAAAATAAATAAGTTTTCCTTTGTAAAGTATTTCTTTTCTTTTTCACGCCCTTTATGAGGCAACACTAAAGAGCCTTTCTGGCAAGCTCAGCGGAGGTAGTCGTAGTTAAACAGGGGGCGGCATAATCGGTATTGCACACGGGCGTTCAAACAGCTAGCGGCGGGCCTGAATATCCACAGATATGTTGCCGCACACAAACCAAACATCACCCCGTCCAACAAAGCCGGCAGACTCGCTTGGTGTTTGTAGCTTCGCAACCGGACTGTGGACCACTGGAAAACTGTTTTATGGAGCGACGAGTCACACTACACGCTCTTCCAGTCGGATGGGCGTGCTTAGGTTTGGCGAACGTCTGTTACCCGAGTGCATCGTTCCAACTATCAAGTCCGGTGGTGGTGCTGTACTTGTTTGGGGGTGTTTCTCATGGTATGGCCTAAGAAGACCTTTGCATGTTGTTCCTGGTAAATTGAACGCCTACATGAACATTTAGGACAGTCAGGTTCTTCCGACGGTCTGGCAATTTTATGGAATGGACGAATATTATTTCCAGAACGCCAACGCTCCATGTCATGTTGCAGCCTCTGTCTAGCAGTGGTATCAAGATATGGATGTGAAACGTCTTCCCTGGCCTGCTCAGAGTCCCGGCCTAAACCCCATAGATCATTTGTGGAACGAGTTAGAGCTACGCTTACGGCGTCCGAAATCTACAGCTGAGGTGGCGACATTCTTGCAGCAGGGTGGAATCCCTTGGTAGAATAAATTTTTTTTTAACCAAAGCACTTATAATTTCTACTAATAAACAAAATGTAGCCTTGTGCTTGGTTGCAGCAGGGTGGAGCCCCCTGGTAGAATAAATAGTTTTTTAACCAAATACTTATAATTCCTCCTAATAAACAAAATGTAACCCATATGTCGCTTAATTGATCGGATAACCGAAATCATAAAAGGTGCTCTGAAATTTATGATGTGGGGGCGTAACTAGGATATCTCGCACCATCTAGAAAATGTTCTAGGGTAATCACTGATAGTAGTAAAATCTCATACATTGCCAAAATTGGTTTGAAATATTTCTGTACAAATATAGAATTATTTCTGCACAATTTTTATAAAATTATTTCGATTATTTGAGTTGCATTTAAATTGTAACTAAGCAAACAGAATACAACACAAGTCCTTAAAATGAAATACAGTCATAATTTATGCATAATATATTTTTGTTCACAGTTAAATTAAAAATTTAATCTAATTGAAACACAACTTTATTGTTGACTTTTTAAGTAATTCAAAGCTTTACATTTTTATAATCACCTCGTTAAACACAATTAACTGTTTCCTGAAATATAAATGCAAATCCTTAAATACACAAAGGTAAAAGGTTTGGAACAGAAAACAAGAACGGAATTGTAGGTAAATATTATTACTCTCACAAGCACATAAATATTTCTGTAATCAGATGGCAAAACGAAGTAAATCCAAATTTAACAAAAATGTGGTATATATATCACACAAAACCGTCTGAACACATTAAATAGGCAATCATGCATGGAAATAGGGTTTACAAAAAAAAAACTTTTAAGGAAAACTGAAACTTTTTGCTGAAGTAAAGCTTACCTTTTTGCCCGAGAAACAATAGAGTTAGAAAAAAGTTGTGCACTACTATTGTCAGTGAAGCTTAAATCTATTAGAAGACTTCATATACTGTGCTAATGGGAGATAGAGTTTGTATAATATACAGGATGATCCCGGTTGTGAACCTTTAAGGTTCCTAATATGTTTTAGATACTGGTAAAGCACAGTTAATTAATCTCAATTACTAAATCAGAATGATTTACATTTAGTTTCAAAAATACTAATCATACGCCTTTTGGATTGTTCTTTTTATAATTTACTAGCAACTGCGAGGCTAGCCCGGCAAAGCCCTGATGTAAAAGGTATTAATCTGGTGTAACATTTTCCGCAGACTTTAAATCCGTTGAAGATATATTCAATTTAAAAATAATTTATTTAAAGAAAATCATATTTTTCGGTATCAATCTAAAGTAAAATTTTCCGCAGATTTCAAATCCGTTGAAATTTTCAATCCATCTTTATCAATAACGAGTTTACGAAAAAATACAAATTTAATACAAATTTCAAATTAAAAGCCTTAAGTGCCACGCGATGGTCTAGCAGAATCGATGCAGTCAAACCATTACGGTATCACCTCGAAAAAATATTCTATGCTTTGCTGGAAATATCTGATAATTCGTCGGAATGGAATTCTACTACATCTCACAAAGCTCATTCGTTTGGTTGGAACATTCAAAATTATAGATTTATTTGCTCGGTTGTAGTTTGGTTCGATGTTTTAAACGAAATTAATACTCTGAGTAAAATGATGCAAAACCCACCAATAAATACTCAAATCTACATAAATTTGTTATGTAAGTTGATTGATAAGCTCACAGAATATGTACTCATTGCCATAAAAATTTGCGCACCAAAAAAAAGTCGTCAAAATGAAACGAAATTTTTCACATGTAAGTACTACTTTAATATAAGTAAGTGATTAGAAAATCAAAGAAAAAAGATCATTTATTGCAGAAAAAAAGTACAAATTAACGGAAGTTTTACTCTGTTGAACCCCCTCTAGCGCGAATGCACGATGCGATACAAGCGCGCATTGAGGCATACAAGTTCCATATCATGTCCTGAGACATCTCGTTCCACAGTTGCTGTAAACGCGCCTCTAGTTCAACCAAACTCATAGGGTGTTCAACTTGTTGTCGCATATGATCTCAGATATGCTCGATTGGTAACAAATCTGGGGATCGTGCAGGCCAGGGAAGGGTGGTAATGTGGCGGAAACAGTATTGTGACATCCTTGCTGTGTGTGGCCGAGCATTGTCTTGTTGAAAAATGGCTCCTGGGATCCCTGCCATGAGTGGCATCACATGTGGCTGAAGGATGTCATGGACGTACCGTTGTGCTGTAATTGTGCCATGGATCAATATTAGGGGTGACCGTGTATCGTAAGCAATGGCGCCCCATACCATCACATCAGGGAGCGGTATGTCGCTGTAAAGCGAAGGCAGGATTGAGGCGTTCACCACGGGGCCTCCACACACGAACACGATTGTCATCACTGCTCAAATTGAATCTAGATTCGTCGCTGAAGACAACCTGGTTCCATTCCGTTGCAGTCTAATTCCGTTGTGTGCGACACCACTCCAAACGGAGGCGTCGGTGCATGGGTGTCATTAGCAGCACACGTAATGGGCGCCTCGATACCAGATGTCAGGCACGTGCCAACAGGGGGGACCGGGTTTTTTTTGGCCCCTCCTGTAACTGAGGAGGAGGGGCGAAAGCTATATTTCGCCCCTCCACACCCACAATATCACGGAACATTATTAACATTTTAACTTCAAAAGTAATATTAAACAGTACCGTTAAAGCAAATTTGGAAAAATTTCATTTCCTGTCAATAGATGCAGGTCCAGATCAGGAGGAGGGCAAACAGGCACTTGCCAACAGGTGGGTAGGGGGTATTTGGTCCCTCCTGTCACTCAGGAGAAGGGACGAAAGCCACATTTAGCCCCGTACACGCATTTTCAAGGAACATTATTAACATTTTAACTTCAAAAGTAACATTTAAAAGTACCGTTAAAGCAAATTTTGACTCTAATTTCATTTCCTGTCAATAGATGCAGGCTCAGATCTAGAGGAGGGCAAATAGGCACTTGCCAACAGAGGGTCAGGGGGTATTTGGTTCCTCCTGTCACTGATGAGAAGGGGCGAAAGCCATATTTCGCTCCTCTACATACACACTATCAGGGAACATTATTAAAATTTTAACTTCAAAAGTAACATTAAAAAGTACCGTTAAAGCAAATTTGGACTAATTTCATTTCCTGTCAATACATGGAGGCCCAGATCTAGAGTAGGGCAAACAGGCACTTGCCAACAGAGGGGCAGGGGTTATTTGGTCCCTCCTGTCACTGAGTAGAAGGAGCGAAAGCCATATTTCGCCCCTCCACACACACACACACACTATCGGGGAACATTATTAAAATTTTAGCTTCAAAAGTAACATTAAAAAGTACCGTTAAAGCAAATTTGGACTAATTTCATTTCCTGTTGTCAATAGATGCAGGGCCATATCAGGAGTAGGGCAAACAGGCACGTGCCAACAGGGGGGGAAGTGGGTATTTGGTCCCTCCTGTCACTGATGAGAAGGGGCGAAAGCCATATTTCGCCCCTCCACACACACACACACTATCAGGGAACATTATTAAAATTTTAACTTCAAAAATAACATTAAAAAGTACCGTTAAAGCAAATTTTGACTCTAATTTCATTTCCTGTCAATAGATGCAGGCTCAGATCCAGAGGAAAACAAACTTGGCATTTGCTCTGGGCAGCCGATTTCGAGGGTGGGACGCAAAATTTAGTGTAAAGAAAAATTATAATGTATGAAAACAAATAAAAAATTATAGGACATGAAGGTTTTCGTACATTGTCAACACTCTGCATGTACTCAAGAAAGTTGGGCGACCCTTCGACGACATTGACAAATTACAGCAGGTCTCATTTAATTAAAATAAAACAATTACCGCAGTCATTTCCATCGTACATCTCCAAACACACATGCCTCAATATCCACAAACATAAAAAAACGTATTACAAAGGTTTTATCAGAAAAGTTTATGAATTTTCTCCAGCGCGATGTTGAATGGATTTATTTAAAATTGTTTAAATGATAGTTTTGGACATTTTTTGTGTAAAAAAAATTGAAAAAAAAATTGTTTCAAAGATGTTCCGAAGAAGAGAAAACAAGAAAACACACACATTTTTGTAAGAAAAACACCTGTTCTGAAAAATCAATGTTCCAAAAATCATAAAACAACTTAATCGATCAACAAATACTTCTTTAAAAAGAACCATATCATCACAATCAACTAACATTAAAGTACCAAAAAGTTCCTCACAAACCTCTCTTCAGCCAAATGTTTCATCCAGAAACTTAGTAACTGATCCTTCAACGAGTGACCTGGTAAACCTTTATAACACCGAAAGTGATATTTCCTCTGTAGAAGGTGATGACTTGGAGACTTCGCCACCCAAGCCAAGGAGGGACAAACCTCGTCCTAGTGCGAGAAAACACAAGTAGTTTTATTTCCTTTTATACTTTATTTTTATGGCTTCCTTTCTTTCCTGGAACTGCCGGGGTTTTCGTCAAAAAATTGATGATGTTAAAGACATCATAAACAACCACAAGCCAGCTGAAATCGCCCTCCAGGAGACCTATCTAAAAAACAATGACACCACCAACATTCCCTATTTCACAATGTTCAGAAAAGATTACGATGATGGCCAAAGAGCATGTGAAGGTGTTGCAATGCTTATCTCCCATGACTTACCAGTCACCCAAATTAACCTTACAACAAATCTCCAAGCTGTTGCTGTAAGACTTCATGTCAATATTTTATTAACAATATGCAATTTATACCTACCTCCTAATACCCATATCCACTTCTGACATAAATAATTTATTAGATCAACTTCCACAACCATTCGTCATACTTGGTGACCTAAATGACCATCATATTCTCTGGGGCAGTTCAGACATTAATAGTAGAGGCAAACAAATTGAAAAAATAATAACAGACAATGATTTATGTATTATGAATAAAGTCCAACCTACTTACTTTCACTCACCTTCACTTACTTACCATTCAATAGATCTGGCAATTTGCACTCCTTCAATTTTACCATTTTGGACTTTTCTGTGGATCCTTACCTTCACAATAGTGACCATTATCCTATAAAACTAAAATATGCATGGCAATACCAACCACACTCTGTCAGTCAAACGAACTATATTCTTGAAACTGCCAACTGGCCACTTTTTACTAGCCTTGCTGACCTTACTAATATGGTAGAAAATGATGATATAAATGAAGTTACTATTAAAATGACAGACATAGTTATAGCAAGTGCTGACGCCTCAATTAAAAAAGTCAGAAATGCGCCTAAAAAACAAAAGAAACCTTGGTGGAATGGGGAATGTAGCGATGCGTATCGGAAGCAAAGGAAAGCCTGGAATATTTTCAATCGATATCCAACCAGAGAAAACTTTATTATATACAAAAAAACAAAAGCGGCATTTCGAAAAATACAAAGACTTAGTCGGAGGGATTCTTGGATAAATTATGTCAACAGTATAAGTAGTAAGACCACAAGTAAACAATTATGGAACAGAATTAAAATAATTTCCGGTGTGTACCCCAATAGACAAATTCCGATTCTAGAATACAATAACCAAGTACTATCAGCACCCAAAGAAATAGCAAACGCAATTGATTCATGCCTTTCCAAAATATCAAGCTCCACTAACTACTCTGAAAGTTTAAAAAAAATTAAAATTGCATCTGAAAAGACTAAAGTTAATTTTACTGCAAACCGTATACTATCTTATAATTGTGATTTTACTTTTCCCGAATCGACAAAGGCTTTATCCTTAGTTCACAAATCAACTCCTGGGCCAGATAATATTAGTTACATCATGCTTAAACATCTTTCAAATAGTTCTCTAAATCATCTCCTGAAATTTTACAACAGAATTTGGACCGAGCATACTTTTCCGCAGTCATAGAGGTATGCTAATATAATACTCATACTGAAACCGAATAAAGACCCCAAGAATCCTTCGAACTACCGTCCAATAGCCTTGACAAGCTGCTTATGCAAAGTTCTTGAAAAGATGGTCAACGCAAGGCTAATGTATGTTTTAGAAAAAGATAAATGTCTCTCCCCACTTCAAAGTGGTTTCAGAAAAAACCGATCCACTATTGATAATCTTGTCGCTCTCGAGACTGAAATCAGAAACGCATTTGTACAAAATAAACATCTCGTCTCGATTTTTTTCGATATCGAAAAAGCTTACGATCGAACATGGAGACATGGAATTTTAAAAGATATTTTTAATTGTGACATATATAAAAGGAAATCTGCCGATATTTTTATTCTAAATTTTTTAGAAAAAAGATATTTTAAAGTAAAGATTGGATCAATTTTTTCAGATGTTTTTACTCAAGAGGAGGGAGTGCCACAAGGCAGTGTTTTAAGTGTTACTTTATTTATTTTAAAAATTAACAATATTGTTTCTCAATTGCCTCCATCAGTTAAAGGTGTTATTTACGTTGACGATCTGCAAATTTCATGCGCAGCAAAAGGCATTCGATTAATAGAGAGACAACTTCAACAGGCCGTTAACAAAATCACACATTGGACTAACGAAAATGGTTTCAGTTTCTCACCTTCTAAAACTGCGTGTGTTCATTTTTGTAGAAAACGAAATCTTTACCTTGACCCTGAAATATTTTTCAAAGATATTTTAATTAATGTTGTGGACAGTATAAAATTTTTAGGAATAATATTTGACAAGAAGTTGACTTTTCAACCGCATATTTTAAATCTACGCAAACGTTGCGAAAAGGCTTTAAACATATTATGAGTTTTATCTAAATTATCATGGGGATCTGATCGTACTTGCCTTTTAAAGATTTATAGAGCTTTAATACGATCAAAATTAGATTACGGCTGCGTGGTGTAGGGCACAGCAAGAAAATCTGCACTTCAAACTCTGAACACCATCCACCACACAGCTTTGCGCTTATGTACTGGTGCAGTTAGAACTTCACCCGTAAACAGCTTATATGTGGACGCTTTTGAACCTTCTCTGGACTTAAGGCGACAGTTGTTGTCCTTAGAAGATTATTTTAGAATTTCCTCAATCCCTCATCACCCATTGCATACCATTCATCACAGTCCATATTTAAAACGCCTTTATCAAGCTAAAACATCCTTCATCCCTACATTCCACTTGAGAATGCTGGATGTGTTGAACGGATCCGAACTTTCTTCACTTGACGTCACCCAGAAAAAACTGTATGCTTTCTCTCCTTGGTTCATTATTTTGAATTCCAGAACCCGTTCCAAAATTTCTATAAAGTAGATACTTCTGATATTATTTACAAACAGCTTTTTCAAAATCCTATAGAAAAGTACTATAATTTTATACATATTTATACGGACGGGTCTAAAAAGGCAAACTATGTTGGGGCTGCGTTCACTATTAATGATAATCTTCACATTTTTAAACTCCATCCTTCATGTTCTGTTTTTACCGCTGAAATAATGGCCATCTATAAAGCATTAAAAAATATATCCGATCATTGTCATAATAAATGTATCATTTTCACAGATTCATTAAGCGTTTTACAATCATTGAAACATCCCGATCATGACAGTCATCCCATCGTTTTAGAGTCGTTAAAAAGAATTTATCATCTTTCTTCAAAAAACTTTAGCTTAGTATTTTGTTGGATCCCATCTCATGTTGGGATATCAGGAAATGAAATAGTTGACAAAGCCGCAAAATCCGCCGTAAATAATTTTAATCTTGCCATTCCTTATCATGACTTAAAATATTTTATTTACAAATTTTTAGAAGACAAATGGCAGAACGAATGGAATGATCAAACGGTGAACAAACTCCGTGCTTTAATACCAAATATAATTCAATGGAAATGATATCTCATGTTGGGATATCAGGAAATGAAATAGTTGACAAAGCCGCAAAATCCGCCGTAAATAATTTTAATCTTGCCATTCCTTATCATGACTTAAAATATTTTATTTACAAATTTTTAGAAGACAAATGGCAGAACGAATGGAATGATCAAACGGTGAACAAACTCCATGCTTTAATACCAAATATAATTCAATGGAAATCGCTACCTTTTAGAAGACAGGATGTAATACTAACACGACTCCGTATTGGACATACTAGGATCACCCATAGACACCTCCTCCTCGGAGAAGATCACCCAATTTGTAATTATTGTATCTGTCCACTAACGGTGAAACACATTTTAATAGAATGTTCTCGTTTTAACTATCAACGACTTAAACATTGAAATACTTATACCTTGGCTTTAGAAGACATGATTGGAGAGAATCCTCATCCAAATATTTTTAGCTTTTTACATGACATTGGTTTTAGCCATCACATATAATTTTATATAGTATTCATTCATTATGTTTTGACTCATCTAATTTAATTATTAGATTATACATCTGATTTTCTATCTCGAGTTTGGCATAATATGTCCCAAGAGGACTCAATGCCCGAAAACCAATCCAATCCAATCCTGTTCTGAAAACACCTGATTTCTGAAATACCACTCCTTTAGACATAGGCGCCTGGGACCGTTGCTCTCATAGCATTCCCCCCCCCCCCTAGATAGCCACTGGTCTCGGCAGCATCGCGAATAATTTTCGGTATAAGTAGTACACTGGTTTTCTTAGCTAGACGGGGAAACTACGGGGAACGGTACTAGGTTTATTCTGCTGGTTCAATGCTATCGTCATCATAAATTAGTTCGTACTACAAATTGCTGACAGCTTTTTTTTTTACTCGGTTGGTCAAACAGGTGAGATTTGAGTGCTCTTTCCGGAAATCTTAAGTCGTTTAACAATACAGTATAATTGAGAATGCTTATATCGGATACCATCTTTATGTTGTTTACTGGTGAGAGCTTTATCACACAGACATCATCTTTTTAATGTTATGTGGTGAGAACTTTATTGGATATCATCTTTTTGAAGTCAATTGTTGAAAGCCGTTCAATTAATTAAAAGATCCAGTACGAGTTGGCAAGGTGAAATACACAAACCACAAAATCCTTCCTGTCGACCTTAAAATCTGTCATAACAGAGACCACAGTGTCTGCAGTCGTGACAAGAGTGGCGGGTGTGTTGTAAGGCAATCGGAGAATAGGTATGTCCACACTCGTGGGCTTCCATTTTCAACTTGCCTTTCAACGTTTAATTCAACATTCAATTCAACATGCGTTTAGAAGCATGCCATTCACCTGTCCACACTCGTACCTCACTTCAGTTTCAAGATGGATGAAGATGATGCTATTCTGTTAGGAGGAATCAGAGCGGCATATTTAGTGATTAGGCAAGTAAATAAACGTAGGAAATCAAGGCGAGCGATTATGATGAAAGAATAGTTCAAAACGCGTAATGAGCATTTATTAATTTACGTTAAAATTTATTATTATTAAAATTTAATAATAATTGGAATATTCCTGTTACTCTTTCGACTAATAGATGTGGTTGAGCTCCTTATTCAAAGGGACTCGTCAAAGAACGAACAGTACAATACTTTGCTTATAAGCGGTAGAAACAAAAAAAAATATTTTGAATACCTTTATTCGGTGTGCAGTGGATTTACATAACATAATTTAAATGTCTAATTATTGTTATCGTTGTGATTGTATTGTTTTCTCTTGGTCGACATGGAATATGTCCAGTCTGAGAACTCATTAGCACCTCTGTGTCAAGAAGTGGAATCTGAGGGAAGTGATCTTTAGAGCATTTTTTTGGACTACTGATATTTTACACTGTTCTCCCATAGAATTATTGGAATGAATTTAGTATTTAAATCATAAAATGAAGCGTCCTTTAAAATTAGAAAATAAACCGCATGAAGCTGGAAATGTATTTCACTGTGACAAATATTTCTATAGACACTCTTACAGTTTTTTGTAAATTTCCTTGATTCGTTAAAATTTTAGATTGGCATCAGCTGCCTGTGTTAAAGCTGGTTTCGGTTTCTTCTAAGGGCATAATATTTTTTTTTAAGTGCCGAATCTCGTCTTCGGGTCTGATACAGGACCAGATCTGATCTCAGGACCTGAGATCAATGTATAGATGGATCGCTATAAAGGTGTTCAAACTGTATTGTTTTATGTGTTTCTAACACCTATGAGTAAAGTAGCCAGAATCGTTTTAGGAAAGGACTCAATAAAAAATGTAGAATTTTTTTTAGTTCTATTTGGTTGAACCTGACTTCAACGAGAATAACAGCTGCATCTCAAATAGCTAATCGAATGGATCAAAATCAAGTCTTAAAAGTAATTTTGTCTCCCAATACATATATAGACACCTCAGAAAGTTTGTGAAGGTTCTACATCGAAGCAGGTGGTTTCTGCTCATTGGGTTAGGAATATTATCCGCAGTCCATTGCAGATTTACTTGTTTTCTCTTTTCTAATATATTGACACAGCTGCTTTTTTTTGCACGTGTTCAACTTCCTACTTCGAAAACGCGTGTCTTAATACATCAAAAACACATCTATCTAAATAAAAAAGGAATGTTTGTATGCAGATCGAAGATTTTTGCCCCAATTGAAGTCATTTATCTTTTTGGGACCATTTTAATGCAAAACCAGTGGTTTCCTAGTTTTATGCCTGTTCGTTTGTCAACATGCGTTCCCTCACAACGTCCGAACTTTAAATTTTGTAAACTGAGAGCAGAAACTTAGCTAGATATTTTTGTGGCGGGGGCGAATGATACTGGGGTTGCCACCCTTCATACAACATAAAAATTGTGTAATAAAGATTAAAAATGGTAACCAATTAAAATAATACAGATAAAGTTTTCTTTTTAGCAACATATTAATTTTCATTTTAATTTCACAAATTGGGTCGTGGTAGATCAATTGATAGAATTTCATATTAGCAACCGGAAGGTTCCGAGTTTGAAACTCCTGCTTACCAAAACCGTCGTGTATGCACGTTGTTAAATTCGTCAAATGACCTCACGTTGATGTGGTGTGGTGCCAGATGAGGTGTTGACCTCGTTTCTTGATCGTGGCTCAGAATTACGAGATGTTGTCCTCGAATCTTTCCGTTCGGGACGGACCTGGGTCACAGATGCCAATAGCCCGTTGCGTTGCTCCAGTGTGACGTAAATTCAACAACCTACTTGCATTAACTATATGTTATTCACTTTGTTAATTTATTGATTAGATATAATAAGTAATTGTTCTTTATTTACTGTGAATATAATTTCTGTTTATCGGTACAAGAAAAACGAAATTACATTATCATTACTGAAAAAGCTGAAGACTAAGTAAATTCGACTAGTGTACTAATATTCTTGCTTCTATTCTAAATTGAAAAAGAAAGGGAAATCAGCATAGTAAGTAGTATTTGATATACAAAAGATAGATCTAATTTACTCTGATGAAAATTCGCTTACATACACTGCCGTTTGTAAACAATGCAACACCATGAAGGAATCATCCGAATGAAATGAAATTGGCAGCAAATGTCAATTATAGGATGTTATGCAAAGTAGTAAAGTTTCAGAGTCACCACGCATGCGTGGAGTGAGCAGCGCTCTCTAAACTGATGCTAAAAGCGTATAAATAGAGGGCTGTAGCGGGACGTTGAAAATAGTGCATGGTTATTTTTTAGTGGCGAACGTTTATTTGGTGAACGCAGCGCGTGGTGGCTACACCAAATACTGATTTCGGACACTTAATATTGTTCTTTTGCTTTGAAAATTTATTCATTTATTTGTACTAATACAAGCCGTTTGTGTATTAAATTTCATTTAATTCTGATGACGCCTTCATGGTGTTGCATTTTTTACAAACGGCAGTTTATAAAGCTAACTTCTAAATTAAAAAAATTAATAAATTTGTGCATGAACAGTATTTAATTACTACTATAATAATTTCAATATTACCAATGGGGGAAACTGGTTTTACGCGCTCAATTCATATTTAAAAGACTCGCCATTTACAATTTGCTGTCAATAGAGATTACAAAAACTATACGCCAACTATCATTGAGTTCGGAAACGAATTTGCTAGCAAATCAATTGTTCTTGGTTAATCATTTTTTGTAATCGAATGATTTAATGCAGAGCATAGTGTAAAAAAAAATTGATGCGTTGATGTTTATTAATTTAATGTGAAATGGGAGGTGTGGTCATTTTGTTAACTATTTATCCAGATTCCTACTGTGTTTAATGGGAGCGGAAATTTGTTATTCATTAAGTCATGATGGTATTCATTAATTCAGTGAAGAGAATTGGATTGAAAAGTGGTATTGTAATGATTACTATACAATTTTTTCGAAACTACATCTAAACCATTATACTGATTTAAGTTATAGAGATCTATCAACTAAAATTGTACTTTAGCAGCACATAATGAACCAAATAGGATCTTTCTTCGCACGAAAAGAGGAATATAATTGTAGATTATCTAAACTCTTCTCTCTTCCATTAGTACAATATAGGAAGTCTTCTAAGTTGTAGCTTCTTCTAGTTGAGCTTCAGTGGCAGTAGTTTTCTCCCCCGCAGTTGAACATTTATTTTTAAGTTAAACTTTCCCTCTGTACCATTTCTTTTCCCATGAGTTTCAATTTTCTTTAAAAAGTTAGTTTATGTAAACATTTTTCTCATTTGTTTTTATCGGAAAAGATAAAAGTATACCATAGTTAATGTTTGATCATCCGATTTTTCTGAGTTATTGAGAAAGAAAACTATATTACATCAGTTTTTGCATAAGCGATTTATACGAAGTCAATATAATTAATCAACTTAGTCAAAATATTTTTTTCATCACAGCAATGTCATAAAATTTATATTTTATACTTTTTTATTCGTGATGTGTGTGTTGCATGCTTGAACACTAGGAAAACTGCGTCTCACTGCCACAGAACTACAAAACTAAAGCGTTTCAGCATAAGGAAAACTCATTTAAGCACACAGTTTTTACATTATGCTCTGCATTAATTCATTCGATTACTAAAAATGGGTAGCCGAATATTCGTTATCGAACTCAATGGTATATTCTGTATCCTTTTTGTAGATCTCTATCACACAAGTTGTGAATTGTAAATTTCTATAATATAAACCGCGCTTAAAACCAATTTCCACCATTGGTTATAAATTATTATAGTGTTCTTGCAAAAATGTATTTAAAATTTAGAAATTAGCTTCATTTGTAAATGAGCTTTCAGCAGAAAGAAATCATCTGTCAATATCATATCAAATATTTACTATACTGATTTTCCATTTTATTAAAATTTAGAATAAAGGCAATAATTTTAACACATTAGACAAAATTGCTTAGTTTTCAGGTATATTAAAGTCATTGGAACGTAAATTCGTTTCAGCAAATGTGATGTACCGGTAAGAAGAAATTATATTAACAATAACTAAAGTACAACTATTTGTAATCAATAATTAATATCGGGGTTGGAAGTAGATAATAACTAGACTATCACGACCCGATTAGTATATGAAAATTAATATGTTACTAATTATAGTATAATTTATCTGTATTATTTAAAAAAAATTATTATTTTACATTTTTAATGCAGAATTTTGTTTGTAACGAAGGGCGGCAACAGTATCATTCCCCCAGTTTCGAAAATGTCTAGCTACACCCCTGATAATGAAATAAAACAAAGTCAAACAATCAACAACTAAAAATTTTTTGGAATCATGTTGCGATAAAAATATTAGCGCATATTCATGACATTGAATTGCGTCTTAACAGATCTTTTTTTTTTTTTAATCTGAACCACTAGGCCCATAAGAGCTTTGTTTAAATATAACAAACAAAACTTAAGTAGTTAACAATTTATAAATAAAAATTATGCATCATTAAACTAATTATTAGTTGTGAAATAAAGTGAACCTTTTTATCAAATTATGCATGCAAATTGTAAGCAGAAGCGTAGTTAGACATTTTTGAACCCGAGGCGACTGAGACTGTTGCCACCCTCTGTTCAAAGTAAAATGTTCGTCTTCGAAATTATGATAAAATATATAATGTAATTAAGTTTAGATATTCTAATTGAGATACTATAATATATAGAGAGATTTGAAAATAAATAATTTTAAAGAATATTATCTGTTGAATGCAATTTTTTATTGACTATTCATAAAAACTATGAAAAGGCTGAGCTTTGTTGATTAGTCTCCAGGACTGAAGCAATTAAAAACGCATTCGGTCTCTTTGTGTGAGCTCCAAGTGTTTCGGAAAAGAAAATATTAGTGCTTTGTCTCTTCTCTGAGAGAGGAAGTACCTCGATTGATGGGTAAGCATTGACTTTTAAATGCTGTGTTCTAAAAATGGCGTGATTGAAGGCATTCACATGCACATCACTAAAAATGCTTCTGTGACATTGACAAAATCATTTGTTTGAAAAATAGCAAAACATTTTTTCTAAGAAATATCACAAACTTTTAAATAAATATTTTTGAAATTGATGTACTGGTACTTGGAGCCTCAGCTACTGACTACTCCCCTTAGATTGCAAGACGATGGCTGTTTGAAAACTTTTTACGATACTGTTTGCAAGTCAATTGAACCCTGTCCTATTTGAGCAACACTTTTTTCGCCATTCTAGTTTATTCTGCTGGAGCATGGACATGTTCTGAAAGAGAATCCCGAAGGTACTTCCAGTTATTTGCTGGCGGCACTCCTCTCCGTGGCACCCCGTTGGGGGTATATTCAGAGGAATATCAGATTCGGTACGTGAGCAAGTAAGGTCCCCGAAGGCAAGAGCCCTTATCTTTTGTGAAGATACTTAGAAACCGATTAACAACCAGCCCGCTTTCACACTATTTGAATTTCAGTCACTCACCACATGTCACCACCAATTTTCACTTCCAATTACATAGTATCTAATAAAGAGCTGTCACTCAGTACAAAGATCGCATTATTTACTATGCCACATTCCAACAACACTTTCTGAACAGCTTAGAAAACTCTCTACCACTCCTCAATGATCCCTACCCCTTAGGGAATGAGGTCCCCTACCGTTTTTACCTTGCCAGGTATTCTGTGTCCAGTGAGACGCTTAATCATCTGTCTGCTATTATCGGCACTGTGTGATTTATTGATACACACTTTAAAATGCAAGCGATCAACCAAACATCTGGCCAGTCTGACAGTCACCAAATGTCAAAGCATATCTGGCCAAATCGCCCAGCTGGTTGTCTTGGCTTGTTTTTCTTGCACATTCACACAAGAAAGAAGTTACACTAGAGAAAATAGCAGTAAATTTGAGTTAAAAATGTATTTATTCCCTATTCAGATTGTATTTTGCTCTTGCGTAACTGATCCATTTTTTTTACAAAGTAACCCTGGATAAACGTAAAAGATTATTAGTTTTAATTTGTTTTGATAGATTATTGCATAATTATACTTCCTACTATACTAGGCTGTACAACTTATGAGTTTTAAGTTAGAAATATTATGTCTTTCCCTTCGGAATTGGTCTCGGGTCGATGCCATTAGCCCACTGTGTCGTTCCAGTATACGTTAATTAACTACCTACTTAAGTTAGAAATAAAATTCAATACTCTAGGTCGCTTCGCACCAAAAGAATCTATATATATATATATAATTATCTTACGTGGCACCCAAAAAAGACGTCATTTGTTATCTCGTTTTGGCAACATTGTACTATTGTTTGTTCACCACGAAGCCTCGCTCCTCAATTGAATTAATAGCGTTATCGGATGAAATTTTTTTTTATATGAACTTTAGTCGAGCTGTTGCAATTTATAATAGAGATCAAAGAAAGCGGAGGATCTTTTCAGGGCCATTTAAAAAACGGTCCTTTTCAAGACCAACAATTATAGTTCAAAAAGACGCTTGCAATACAACTTTCGACAACAAACTCATTGAAAAATTGTGTGGCTTGAGTGCTGGAGAAATGTACACACAAACAACATGCGGGTATTCAATATCCAAAGCAGCGCTCACATTTCGAGTCAAAATTTCCTCAAAGTTTTCATTTGAATTCTGATTCCAGAGGAACAGTATAATATGTATTTTCTGTAATAGAACAAATTTATATTTGAAAAATATTTTTTTTGAAATATATTTTGTTAAAAATCCCTTCTGCTAGGATACATATCTTCATTGATGCGAGCATAGGTTCCCGCAGTGAACTAATGAGGATTGCAATGCAATCCTCCGGAGGTTGGCTAGCGTTAACGAGCAGGGGGCGGGCCCCCTAGTCCTCTTTAATTCGAAATAATCTGGATCCAGTAGAAACCGATTAACGAAAATTCGGGATAGCCTCTTTGCAATAAATAAATCGTAGCTTTGAAATATTTGTCTTTGTGATTTTGACACTAATATTTTAGTTGTGTATTTGAATTTTAGTTCTTCCACGGCAATCACTTTTCCAATTTCTCTCTTATTAGTGTAGCTTGATAATTACCATTTATAATCTCGATATTAACTTTTAATTTTTGAAAAGAATGCTTCGCATGAACGTGACTCCGATTTTTCAGCGTATGAACAACTATTTCACTTAATAACAACTTCGACTCGGACATATTTGCGAAAAATTGAAGGACAAACATACATTGTCTTAGAGCAGGAACTCATTGATTGATATTTTTTAGGAAAGGCATTTTTTTGATATTAAATGATTATTTTCGTGTTGGGAAGTAAATTTTTCTATTGTATCAAGAAAAATACAGAAGGTTTATATTTATTTTTCCTAAAAATTTTTTTTACTAGTTGGTTTATAATCGGCTGTTCTGCAAAATTTTTTTTTATCAATTAATGAGTTTCTGCTATTTGCCTACGATATTTTTAACAGACGATTAGGTGAGATAGATACGATTATAAGAGAGTTTTAAAAATTTGAAATTTATATGATTTATTTACTTTTTGGCAATTTATTGGTACTGGAAATCAATTTTTTAAATTGGTAAACAATAAAGTAATTTGCAGGTTTGATCGCCACATATCAGTGTGTGAGACCTTCCTTTTCAATAAAATGCATGTTTTCTATTAAATTAATGCAACACAGGAAGTTCTGCTAGTTAATAAAGGTAAATACATTGAGACTAGAAAGACATTTTTGATTATTAAGATTAGATAATTTTATATTTAAAAAAATACAATTATAAGGCAATTTTTACTTTGTTAAATCAATTTAAAATTCGTAAATGATACACCAATTTGCAGGTTTGATTGCCACAAATCAATATACGCGGTGTTCATTTCTACAAAATATGCATTGTGTTTGCAATTAATTCATCTCCAGGTAATTTTAATAGTTAATTAATGTATAAATTCCATACGTAAAGACTATAAAAATAATTTTATCTTAGAATGTGTGAATAAGGATAACTGAACACTACAAACTCAAATACAACATATATACAGCATGTGTACCGTAGTATAAGTTAATTAAAAACTTATTCTAAGCTTTTGAATACTAAATTAAAATGTATTTAACACCATCCCCAACGAATTTACATTTTTTGTGATGCTTTTATTGTAAGCTCTTTCAATATTACAACGATTCTTTATTCTGTGAGGCTGTTTTATCAACCTCATTGTGTAACATTTTAATTGCTTGAATGACAGCCAAAGATTGTTGGCTAATTAGACGCTTTTAATCTGATTCTGAATCGCTCCTCTTGCGCCGTTTTTTTTCTAGAATTGTTTCTTGGAATAGACTCAGGGACACTCTCTTGGATGAGAAGTTTAGAATGCTTTTTTTACCGGCCCAGATATCACTTATAAATGCGAGAGTTTAATTAAATTCGTGGCACAGAAATTGATGAACAAAGGGCGATAAATTAATTTTCCTTTTTTTCTATGTCTGACCAACTGGAACAAGTTCATTATGACACTACAAGTCCGAATTTGTGTCTTACACTGGTGCACCACAGGTTGTGGGTTCAAATTGCGCCTCATATACATACCACACATTCAAGGCTCAGCTCGTTTATAAAGGCCATATATTCATACCAAGTGGAAAAACATCCATATCTTACCCCAGATCGATCAGAGGTCCAACACCCTGATCATAGACCGAATGGATAATTGGACCAAGAACTTTTTGTGATCATTACCATTGTAAGTGATCATGGTCCTTTTAACACTGCAAGTGTTGACATCTTGTCATCTGATCGTGGTTCAAAATTACTAGGTGTTTTCCTCGGATCATACCCTTCGGGATGGATCCCGGACCGTCATTAATAACCCGTTCTGTTGCTCAAGTACGACTTTGATAAACTTCCTATCTACCGTTTAATTCTGAGAATTTGAATAATATTGTATAATTATTAGAAAGAGAACAGACATGATTCTTTGATTCCAGCATCAAACAAAATAGCTACTGAAGCAGAAGCAAGACTATTTTTTTATCGAAACTCTCCAGAATTACAAACTGCGCAAACTTAAAATCTTCCGGAAACCTCTTGAAATTTCGCTTTCATTAAAAAAATAAATAAATGCACGACAGGATAGTGTAATGGCCACGTTCACATGGAGTTTTTCTAACGCGCGTTTTCGAAAAGTCCATGTGAACACCTCTTTGCGCGTTTTGCAAGGTCGGCTTTCCTTAAGCATTAAATTATGTTTTTATTCCTCTAATTCAAATTTCTATCTTTGCGATGGTTGAAGACAGGGGGAAAATTTCAACGGATTTCGAATCTGCGTAAAATTCTATGCCAGATCAACACCAAAAACATAATGTTTTTCATAAAAAATAAATTTTATGTAGTAGTAACTAATCTTTATGCGAAACGCATTTAGCTAGGACTTATCACATGCATTGAAAATTTTCTAGAAGCACGGTGATGACTAAATAAGAAATGTATTTGATACATTAAAATTAAATTGAAGAACTTTACAGAATGTGATTATTTTCGCATCCAAACGCAACGCAGACAATTCTGCAAGACAGATGAAAAGTTATCTTTTGAACAGATAAAATTAAATCTTGAAGTTGAACATCTTTTTTAAACTAATTAATGTATTTGTATTTTGTTTATTGAAAATATAAACTCTAAATATATTAATAGGTATAAGTTGATTAGATGATATATTCTTAAAATGAAAAGGAGTGCCGCAAAAAACTAGAAAGTTGGAGGGTGCCACTGTTTGATTACTAAGAAAAAACACGGTCTATTTTTTATTTCTTTTTAGGTATTTAGTATCTGGATGCTCCTTTGCTGATTTGCACTACAGTTACAGGGTCGACAAGTCTACTATTGCAACTTTAATTAAACAAGTGTGCTAATCAATTTGGAACAGATTAAGACCGATCTGTATGCCAGAAATGAAAAATGAGAAGTGGGAGGAAATTTCAGAAGGATTTAAAAAATACGCTAATTTTCCAAATTGCATTGGTGCAATTGACGGAAAGCACATCCGAATGATACAACCTGATAATGCAAGCTCTCTATATTACAACTAGAATAATAATTTTTTTTTATCGTGTTGTTAGCTGTATGTGACGCGAACTATAGTTTTCACTATGTTGACATTGGAGCGTATGGGAAAAACAGTGACTCGGCTGGTTTCCAGGAGTCTTTATTGTATAGAAAACTTATAGAAGCATGCTTTAAAAATTCCAAATATATCCATATATATAATTCCATATATATAATTTCATATATATAATTCTATATACAAAATTCCATATATATAATTCCACCTATATCTAAGTACTCTAAGTATCTAAGTACTAGAACTAAGTACTCTATTCAAGATATATCTTTTCTATAAAAAGAGATAAAAAGTTCTTTTTGTGTTTGTAATTATTATCTTCGTCAAATGCTTCCAAATTCATCTTGCGAAAACATACTCATGTGAACGGGGCCTACACATTTAGGGGGTTGAGTCATTAGGCTCTGAGATATCAATACAATGACATAATATGAATGGGAACGCTGTCGATAAATGACTATTGAACAAAGAAAAGAGTTTCGATAGAGATACACGTTTTGATAATTGGGGAGGGGGGGGGGCTGATATCGCGTAAACGAATTGCGCATTTTAAAAATGAAAATAAAGTTTAATTATTTAAATAGTTGAGATAAATTTATTAATCAGTACAGTGTGAATTTAAAAAAAACCAGCTACTATTAACAATATTTATTTTTGCTTGCGTTTAATTATTGACTAATGATAGGAGCTTTCAAAAGTTTGAACTGCTACTAGCTTTTATAAAGGTTCTCCGGGTGGAGCTAAGAAAAAGGCGTCCCCAGTTTTATTTTGTGATCCCCAGATGTTTACAAGAGAAACAATATAGCTTTGCTTCTTTCTTTTCCGAGCAGATGTAGTGCACAAAAGCATGCACATCACATGGAAAATATGTGAGAAGAAAATTACGCTTAAATTTATAACACACTTTTACTGAATACTTTCCCCGAGGAAAATCACACAAGCTTTTAATAAATATTTCAGACATGCCGCCCCATAAGAGACTGGCATTCAAGGCCTCACCCCCTTAGCTAAGCTTCTCAGGTTAGTTTTGCATAATCGAAAATACTGCTAATCTGACCTTATATTTGTTTTGTTGTTTTTGATGTATTCTCACCTACTCTCTCTGTTCCTTTTATACGAAATATGATCATTGTTATCGCGGTCGCCTCTTGAACAAACTATAAGCCCCACTGATAGGTTGGACGGCTTGGGTTATGAACGAAATAAATCTGACCGAGTATTCAAATACTCAGGTTGCTTCAGTTTCTATGAAGCGTTACGGCCCTTTCTTTGCTTCTTGGTCTTGAGTACCGGGTCCTACTTTTTACAAAAATAACCTAAGATAAAAAATATAATGAATTTGAATTCGTTTTGATATATCATTGTATTACGTTTTCTACCATAGGCTGTAAAAGTTCCGAGTTTAAGTTAGAAAGAAATGCAGTTCTGTTAGGGTCACTTCAGATCAACACTGTCAATTCCAATCAATCTGAATCCAGTAGAAACTGATTATCGAAGATTCGGGAAAGCCGAATTAATGGTACAATCGAGTAATTAACCCAAACTTACAGGTGTCAGAATCCAATTAATTAAACTTGCAAATGCTATGTCGGAGAGGAGAAATTGGCGGAATTAAAGTCATAAAGATTCACTTTCTAAAAAGAAAGTTCACTTTCTAAATTCTTCAGTGGTTCCAAGAGAAGTTAATATGTGTTTTAAAGTTTTTACATATTTATTCATAAAAACCTTTTTTATGAATAAATGTAATTCAGCAGTAGTCAATTTAAACTTGAGCTTTTTGAAGTTTATGTTACACAGTGGGGCTGATTTTAAATATATATATTTTTACATGCATCTTTTAAAATTTCTTTTCCTGCGGGTACAGGCAATAAAAAAAATGGCTGGGAAATTGATATATGCAAATAGTAACCTAGCTCTTTGAAATTTTTTCTAGTCAATATTATGGTTACTACTCTTTTGTGAGAAATTCAGTTTTCCCTGTAG
Source organism: Metellina segmentata (assembly GCA_947359465.1). NCBI lineage: Eukaryota > Metazoa > Arthropoda > Arachnida > Araneae > Tetragnathidae > Metellina > Metellina segmentata. The sequence goes on along the minus strand of OX375875.1, from coordinate 72,000,132 downwards.
GGGGGCTGTTTATTTTTATCCATTCCAAAGTAAATATACCATTTGAGATTTGAAAGATGAATTCTCATTCACATTCATATTAAATTTCAATAATTATCATTTCCCAGTACTTAAAATTTAATAATTCATTGAAACCTAATACTTTTATTTAAAACAGGGGAAAGCAATGAAAGATTGAATGAGTTTAAATAGATTTTGTAAAATTAACCTCTGTTAAAATCTTAAAGCACTTTGAATAAATTGGATTATTATGGGTTATTAATTATGAGCATCACAAAATTTTTTGTGATGCATGCTTTACTTTTCATAAAAATGAAATTCTAGGACCACGAGTGTCAAAACAATAAAAATTAATCGAAATGAGCACATCCCGTCCAGAAAATGAACACACCTCGTTAGGAATATTGGATACATATAATTAATTTCTATCTTGCTCTAGTACAAAATTGAATATTTCATTCTCTTTATATTCCAAATATTCGGAAATTATTTATATTTTGAAAAGAAACAACAAAGAAAGTATTAGGATTTAAATATCGTAAAAATAATTTTTGGAAAAGTTATTAGCTTTGTCAGCAGCACTGGTAAAAAATCCAAATAATTGTACTACTCAATATAAATTCAAGCTTTTCCCAAACAAACAAATGGTTGATTTAAATAGCCCGTTGTGTTGCTTTATAGTACGACGTTAATTAAAAATTACCAATTATCATATGGTTGATGTAAATACATTTATTCAGTAACTGGTATAGTGGTTAAGGTATTAGCCTCTAGATCGGAAGGTTCCTGGTTCGAATCCGGGTATGGATGTTTGTAAGCGTATGGTGCACCAGAAATCTGTCGTGGCCGAAAGTCCTCACGTTGGGTTGGTGTGGAAGTTTGGGGAGTGGGGTGCCAGTTCAGGTGTTGCTTCGTCATCTGACAGTAGTTCAAAATTACGAGGTGTTGCCCTCGGATTTTAAGGGGATTCTCCCTTAAGGGATTGATCCGGGACCGTCCCCGTTGTGTTGCAGTCGACATACGACGTTAACTAAAAATTACCAAATTACCAGTTATTCAGAAGTTTTAGCATGACGCTTTCCTGAATAAGTTCCCAAAGGAAATTCAAATAATGTATTCATTAAACTAAAACAGGGTTCATAAAATATATAATATTTTCTTAAGATACGTATGGAATATAAAATTTTTGTGATACTTGCACAAACCCATGAACAGATATAAAACGGAAAGACGGACTGACTCGATAAAGTTCAATTAGTAAGTGAGTGTGCATCACTCACGGCCATGCTTAGTTTCCTGAAAATATACCCAGCCGTTTGGATGTAACGCGAGTATACGCATACATACAAACGCCAATCGTAGTGCATTAGAAATACAAAGAAAGGATAAATAACTTGGAATAGGGAGAATATATTCAATGTACAAACATTTCATTTTCATTTATATAGATTTCATTCAAGTTTTTGATACTTTCTTTATTCTTACGAATAACTTGAATGATTTCTTTCGAGTCACTTATTTTTTTGCTGTCGCAAAAGAGACGATTTTTTGAATGAAATTTTAGCTTATTTGAGACTGGATCTGAAATATTTTCTTTGCTGAGACGTGTTGTGAGAAGATTTAATTGTTGGAAGTACAGTCACTTTTCATCGTTTCATAATCTTCAGGGGTCGAACATGAGCTAATTTAAAGGAAAAACTTCTTACGATACATTTTAAATATTAACAAAGTTAGATGAACTTGAAAAACGATTACTTGTACTCTTTGCTCTAAATTGTTTATTATCCAAGATAAAATATTGATATAACGTTGGTTAGAGCAGAAACTCATTAACTGACAAAACAAAATTTTTACTGCATAGATGTTTATAAATGACTAACAATTTACACCTATAAAATTAGCGAGTAAGTATATGAAATGGTGACCATAAATATATTGTATGTTTGTTATACCGTCATATCATTTACCATAAGTTGAATCGTCATTGGAGTCTATTTCTGAGCATGCGCTTTTAACTGATAAATATTGACCAATCCTGTGCTTCTCTTTCTCTCTCTCGAAATGAAACGCGTGCGCAGAGTAGAAATATTCAGTGTTGCGTTTCTTGCTTGAAGTAGATGTGTGGTGGAAACTCAGGTTCGTTTGTGTATATTTTATTTTCAAAGATCGAGAGGATTAGACTACTATAGGATACAAATATTCAGCGACGCTATTTAGGAATGGGAATCAACAGCAAAGAAATACTTAAAAAGGAATCAGGTAATGTTAATTTCTGGTTTAAAAAGTTCATAGTGCTTGTAATTATCTTTTGGAATCTCGTTGATCTAAACCTTTCATCTGTCAATCGCGCAATAGTCTGATTAGTAAACAAAGCTTTTTTGTGTTGTACCAGCTGGCTGGTGTTGATCCCAAAATGTCTGATTTTTAATTTCATATGTGTTATCAAACAAATGCTTTGATGCGCAGTTCAGTTGTTGTAAGATGCATTTTCAAGTTCTGTAAATAATGAGGTTTCTGTAAACCTATCTCGTGGTCTTTCAAACATTCGCGTTATTTTATTGTAACTTAACAATTATGGATATTTTATTGCTTCTGCAGATTGTGACAACGATGTTTCAAAAAATTGCTTGCGAGATTTTATTTTGTGGTCTTTATTTATCGCGTAGCCAGATTATATTTTCGCCATTTCACTTAAGTATTCTGTACCTTTGTGAATCTAATTTTTCTTAATTTCAGGATATAATACTTTATATTGCATTTTTTACTGTTGGGTTTTTGATATTCAGAGGTACTAAGGTTATATTTGTTTTCAAAAATTCATACACCAGACTTTTAAAAATACAATTTTAACATTTGAAGAATGTACTATCTTTTAATTTTGATCATACAACAAAATATTTACTTAATTGTGACATTTATTTAGGTACTGTACGCATGAAAAGTTCTCAAAGTGCTAGATTAGTTAACACATGCGTTTCAGGCCCATATCCAAATGCATGTTGCAATGTGTACTTGTATTCATGCCTATACAAATATATATATATGGGTCATTCTTGCAAAATAGGCAAAATTCATGTCCCTTCAAAATTTATAGAATTCTATCACTCTGAAGATTTTGTCAACTTTCAAGAATAGTTTAGGATCACTTTTATAATCTACAGAATTAGAAAATTAATGACATATTTTTTTATTTTATACATTTTTAAAACTTTAAAATATCAAATATCATTGTCCTGGCATGTCCCTGAGTGAAATTTTACAATTTCTTCATTCATTAGGGTTTTAATATTTATTTATATATTCTTGTAAATAATTTATTCTGCTTCTCTTTATACATTTGAAAGGTTATTAGTTACAATAATGGAAATAATATTGCAAAAATTTCCAAAAGTAACTTCAATAACTATTGTCCCAAGTAATATCATCATTTTCCTGGCATCTCAGATATCATTATGTGGGCAATTAATAGATGACAGCACTGAGTAAGAAGAATACTTTTCAAGTAATCTGGGGTTGAGGTTATTTAAATAAATAACTGCCATTTTGAAAAGTTATCAACTTTTTTTTGGTCAGCACATACAAGTTCAGAGTTCAAGGTTTATGTATATTGAAGATCATTTTCCTGGCTTTGATAAAAATTAAATGTTTGTAGTAAATTTTTAATTTTTTTTATTATCAAGTGTATAAAAGATATTTCTTAAATGTGTGTGAAATTCAAACTGAAATTTTTAAGGGTTTATCCATTAAGCCCTGAACAAGCCTATTTCATCATTATCCTGGCCATCATTGTCCTGCCTTTAACATACCAAGTCAATGATGTCAAGACAGGAAAATTATGTTTTATGTTCAGTATTTTATAAATATTTAAATTATTAACTGAAGACAAATATATTCTTTACTTTTAATTATTTACTTCTGATTATTTGTTATCCATTGTAATTTTTTTAATAGTAAAATACCTTATAATGGGCTTGAAATTTTGAAACTTATTTGTTTCTTTTATTTAAAACATAATGTTTTTGTCATTGCACCTAAAAATGTTTAGATATTACTAAATATCCTTTATCACATGCTCTTTTTTATAAGTTGTAAACAATATATGGACAGATATGAGTGGGAAAAAGAAACAAACATATGAGGAAAGGTTGTTAAAGAAAAGGTTAGCTCAGAAACGTCGTCAGGAGCATATTAAAAAAAATTCCATAACGTTTTATACAAGATAAATTGAAGAGGCATGTGAAATATATGTTAACCAAAAGAAGAAAAGGAGTGGTAAAGCCTATAGCTAAAATGAGTTTGAGGCAAAAAAAGGGAATTATAAAAATAGGAAAGAAAATTCAAAACTCTATCGCTTAAACAAGAAATTGTCATCCGATAGAATTGGCTACCCAAACCAAGTGAAAGTGGTATAGATATTCAACTTTCAGGTTCTTCAAACCCAGACACAGCAAGAGATAATAATGTTAAGAAAAAAAGTTAGTGAAAAAAGTTAGAAGAGATAGAGCAAAAACCTACATTCGTATAAAGAAACTGGTAGAAAAATTTAAAAAATATACAAGGCAAATGGAAAAATACAAAAAGAAATACTACAGATCAAAAATAGCTGAGAATTGATTGCAGTAATTTAACACCACACAGCAAAACACGAAATCTGTTAAAAAAGCATAAAAGTTGCATTAATCACTATCCACAATGTTCCTACTTTCTAATAATACTTAAATATTTGGGAATCCATAATTTCCTGAAATGTCATGTTCCTAGTAATTTTATTTATGTACTTAATCAGCTGAATTAAAAATACATGGTCATATGAAATGTTCAACAAGAAATTTATATATATTTTTCTATTTTCATCATTGTCCTGGCAGATTCGTCATTGTCCTGCCTTCCAATATTTTGAAATATTTTTTTCCTTAACAAAATGTTAATAATTTAGATTGCTGATATTTTTAATATACTTAATGAACATGGTAGAAAATTATTAGGCCAAAAAAATAAAGTTTTAAAAACCTTCGATTGAAAAAATTTATATATATATATATGTATATGTATATATATATATATATGTATATGTATATATATATATGTATATACTACTTTCATTACATTTTAACAAATGATATCAAATGTGTTTGATAATACCTCCTGTCAACAGGGCTGCATTGTTTAATGTACTATTATATACTCTGTTACTTTAAAAACTTTTCCCAATGAGTGCAATCCAAAATTATTAATTTTATCATGCAGTTGTCTTTTACGGATTTACATATTGGAAGTCTGATCCTTTCTTACTATAAACTTTTCATTTTATGCTTGATTTATCAAACTATTGATCTTTTTAATGTTATGACAACTCACTCTTGGAAATAATCTAAGTTTACAGCATGAAACTAGTTCTTGGTTAGAATAATTATACTAGGCTTAACAATTTTACTACCTAAGGATGTATGTTTCCTTAGCAAAAGCAAATTGACATTTTATTATAACTAATATGTTGAGTTCTTTTTGCATTCTGAACTTAATATGAATATTATTTTCTCTTTTTGAACATTTGCTTGTTTTCTTAAATTTCACTAATTTGTACCAATTTTAATTTTACTTTAGAAGAAATCTTGAGAAGTGCATAATTTAAAAATTTTAAATGTAGCAATTTTATAAGGAATAATTTAAAACTTTTCCAGATCAAAATTTTAAAAGTGATTACCTAGTGTTTTACAACTTGTTAGCATACTACAGTAAATGTAGTCTTGATACATTAAACCATCCAATATACCTACTTATATTTTTGTGGTCTACAAATCAGTCAAATTTAAGTAAGCAAGCAAATGCTCATAATGTTTGATTTTAAGTATTTGAGAGTAAAGAATGCTAATGTAAAGTTAAGTTTGCAAGTTAACTGAACATCTTAATCATAGTAAAATTTCAATTTACTATGATTTTTGGAGGAATGTTTGTTTCAGTTTAAAACATTTATTGTTTGAAATTGTTTAGTTACATTTGTTTATTATGAGGTGGAATTTTAAAATTCCTTTTAACAATCTTTTCTCACAATACCTCTTAAATTTGTAAGCACAATAGATCTCAACTAACCAATCAACCTCTTCATATATTTTAGCCACACTATATTTAATTTGACTATTACAAGTTACAATCAGGCCATAATGTATTTTTAAATTAATGAATATTATAGTAGATTTGAAGGAAAATTGATTTAATTATTGGTGCAAGTTAAATTTGAGGATAATGTTTATCATTTTTTTACGAGTAATTTTTGTTCCATGCTTTCTGGTATCACAAGCGAAGCTCATAACATGTTTTGTAACGGAGCCTTTTAATTTTTGTAATAATCAATGCATCGATATTTATTAACTCAATATGGAAGCAATTGTTTTGCTAGCATGTCATTTAAGATGAAAGGTTTAGACCATGTTTTCGTTTAAATCAAGCTGATTCAAATTGGCATATCCAGTCAGAAATATCAAAAACATTATATATTTCTATGCATTGTTTACTGATAAATAAGTCAAATATTGCATTCTGCTCCAGAGACAAGTTCTTAATCTTAGTCATGGATGTATTAGAAACTAACAATGTTAAATGATCTAATGGACTGAATGTGGTCACATTTAGAAATTTATCCTTACCACATTTGTTAAGGTGTATGAAAAACATTTATATAAATTATTTTATGTCAAAGTAGAGGGCATTTTTTAACTTGTAATTTCACCAAAGCAATGCATGATTACATTTTCATTTGTTTCAAAATACAAAATGCTGAAAAGTAAGTTATTAATGTATTTTTTGAAATCTGACCAACAAAAAGTATGAAAAGAACCTAAAAGATATTTATAAGGAATTTTTAAATTTTCCTTTTGTATTTTAAAACATATTAGAAAATCAATAACTTTCATAGAGGTATTATTAAATATGAAATATTATCAGCTTTAGGTGAAATTTATCACCTAGATTCATGTATAGATGTATTTTCACTTCTAAGATTAAATTTGTAGTTTGTGAGTATTTATCATCATGGTATGCCAATTTCAATCAAGCTAATCAAAATAATTTTTTATTGCATGCCCAAAATGGGGGGTGGTACAACTCTTGTAATACGCTGTTCATAGGAGAAGCTTTATTTTCTTGCATGTTATGTATAAACCCGTTTTGTGTGCTTGGAATATAAAGTAGTAATACTTGCTTAAAATATGAATGCTCAGAGAAAATTTGAAAAATAGACAGTTATTTCAATTTGGGCATATTTTCACGTCTTCTCAATTTTTACTATTAACTTGCAAATAGTTTTTTTTACAAGTAAGTAGTAAGTATAAATTAAATAGAAAATTTTTTTCTCATGATTTTGGTGCAAGTTTCTTTTATTTTATTTTCCATTAGAGGCATGATTTTTTGTCAAAAACATATCTGACAAATCAATTATTTTTACATAAAAAATAACTAAATAAATTCTATACATTTTATTCATATATGATAAATATATAATGCAAAAAAATCTGAAATTAGTCTGAATTTTTTATACAAATATTTATAACATGGTATAGTGGGATCCCACAAGTTATTTATCTAGATCCAACAAATTTCATATCACGGGTAATGGGTCTTAATCAAACTAATTTTTTCAACTTAAGAATCAGATGGTAAATATTGAGGCATTTGTTGTGCTGTTCCATTGACTTGTGATTAACTTTGCTAATTCCTATAATATGTTTAATCTTTCAAAAATTTACCATGCTATATTTCCGAATACATTAATTATTCATCATAATAGTAATATTTAAATGTAAACAAAAACTAGATATTACATTGTGATTTGTGTGTGTCATTTCCAACATGTTTGAACTTGTACATACAAGAAATTCATTAAAATAGAAAAAAAAATTGCTTTAATTAAAAATTTTTTTTTCATACCTTGTTTATCATTTTTGCTCTTGAAGTTATGCCTAAAGTATCTTCTGGCATAAATTCTGTCCAGAGTTTGAAAAGAGGCATTTAAACACTAGTTTTTAGTTTTAAGCACTTTGATTTTTAGAGAACTTACTCTTCATTTCATTTCATATTATTTGTACCCATTCTAAGAACTTCTTACTCAAAAACTAAAGCAGGGCTCGAAATACCCGGGTGCACAGGTGCACTGTGCACATGAAAATAAAATTGTGCACCTAAATTTTTCCCGCTAGGTGCATGCCTTGCACCTAATTTAAAAACTTAGTTGCACCTGAATTAAAAAATCTATTTCGAGGCCTGAACTAAAGGAATCTATAACCATGTCATGTCAGTTCATTCTTTTGAAGAAATATCTGGAAATAAAAGCCAGAGTTAAAAATGTTTATATTTGGGGAACCATAATTGTGTGTTTTCATTAGTTTAAGAATCAAGACTTGAAATCATTTGTCCTATTTAGAGTCCTAAATTTCTCATTTTTTGTAGAATATTCTCAAAAAGGGGATTGAAATAGAGAATTAAAAAAATTGAAATAAAAAATTCCATACAGTATATATCTTCTTTTAATCAATCAATGAATGAATACGCTAAAAAAAAATCAAGTTTAAAAATGTAGTACTTTAAAATACTTGAACTTGTGTAAATGTTTTTATTGTTATTAACCGTTAGCCAATAATTCACCTGCTTTTATTATTTTTCAAAAGATGTATTTGTTTAAGAAAAACATAACTTCAAAATATTTTTCTACTAGACATGTTTATTTCTCACTATTAATCTTGAGAATATTCTTCAAGGGGAAAATATTGAGTATTTTCTCTTCCGATAATCGGTGGGTTTGCCCATTACACTAGCGACATGCCCTAGCCGACATTACACTAGCTTTCCATTCCTGTCACTTACTGCGTGTTTCTCACTTCAGTGTATTGATCCCTGATCCTATTGTGTTGCTCTAGTACAATGTTAATTAAAATACCTACCTACCTTCTGTATCAGAAAAACTTGTTTGTTTATTTGATGTTGTCCGTATGTCTTGTGTTGCTGAGGCCATTGTGCCATAAAAGCCAAGGCCATGGTAGCCCAGTTGGAAGAGCAACAGATTAACCAGAGGGTTCAGTTAAATTCAAAATTTTGTTCAGCCATAGATTTGTGTACATGAGGGCCCTTGCACCATAAAACCTTGAAAAATCACATCACCTTTTGGGATTGATCACAGACCATCACTATTAACCCATTGTGCTGCTCCAGTGTGATGTTAACTAGGCCAAAAAAGAAAGGTTTGTTTACTGTAACCCGACCGACCCTAAAATTACAATAAAAAAATTCCAACCATAAAGTTTTTTTAAGATTAAAAAAAAATTAATTAAAAAAAACATGTTTGTTTAAACAATTAACATTATGTGTCATAATTACTATTTAGGGGTGAATAAGTAGTTAAACCTGAAGAAAAATTATAAATACCCACTACGATACCCAATTTGAGTAAATACCTGAGTATATACCCAGAATATTGACCCACAAAAATAAATATACCCAGGTATTTTACATCACTGATCACAACTCTGTGATCAATTTTAAATCTAACATTGATACTCATTACCTTTTACATATTTGCTATAAATATTTAGAAAAAAAAAAACTCTTCTAACCTACTTAAACACTAAAATTTATGCTCATGTTACAGGAAAAAAACTTTTTTTTTTTTTTTGCCTTAGTTACCTACCTCCCATAAAACACATGCATTACAATTTTGCTTGAAGTGTGAATTATTTACTTTGACAATATGTAGTTATTGTGGAGTTCTATTGGTGTTAGTTGGTAATATATCCCTCAACCGATAAGTTAAATGTGTGTTTGAAACAACAAAATGTAGAAATAATGTGGTATTTGTTGTTGCTTTTATGTTTGAAAAATGAATCGTTTGTCAGTAACAAACATAATATCGGAAACAATGTTATGTATAGAGAGATTCCAGTAGCTTGCAGAAATGAAACTCCATGCTCATTTTTTAAAGCAATTGGAATTTCCTGAAAAAAAAAAATTTTAATTGTGCAATTCTTCAAAATTCTCTGAATTTCAGTGTGTGTGGAGAATATTTTCCGTTGACTACTCTACAATCATTAATTATATATTATTTTAAATGGAAATATTAAGGGAGCTGCAATTTTGTAATAGTTGAATAATTATTTTTTCTGTTTTAGTAAGAAACTGTGGATCTAGGGATTCTAATGACATAATGAATCCAGTCAAAAGGGAGCGACGGAAACCCAATGTTGAATTATATCGCCCTGGTATGGGTCTACAAAATAAAAACACGAAAAACGAGGATTGCGATATAAAAAGCGAAAATATGTCCCCTGATATTGTGAAATTAGATTTATCTGTGACTTCTAATGTGAGTGATTCCAATAATGGAAAATCAAATGAATTAAATTTAGACTCACAGAAACAAAAAAAGATTAAAAGCCGTCGGCCAACTGCTGAAGTTTATGTCCCAAAAGCTAAAGTTGCTCAGCTCAGTGAAAAAAAAACTGAACCACCCAAACAAAACCCTTCAGCAACAAAAAAAAATGGAGTGTCTATGAGACAAAGCTGGTCTAATCGTAATTTTCAACATGATGACAGAACCAAGTCATTTGAAAAAGAAGATGAAAAGGAAATTTTCAATAGTTGTATCACATCCAAATGTTCCAATTCGAGTTCTCCTTTGCCCACCAGTTCATGGGCCAATCTTATGGAGGAGTCCGATTTGTCTAATTCAAGGTCTACACCAGAAGCTGAACTGTGTAGTGATAATCTTGATTCTCTCTCGTCTGTTTGCAAGACTAAACACCAAAGGAATGGAAACAATGCTGGAGAATCTAAAAGGTCAAGGAGCAGAAGAAATTGCCTTAGACAGGAGGCTTTAACATCCAGCCAAAAAGGAAGTAGTAATTCAAAAGCAAGAAGTTCAGAAGGATTAAGGAACAAAAGCTTGGAAGATGAATCGAGACAGCATGAAAAAACAGAAAGAGGGAAAAGATTCACCAGGAGTAGAAATTATTCCGAAAAGTCTGCAACTAATAATTCAGTTGTAAGGAAAGGTGAAAATGAGAAGTCAAAAGATGAAAATTTCAATCGTGATTCAATCGAAAAAAGTCATGTTAGTCATTGCAGCCGTGATTCTAACAGCACTGTGGATAATAAGGGAAGTTTAGATAGAAAGAAGAGAGAAAAGACTGAGACTTGCATCCCTCCCAGATTTCAAAAGAATAAAGCATCCAATTTGGATAATAACCATTCTGCTACTGTAAACAATTTTGTGAATCCCACTCAGAATGGAAGTGGAGGCATTTTAAAGTTACCTGCTGAGTTTGAAATGCCTGATTCCCATATGGAAGTACTTGAAAATGCTATGTATGCTCCAAGTGTGTTCCAAGAACCTCAAACTTTTATACACAAGCAATTATTTGATCCAAATAATCCCAGTAAACCAGAGATAATTAACATACCTGCTCCAGTTTCACACCCAGTAATACCATTTCCCAAGATGAGTCCACCATATTATTCTACTGATTTTGGCCAGTCATATATTTCTGCTCCTGTACCCAACATGGGCTATATCCCACCTCCTCAGCCAGCTGCTATGCACCAACCGTATCGTTGCATACAGACTGATGGCGATGTTCATAGTTCATATGCAGGGCCTAGAGAGAATATTGGTGGACCAATTCAGTGTTCAACTCCTGTTGCTTCTCTAGATGTTGGATTTTCAAGGTCACTGTGTTTCAGTGAGGTTCCAGCAGTAGCACCTGAACCTGGAAAGCGAAGGTGAATATTGTTTTGAATTTTACTTTTCATTTCACTTATTTTTTAGGAGTATTATTGTACTCTTTTTAAGCATGGCTGACAAACCCAAATCATTCTGATGGCCACCTTGAAAAGTTTCCCTTTGAAAAAAAGAAATTTTCCCTTTGGGACTACTATGAGTTGGTGACTCAGGTTTGATTCCTTCAGGGTGTATTTCTTTCTTTAGTGTCAGTAAAGCTTTCCTTTTGTGTGTGATGTCTATTACTTGATATTGTTTGTCTTGTGCTTGTTACAGCTTGGCCAAATATGGTAATTACAGCATTGAACCCAACCTGCCTTGTGTGTTTGTCCATCTATTGGATGTTATTTTGCTCAGCTTAGCCAAATATGGCCCCTGTGTCATAAAACCCAACCAATTCTGTATGTCTAAATATGTAATAAATATTAAAAATAAAATTAAAATTTTATCCAAGTTTTTTTACATTAGTAAGATTTTTGCTTTTTGTTATGCCCACTTTTTAGGTCTACTCATGGGTTACTAAATTTAAATAAAATAAGTATAACACGCAACATACAGAACAACCGAAGAAACATGTTTCTGACCTCCTCAAATTTTCTGTTTCCATTATAAAATGTCACTTGTACAGTAATTTCAAAACATGTTTTTATGAAGCAATAACACTTCCGAGCATAACTATTTTTACTAACTTATCAATATTCTTCCTTTTGTGCTTATACCAAGATATCATGTACAGGTTTAAAATTTAAATAAGATGAAATATAAAATTTTTTTTTACAAGTTTTGTTTTTCCATGCTTTAAGATCAGCCATGGTCTTTCCAATTTCATTCTATTAATTTACATGTCTTAATATTTACTGTCTTCAAATATGACTACATAGGCTGCCATAAAAATATGTATCAGTATTTAGACAGACTTTGGATTGCATTTTCAATTTTATGGTGTAATATCCTAAGCAGGATAAGCTATGCTATAAAACTTTAGGAAAGAAGTGGAAGTAATTAACTTAATGAGATTTATTCATGAAGGATATCATTCACATATATGCTGGTGCTTGTTGAATAGAGAAAGGAAGCAAAATAATTTGAATTTAGTTTCAACTGTTGCCTCACTACAAAACACTAATATTTTATTGCTTCTAACAAAACAACATGTAGGTCACATGCAGCCATAAGCTCTTACCTGGAAAAAGCTTATATGTCAACTATGACAATTTGTGACAGCTTTTGATTAGCACTTTGATTCTTGGTTAAACAGCTCCTGGGTTTGAAACCTGGTTTGAACCATGAATATTCTCAGTGGTTCAGAATCCACTTTAAGCTTCACCATCTGGTCTGAATTTGCTCTTGTGCTGCAAAAATTTGGCCATAGAGCAAGAAAACCAAAACAACTTGCCATTCTATGGCCTTTTTCTCTTGTAGTTGGACAAGTATTGTGCAAGTTGTGATTTGTATAAATTGTGGAGGTAATTGCAAATAGTTTGTAATGTTTTTCAGTTGACAAATCATAGCATGTACTCTTCTGTCATACTTTAACTTAGGCTTATCTGTTTATTTTTATTTACTTAATATTGACTTGCCGATTTTTACAAATTAACAGGTATGTTGAATGTTAATTGAGGGAAAATGCATAAATGTCTAATACTTCTGTATACATGTGAGATTTGTTCCTATTAAATTACAATATATATGCTTTCTTTCAAAATGTTCTTAAATTTAAACTTCTTTAGAGGTATGGGGAAAGTGTTTCATTTTAGTATTTATTTCTTTTTTATCAAATCCCCAGTTCATATCGATTTAGTATCAATTTGATTTATTCTTGTTCACTGAACTTATAATTTTCTTTTAGATTAAAACCAATTGTGGAAAAAAACTTGCATGAGATTGTGCTTCTTGAAAAAGAATTGTCTGCATTATTAGCTAAAGGATTCAGCATTGGTGATATTAATTCAAATTCTTTAAAGCAATGCAGGTAAGTAATGCAGTGAGACTCATTTTTATAATACTTATGTTAAAATTTAAATAAAATGCATGCTTCAAAAATTGTGAAATGTGAAAATTAAAAAGACTCCAGTACCGGTATGTGAATGAATAAAATGTTCAGTGGCAGGTAAATGTACTAAAATTTTCTGTCAAACTTATTTCAGATGGAAGCTGCAGTTAAGGTATGAAAACATCATTCTTGCTGATCCAAAATATTGTGCTGAGAAAAATCCAGAACAAAGCTTTTGGAAGAGTGTCTTTCATACGATAATAGAAATGCTTCGTAAGAAATTAGAAGATAACCCTGAGGATGAAGAAAAATTAAAAGATTTTCTTTCAAATCTTATTGTAGAGGTAAATCTTATTTTTGTCATTTCTGTTTATGAATTGATGAGTATCAAGCTTTTAAATCGTTCATTTAATTTTAATACAGTTCTGCTTTTAAATTACTCATATAAATTATTATTTCCATATTATCTCTAGTAGAAGAGTATTCCAGACAGTTATTATTATTTTTTTAAGAAGCAAATTAAGGGCTTGTTTTCACATTCTTTCTTTATATTACAAAATGTTAATTGTTCTCAGAATATAGTAAAACATATATTAATATTTTCATTTATTAACTGTAATTTTAAGTTCAATCAAACGAGTTTCGAAGAATTATTTCTGTAGACTATTCTTTCACTCTTCAATCAATAAGTTTGACTTTTGGGCATAGAACTGAATTGTAGTTTAGTTTTACTGAATTTGTTATCAGTATACATGTTTTAAATGTGTTGTTTTTATAGGGTTCTGTGTTTTTTGAAAACTTGCTGGAGAAACAGCAAGAAACTTATGGTTTCAAGTTGATAAAAGTGTTAGAGTTGGAAATCATAAGCTCAGCTTGCTTACCAGAACATCTGCGATGTGTTCTGATCAGTGTGCAGAAAATTTTGATTTATTTAGGCGATCTCGCACGTTATAAGGAACAAGTATGCCATACAACAAGTTATGGCAAAGCTCGCAGGTAATTTATTTACTTTTGGATTAAAATCTTTTTCAGATATAAATTTAATTTTTTTGAATTATCAAATTAATTTTTTACTTACCATTACTCTCCATTGCACTTGTGAGCATAACATAGTCAAGTGTTCAGCTGCTTTGTGAATTCTAACTAATTTAATTTTTAATTTCTGATCACTTAAATTATTCCTGTAATTTTCTGATGTATTTTTTATGTTTTATCATGTCTATATTGCCCATATTGTGCCTTAATGCCTATATTGTGAAGTTTAATTTAAATAACTTGGTTGTAACTAATTAAATATCAATATGAATGAAACAAGTTGCCTCCTACAAAGCATGGGTAGTTCCGAAGGAAATACAAGTTGTTGTTGTAGTTGTGTAGCATATATTCCAGATTGTAATCTAATAAATGTAAAATCTAAAGCTATCAGAAAGAATAAATTGTCAGAAGCAAATCTTGTAGCCCACAGCAGGATTTTTTTTTAAATTAGCAGACCAGCACATAGCATCCACAGTAAAGTTTCTTCATTCTTAATATCTATTGATGGCAGAATTGTCACTCATGCTTCATACCTTATTTTTAACTAACTTTACTATTTATTATGAATAAAAGCATCAATATGTACATTTCGTATGACCAAATAAAATGATATAGTTGAAAGTATTAAGCATCATTTGTTTACTCAATACTAAAATGCACTCTTACTAGTCACTTTTGTCAACAAAATTGTCAAATTAGCTGTTGGTTTTATATTGTTTATATCCATTTGTTGTCTTTCGCTAATATAGAATAAAACTGATTTCGGATATGTGTGTGTGTATAAATAGATACAGTACCCTACAATAATGGACCGGATACCAGCGGATTTGCATAAACTCCGACTACTTGTTTGGGGATGTTTTCGTGGTATGGCCTTAGACCTTTGCACATGGATACCAGCGTATTTGCATAAACTCTGACTACTTGTTTGGGGATGCTTTCGTGGTATGGCCTGGGACCTTTGCATGTTGTTCCTAGTAAATTGAACACTGACGTCTACATGAACATTTTGGACAGTCGGGTTCTTCCTATTATCTGGCAGTTTTATGGAATGGGCAAATGTTACTTCCAGGACGACAACTCTCCATGTCATATTGTAGCCTCTGTCAAGCAGAAGTATAAAGATATTGACATAAGACATCTTCCCAGGCCTGCTCAGAGTCCCGACCTAAACGTCATAGAACATTTGTGGGACGAGTTAGAGTGATGCTTACGGACCAGGGAACCACGTCTGAAATATACAGCTGAACTGGTGACATTCTTGCAGCAGGAATGGACACAAATACCCATAGCTGTGTATCAAAACCTTGTTGAAAGTATACCCAGAAGGGTTGCTAGTGTAATTGCAGCACGTGGGGGACCATCCCCCAAAGAAAGCATGTATTCTTTCCCTTATGCCATCACATCATCTTATCTAGTCCATTATTGTAGGTTTGTGTATATATAATGTGTGTGTGTGTTTATATATGTGGTATATGTGTATGTGTGTATGGATTGAAAACATAAATTTCTTCAGGTACCAATACTTAAATGATGATTATTCACGCCAATTTCTTACCTTTTTAGCTGGTATTTGAAAGCTCAGCGAATTGCCCCAAAGAATGGAAGGCCATATCACCAATTGGCTATTCTTGCATTTAATACTGTAAGTAAAAGCTTTCCTTCATATTGACCATTATATCTAAACATAATTGACCATTTTGTATAAACATTGGCTCATATTAACCATATTCTTGAATTTTTGTAGCGGAGGAAACTTGATGCAGTTTATTATTACATGAGGAGTTTAGCTGCAAGCAATCCCTTCCTTTCTGCAAAAGAAAGTTTGCTCAATTTGTTTGAAGAAGCTAAGAGAAAGGTAAGGTTAATTCATTATTTGGTTAGTTTTATGTGCATTTTAGAGATGCTAATTTTTAAAATCAAATACAAATTTTACTTCCAATGTTCATCCATAAGTTGCTTGCATGGTTCGTTAACTGTTTTACTTTTAACAATTTAAAAACTAATCCAGGATGTAAAAAAAATCATAATTTTTTAAATAATAAATACTTTAATTTTAATCTGATTATCTTTTACATAAATTTGTTGCCTTCACGAGTTTTAATTTGCTAGACATTAGATGGAATTTACATTGTAGTTTCTAAATTTGAATTAGTTTAAACATTAATTGAATTATTTGTTGTAATTATTTGAAATTGTAATTTTTTTCTTATAGTATGAGGTATTTGAAAAGAAGAGATCAAAAGAAATTGTAGAAGAAACTGAAACTTTTGAAGATAATGCTAATGAGCGTTGTGAAGTTTGGATAAAACCAGATGGTTCCAGTGATCAGCGTCCTACAGATAAAAATATTGATTCATCAGACTTGAAAAACTTATCTGATGTAGAGGTAAGTGTTATTTCTATTTCTTGGTATGTTTAATAAATGGAATTCCACTTTTCTTTTATCATGTCCAATAAGATGAACAATATCAAACTGTTTTCTAAACAACTTCAGCTTAGAGAACTCTACTGTGATATTTTTGAATCATGTTTCAAATTTGCCATGTCGTAAATGTTTTTAAGGTTTATGTAATTAAAACTTTTGGAAGTTTTTCACTATAGCTCACTTTTTTGATAGTTCTCAATTCCCTACTACTGGGTATATTTATCTATTCTGTGTTATAGTGAAACTTTCCTTGTGTTTGTATGTTCATTTATTTAAAGTAGCTTAGCACAGCTTCAGCAAATATGCTTCTTTGGACCATAACCCAATCCAATTTCATTTCTATTTTACAATCAAAGTCAACAAAAATAAAATTTTAAGAATAAACTTTATTTTAAAAATTAGGAGCAAGATAGCAAATTCTAGTCAGTTTTAGTTGTCATATTCATTGAATCTAACTTATTAAAATTTTAAACTTGGCTTGCGAATGTAATAGCTATAATTTTTACAATGATTCATCAAATCTTTATGCACAACTATCTCATTGTACTTTTACAAATAATTAATTAGATCAACCTAATGCTACAACTAAAATTTTCCCTAAACCTAGGCAACATGCTGATGAATAAATATTTTCATATATATGCTGAATCCTGCTTGAATGTTATATTGATAATATTAATATAAGTTTTCAGTGATTGAGCAACATACAAACATCCAGATGCCTCATTTTGACCTTATCTTTATCTTAAAAGTTGGGTTTTATTGATGCATTGTGGGATTCAAACCCTATAAATTGAATTTTAATATGGATAGTTTTGAATTGACACTCCAACTTTTGCAAAATCTGAATTACAATTTCCTATTGATATAAAATTCTAACACATGATGTAACGTCAATGATGAATCAATATCAAACTATAGCTATGTTTTATAAAACCTTGTTTCTTGACTTTTTTCTATTGTATTTCTAAAGTAGAAATCTTATTTTTTCAGTTGAACAAGAGATTTGTTATAAGCTTCTTGCATGTTCATGGCAAACTTTTTACCAAAATTGGGTAAGCTATTTTAGACCCACTTTTAAAAATATAAGTTTTAATTTTTTTATTGAGTGAAACTAATGGTAGAAAATGCTAGCATTATAATTAAAGGATGACAGTACTATACATTTATCTATTTGATAGGATGGAAACTTTCCCAGAAGCATTGAGACAGATGTTGAAAGAATTTTATTATTTATTACAAAGAAATCCGCTTCCTCTGACTTCATCTCGTATTCTTCAATTGGTTGCAATAAACATCTTTTCTGTTACAAATACATCTTTGAAAGGTAAGATTTTAAATTGTTTTTACAATGTTTAAAGGTCTTTATTCAAAGAAAAATTCTTAATTGGGAACGTTTTATAACTAATCTTACTCCTTATGAAGATAATTTGGATATTAGAAGGACTACTAATTATGGGATTTTAAAGAAAACATTAATGCATTTGAAACAATATTTTTCTTAACTTTGAAATCAGCATTTTTTAGGGCATGCTTATTTTGTAGAAAATATCTTGTCTTGAAGTTTGTAAGAAATTTCTTATTTGTAGTTGGTAAACATTTTAATAGTAAATGAAATATGAAACAAATTTTATTGTACTTAGCATCAAAAGTTGTTATTAGTGTAATGTAAGTGAGTTATTTTAAGTACGTTGATAACAAACCTTTCTGATTTTAGGGCTTTTGTATTGAAAATAAATTGTTAAAAATATGACATTTTTGCCCTAATATATATAGCCATTACTTGCTATTTCTTATGCTTTTAGTTATATGTAATCACATTATTGAAAGTCACAGACTTTGGTATGAATTCCATTAGATAACCCTGATTACCTAAACAGGCTATTGCATTGAAGAGTTTTAAAGAATTAATAGTAAGCTTACAAAGGCACACTAAAGTCATGATAACTTAAGTTTTACCATATTAAGGTAGTAGGGTGTTCGAGATGAGCCAAACTGTTTTTTTTTGGTAACAGTGTTAAGTAATTGCTAATTTATACTTGTTACAATTAACAGCTAATATAACTTTTGTTTCAGTGAGCTACTTACACTAAGTTAGCAAATAAATGTAACAGTTAACTTTTAAAAATTGACATTAACTGGTATTAGCACAGGTTTTAACTGTTCAAATTGACCATTAAGTGATTGAAAAGTTAGTTTACGATGCAATTTAAAAAAATTTAAAATTAATTATTTATCAATCTTTTTAGGAAATTTTAATGTTACATTTAATTTGGTTTGAATTGTTTCACTGCTATATATCTCAATAACCAATTATAGTTATTTTTGATAGCAGTTGACTCCACTTTTTTACAATAGCACTATTTAAACAGCTATCAAAATAACTGCCCACCACTATGATATCTATTAAGTAGCATGTCAGGAAATTAAACTAATTCGTTTTGCAGAAAATGGTCGGGAACATGGTGATAGTTCCATGTTGCAGGAACAAGCTTTGTACACCAGTATGATCATGATGTCTCTAATTATGGATCGATGCCATATGCTTCACATTGCTCACAAATCTTCTCCAGAATATCCCAATCAAATTATAAGTGATGGTCTTGCTCATCTTTTACCTGCTGTGAAAATATGGACTGATTGGATGTCTTGTCAAAAATGTTTATGGGCCCCTGTGCCTGTAGCTCTGCTAGAGAAATTGAATGTGGGGTATGTATTATATATATATGTACATACAATACATTTAATATACTACTATGTTTAAATTTGTCAGATAAGTATTTTGCTTCTCTTTTAGTTATGTATATCAGGGCTCGAAATACCCAGGTGCACTGTGCACGTGAAAATAAAATTGTGCACCCAATTTTTTCCCGCTAGGTGCATACAGTGCAACTAACTTTAAAAGAAGGGGAGAAAAAACGTGTTTTATTTTATTTTGATGTTTGAACAAAATATTAGTATCAACCTCTCTCGCTCTCAAGGATCATAATTAAAATTCCTAAATACACACAATACGAAAAAAAAATCGCTGGGCAGTAACAGGTTTATACAGGAGGAGGGTTTATTTGTGCCATTGCCACCAGAATTTTCCAATGATCAAAACATTTTTCAGATGGCTCTGTTAAAGCGACAGCCGTGCGCCGGATACCTTGAAAAAACCCCGAAAGTTTTGAAAGAAACACGACACATAATCCAACTATGCAGTTCGCCGATTGAAGACAGATTTAAATCCATTGTTAAGGATCGCTTTTGTCTGCTTTTGCTGTCTTCGAGCCATGTTATTGGCCAAACAAAGAAGAAACAATAAAGTTATGGGAACAAAGAAATTGAGAATTTATGGTTGCGTTTTCAAATTTCATTAGAAGTAATAATTTCGCAGATAAAAAAATTGTTTAAATATTTTACACTAGGGGGCCCGCCCCCTGCTCGCTTACGCTCGCCAACCCCCGGAGGCGTGTCCTAGAAGAAGGGATTGTTTACAAAATATGATGTTCCAAAAAATATTTTTCAAATCTAAATTTGCAGAAAATATATATACAGCACCTCTAAAATCAGAATTCAGTACAAATTTTGACTAAATGTGAGGTACCTTCCCCACTTTTTCATTGAGTTGTCGAAAGTTGTAGTGCAAGCGTCTTGTTGAACTATGATTGTTGGCCCTGAAAAGATCCTCCGCTTTCTTTGATTTCTAATTATAAACTGCAACGGCTCGACTGAAATTCATTTTTTCAGTAAAATTTCATCCGATAACGCTATAAATTCAATTCAGGCGCGAGGCTTCCCGGTAAACAAACAGTAGTACAGTGTTGCCAAAACGCGATAACAAATAACGTCTTTTTTGCGTGCCACGTAAGAGAATTATATATATAGATTAAATAGTTTACATTACATTAATGCTCTAAAATGGTGTTTTTTTTAAATGTGCACCTGTTAAATAATCTGTGCACCTAGTTTAAAAACTTAGGTGCACCTGCATTAAAAAATCTATTTCGAGGCCTGATGTATATTAGATAAAAGAAATAAGATGTCATAAATGTCGCATTTTTTTTCAAGTTTACACCCAGAGTTTTGCAAAATGACAAATATTTTCATTCTTAATTTCCCATTTAACCTAAGACAGTTTTGTGCTAAAAGCTATTTATTTTTTCATATAGAATTGATCAATACTAAAGTTTATAATGCAGAAAAATGCGACCCCTAATCTATTCAGTTACCACAAAAGTGAAAATATTTTATTTTGTGTTTCAAATTGAGAATGAATTATACAAATTCAGTAATTTGTGTGGTTACTATATAACATGATTTTGATTCACACACATAAACAAAGCTTTACTTAACCTTTATGCTGAAGTGCTTAGATTTTTTCAATCGACTTGCGGAACGGCTCTTTCGCCTGCATGTCCTTACCTGTTTACCAAACTTGAGGGATGGAGCCTTGAGTGGCATTTCCAACTGATGTTTTCCTTTCATAGTATTGTGTGGCATATCGTTTGGCGTGAGATAGCACTGAAGCGACCTTCTGCCTTTCCCTCTCTATGGTTCACACCTCACGGTCGACAGGGTAAGTTAGCGAACAAAAAGAGGAACCTTCTTGAAGGTTAGTCGCTAACAGCTTGTAAATGCTGATCGATGCCAGCGGTCACTAAAATGGGGATAACATCCACAGTACACAGATCTACACCATGCCACTGGTGTAAACGAAATTTTAGTGGTAACAATTGTCTATCTGCCACAGCATAAAGGTTAAATATGCATAAGTGCATACAAGTTTACAAAACTGATATTTCAAGGATTAAATGTTGCATGTGTAAATAGTTATTGTTAGGGCAACTTTTTATTATTTAATATATTTTTTAATTCATATACGATTTAAATTGTGTTTTAGATTTGATATAAATGTGTGGACATCATTTGCAGAACTATTGACAGTTCTTAGAGAAGTTGATTTAAGTGATCCTGTTATTATTAATGAAAGAACTAAAGGTAAGATTTTTACACTGTTTACAGGCATAAACAGTATTCTTAACACCTCTATTTAAGCCTTGTAAGATGCAGGAATTTATTTTCTTTTTATTTCTAGATTCTGAGCCCATTATTTTGGATGAAGATTGTACTTTTGCTGGATTTGTTCCACTCTTTGGAGCTCTTCATGACCCTGCTTTTGCTGTGCAACCTTTTGATAAGGTATTGATCTTTGAAATTAATGTGAATTTTTAACTTTGACAGCTCATATTTTGGATTTTATGGCAGAAGGACCATACTTAGCCTAGCTTAAAATTAATTTTTTTTAAACTAAAATGTTAAATGAATGTAGCTATAATCTATTTCTTTGTCACTTCAAGAATTTAAAATTTAGAAATACTGGCTAAGTTCTTAAATAATTAAAAATAATCTATTACTGTTCTGTTATATTGTCATTCTATGTTAAAGTATACAATTGTTTTTTGAATAATACACACAACTCTATATTGTTGGTGATGATTTTATTTGCATTTTAATACTTTGCTTTTGATTTTTAGGATAAAGCAAAGCATAGCTTACGAATTAGCAGAATTCAATTTTTTGGTGATTATTTGTGTGGAATTTCTCCTCCATATATGGAATTCGATGTTGAATCCAAGAAGTTCGTATCTTTAGTGACCCAAATCTCTTTGGAAGAATCGTTTGAGAGATCAGCTTTGCATAGTGTAAGTATTTGTAGTATTAAGTGCCAGTCAATACCCACCCATTTCGGAAGTTCCTCGTTTCTGAAAAGTCTAATTATCTTATATGATTAATCTAGTTTTACTGCTTAATAAAGTTAAGTGCTTATATAAAGTTAATATGATTTTATAAAATTGATTGATGTATTCAAAATTTACATTTTTAATCTCAAGTTTGCAAAAAGACTAACTTTCTTAAAATTTCTTATACCTAATAGCAGGGCTAAAAATATGTTATTGATTTTCAAAACTTCTTCTAATCTAAATGCTGTCATTTTAAGTATGTTTCTGCTTTTTTACAATTTTTTAATAACAAGTGTCCCGTTTAGTTTATTATTTTTGAATTGAAATATTGATAAGACCATTGTCCCCTGTATTTAATTTATGTTAACCTTTCTTTGCAGTCTACTGATGAGTCGCACAGAGAATCCAGCTTTGTTGAAGATCCAATTGATGACTGCTCAAACAGAAGTGCTGAACGTGATGAAATACAAAGACTTAAATCAAGAAAGGAAGCTTTGAGCAAAGCTATGAAGGAACAAGAAAAGCATGAAGCCCAAATTCAGGTATGTGATATCTGTTTATAATGTATATATTATAGAAAAGTTCCAAATTAAAGTATTATTTTACTTAAATTTGTATGTATTTTAAGTTCCTTTTTTATGCGAGTTTTGCAAATATAAAGTTGTACCAATAATCTGAGGTCTTGATTGAATTTGGTAAAACTTCCATAATACTTTTTCTTGAGTAACTTTTAACTGTTTCATCCCATTTTTAGTAGTTGTATATTTTTTGATTATGAACATTTTTAAATGAATAAAGAGCTCTAACCTATTTAAACTTTTACAGGCTGTTTTGTTCAAGCATCAAAGCCAGCGACGTACAGTGCTAAAAATCAAGCCAAGATATTTGATTCCTGACACTAATTGCTTTATTGATCATCTTCCTCTATTTAGAAATATATTATCCTCAACTGATTTCCATTTGATTGTTCCTTTAGTTGGTAAGTAAAATATTTCGCTTTTCAACTTAATGTAAAAAATG
Source organism: Metellina segmentata (assembly GCA_947359465.1). NCBI lineage: Eukaryota > Metazoa > Arthropoda > Arachnida > Araneae > Tetragnathidae > Metellina > Metellina segmentata. The sequence continues at coordinate 71,976,169 of OX375875.1, read as the reverse complement.
CATACTTTATTTGACAGAAACTTAGCTAATTGATAAGTACTCAATTTTACTGAAAATAAGCAGTATAATTTTCGAGATTCACATATTTCCTATCGATTGGGAAATTTCTTTCATTAGTGTGTTAAAAATCTTTCCAAAAAAGTATGAGTTTTTTCAATTGTATTTTAGATGGTGTGTGATTTTTACCCTCACAATTTGTCAAACATATTGCTATAAGTGTGAAAAGATGCCGACCTACGATGAAAGTTTTCATTAGTACTAAAGGAAAAAATCCGTAGTTTTAAGAATTTTTCCTTAGTCAAGTAACATTTTTAGAAATTGGCTTTAATAACACTATATATCATTATTTCAATTATTTAATTACAAATTTGAAACATATATGCAACACATTATATTATTTATTATTAGTAAGGTATATCATACATGAAGACACATATATAGAACCAATAGTTGTGTATGAAAGAATTATACATAAAAAGCATTTAATAATTAAATTTAAGCACTCTCTCCCATTTACGAAAAAAAAATAATAATGAAGAAATCATTCAGAAATAAGTAAACTAATTCATGTGTGAAAAATAAATAAAATTGAATTTCTCCGTAGAAAAAATCATTGATTCCGTAATCTGTAGTTCCCCATTCATTTATGTAGAAACTACAGAAAATCCGTAGCAGTTGGCATCCGAGTGTGGATTATGAATTCGTTTTCACAATTAGCAAAGAAATTATAATTGTATTTTCACACAAATATATTTTACAGCAATTAAGTTGATCTAAATTTATGTTGCTGAAATTTTTGTCGTATTAAAAACATTGTACAAAAATATGTTGTAAGATATCACCTCATTTACAAGGCATCTACAAACTCCCATTAGTTAGCAAACACTATCTTAAACAACTTTCAGAAGCAATGATACATCTATTTTTATACAATATAGTTATACCTTGATGGGGTAAACAATCTTAACAAGTTTTATTTCCCACATTAAAATCATCGTATTTGACTGAATTAAGTAGTAAATAACCATAACTATAATTCATACAATATTGGAATAGTATTGGGTTTATTCTATTTTGAATCCGATACTCTTAATGAGTTTGGATAATTAATCAACTTCTACATTACGGTGTGAACAAAACCCTGTGTAAAAGGCTCTTACCGACTGTAATTGATGATGGAACTATGTAAAGATAGTGAAATTAGGTTTCACTAAAAGAGGGGAAAAGAAAACAAATCTTTAAAGATAAAAAATACATTTATTTTAAGCTAAACATTGGTATAATACACATCTGGATTTACGTAAACTCCCCTTGCGAATTTTGGTCCAAAAATAGTAAAACAATAGTAACATACACAATCCTCAGAATAGGTCCAAAACGACCAAGCATTCAATTGGGTTACTCCAATCTACCCAAAATATTGGGATAACCCCATTGAGGGCTTTTAACTCGTGAGACGTTTCACGGGACAAAAAAAAGGAAAATAACTCTAAATCAAAAAATCAATTCAGGAGCAAAGAGTTAAATAAAGGAAAGTAAGGAAAACGATAAACTATAATTGCCCATTGTAGACAAACGGAGGATGCTACTGGATTCCGGAGAGGGACGCTGGATCGGAATGATGGTACACTTTCCAGAGTCACAGGGAGGCCATTTTGTTGGGTTTTTCTCTAATTTCGGGCGGTGGATGTGGGAACTTTTCTCCTGGAATCCGGAGAAAGACGCTAGAGCAGGACGCTGTTCTTCCTTTTTGGTCACTGGGCGGCCAAGGGTTTACTTGCTTCTAGGCGGCGGATGTGAGAGCTCGTCATCATGGAGGGGAAATCCTGGAATCCGGGGAATGACGCTGGAGCAGGACGTTGGCTCTTTCACTTGATCATCACGAAGAGGAACTTCTGGAATTCGGAGAAGGACGCTAGAGCAGGACGCTGTTCTTCTTTTTTGGTCACTGGGAGGCCACACTTGATTCTAGACGGCGGATGTGAGAGCTCGTCATCCTGGAGGGGAAATCCTGGGATCCGGAAAAAGACGCTAGAGCAGGACGCTGGGTCTCACCTCTACTGCCATTCATGCAACCAGTTCCTCACAATCATCGGTCTCCAGCCAGTTCACTAGCGCGTCTTTTCAAAAAGAAAGCTCCACCGCGACTGGGATCACCGCAGCCACTGAAACATCGGAGAGCGAAATAGGACGAGTCCGATTGACCCGCCTCTCTTATAGCTTCGGAGCCTGGATGTTGAGTGGTTAAAGTTCTTCTCCCGTGAACTCGAGGGAAAACTATTTTTCGCCTAAATCGGCACGAGAAAACGAAGGGTGAACTATTTCCCAGCCTTTTCAAAAACGCCTCGTCATTTCGCTGGCGTGCCGTGATTGGTTGGACATTCAAATTTAAAAAAACTCGGGGGTTGAGTACAAATGTACCGCTGAAAAGAGAGGGACTTAGCACACATTGATAGGGGAAGAATTTAGGTAGAATTTCCAGTGAAACGTCCCGGAGCAAAAGCGTACATGTTTATGAAGTATCCATGCTTATAAACTAACGACAAAAGGTTGAACGGATGGTTTCGAAAACTTTATACCCAACAATAGCAACTCTAACATCTGACAAAGTTTGTTAAAAGATTCAAGGTCATCACAGCTGCTGTAGAAATCGGATTAATTTCTTAGACTGGTTGCAGTTATGTATATTTGATGTCTTTTAATATGTTTTGTGTCATTTTAGATTGCATTATTTTATACTGAGCCAGTTATTTTTAGTTTTTTGTAGTCACTTATTGCTTTCCACTTCAATTAAATTTTCTTTATTTAGTGATTAATGAACTGGATGGCTTAGCTCGAGGAAGTAGAGTTAATGGCCAAAGCACACCTGAACATGCAAGTCGAGTGACTGTTCTCTCCAGAGAAGCCATACATTTCCTTGAAAAACAGTTTGCATCAAGGCAACCACACCTTCGAGCAATTACCTCACAAGGTTCTATTTTGGATACTATAAGCTTTAGAAGTGAAGAAATGGGGCAGAATAAGGTTAGAAAATTTAAATTTTGTATATTGTTTTTTTTTTAAAGAGAAGTAAATTGTATCGCACTTAATAATTGACATTAAATTTCAAGTTATTCACATATGTGGGATGCTCTGGGAATTGCAATCTGACAGGATACTGAAGGGCTAACAAGTAATACTTTCAGGTACAAACAAGTCATGACAGTTTTTCTGATTGCAATGTTGTCAATACCAATCAGTATGATTTAGCCTTTTCTATGATTGTCGACATATTTTGAAGTGTAAATTTTCCAAACTATAGAAATGCTGTAAAGTCTCAGCTCCATAATTTGCTTTCTATGGAAAAAGGGCCACCCCATAACTATTGCCTGTTTCCAGAATTAAAAACCTATATGGGGTGCAATTTCACAACGAATGATGTAAGCGAGCTGCAAATCATTGAATAAAAGACTCCCTAAAAGCCCTTTTTAAATGGCCTAAAAATCTAGTTTTGTGTGCTGGGATATGCAGTTAAATGGAAATTATGTTAGAAAATTGCCATGTAAAGACAAAATTTAGCTAAATTAAAAATTTATAATATTTTTCATGAGTTTAAAAACATCTTATAATTTTTATATAATTTATTTCATTAAATTGGCTTAAAAATAAATATATAAGTAGTTTAGCTAATAGAATCATAAAGCTATATCAATAGAATTGTAATTTAAAAAGCAGGAATGAGCAGAAGATCAATCCTAGGAATTGAGATAGTTTTTATGCAGTAAAATTAAAAACTAATTGTGACATCTTTTCAGTCACATTCAGAATTGAGTGGCCAATATCCGAAAAAATCAAGAATAAAAGTAGCAAATTCCATGATTTTAAATATCTGTTAACAGTAAATCCATGCGTGAACTAATAACTCTGATAGTTTATGCTTAGTCAAAACAATTAAAATTTGTTCTGCAATAATATTTTGTTACAACAATAAAATAACAGACGTTAAAAATTCTAACATTTTTTCAAAAAAAAAAAACCACACTTTATTTACAGAACACATGATTATACTTTCGGATTGTTTTTAAGGGATGCAATTAAAAAAGTGGCGGAGAGGTTTTCAAGGATCTAAATGCTGTTTTATAAAATTTATCTTTATTTTTAGGGAACTAATGATGATCTCATACTTACTTGCTGTTTGAAATATTGTCAAGACCGAGCAGAAATGTTCATGCCAAAAAATCGAGGTATGTATCAAGACTTTTCTAATTGCTATAAAGCACTTGTTGAAAAGTAGTTTATCTGAGATTAAAATAATTTTGTGCAAAATTTTCTACATTCACACATTGTAATTAAATCAATTGAACCAAATGTGTACCCATAAAAAATAATTTAAAGACAAAAATATTTTCACACAACAATATCAGAATAATTTTGTGTTTTAAATTTTAAGAAGTAAGTTTTATAAGTACGCTTTTTATTGAGCAATTGAATTTGTTCCATTCATATTGAATTAATATGCTTCAATTTTGTGATAAATCCGTAAGAGCATTCAATTTGTTACTACACTTATCCTTATGACTCAAGAAAGTCGATTATAGAGTACTGTATATGTTCAACAACTATGCAACTTTGTTCGATGAACTAAGCTTAGTAAAAACCATTAAATGAGTAATGATTTTTTAAATTTTAAAGTGTCAATTCTCTCAGCTATTGGGAAATCTGCTAAATTTTAGCAGTGTAAAATCTCTAGTTTTTGTAATGTTTGTGAGAGATGTCTAATTTTTTAAATATCTTGTGACATGTTTTGTTAAGATATACTATTTGTAATTTTAGATGAAAATTGTTTGCTCTGTGTCAGTATAAATAAAGCTTGTAGCTTTTATTTTATCAGCAAATTTGTCTAAATCTGTAGAATGCATTTTCAGAATAAATATAAATAAATAGGATTTTTATAATAAATTTAAATAAATAGGATTTTTATAATAAATTTAAATAAATAGGATTTTTGTAATAAATTTAAATTTTAAATAAATAGTGCATTTTCATTATGAATTCAAATTTTAAATTAAGTGCATTTTTATAATAAATTTAAATTTTAAATAAATAGTAAAAAGAATATGAGCAAAAAGTAACTATTTGAATACCTATTCAATCATACTAGAGGATGAAATGTAATGCTTGATTCTATAAACATATTCAGGCTGGACTCTGTCCATGGTATCTCTAATATTATAAAAGGAAGTGTTTGTCTATCTGTTTGTTTTTTTCACGTCAGCAAAATCCTGACAATTCTATGGCACTTACAGCAATGAGATTTGGCACACAGATAGTCCAAATTTTTTGCAATTTTTAACTGCAAATTTTAAAATTCAATCTAGAAGATTTTTAAGAGAGTAGAAACACCGGAATCTAGACTTTTCTACCCATGTGACTTTGCCTTCAATGTTTGGAATCACGCCAAGTTTTTTTTCATCGCCGTGGATTCTAAATTTATTTTTTCCATTTCCGCTTTCATTTTGTGCAGAGTTGACTGGGATTGTTAATTCTTTTTCGTAAAATCGGTATCGCTAAAGATAGATTAAAAATTTCAACGGATTTGAAATCTGCTGAAAATTGTACACCAAATTAATAACTTACATCACGGCATTGCCCAGCAAACCAACACCATGGGCACAGGCAACGCCAGGCTAGCCACGCAGTGACTAATTTGGATATAAGAGCTATGTAGAGGGAATGAAGCTAGGACGTGTAAGATGATTTTGGCAGTCCTAAACATAAAGTATTTGGAATATGTACTGTAGAACCTTGATAAGTCCTCATCTGTATAACCTGTCAATTTTTGCTTGAAAGTGCAAGTAGTGAAAGTGAAAATGAGGAAATTACTCTACCACCTAATAAAACACAAATTATTGAAGCTTAAGAAACAATGCAACATTACTTTTTTGTCAGCTCAAAGTACTACAGATGAATTCAGAGTACTAAATGTTGTAGAAAAGAAAGTTAACTGTACTGACAGGCATTCATTTCAGTCAAAATGTGACAAGCACTTGGTATAATAGTACAAATCAAATAAATCTCAAAAGAGAGGTAAAGTTAATTTTTTAAATCATTGTAATTTTTAGTACAAATTATTTGTATTCAACCATGGTAACTTTAAAATTTACAGGAACTCTACAGTAATGTATATTGAGTACATTTTATAAGTGATTACTCTGTTCAGTCTTCCAAATTCTTGGTCCCTTTAAGATTTAAGACGACAAGATTTTACTCTATTTGTATTCCAAAGATGTTCATAAGGAATCTGCCATCTAATCTGCTAGGCCCAGGATGTAGATGTGTGTGGGGTGTAACGACATAAGATAAATAGAAGTGGCGAGTGAATTTGAAGCAGTGAAGACACAGCATATTTAATTATTTATTTAACATTATTTACTAGTTAACAAATTAAGCTAATTTTTGAGGCTAAATAAGTATTAAACAAAATGGTTTCAAGGGACCAGCTCTGCGCCCGTTCACATCCCAAAATCCAATGGTTCTCTCTTGTTGAGGGCCAGAACAGCTTCACTTTTCCTGTACCTTACTTTTATGGTGCCCGACAGTTCAAAAACGAGGAGCTACGAGACATTCCTTTACTCCATCCAATCATAAACCCGCCAGCCGTTTCCCGGCAAATTTGCATAAGAGGAAATTTTGGGAAGCATAACCATGACGCTGCAGAGGGCTTGCATTCCTCTGATACTATCTTCAATTACAAGTGTGTTCCTATTGTGTTTTTAATTTTGGATTATTTTTTTTTGTAGACGATCCTATTACATTGTTTAGAGAAGTTGTACTACTAACAGATGACAGAAACCTTAGAGTGAAAGCTCTAGCCCACCACGTACCTGTTCGCGATCTCCTGTCTTTCCTTCAGTGGGCTAATTCGTGAAGGGTTCAGCTACCAAAATAAAGGATGTGTCAATAATCGCCCATTCTTTGGCGTCAAGTCACCAAGGAGGAAGGAGCATTGTGAGGCAGCTGGCCTGCAGATATTGTGCCATGGGAGGTCAGTTGGAAGGGAAGCTGTGTTATGAGTCTGAAATTTATGCATGTTATTGCAGATTAGTTTCTCACTGCATCGCAAATACCTCAACCATTTTGTACTCCTAACATTTTTGTTTTCAAATTTTTTTTTTTTGTATGTTGAGCTGTTCAACGCATTTCTGTATTTTTTGGAGCCCAAACAAAGTGTTAAGGAAACTTCCTTTAAAAGCTTCGTTATGATTTGAAACTTTTTTGCCAAGTAATAAAATAGTGCCAAACCTTGATCCTGAATATCCATCTGTTATTTTCAAAATGTCTTTTAAGTGTTATCTCTACTACAGGCTTTTACAATTTGAAAGAGAGTAAAACAGTACATCAGAAATGTTTCTGCAAGGCATCACACATTTCACTTTTTTAATCTTAAGTTTTATTATGTTTGAAGTATCCTGAGATTTTATCAGTGTCTATATTTGTTTGCTTTTAACTTTTTATAAAACCTATACAATTTTAATATGCATTAAATAGGTGTTAAACGTAATTGCATATTGAAAAGGAAAAATATTTCAATCATTAAATCATTTAGCATCTAATGCTATCATAATGCAAATCATATATAAAATATTTTTACGAATATTTCAACTTAACACATCAAGTTCCTCGAAACGGATTTTTGTGTATCTTATATGTTATTCTTTTTTTAAATGTTTAAAATGATTTGAAGTAAATTAAAAAATTGAAATGAAATGATAAGTTTTTACATTAGTTATGAATACCTAAATGAAATTTTAATACGATTGAATCAGAATATCATTTTACCGAATTAAGCTATGTTGTCTAAATTTATTGTAAACTTGTTCAAAAATGCTGCACTTGTTGCAAAAATGTAATCAATATACAATTTTGTTTACAGTATAGTATAATAGACATATAATATTTTTTTAGAGAAATGTGATGTTGACATTTAATAAACGAAAGTTAAAAAGGATTTTGTCTTTCAAAGTTGTTGAAGTAGATTTATTTGTAATCCGAGTTGTATTTGAATGAACATAATATTTTTAACTGCTACAGCTTAAAAAAATAAGATGAAAGATTCATAGAATAGCTTTGCAAAGTAAGCATTAGTACCCATTTTTGCATTCCTCATGTAATTTCAAAGTTAGTTTTAAATCCATGTGTAAGATGTGTAAGAGAAAAATAAAAATTAAAGACAAAAGTCACACTAATTTTACCATTTTATTCCATTTATTCATGAGTTAAAATGAATTTTCGCAAACCCTGGATTCATCGTAATTATTTTTAGTTATAAAATTGTATAGTAAATACATAACTTGTGTCAAAATTTATTTTGAGATTTGATTCTCAAGTTTATTTTGTTGAGTCAAGCTTTATTGCTTCATTTGTAATTTCATGCTCATACTTCATGATTTTTATGCTGCATTAGATACATTTAAGCATTATATTTTTTTTGCTATCCTCTAATTTACAACTTTCATTGGAAGGAAAAAATAAAATTGTAGCAAGTGTACTTATAAAATTGTTTACCTTTAGTTTGTATCTAAAAATGAATTGCAATCATTCTTAAACCTGAAATTAAGCATCATCATTCATTGAATGATTTGGCATAAACCTGCATGTTGTCAGAATGAATTTAATTTATAAATTCAGTTAATTGAGGATATTGGAATAAGAAAATAGTAACAATCAATTTGCGATAAAGGTTTCTCAGAATGTTTGAGTGATGAGAATACTTTCAGAGATTTCAGTTTGTTTAGCCACTATTTCTCTTTAATAATATTTTCAGAAAGTAAAAAAGTAACCTTTATTTTGCATTTTTATTCAAAATTGCCACTTCCACATTTTTATGTTCATTTTTACTCATCTGCATAAAAAATACTTTTCAAAACAACATATCACTGTCATTTACTGTTTATCATCAATGGGACCATGACTAAAATATTTGAAAAATGAACAGTAAATAGCAATTTATTTCGCTGTTTTTAAAATATGCAGTAAGATCAGTTATAAAATGTGACGGGTTAAAATGCTTGTGTTGATCAAGTTTTTATAAGGATATTCCTTAAGAACAATTTTCAGAATTTTTAAAATAATTTTCGTAGTGTTAGCTTGTATATATAATAAAAAATACTGCACATAGATGCTAATTTATATTTACCATAAATTAATTATAATTTATGCATTTTAGGCAATATTTTTATTAAGACATGTATTTTCAATTTCTTTACTCAAACAGCTGTTATGATAATTTATCATTTATTAATATTTTATGTTTTTGAGAAATAAATAGATTATAATGTGTAAGGCAATTTAATGCTGTTGAACAAGCTCACATAATCATTGAAAGTTGCACACATTTTGCTATAAAACTTGACTTCTGAGCCAAGTTGATAATGGCTGATTTTATTAGCATTTTACAGTATCCTGTTGTGAATATTCCATAATTTATTTTTTTATAACCGTACAAAAGTATTCAGATGCCATTTTGTGTGTAAATATTTGTTCATTATAAAATCTGTTGATTTTGTATATGTATATATGTCATAGTTTTGTGCTGTGGGAACTGGAGCACTTAGCTCTATTTAGTATTATTAATATATAGAGAGACTATATTAAAATAATATTACACCATATTGTTTACAGTTGATTTGGGACTATGTTTTGCTTCTGAATGTAATATTCTGACTTGTCAGACTAATGTACTGTTTGTAGCAGGTTTTGCTGTATTTTAAAAGTTATATTGTATCAAAACTTTTTGCTTGGATCTTTGATTGCCTAGGTCTTAGGTGTTTTTACAAGACTGCCATTCAGGTATTCATTGTAATATCGTGATCATAGTTTTTAGCAGAAATGTAACTTGCGAAGCATAGATGAATTTTGTTTTCGCACTTCATACGAATCATCTCTATGCAAAATCAGTACGTCCATTTCATGATGACAATGTGTTTTCAAGCAATTTCTATTCAACATTGTTGTAGAAGAGAACTTTCGATTTTAGAAGGTTTATGTATTTTTTAAATATATATGTATGTTATTGTAATTTATAAAGAATAAAATATTTGGTATGAAAATACATTTTGCTTGAATCATGAAGATATATTAAGATAACTGTGATGTCACCTTAGCTTATTTTTTATTACATGTGTTAATAATATGACTGTGATTTATTTATTTAATTTATATTACAAGAAATTAATAATTTCAGAGTCATTAATATTTTGAAGTTTTTGTTTTATCCAAATGGCAGTTATGATAATGGATTTGTGCCATCATCAGACTTGATTACTTTTAAATATTAATACAGTGCAAAATAATTATTTTGCAGATATTTATATATAAAATGACTTTGTTTATATATAAAATACTAAATTTTATGATCAGATGCTGCATAGACTTATGGAATCTTTTTAGTTACGACAGCTTACAGTTAGACTTCCTTATAATGGATTCAAATAGCTATACGATAATAAGAAAAAAAGTTAAAAATAAAACAGGAAAGTTTGTCATTTGTATCTCAGAATTTATACAATGATAACCAATTGCTTAACAAAGAGAAAATATGTTTTAAAATTTGGACGCCTTTGTGTGAAAATAAGATTATGAAAATTTATTTAATGACAATACGAGTGAAGAGACTTCAACATTTAAATTTATTTTAAGGTCTTAAGAGGACATTGGTTTAAAATATTGAGAACATTGTTGATTCTGAACAAGGTCTACAAATTTCTACTTGATTGTTAAAAGCTATCAAACAAACTCAACATGTTTTTTGTCAGAATTAGCATGATTGGGACATTCAGTATTTTTTTTTCTAATTTATAAATAATGATTTGTTCTTTTTAAGTCTGAAAGATTTCAAACACCCAAATTGAAAAAATAAGGACATAAGACTGATTTACAACATGAGAATGAGAGTTCTTGAGCCCAAAATGAAAGTCAGCAATATGTAAACAGCACATTTCTGACTATTAAATAGATGTACTTAGTTTTCATGACATCACAGAACATTATCAAAGGGGTTGTTTTGCAGTATAACAACTGTTTTGAAGTTCCAACTGTAATAAACATTTTCGAGTTAACTTCAAAGATATTTAAACTCTTTTTAATTTACTACATATACTGCTGTACTTATTTTTAATTGATTTTAGTAGTTTGCATCTGAGAATAAAATGTGTATGTGTGTGGATCTACCTAATATAATCTTAATACTTTGCTGATTTTTTCATAAATTTAAAATCGTTAAGGTGAATCTATATTTAGGATAAATGCAACATTCATTGTTTGTGTTTTTAATATATGTACTGAAATGCATTACATATCAAATTGAATTATTGTGAGTGTTGCATGTATAATAATTTAGCTTATGCATGCATACATGTGGATCAGGAATTTTTAATGGTTAAAAATATAAGTATTTCTCTTTCCACTAGTATATTCAAAATTTGTGTTAAAACTTCCGGAATGGACAAACGTAAAATTTGACTAAAAGTATCTAAAAACGAAGCATTATTCAAATGCTGCGAGTTAAAATTTTCTACTTTTTATTTTACTATACTAAAAATTACTTTTATATCAAAAGTATCAAATTTACAGTCGAGTCATTTTTAAAAGTTAATTGTCTTAATAAGTTTGAGAAGTTTGATACCATGATAATGATAGTATTTTCTATTCAGTCCATTCTACTAAAGATAAAAATTGACGCAATGAAAAAACATTTGTAGCAAGTTTTAAAATTCTAAAATCCTATTTATAAAACATGAATATCTTAAAACTTTTGAAGATAAATTATTTAATATACCTTAGAACTTTCCTATTATACTTATTTATGTATTACAACTATCGTTTTTCCAATTTGGTAGTTTAAGAAATGTATTTCTTGTGTTTTGGTGGGAGATATATTGTTAATTCTGAATTGTTACGGTTGTGCAAGTTAAATTAAATTTTTAAAAATGATTTTTGAATATGGAATTATTTTATGCAATGGCTACAATGTACTGTAGAAAGAAAATTCTTGTGCCTGTTGACTGGTATTGTGAATTAGGTCCTACAGTGTGCATTGTTTAATCCACACTATTTTCTCTGCTGCATGAATTACTAATCCTGTGTCATGAGAAAACATTCTGTTAAAATTTTAGTAGGATGAAAATGAATGCATACACTTTGTTCACTAAAACTTGTTTTGATAGTTATTGTAATTCATAGTGTTGCAAGTTTGATCGTAAAGGCCATATAACTTCCCAACTACGGTTTTTATTGCCTGTATTTTTCAAATAAAATTTTTAAATCTTGAAATAAAAGATATTTGATGTGTCAAAAGTGTTTATTTTTGTTTAATCATTTCTCTACTTTGCGTTAGTTTTTCTGGATTCCAAGGATTAAGTTTCTCTCTTAATCTTTGGAATCTACTAGCTTTTTAAAAACCGATTAATCTCATGAGCTTCATTTTTATACCTGTACACCGCTTCTATAGAAACAAGGGCAAATATTATTTGAGTCATAGACATTATTGTGCAATAGATAGAATTAATAGATAATTTTGATTTTGGATCACACACATTTTGGAAATTAAGCTCGAATACATGTATGATGATTGGTACGGTAATTAATTCACAATAACAAAGAAATGAAAGTGATTAGTTTGTTACTATACATAGATCTGAGTATTGTAATCATAGACTGATTCGTTTTCTCTACGAGGTCATCTTAATTTACTTATTATAGTCTTCTTAAATTACACAATTCTAAAAATCTAGGCGTGGTTGCAAAAATTAAATGAAATCAATTTGTGATTTGGTGTTCCTTACCTTCATAAACCATTACCAAATTTCAAAATTTGCCAAAGGACAGCGAAAATTGAATCCTTAAAAAAAAAAAAAAAACTAATAGCTTGTGGAAAAAATGTTTTTTAGGATTTTTTCTTGAGAACATTTTCCAAGGGTAGCAGATTTCGAAGTTTTAGCGCCAAGCCTTGGTGATCGTGAAAGAAATATATCGGTTGATTGCCAAGGCTCAAGAGGGGTCACGGTATCCAAGTTGGAAGAGTAGGGGATTAGCTATCGGAGGGTAACAAGTTCGAAACTAGATTCAACCAACCACCGTCGTGTACGTGTGGATTGGTGCTCGTTGAATCTCATGACCTCAAGTGTCCTCACGTTCATGTGGAAGTTAGGAGAGTTGGGTGCCAGCTTGAGTGTGGACCTTGTCATCTAACCATGATTCAAAGTAAGATTTGACCGTATCTTTTCCTTTGGGATTGATCCCGGACCGTCGTCAATAGCCCGTTGTGTTTCTCTAGTACGACGTTAATTAAAAATTACCAATTACTACCCGGACCGTCTTCAACAGCCCGTTATATCTATTGCTCTAGTGTGAAATAAATTCTGCTCCAGTGTGAAATAAATTCAACTACCAACCTACAGATCGATATTTATTTCGGAGGTAGGTATTTAATTAACGTCACACTCGAGCAACACAACGGGCTATTAGAGACTGTCCGTGATCAAACTCCGAAGGGAAAGAACCAAGAACAACACGTAATTTTGAACCATGGTCAGATGACGAGGTCACACCTGAGCTGGCACCCCACTCTCCAAACTTTCGGAAAAGTAGGCAGGTAGGTGTTTTAATTAATGTCGTATAGGAGCAACAAACGGTCTATTGACGATGGTCCTGGAACAATCTCCCAAGTGATAGGTCTGAGGACAACACGTAATTTTGAGTCACGGTCAGATGACGAGGTAACACCTGAGCTTTCATCATACTGTCCAAACTTTCACACCACGCCAACGAAAAAGTGAAAGGCATACTATCAGCGTATAACAGGTGAGCGACCGGTGTGGTATCGTTTTCGACGCTATAACCTCCGTATCTGTTCAACATTATCATCTGCTGTGAGACTTGAAGTATCAAACCATCAACTTTCTCTGATATTATTTTATTTATTAGTGATTGTGTTTGTGTAATTTTATGTTTCAAATTGGTTTAGTTAACTTGTGTAACGGAATACACCGATCGACTCCAGTCTATTCCATTACATAAAGTATTTTGCGTTTTAAAATTTTATAGAAGCTACAAATGATGTATAATTATTGACACGATATCTGATATATATTAAACAGAGGTCTAAACACAATGAATAATTACACTGAAATGATGTTCTAATTGAGAATACAGTTCGTAAGTTTTAAGTTTTTTTTAGTCTACAGGCAACACAAGTATAAGTCCAGACTGAACTGATTGTTAGCGTAGCACTATACAATGGAAAAATTTGTACTAATATTCAATTTTTAATTTACGATTTGGACAAGCAAATATTACACCATTGAATTTTCGACGATCTTAGACTTCTGAGATACGCTGAAATGAAAACCCTATGAATTAATGATAATTATAGATTTATCCTTATGTGGTTGATTTCTAAAGCCTTAGACATGAAATTACTGGCCCTGACAATCTTTATTTGTCGACTCAATTCTGTACAATACATTGTTCATTGAAAATACAACACTAAGAACCGACAGGAACTTTTAACAGACGAGTAGTTTATCAAGGCGAATAGAAATCATTTAAATCTCAACTGCGTATTCAAATAGTCTTTTGTTGTTGTTATTGTTGTCGTGCGTGCCATATATGGCCCAATAAATAGTATTTTACAAGATGAATATCAGAGAAAAATTTCAACTACACGAACTTTCTTTTTTCGCTCCACCAATGGCCGAGTGGATGAAGCCACTGCTAATCAGATTTGAATTTCGTATTTGCTATAACCGTGTTGGGAGCTTGAGGTTTTAGTATGGTTTCTTTAAGACGATAAGTAAGTGTTTGCTAATTTCACCAAAGTCCTCCAAGGATGCAGTTCTCTCTCGCACGGTTCACGGTTTGTGCAATGTGGCAACACTTCCCATGGTGCCCTGGGCTAACACTGAGATTGCCTCTTTTTGTCCAACTAATGGTTAAATATTCTTTAATAATGCTTCGTCCATAAACCAGCAGTGGGAAATTGTTTTCTATTTTACGAATATTTATTTAAATTCCACGTAATTTGTTAAAAGGAGTCTTCTGTCGTCCAGTATCGTAACGCATTGAGAGCGTGGTAGAGACTACGTAGCCAAAACTAAAAACAAAAGCTCGTTGCAAATTTAAACAAATACTACGGATACAAAAGGAAGTTAATTAATGTCGCACTGGAGCAACACAACGCACTTTTGACGACGATCCGGGATCAATTATGAAGAGAAAGATCGAGGGCATCACCCCGTAATTTTGAACCACGATCAGATTGACGAGGTCAACACCTGATGTAGCACCCAACTCTCCAAACTTCCACACAACGCCAACATGAGGACATCTGAGTGGACAAACCTCGTTTTACACGACGTTCTTTGTCTAAACTTTCGAACACGCAATCCTGCGGTTCCTAATCCGTTGCTCTTTTCAACTGTGTAACTGAGGAGAGAATAATAGGTTAAGCATTGGAGGTAGGGGGTAATTAGCCCAATTCTGCGGGAAACGCAACCTTACACTGAAACTTCCAGTTGATAATTTCAAAGCAAGTATGGTCGAAGACATACGTGATCGCATGAAAGTTGCTGAATTCTAAAAGGGCCAAATTATTGGCCTGTAACAAGGGCAGGAAACTCTGCAAAAAGATGGCTGAAATCACTGGCACTGTATTACGACTGTTCGTGGCATTATCAAGAATTGAAAAGACAGCGGTGAACCATCCTTTTAGCGTAAAAGGCTTGGTGAAAAACAGTCCTGAATAATCGTGGTCAAAGACAATTGAAACACTTAGTGAAATCTAATCGCAAAAAATGAACCATGGATCTAACAACCATGTCCAATAGTAGAAGCAAGGCCATTTCCACTCGCACGATGAGATGAGAACTCAAGGGAGTGGGATTAAACAGCCTTGTAGCAAAAAGGAAATCACTGGTTAGTGAGACAAATCGAAAAAAAGACTCCAATTTACCTTGGAACATAAAGATCGCACTGCTGCTCAATGAGGGAGGGTCAGGTGCTGCGATGAGTTCAGATTTACATGATGTACATGATGTACGCATCAGGATTACATCAAGCAGCATTGGCTCTTTATATGTACTGATCCCACTTTGTAAGACTCAGGAGGAAGTGTTATGATCTGGGGTTGCTTCTGTTCGACTGGTCTTGTCTCAGCAACACCATGCAGCAATAAAATGAAGTCATTTGAGTATCTGAGCATATTGAATGACCAGCTTAATCCATCAATGGAATGTTTCTTCCCTGAAGTTAATAACATATACGAGTAAGAGGATGGCAATGCCACTATTTATCGATCTAAAACAGTAAGATATTAGTTCCAGTAGCAAGAGAGTGCATCATTCGCACACTTCAGTTGTGCAACCTTAAGTCCTGACCTCAAACCCCATTGAGGGTTTGTGAGATTCTATAGAGAAGCATTCTCACTCTTCCTACATCAGAAAAAGATCTTAGTAAAACGCTAATGCAAATCTGGCCCAATATAAATGTTTAGAAATTGCATAAACCCATAAAGACAATGTCATGACGAATGCGTGCTATAATTGGTACTAAAGGTAGTCCAAAGAAATATTAAAAGGCATGACTCTTTTTATGGTTACGCAATGTTAAAGAGGATACCTCTCATTCGAAGAGGGGTAAGATTCTAGAATTCCTTTGTGTGCACACTCCCCATGTACAATCAGTCGAAGCAGTTAAAGAATGGATGGAATTCTGAAACATTTTTCTAACAAATATCGCGCAATTATGTTTGCAGAGAAAAATGTTAGAACATTTAAATTAATTAGATAATTAATTAGTAGTATTGTTTACTGTCAATGATATCAAAGTGCATCTTAATTGATAAAGAATCCACTCCCGAAGACGGTTACAAATAAACGAATTCTGTGGTGTGTACGAGAACTGCTCCAGTTACCGTCTCTCCATTTGTCGCCGTAGAAACGGACATTATCATACCTTCCACAAGGGATGTTTGAAGAAATGTATTGACGTTTGTCGCATTGGCGCACTTTGTGACGAACTGGAAATATATTTGATAAATATTTTTGCCTATCGTCGAGATATATACCTCTTTCTGCTGCCAACATTCGAGAAAGACAAAATAAAAATATCACCCCTACTAAAACTGGAAGTGCTCCTTTTCTATAACAACCGCCATCACCCAGACTTGTTACGAGTAGTTTTCTTGATAGACAACAGTATTCAAGACATAAGCAAAACTTGCTGATATTTTGTATAATTTTTCAAAATTCCACAATCGACAAACATTTGCAAAAGGGCATTTTTGACTTCATTTAAACAGGTTGGGTGATCGAGTCCCTTCACCCTTACCTCGGCCCATCCGACTGTTGGTAAAAACAAATATAATCCAGAAAGGAGTTGAGGGAAGAAAGTAAAGAGGAGTGTCGCCACTAGATGGCGATACCATCTATGTTTCTCGTGACTCCCTTGTTTCATACGAAGTACTTTTCTACTGTTCTTTTAAAAAAGGAAGAGGCAAAATTATCAGGCTCTGGATTTGGCTGATACGTTATCGTTTTGTTTGGCAACTTAAATTCATTTTCAACTTCCTGTTTCGTTTTTGTTGGTCATTTTTTAATTTTTATTTTAAGGTAATTTTTTTGAGTTTTTAGAATATTTATCCATTGTTTATTAAAATTTTCGTTAAAACATTCTATAGTCACAACTTTTCACCCACGGTTTTTATTTTGCTGCAAAACACAAATGACTATTCCTGCTAGTTTCTGATACAAAAAACTCAGTGAACTCTCCTTCAATGGATCAATGGAAAACAGAACGTAACTCCTTTCGACACATCCGCCAGCTTCTGTGACGAAAGAGAAGAATGTACTAAGACAGAAATTAGTTTAAAGTTCATTTATAAGAATAAAGCACTATGATATTTGTCATACTAAACCCTAAATGTTTTCATACAATAATTTTGTTCACATGAATAACCCAGACACATGTGAACCTTCTTACTAGGTCTTTTTATACTTCTCTCGCTTTACTGGAACCAATTTTACATAGTCTTCGAGGACGTTAAAAATTGAATGCCATATCCAAAAATATCTTTGAGTATGCCCAAAATCCAAACCACTTTTTTGTTTTTGTTCTTGTGACCATTCCAGTCGGTTACTTAATTAATTGGAAATACTAATAATAAATAACCAACAAAGAAACCGAAACTACCTTAAGCCAAACTGACACACCCTGAAATTTTTTTTAAATCTAGGAAATTCACATAAATCTGTAGAAAAAGTCTAGAGAATAACACAAATAAGTGTCACTATTAACATACATTCTGCAACATGTGCCTAACTAAAAGATGCTTTATTGCAGGTTGGTCTTGTCAACAAATCCCCTGTCTTCTGGTACATACATCTTCTGCTATGACAAGATGCTGGCAGCAATGGGAATGTAAAGCTACAGATGCACATCAAGAAGGCACTGGCCTAGCCAGAAGGGCAGATGCCTGAGAGGATAGGCGATGGTGTGGCAAACTGAAATTTCTTCAACATCATCCTTACAGAGTATCCATCAATGCATATCGTCCGCTATGCAGCCTCCTGTAGCATTACGAACTATTGTCTTACGCAGTGGCGGTCTTAGCGGGCGTTCAGTGGGTCACTTGACGCCGAGGCCCTCCCTGTTTTGAGGCCTTAGGGTCAGGGGTAGTGCCAGAAATTATAACGTTTTGCGCAAAATCGTTTGTCACATGGGAACGTGAAAGGCACAGGGGAAAAGAAAGCTAGCATCCTCAGGGGTTATCACAGTCACTTTTTTCACCATCACCTTCCACGCGCGCACAATTATATCTTTATGACGGTAAGTTTAACTTTAACCTGAAACGAGCCAACTGATATTATTGCGGCAGCAAGAGGCAAGAGAACGAACCAATGTAAAGCGGCTTTGCTATCATCCTGAAACACTTCTAGCAAGGATTATTCAATAGAACGCCACCCGGCTTGGGAGATAACATTAACAGCATCTATATATATAATTCTCTTATGTGGCACGCAAAAAAGACGTTATTTGTTATCGCGTTTTGGAAACATTGAACGATTGTTTGTATACCACGAAGCCTCGCGCTTCAATTGAATTTATAGCGTTATCGGATGAAATTTTATTGAAAAAAGAAATGAATTTTCGTCGAGCTGTTACAGTTTATAATAAGAAATCGAAGAAAGCGATGGATCATTTCAGAGCCATTTAAAAACAGTCCTTTTCAGGGGTAACAATTATATTTCAACAAAACGCTTGCACTATAAATTTCGACAACAAACTCAATGAAAAAGTGTGGGTGAGTCGAGAGTGCTGGAAATGTACACACAAACAACATGCTGGGTATTCAATTTCCAAAGCAGCGCTCACATTTCGACTCAAAATTTGCCCAAAGTTTTCATTTGAATTCTGATTCCAGGGTACTGCATATTTACTTTCTGTAATACAGCAAAATTAGATTTGAAAAATATTGGAACATCATGTTTTGTAAACAATTCTTTCTGCTAGGACACATGTCTTCATTAATGCGAGCGAAGCGAGTATAGGTTCGCGCAGCGAACCTATGAGGATTGCGAAGCAATCCTCCGGGGGTTGGCGAGCTTTAGCGAGCAGGGGGCGGGCCCCCTAGTCTTGTATACTTGTCGTAAAAAGTGTTGTTTAAACAATTTGAGTTTTTACACACAACAGGTAAAAACATTTTTAACAGCTTCAAAACTGGTCATAATCATTTACAGATTCTGATCATTTAGAGGGGACAGTATTTCGAAACATTTTAACAGTAACAACCATAAACTTGCTATGGTATACTTTTCAGAAAGGAAAATCGATAGATAACGATTTACAAAAGCAATTGCAAGAAGAGGTAAATCGCTGGAAGGAGTTGCTAATTGTTCAATTTGGTCTAATTAGAGTTACAGGTTCTCTGGGTTTACCATGTCGAAGACACGGAAGTAAAATTGAAGTTTCAAATTGCGGCGTTTACCTAAAGCTGCTTACGTTTATTTCAACACGCGATCCCATATTACGCGAGCATTTATCAAGTGAGAGCAGAATAAAATACCTTAGTCCCACAACAGAATCAGTGAAGAGCAAATAATGTCTCTTTCTTCCGCAATAAAATCAGAAACAATACGTTTATGTAAAGAATCAAAGTGTTTTAGTGATTGCTGATACTATCTCTCTCTCTCTCTCTACCACTTATATCAGTCACTTAGATCAGCTGTCTGTTTTAATCAGCTTTGTAGTAAATCAAGAGTCCAAAAAGTTTTGACATTAAAGAACATTTTCTGGGATCTTACCATGAACATGACTCCAGTGCTGACGGTATAGCTTCTATGTTTATGAAAATTCTTTATGGAGAAGGTCAATTTAATAAAAAAGTTTTTACGTGGACAAGCATATGGCGGTGCCAATGAAATGAGTGGAGCATTAGGTGGCGTACAAGCCATATTAAAGACCTTACATGTCCCTAATTGTTACCTTCGTCATGTTCACTACCCACCTCACCATTTAAACCTAGTGTTAGTGCATGCTACTAAAATCTGGAAAGCAACAGCAGAACGCGGAGAATTGTATATATACACCAATTGAAATTGTGAATTTTTATGATCACATTCAGGCAAAAATACGATTTTCAGTGCATCCAATCGCCCTTGGGATTTATTGCACTTGATGGCTGAAAAATTCAGTCTTATTAATGCAAGTGCTTTTGGCATTTTTCAGAGATGAGTGAGTAATCAGAGGAAGAGACTAAATCCGACGAGTTTGTGCTCGATTGCAATTCAGATGATTATGAGCCTGCTAATATTGATGCTACAAACGATCGCAGAAAAACTAAAATAAGAAGTCAAACTTTAAAGTCTTTATCAAAAACGAGATGGGTGTCTCGTTTGACAGCCGTCGATGCTGTTCTAAGAAATTTTGGTATTATTATTGATTGTTTGGCTGAGTTAATTGACCGGAAAAGCATACTATTGCTGAATTTAGTGATACAATCAATCTGCAAGAAAAATTGGATTGGACATTTTTTTATAACTCACTTGATGGCGTAAAGTGGTATCTATAGTAGATGTGCGTTCCTGAGTTTTACAAGCTAAGACTATTTATTCATCTCTTTCTTGTCGTTGAAAATTTTGAGAAAGTTGTGCGAAATTTGAAAATTTCGAGAGCAGAAGAGAAGTTTATTAAAATTTTCAAAAGTTCTATAAAAGAGTGGGGAATATGGGTTTGGATAAAAAAGACTGATTTTAAGATTGTACGAACAAAAAAGTTAGACACAGTGAACTCTGCACTGAGGAACGACCTGCTGATGCAGTGTCCCGTTATAGATCTGAAGTGTTCTACAACTCCCTTGATCGAATGATATAAGAACTTAAAGAAAGGTCAGAAGGCTTTAAAACTGTTTGTGAGACATTTGGGTTCTTACATCCAAAACAGTTATCAGAGTTATCGAATCATAATAGTATTCATATTCATGGGCATGGTGATAACATCATAAAAATGTTTCCTGAAGATTTCACTTCAAAAGATGTAACAGTTGATATCATTCAAGACTTTGTATTTTAGTGATGGTGATAAAGTGAATGAAGAGCGCGTGGATGGTTCAGTCTTGTATAAGTTATTTACAATTTCTTATTGACAATTCCATTGTAGATACCTTCAGTGAACTTGAGATGCTTTATAGGTTATTCTTAACGTTACCGATAGGTGTACCAAGTTACGAATGATCATTCAGCGCAATTCGGAGGCTAAAAACCTTTACGGTCAACAATGGGAGAAACTCGTCTCATATCTGTTGCTATGCTTGCTATTGAAAGATTTATGTGGTCCTTAACTTGAATAATGTCATTGAATCATTTGTGAACTCAAAAGTGAGATGTGGTGGAGTTACTTGTAAGAAATATTAAAATGTAACTGATTTTCAATTTTATTTTCTTCTACATGCTGGCATAATATTACTTTTCTTTTTTCTGTGTTTTGTTCAATCACCTCTTTCATATCATTAACGTAATGTTCGGAACTTCTGACTATGATAATCTGAGAATAACAGTATGAAAATATGTTTCCGAGAGAGAAAAGAAAAAAATGATGCCTGGTGTGTGATTGTAACATTCCTATTAAAAAAAATGAATGTGTTAAAAAAATACCATGCCATACCAAATTCCATACAAGAGCTTTGTATTCTATTTAAACACATAGTAATAATTAAATAAGAGTAGGCCTTAGGTACAACTTTAATGCCAAGGTCCTGGGCCTTAAGACCGCCACTGGACTTACGACACCTGGCATTAGCAGGATCGCAGGTACATCGCCCATTAAGAAGTCTGTCTTTGACTACCCAACAGTCTGGAGTGGTACCATATTAGAGAGACTTGAACAGACATGGAATGTCAGCGTATTAGGGGATAGTCCCACTTCTGCCTTGAGTCAGATGAAACAAGTGTGGTGGAAAGCTGCACCATTGTGTTTATTGTCTAGCGGCACATCAATGTAACTCCTAGTGTAATGGTCTAGGATGCCATCAGTTACAACAGCTGGTTACTTCTAGTAGTGGTACGAGGTAGTTTCATGGCACAGCGTTACGTCCAGCAGATCCTACAACCTGTTGTTTTCCTTTTCATGTCACATGTTCAAGGGAGTATTTACTAACACAACCCCCAGCCACACACCAACTCACCCCTCCACAGAATGCCTCTGCGGTGTTGTAATCGTTACTTGGCCAAAGAACTAAATCGGTCTACCATTGAGAATATTCGGGATATGCTTGGCCGTCAATTGCACCCCACAACCGGAATATAAGGGATTTGGCGTGTCACAAGGCAGCATAAGGATCATATTTGATTATATGCTTGTATGCGGATATAACCATGTATCATCACCAAAAGGTGGATTACAACTTTTTAATTTATGATATTTTTATGGTTTAATTCAACAATAATAGAGTCCTCTAGATTTAATACTGTGACCATTTCTTATATCTATACATCACACATACTAAGTTGGATTATTATCGAAGAACTATATAAGAAAGGTCTATAAATTAATAAGCTTAGTATCTGACTACGTTCGGAGTACTTTTTTTTTCTCAAACACATTCTAACCCATCAAAACTCTGAACTTTTTTTTTTTAAATAAATGCCAAAAACTGTTTTGTTTTGGACAAAAAACGATGTTTACGAAAAACACTCCAATTTTCTCACTCATCACTATATTAACATAAAACTTTAAACCAATATTCTTAAATATATAAGCTAGTGGCTGAAGCTGGATATAAGCTAAATTTTACTATAATCTGGAGGTATAAGGGATGACGTAAAAATTATATGAATTCATGAAATCTTTCTCTACAGCATAACAACAAAGTGACTGACAATTTTTTTCTATTAAAGACACACATAAAATCCAGCTTCAGGCACTAAAATATACATATAAGAACCATAATACCAAATTTCTAAAAAAATATATTAATTACTTTTTCAGTTATCATTGTTACCGTGCAACGATTTGGTTGAAAACAGCATTTAGAGAAAAAGGCATTCAAAGATTGAAAAGCAATTTTTTGAATACTATTATCTATTTGCTCTAAAAATTAATGTTGGCTGGAACATAGCACAACTAAAAATCATAAACTGAAATTTTACTTTTTTAAAATCCTGCGGGAAACCGAAACCTGAGCCAACTTCCGGCGCGCAAACACCACTTCTGGTTTGAAAAGTTTGCATCAAGGTTTTTTCAAATTGAAATATCTCAACTTTTGTTTTCGTTAGAGACAAAAAAAAAACAAACCAGTTTTGGAAAACAAAAAGTTTACATTTTATAAATATTAAATTTAAAAAAAAATTCAAAAATTTGGTCAAAAATTGTCTTTTTAAAGTAGTTACACCTTAAAAGGTCCCCAGCAAAAAAAAATCAGCATCTTTCCTTCAAAAAAAGATATATTTTGAAGGTTTTTTGAAGGTGAATGCAGGTTTCTTGAAGGCAGTTAGATATGTGTAGATTTTACGCAGAGAAAATGCAGAGGTTTTAAAGGAATAATGACTTCCTTCATTAGTACAGCAGTTTTTCTTAAGTTAAATTTATAATATTTCCAAATTTATTTTTACCTTCATAAAAACTGCAGTTTTTATAAAGGAAAAATGCAGTAAAAATGCCTTCAAAAAATTCCTTCATAAAAACTGCAGTTTTAATGAAGGACTTTTATAAAGGCATTTTTCCTTCATAAAAATTGCAGTTTATTTGAAGGAAACATGAAGTTTGAAGTTAAAGTTTTGTTTTAATAAAAAAATGCAGTTTTAATGAAAACAATTATCAACTAATATATTTATCAACTAATTTGTTTAATTAAAATTAATATATATATCTTAAATAATTTCTTTAAAAAAAAGTGAAAATTTTCCATAGTAAAAAAACAGCAATTATTGCAGTAGTTTATTTCATTTTTCAGTCCCACCATAAAATGTAACCTTGGAATTAGATACTGCTGGCCAACCTTCGATTAAAATATTTATTTCAACGTATATATTGCATTTCTATAACATACCAAATATCTGAATTTAGTCTGTTATATTAACTCCCAACAAAATTAATAATTTGCATATATCTTGGAATTATAAAACTAATCTGTAATGAATATGTTGTATGAGATGTTAACATTTTCAGAATATTTTCAATGCTAAATTCAAATGTAAAGACAGGAAATTCCCTATCACATACCAATAATATACAAATAATATGTGATAGGTTTTTATATTATGCAATACATCACCTGGTTACTTATTTTGTAAAAGTATTAAATCCCTCCAAACAAAATTTAAACCATTTTCAATGCATTAATGCATTGAAAATGGCTTAAATTTTAAATTTTAGCATGAAAAAAGCACAAGTCCAAAACAGAGAAAAAGCAAACACTACATTAATTCACCACTCTTGTATATGTCTCTTACGGCCTAATTTATAGCACACTGAACTCCATATCCCCGGGCTCGATTCCCATCAACTGATCGTGATTCAAATTTACGAGGTGATGTCCTCGGATCTTTCCTTTAGTAGATTGATCGTTGTCAATAGGCAGTTGTGTAGCTCCAGGATGACAATATTACAACGTAACTCTTTTTTTAAATTAAAAAATAACGTGTTTGTTCATCACACCACTAGATGGTGCCACCAGTCATTCATAATCGTGACAACCAGTCAAAAAACTGCAGGTTTCCTGCAGGAATTTTGTCCGAAATTCATGCAGGAAACCTACAGGTTTTTTTGCTGATTTTTTTTGCTGGGTCTCTCTGCGGTAGTAAATATTTTCTTGTATAACATAAATTATTCTCTGTTTGTAACACCCATGAATGTAATACCTATTGCCAAAACCCTGATAATGAATGCGTTGTTGTTGTTGTTGTCGTGCGGGCCATATATGGCCCAATTGGGGGTGCCATTGCCCCGGAGGGTTGGACTTCTTCATACTTGACACATCAGTTTTACAGGAAGGTCCCTTTCACACATCCATTCACTCACACGTATCGTAATTTAGAACCCCAATCAGAGGCAGATAACCCCCTGATCAGGTACCCCCAGAGGTATTGATTTGGTATGGGAACATGGGGGACTTTTGTGACAACGACCTATTTAACGTGCTCCAGCCACCATTAGCGAACACGACGGTCTTTAGCCAGGTCTAAGAGCCGATCTCGCAACCGTCAGAATTGCAGGCTCCGCTGAGGACAGAACCCACAACCCTTCCGATGCGAGGCCGACGCTCTACTGACTGAGCTACCGCGGGTAAACGGAAGATATAACAAATAAAAAATACCATACTTATACGACACCACCGATATCGTCATTTTCTGAAATCCCTCTTAACTATACATTCAAAGTGAGATCTGTGTCTTAATGAGGGTGCACTATTCCCAAAGAAGGCGGAGTCGTAAAACTACCGTTTTAATCAATCGAAAAGCGTCCTGATTATAATGTCTGTTTCATGTCAAACATACCTTTACTTATTTGATGTGATCTACAATTTCAAATCCTTCTATATTTCTTTTTCTTTTCAATTAATCTCTAGAGAAAAACAAACTAATTTTAGTTTGGAAAAAGACAGAAACTTATTTTCTGAGTTACCAAGTTGTGACAAGTCTGATGAAAAAACAAGACTGATCAACTTCTACCAAGCAGTATTCGTGATTTGAGACAGAGCAGGGATCTGAAATTTTCTCAAAAACTTCTACTTCAACATTTTAGTTTAAAATAATTTTTTTCTCGATACACCGATAAGAAATATGTACAATTTCGCACGTTTAGTTTATTAGCATGCAAAATAGGAGGAGCTTTCTCAATTAGAACATGCAAACACATTGCTAGTGAAATTGCAGGAAATAAAATAATATTTTTTGATTGCTTTTGCTGCCGTTTAATCAGTACTTCTGGTGAAACGTATTTGACTGAATTCATATACAATAATTTTCTAAGGTACATAACACTGCCTGCTTTACTGATGTGGGTAAGATTTATACTTTTAAAAAGTTTATTTCTCTTGATTTGAATGAAAAATCTTCAAACAGTATGCACTTTTTAATCACAATCAATAAAATTGTATCGTAAAAGTTTTGGATTAATACGCGTGGTACGTATGACCCAAATGACTCAATCTATGCACCCAGTGTGCAGTAACATTTAAAATCCTTCGAAGTTCCATTAAAACTAAAGGGATGTATTGCCAAATGCATGATTACGCTCTTTTCAAGTGAAAGTGTGTACACCCTCTTGCTAAAGGTTAACAATCCAACTGTCATTAAAATCCTCAACTGTTCCCGTGGATAACTGCGTTTCAAGGAGAATAACATGCATTGAGTCCCTAATAGAGCCATGAGGCGGTTCACATGGTTAATTACCATCAATTTTCAAGGATCCTTTGGGGGCTCTCGAATCCACAGGAGTTCAGAGGTCAAGAAGAATGTCATTGACTTTTGCAATGACTCCCTGGGATGCCTAGTGTGTGTATAATTTAAAAAATAAGATATAGCAACGTATTTATTAAGTATCTAAGTTTGAGTTGACTCTAAAAAATAAGTTTTTCTTAGAAGTCAAACATTTTAACTGATGAAGAAATAATGTGTTTACATTGTATTAAATATCTATTCTTAAACCGATATCTTCTGAAGTTATAGTTGATAACATAATTGCATGGTTATTAGCAAGAGGGAGATTAGGTTAACGTAGTGGCAACGTAGGGGTATAGCTCGAGTATAAATCGTGACTGATATCTTGTATGTTATGAGCAAAGACAGTCACTAGAAAAAAATTTAGAGTTGTAATGTGAGTCTTGTTCATGTTCAGTCAAGTTTCATCTTCTGTTGGGAAACTTGAAGTATTATATATTTTGTTCTAGTCATTTTTGAAACATAGGTTTAACATTATCTTATCATTGTTCTAGTAATTAATTTGGTTGATTGGCCAAGCTACGCCAAACAGCGTCAAGTATATGGACATACACATAAGAGACTGACACGGAAGAAAAGAATAACACCTAAGAAGTAATCGAACTTGATCCGCCAACAACTCGCAGGCAGCAGTGGGCACAGAGTCACTGTAATAAGTTTTGACGCAAAATGTCGACTGTGAATATAGCTGCTGTCCTGGTTGGGGTTAGGTCTGAATAGGTTTTGACCAGATATGACCCTTCTAATATTTTTATCAGGACTACATATCAGATACTGCCTTCCAAATAAGTTTAACTTGCCAGCAAACCAAATATGGCCACCCGAATAGGTTTACCCAGCCCGTAAACTAGATTATACCTTCGATTGGGTTTACATGGCCCGTAGACCAGATACGTATATTATACATTCTCAAAGGATGCTTATTAGTAAAAATATTTAAAAAATATGCAGAGATATAGTTATATAGACTTATTTCCCAGAGCTACGTTGAAATTTTTTAATCAGATTTTTATATATATATTCCTTTTTCATGTCGTTTTCACTAACTACCCTTGCCAATATCAAAACTAAGACATTTCTAGACATACGTCATCTTTTAATTATGTGAATCAAAGGATTTCATAGACTGCCTAATTACCATTCCTCAAAAGTTATTTTGGAATGTGACTTCAGTGCAGGATTTACAATTGGAATCAAATTTCAAACAGGTAATTAGTTCTCCAGAAAAATTTGACTTATTAATAGTTTGGTGTGGGGTAAATAGAATAATAAAACTAACTTGAAAAACTAATTTGAGGCACATAAGTGCTACAAAAAGCAATCAACACAATTCTTTCAAAATGCTAAATAAAGTAATAAAGGATGAAAAATAATGGAACGCAGTGGAAATTGTGAAAAAAGAAGCATATTCTTTAGCCTTTTCGTGCGTTTACTTAACTAATAAAACAGAAAATAGGACAAAAGAAATTATGCGACAGATTTCAATGGATTCTAACGTACATAACTTCCATACATCGCTATTCAGAACAAACGGAGAATTTCTGAGTGAAAAAAGAAAGAACAGAAAGTTTTATTTTTTTATCTATAAGCGGTACTAGAAAGTGAGTTTTCTATCATATTTCAATTCATAAGTGGAATATTCAACATTCCTTGAATCTTAAGGTTTAACTTACCTTTCCCACCATACTTTGTATCAGTTTTCCAAATGTCATTCTTAAAAATAGGGTCAGGAAGTGTTTTTGCTCAGAGAGAGATATTACAGAGTGCGACCTTTAGGTTCTTTAATATTTACATCGGTTTACTTATTCAAAAGCACAGATAAAACAATGAGCGATTCAAGTGCTGTATCCTTATTTAACTTCATCCGTTACTCTCAATCCATTCATCATGATTCTTTGTTTTTTGCGTTTCTACCCATTTGTGGCCAGTATCTCGACATCCTTTGACGCTAAGTTCCCCCACTTTCAATTTACTATATTTCAAGATTCAAATCCAAAAGTCCTGGAAAAATCCACAGGGAATCCGACACCACGAAGAGTAAGTTCCTTTTAAAATATTATTTTAAAAGACGAACAAATACCGTGTAAACTGAAACTTGATTTTCACCTAATGTGTCAGATAGTATTGAAAAGTACAAAATGCTGTTTATATGTAAATAAGTAAATTGATTTCAAATATGAAAAAAAATATAGAAAGGTTTAGTTAAAAACTAATAATAAACAGTAGACTCAAGCAGCTGTGTTAGTCAATTGTAACTCTAAAACCACAGCTTTGAAGGTTTTGATCAAAAGTCGCTCTTTTTAAGTTTTACATTCATAATAAAAATCTAATACAAAATATGTGTTAAATATTTAAACAAGCATATACTTTTTATCAATAACTTATATGTTATGGTGCATAAAATTAGGGACATTTGATAATATAATAAAAGTATTTAGCGAAAAATGCAGAGATCCCTAGATGCCAGATTTATAGATTACATGTATGGTTAATAATATTTTTGCAGAGAAAACAATGTTTCACAACACTATAAATTTATTAAATTACAATATTCATATATTATGTGAACTCTACTTTGTCTACTGTTGATCATGTAGTTATTATAGTACAACGCTGTATATGTGTAACACTTTTATAGTTATTGATAGTAGTTTCGTCTGAATATTACATTTATGCCGTGAATGTTATAATATAAAGAGGTGCATAATATAATGAAAGCACTTATACTATATCTATATCATTAATTCTCGTGATTCAGATATAACAAAATAATCTATGAAAAAATTATATGTATTTTTTGAAGAGATGTTTTCTGTCTGATATACAAATGCTGGCAGTTTTTCTTTTAAAAATGAAAAGAAGTTAAGGAGGAGAGATAATTTCCTTGCTTTCTTAGTTCTAAAAGAAGAAATCGTTAGGGTTCATTTAACTAGATCTACAGTTATCAACATCAGTTATTCAAGCTGTGACTTTGTGTGTATTTAGAGTCATTATTATTCAAGATGTAAACATAGAGATAATATAGAAAATCAGCACAGATTTGAAAGCACTGTGCCAAGTTATAAAAATATGACCGAAAGATATATATGAGGACAGTGAAATAAATAGCTTGAAAGCGTAAAAATGCTTTGAAATAGTTTCTAAATAAGTACGAATATATGCAATCTAAAGTTAGCCCGCCCTGCCTGTTAAGAATATTTAGGCTCATTACTAGAAGTTTCTACATTTACTCACTTGTCTTTCTAGAATCTTAGGCCCACCAGTAATGCAAGCTATTAGTTACCGAGGATTGAGAGTTCGTAATTCAATCCAACCAATGATCGCCGCGTACGTAGAGGCTTGTGCACGTTTAATCTGTCGTGGCTTCAAATGTCCTCACGTTGGCGTGATGTGGAAGTTTGGAGATGTGGTGCCAGCTCATTTGTTGAACTCATCATATAACAGTGATTGAAACTTACGACGTGTTGCCCTTGGATATCTCCCTTCGGGATTGATTCCGGATCGTCATCAATAGTCGTTATGTTTGTTGCTTCAGGGCGACATAAATTCACCTTCATACCTACTAGTTGCTGATAGCAGTGCAAACTTTAAATGGTGGTTGTCGAACCTGGACGATTAGAAACACGAGATTTGCTCCGACACACAAATATATCTTCATTATTTGCCAATTAACAATTGGAGAATGTAATGGGCTAAGAATCCAAATTATGTATGACAAGTGCCAACCATGGTTGAGGTTCTGTAAGGGGTTTGGATGTTTATAGACTTGTTTACATTTCCTCACTCGTCTTTCTAGAATCTTTGGGCTCGCCACTACTACATGACACTAGCTGTGGATGGTAGTGCAAATAGTCATTGGTGGTTGTTTAGTCTGGAACATTAGCTGAGTCTGGTGTTGGAAAAATTTTATTTGGTCCTAAAAATATTTATTTATTCTTAGAAGAGCTATCTATCAATTTTGTAAATTATTGTATATGACAACTGCCAAACACGGCTGTGATTCTGTAGATTTCTCGACTTGTCACCATTTTATTATTTGTGTGATGGATGCAATTTAAATTACATCTTATAGAATTAATATCAGCATTTGGATTTGATTGTTTTGAACACAATAAGTATTTCAGGAGTGGTTCAAGTCACGTAAGTTTCATTCCCTGAATACGTCTCCCTAATCTCCCTCAGATGAATATGGCTGAATTGAATTGAGAAACCGACTCAACTTTTTTATTGTCTGGTGATATTTATAATGAGAAAAAGTCATTAGTTTCCTCCATCCCTGGCTGATAAAACCAACTGCCAATTCTTAGAACTTACCGAGCTTAAATTCAGATTTGAGATTTCAGCTAATATTATCCACTCATTCTATTTTAAATTATTCAAATTATATTATTTAAATACTAAGCCCATTTTTTGATTTACCTCTTGAATGCAAAGAATAACAAAGAGCCTCATCGAAGCCAAATCAATTTTTGCATTCAATCGGGGTGTATTTTTTATATTCTTATCAATAAACAATAGAATGGTATTTTGCTTTATTTGAATACAATTAAATTTAGGATGAACTTTAAAAAAGAACATGAACAATTCCGAGTTTAAATCTTGAAATGGAATCTAAAATGCGATCAAGCTTCTGGAAAATACTAAAGATGACCAATACAACAAGAATCTTAAACCACGAAGAAAAGTCCCAGGCACCTGGTCGAATGAGATTGAAATTTCTACTCTCCTATGGATAATTTCCCAGAAAGCTTTAGGTTCTTGGTGAAGAACTAGGAAAATAGATTAAAACGCTAAAAAGATACAGGATCTACGGAACGCTTTCATTATGGCTGTTTACATTTGCTTCAATCTGAATGTTCATATTGTGTGAACCCTATAGTTTGCTTCTTGAAACCGCCTAATTAAGAGAAAAATGCTTTATGGAAACCACAGACTCCACAATTAAATGAGCAATTACGTATGCGAATCGTGGTTACAATGAAGAATTTTGACCCTATAAATTTCACTATAATAATGTTTATAAATCTCAGTATAAGGATCAAAATCATTCATTCAAAGAGATAATTGTAATTTTGTGCACATTAAGCTTTTTCTTTACGTTAATTAACGAATCAACCAAATCTCGAAGGAAATTTAGTATACGAGGGTCGTTTGATAAGTTTGGTAAATTTCGAGGAGAGCGACACAGTTAATTTGATGAAGTCACCACTGGTACGTGTTGCTCTTCTAACTAGCTCAGACTACATTTAAGCCAGATGCAACACTTTGTTTTCGTTCCACAGGCATTTGAAATTATCGTTGTAGCAGCTGACACGAGAAAGGGAAAATGAGTTCTGTGCAGGGATAAAACATTTTTATTTAAGTAAGTGGATGGCCACCCTATTCTCTAGATTTGGTCGCCTGCGATTTCTCCCTGTTTTCAAACTCGCATATTTACTCGATGGGAATTTTTTTTGTTGAATAAAGATGTCATTGTCGATGTCAATCTGTATGTTGGAGCCTTTGAGAAAGGTAATTTTATGGCATAGGATGAAAAAATTGGTAACTCTTTAGACAAAGTGGGCAGCCCTCAATGGTGACTGTTGAGAAACAAAATTGATTTTCCCCAAAAAACGGTGCTTAACTTGCTTTTTACCATACTAATCAAACTATCCTCTAATACTTAATTTCAAAATGTAGAATTCAAATAAATCAAGCAATTGTAAAATGTAGCAGGTAATTCTTTCAGGATATTTTATTTATACATGCAGTAAGCATGTATTAAAATCAGACTGGAAATGAGTAAAAAAGTAATATACATATATTTCAAATTAAAAATCTCACATAACAAAGTAGAACAAGAAAAATATGGACCTTAATTCGTTCGCTTGGTCAGCGAACTAAAAATTGAAAAAAAAAAAAAAAAAAAAAATTAATAGGATATTTTTAGGATCATACCTTACCCTACTAGAAAATGTCAGGATTTTGTTAAAATCATTTGCACAAAACCGAATCGTGATTCAAACTCACTCAAAATTTCACTAACTTTAACAAGTGAAAAACAAAATTTGATGAAGGTCAAGTTCGAACAGGGCTATTTAGTAATTGATTACAGGTAACGATTTTGCTGATGTTTTAAAAGTGACACTAATGATGATTTAAAATAGCAGCTTAACAATCCTAACTTTATAAAAACTCATTTTGATCACGTTTTGGGATTTTTGTCCAACTCAGCGACGTCGTATTTTGTAAGCATTCGAAAAGAGTTTCTTCTGAGAAAAATATACAAAACAATTAACAAGTTAGAAACTTGTATTTATTCTGATAAACAACAAATTACAGATTATATCCATTAAAATGTGCATCGTGAAAACGGACAGGCGATCGCTTTGTGCAGAAATATGCTGACTTCACCTTTCCTCCATAAATTTCATATTCTATGGCTGCTTCATTCCACGACGACGTGGATATAAAAATGGCGGTATTATGAAAACTGCTTCTGAACTTTGGACCCGACTTTGGAATTAAGTATCAGAAATCTAACATTTATGTTTTCGTGCCTAGATTTTGACGTTACACGACTGGTGATTTGTTGGTGAAAGTCAAGGTTCGAACCTAAACACAAAATGGACAATCAAGGATAACATCGGACTTTAAGATCCTGATAATGGGATGCTTTTCAACTTTGTAAGACTGTATCCTTTTGACGTTTTGTTTCATTTAGAAATAACTGGGGGCTCTAAACGTGCATATTTTTTATGATTAAGATGGATATCAGTTTTAATTCAATTTCCATTAAACCGTACAAATATTGCGAGAGTGAAAATGGTGAGACTTTTTGATGACGCGTGATGTTATTAAGAAAAACTAACATAAAATTAATTTCTGACCAAGGCCTTAAAATAATTGGAGCGCAACTGGAATTAGAAAATAAACGATATGGTCAGATACCTTCCAGAACAAAATATCACCGGAATACTTTTCCCATATCAACTACTTTTTGGTACTAGTTACTTTTCTCGGTGATACCTAACGAACGCGCACACATACGCACATTAAATGAAATCATATTTAGATAATAATTTAATAGTTTAAACAAAATAACAAAAAAATTCATTAATCATGAGGAATATGTTATTTTGATTTATTACGATTATTTGAGAATTACGATTATTCAGTTCCACTTTCTTTGAGTATTTGGTAGCAAAATATCGATTCATTTGCCGCATGTCTTACAGATGCAAAGTTATGTGCCTAAGCACTTTCTGCAAACATATTCCTTTCACAGAGAGCAGATTTAAGTGACTTTATTTTGGGCTGTCCGACTAAAGAATATTGAAAAATACATGCAGA
This sequence comes from Metellina segmentata, assembly GCA_947359465.1. NCBI lineage: Eukaryota > Metazoa > Arthropoda > Arachnida > Araneae > Tetragnathidae > Metellina > Metellina segmentata. The sequence continues at coordinate 71,941,868 of OX375875.1, read as the reverse complement.
TACCATCTACAATTCACGCTACATTCGCTCTATAATCTCTTTATAGGGGTATGTTTGGTTATTATTTTGAACAGCAGTGTCTATTGAATGATTTTAGAGTTGACAAAATGTAAAAACACATGAAATATTAAACCGCTTAAATGATCCTTCACTGTAAAATAGATATACATATTTCAAACGTATGTCTAATGCAGGGAGAAATATGAACAGAGATATATACAACTTAATTAATTTCATAAACATTTCATGAAAAGTCGTCAAATCAACTGAGGAAAAGTGATAAAAATTAAAAAATAATAAATAAATAAAACGTAAAATCTTCAGGCCAGTTTAAAAATGAATATTTTAGATTAACGGCGATAGAGGAAGGTGTCCGCTTTCTAAATATGTATAGCAAAAATAACAGTTGTTTATTGTCAACATCCCATCGGTTTTAAATGAACTATACTTCTTTCAGCATGATCACTACTTACTAAAATACTAGTACACACTAACCAGTTCATGGTAATCTTCCTCCCCGTCCCTTATTTTAGAGTTGACTTTCAAAAGCTAATTTAAGAGACTCAGTTTCTCAGATAAACACCGTAGATATTTACGTTTCAAAGCACTTAATCTTACTCTATCTGAGAGTATTACGATAAAATCTAATGGATTGTAAAGAATAGTTTTTTGTATAATTCTGCATAGCATTTGCAAGCTTACTTGCTTTTGCCTTGCAAAACAAGGAGCTCCCAAATGATTAAACATTGAAATCTAAGATAACAGTTTTTCTATAACTTCTTTTTCTAATTACGAAAACAAAAGAAAATGCACGTGAAACAATTTATTTCATGCCCAAACAAAATTTTCTGTTGAATACTTAATCAAAAATCCAATGCCTTCTAAACAGAATTAAAAATTACAATTGTTCGTCAATCGAACTGCTGAATTATTGTGCATGGTAAAATTCGAATCGTGCATTCTATTCTCATAGTAAAGTTTTTTTGCCATTTCGTCTCTTCATACACATGTTCTAAGCGCTAGTTATTTGAAATAATGACGGATATATTTCAAACGAATCACACACACACACAAATATATCCACACTAAGCTTAACAGAAATGCGTTCGTTGTAATTTAAAAGACGGACTTGAAAATATTGTTTTTATTATGTACAGATAATTGAGGAAAAAACCAAGCCACTAGTAGCCCTCACTCGTCCTCAACAACCCAATAGTGAATTCTCTGAGTGCATAAACCCGAAATTGTTATTATGCAAAACGAGTTTATGTACCTTGTAGGGTCGAAACCGGATGCCCATCCGCTGGGAGTCCTTTTACTTTTTACTTTTCCGGTCAAGGAAATATATTGAAGTACACGGAAAGGAAGTTCATTTAGGAGTATTATAGGCCTTTCAATCTGCAGCGTGAGGTAAAATTAATTTGTGCAAGAGAAAAGTATTTCTTGCTTGTTATAAAGAATTTGACGGTAGATTAATTGATTTTGCTTCGACCATTGCGTGCGTGATGTTGACTTTGGTTCTGAAGAATATCACGAATGATCTGATACAGAATTTTCAGAGTAAACGCCACGAGGGTGACCATTATCTTGTCCACACGTATCAAAGAATCAGTATTTGTTCCACTGTCAAGTATTAATATGTATTTCTAGTCTGATATCTTGTATCCTTTCTTTATCCCTCCATTGCATACACGTAAACATACTCTTTTGGCTTGAGGAGAAAAATGAACTGAAATATTTCCGTAATGAGGTGCGAAGAATATAATTACAGAACCAGTTGTGGTAATATGTAACGAGGTAAGCATAACATCATAGTAAAAAATAAGGCATCAATAAAGGTCAATTTAATGAGTTATCGATAATGGACGACAACGGAAACGTAAAGTTATTTTAAATAGGTGTAAAGAAGTTTATATCTTCATCTGTTTTAGCTCACGAAGGTCTGGTTATAAAATCTTTACATAGAACATTTGACACGTGTGCACACAATTTCTACAGAGAACATTTGACACGTGTGCACACAATCTCTACCGAAAATATTTTACACGACTGCGCACAATTTCTACAGAGAACATTATACACGTGTGCTCATGTTACATAAGAAAATTAGTGTAATGAGTTGATATAGTAGTACATAAAATGGAAATAAATTGAATGATACAAAAAATTGGGGGCTAGCTGCCTGCGAGTTAGAGGCGGTATAGGTTCGATTTGTCCATGAGTGTAAGTCTGTCTTCAGTGTCAGTAAACTTTTCCTTGTGTGTGTACGTCTATTTAAATTGTTCAGCGTAGCTTGGCCAAATATGGCGACTGAGTCATAAAACACAAAAGCAACCAATCAACCATAACATGGAAAAAGAAATGTAATTTCAAAAGTATATTTTTGTATAATCTCAGAAGTAAACATTTGTGGGCACCCATTTTTATCAAATTAGAAAATAGTGTCGATCATTTAAAAGGTCAGACCCGCTTATGTCATCATTATACTTGAAAAGTGCTCCATTTTAAACTACTTAAACGTTTTCTTTATACTTTCTGTTGTCAAACTTGTCAAGTGAAATCGATGATTGTTTCTATTTTTAAAAAAGCATCTCGTCATACTAATTAGCATAACTCGCAGCTTCTATACGTTAACAGTGAAGTTACGAGTTTTGCTAATTAGCATGATGATATTTAAAATCACTGTGGCATTTCTACTGTTGTGAATAAAATTAAGTTTCGTAAAAGGTTATCAAAGACGTTATTAGTATTGATGATCCGATAGTTTTTCAATTTATTGAAAAATGACGTGACTTCATGCATGCACCAGAGAAAATTTTTTAATTTGAAATAAATATTTAAAAAAAAAGAGTCATAAAACGAGTTTTTTCCCAATTGTTGTAGACGATTTTACTTGCCATCACATACAACTAGTACTTTTAACACTAAAAGGGAGTTAAGTATTGATGATCTGATAACTTCTCAATTAATTGAAAAATGACGGGACTTCATGCATGCACCAGAAGAAAATTTTTAAATTTGAAATAAATATTAAAAAAAAAAGAGTCATAAAACGAGTTTTTTTCCAATTGTTGTAGACGATTTTACTTGGCATTTCTATACAACCAGTACTTATAACACTAAAATGGAGTATTCATATACGTAACTTCAATGGTAAAAATAAAATATATTCGTACTCGAACATAATTATAGAACATTCTGTTTTCTTTTTAACGTTGAAAAAGTAGAAATTTAGAAAAATATTGGGTTCCCTAATAAAACCCTTACATATTCGAGGCATATTTACGATGCCAATGAACTGTAACTGTAATTCTAGTACAATTATCTCTTCAGTGCAATTTGTTAAACGAATTATTAAGAGGAGACTCAGTAAGAGTTTATTATGCAAAGCGTTACTGTAAAAAATAACTACTGCTTTACAGATACGCAAAGCAGTTCCATTTATTAATAAAGTGCTGCTTACATCGTAATATATGCTATTAATTCTTTATTTTCTCTGTCGGGGTTTTCTCGTACGGTCTGACAGCATCTGAGTAATAATTACTCCCCATCCCTTCGTGAGGCATGAGGGTTGTCTGAATATGCAATATAACGTAAGTGGTCACGAAATCTGGTCATTTTTTTTTATTTCTCGTGTGGATTTTCAATTGTACGATAGTGACATTGACTTTCTCAAGTAACAGTGACCCGAAAAAGAGTTACACTGAACAGGATTCTCGAGTCACACACTTTTTCTATCGGGCAGAAGGAAGACATGCGTGAATCGCAAATGTGTTCATTTGCAAATACGTCTGTGTTGGCTTGGTGGGGTTTCCTTCTCAGAGATCATTATGAGAAGGATTTTTAGTGCAAACAAACCAGTAGATCCACGAAGATTTTCTGTAGGCGAAATGCTCCCGTATGATACATTTTGTGGTTACCTTAACCTTTCAAGTGTTTTGATACCTCGTCCAAGATCTAGTCGTTTTTACTAAGGACGAGATATCTCGCTGAGACAAAAATTCGCCATTACTCCAAATGGAATGAAGATCCATGTAGGACAAAAATGGACGGGTTGTGTCGGGAAACGACTCTAGGTTTAATTCGTACAATACGTTTGTGCGGCCACAAGGTTTTTGCAAAGGAAGAGTTATCTCGCTGAGACAAAAATTCACCATTACTCCATATGGAATGAAGATCCAAGTAGGACAAAAATGGACGGGTTTTGTCGGGACGCGAACGCTAGGTTTAATTCGTACAATACTTCAGTGCGGCCAAATGGAAAATTAAAGCCAACTGCTACTTAAGTATGTTGATTTATGAATTAAATTTCTCTTTATGTCTACATTGAATGCTCGATCATCACTCAGATGATGTCGTCACGGTGTGTATATCGACTGGAACATTTATATCATGTCCCACAACCGTATATCCTTCATAGCACAACGCGACAGTTGCATGAATGGTAGTCTCACTGACGTAAGTCGTTGTGATTCCACCAAGTGATGGTTCTTGCGATTGGCTTTGGTGGATATTAAGTCAAATAGAATTTGACAACGGTGGTATTTTTTTCTTGATAAAATTGGTCTACAATGACTACACATCATGAAATCATTCATATTGGAATGAGGAAACTCGCGGTGGAGGAATGATATCTCTAGTGCTTCGTGACTGCTTCAAGCTCTTTTCAAACCAAAGTCTATCACAAACATAACACAAATATCGAAATTCATTGTTTATGAATACAGAACGAAAGTGTCTATTAACATTGTCCCAAATTTTCGTGTATTCATGGCTTCGCAAACATATCACAATTGGTGCATTCACTGTTGTTGTTAATGGTGGTATCTCATTACTTATTTCCATGGGTTAAACTCTATCATTCGATTATGAAGCGTTTATATCTTTAGATATTCTATTAGCGTCAAACTGAGGGGTGGAAGTACTTGACGTATTCGTATCAGGCATTGGTTAATTTTGACGGCGCGATGGCTCAATTTAAGGCGTTCTCGCCGAGCCCGTTCAGTGTCGGACTTGCGGATCTTCTTGGATTCCCCATCTTTAGATCTTTCTTCTTGTTGACGTTTACTATAGTTCTTCTTGTGTTTATTATGCATATATTTGGACATTTATTGAATTTTCCTAGATTCATTTTTTTGTAACATTTAAAAATTAACTCTTCACCTCAGTTTCGGTATCTCAGTTTCGAAAGGTAAGACGTATTCTACGTCAAAACATACTGTACCTATCCCAGAACTGGTGACAGTTAGAAGCAGGTTTTTGCACCAAAGGCTGGACACAACCAGGGCAGTTTTGGAATCGAAAATAAACTACCCCAAGAGTGCTAAAATGTAGTTCATCGCCGCTTGTAATCCACTAGGTCTAAGAACATGCTGAAATCTTTTGCTGGACAAATGCTCCATATCGGGGTAATCTAAGGCCCGGTGCACACTTCAGGTTTTTCAACATGCGGCGCCGCTGGGAAGTGCGGTCTGAGATACATTAGATCCAATGGAGTAGTGCACACATGCCTCTGGCACCGCTGCGGCGCCGCACGTCCAACTTGCGTGCAATTTTTACCGCAGTTCACCACGGCGCCGCAGCTAGCCGCACACGCTTCTCCGGTCTGAAGTACCTAATTTTCATAAAAAATGGAATATAAATACTAAATGATTGTATTCAGTAATGTCTATTTTGTTTCAAAATGTACTTTTTTTTACACCAAGTAGGCGAAATAAACACGTTTTCTTCGAAAGAATATTTATCCCAAATGGCGCGAAATGAGTACTTGCGTCATTTCACGGTTATGTGTGCATAACTGGGTTACGGTGCCGCACGTTAACAAATCGGATATGTGCACTGGGCCTTAAAATCAAGTTTATCGCTGTTTTGACGACGTTTTACATTTAATGAAATTGACGTTGATCAATCGATTTTTTTTTTTTCAATTCGAATATTCTTCGGAGTTTTCACTGGCGAAGTGCTGAAATCTTATTCGAAAAACATGTTTTGTGACGCCACGTCCAGAATACGTGCAGGAAACACATAGGCTCGGTGCACACATCCTGTTTTTCAACGTGCGGCACCGAAGCCCAACTATGCACACATAACCGTGAAATGACGCAAGTACTCATTTCGTGCCTTTTGTGACAAATATTCTATCGAAGAAAACGCGTTTATTTCGCTTGATTGGTGTAAAAAAAGTATATTTTGAAACAATATAGACGTTACTGGACACAACCATTTATTCATTATTATTTATATTCCATTTATTTATGAAAACAAGATATTTCAGACCGGAGAAGTGTGTGCGGTAGGCGAGCTGCAGCACCGTGGGGAACTGCGGTTAAAATTGAACGCAAGTTGGACGTGCGTCGCCGTAGCGGCGCCGGAGGCATGTGTACACTACTCCATTAGATCTAATGTATCTTAGACCGCACTTGCGTTACGGCAGCGGTGTTGAAAAACAGGATGTGTGCACCGGGCCATATCGTCGCAGACATTAACTACCACCAATATTTACATTGACAGAAAATGCCTCTCATTCTTGTCATGCTAAAGAGGTGCTTACATCTATATAAATAAAAATGGAGTATGCTTGTGCATTGAATATTTTCGGCCCTTTCAGTTAATTATCAGTTTGGGGCCCTTCGAATTCAAAATAGGTGTCTTGCGCGTTTGGTGTCTGTCTGGATGTCTGTAGATGTGTGCTCGTACAGTCTCCAAAAGACTGGATGTATTTTCATGAAACTTTGCATACTGTGAGTGTTTATAATCATTTAGCGATTGAATTTAGTTGCGTTGGTCTGTACTCCCATTTTATGCCTGCACATAAAATGCATTAAGAGAATATTAATACAAGGCTCTGTATATTTGATAAATCATATTGTAATTTAGTGAATAGGAAATTTTCTATTTTTTCATATTCAAACAATTTTCCTACTAAATCATCTGAGTAACTAAAATTAAATCAACCATAATTTGGTAGTTTGGGAGAAGCTGGAATGTATATTGAGCATTGCGATTATTTGGATTGTTTTACCAGTACTGCTGAAAAAGCAATTATTTCTCCAGAGCTATTTTTACGAAATTTTAAATATGATACTTTATTTTAACCTTATTTTTTTTGTGAAATATAAACAATTTCCGAATGTTTGGGTCAGATGATATTTTGAAAAAAACTGAAACAAAACGGAAATTCGTTTTCGTTGGCCATATGCAGTGATATTTTCTGTTTTTTTCGCTCTTTCTTTATAAAGTCGTAATTTTATTTTGAGTTACGTCAATTCGACAATGAAGCAATTTCATTGTAAAAGAAACAACAAAAGAAGAAAAGTATGGAAAAAATATAGGATATAATTTAATATTTTAATATTGGATGATCACTCACAGCAATTAATTACTTCACTGAATTGCCAATCTCCTTGAAAGTATAAAATCTGGATAGGAAGTTGTAACAATACACACACACATAATGGATTTTTATAATGTACTATTATTATATCTTAAAGTTCTATTTTGGGGGTCTCCTGTAATGAATTATAAAGTTATATTGTTTCATGAATTTTTTACATTTTCTGCATGTTGTAGGTATACGTTTTGAAAATACATGCATTACTTAAAATGTAACTCCTTGTTTAAACCTTTGTGTGAGTGCTTTTTCAATGAATGTGGTTCTCGTCATCTGATCGTTGTTCAAAATTACGAGGCGTTGTCCTTTGATCTTTCCCTTCGGGATTTATCCATTGCGATCACCAATAGCCTATTGTGTTGCACCAGTACGACGATAATTCCTACGTACCCGCATATGACTTCGTTTCTGTTAGCCTCTTTCATTACATTTGTGGGTTCCGAATAGATTTGAGATTTTATGTAAAAAGTCGTACTATTTCGCAAATCCGCATGAAAATTGAAATTACTCATAAATTATTTCATCTTTCAAATTTGATTTAGATTTTAACAGACCCACGTATAGAATTTGCTCTAGTTACCTAATTGTTTATACCTATTAATAGCAGTGATATTACTTCCGCTTGATGCTTTATTTCAATCGATGTACAGTAAATCAAAGGTTAGATACACGCATTTCATACCTCCAAATGAAATAGACTAATAAAAAATATGAGGCATATAAAAATATAGTTTCTCTTTCTGTTTTATTTTTAATTTCCAATGAAATGCAGGGTAAAAGCAGACAGTTCAATCCTACTATCACAATTATCGTCGGAGCCTACACTTCAATTCCATCTTATTGATTTGTTAAAGACGATTCGGAATTGTTTGACGTCAAAATTAATCTTTCTTTTTTGGAGTTGATTTTTATTTTCCGATTTCTCATTTCTTTTTGTAATCAGACTGCTTTCTGTGATCAGACTGGTGAGTAACTTCGTATGGCTTTAGCAATATTATGCAGCTTTAGGCTCAAACCAAGCTTATTTGAATAAAGTGGCAAAATTGGAGAAGGAATCCCGTAGTGGTCGATTTTACATAGTCTATATCCGTTGTTGTCATTCGACAACAAACAAATAACGTTGATTTCTGCGCCACGTACGTTACTAAAAAAAAACACCTGCAGATTATTTTTCACCGTTTCTACAAATCAAAGGGCTCTGTTGATGTGGCAAATCTTTTCTAGGATTTATTTGTAATCAATAACACTAAAACTTAAAAACGAAATGGATCTGTATGTAATTCTGTGCTGAGTGATGAAACAGTAGGTCAGAAACCCAAGCCGTGATTCCACCTTTTAAATCCTGTTTTTCTTCACTTAAATGGTGTAAGAAAGAACGCTTTTCGAGAAGATGGGACTTTTGCAATTTTCCATTCAAAGCGAAAATTTGTGACGAAAGCGTAATTCGGAATTCCGGTCCACGAGGAAGCAAAAAAGATTAACTTTCAGCGTGGATGAGGCCCATCTCAAAGGGTTTCGGAAAGACAAAGTTGTCTTATCTAAATTTTTCCTAAAGAAAGTCCGCTAAATAATAATGTGCTAAGAGTGCTATAAAATGATAAGAAAAGAATAATGCGCGTTAAGAAAGAAATATACGTAAAAGTTAGCTAATTCTGCTAAGATAGCTCGCATTAGAACCCAAGTTTCTTCTGACAGTTCAAGGATAGTTAGAACGTGGGCGATTTTTTTCTGTTCTCATATCCGAGTTCGATAAAAATTTTAAACACATAAAGGTAGAGAAACAGAGAGTGGTTTCTTGTTGTTTTTCTCCTTCACTATAGGGGAGTAACTTGGGAATTGAGCGTCGCTAAAAAATGCAACCTACTCTCACCGTTATTGCTTGAAAATGAAGACACACAGAGGTAGTGCATGTACCTTTGGACGGGGAAAATAACGAATTGTAAATTGATAGTGATTTCGCAGTAACAGTTCTAACACTGTGACTGCTACCGAAGAATATCCGTGATACTAAATTGCGACTAAACCTGGTTGGAAAGGGAGGCTGTTTTTTTGTGATTTAAAATATTTTGTTTCACACACACCGTAAGTATAATACGGCCGAGTCGTTACGTCGCGGCTTACAAAGCCAAAAGATTACCGCAGGAAGTATCAGTTTTCATTACCACCAAATCACCAGTCGTAGTCACCAATTCCCGATAACAGTTAAATTATATTGGCTGATATCACTTAGCCCTCAATCGCTGCTAGCGAATCACAGTCGCAGTATCGGGGTTATACGTTATCAGTTAGCCCTCAATCACTGCTACCGAATCACAGATATTCTTAGTAACTGTTCCAGTAATCGTTGTTACTTTGAAAATTCAGTAACAGTTAAGTGCTGCGATTCAAAAGTATCAGTGATTGAGTAGCAGTTTTGTGATTCGCTTAACATCCCTAACTGCTACCGATTGATTCTTACCGAGCTGACCCGCGAAAATATCCCGCATTTGGCTCGTTATCGAGTTGTCATGTGTTCTTAAGATGTCACCACGCTTGAATCACATGTCATAGTGTCGACGTTAACACCTCAGTTTGTAGCTAGAAAGTCATTCTTATTAGACACGTGTCTGAACGGCGAGAAAACCTAAATTTAGAGATTACTAAGGGGTCGAAGGCTAATCATTGACTTAAAAGTTTCAAATATGTCGTCAATGTTTAAAGGTCCGTCTATGTCGAAACCATGGTGAAGCAACTGCCTCTCAAGCTGGACAACTATGCCTTCAACATAAGCATAAAGAAGAAATTAGTACTTTTCATATCATCGCACTATGCTTGTCGTGCATGACTCCATTTATTGAGTAGAGAGATTTAATGCCCAATAAATGATTACATACATTCATACACAACCTCATTTCCTTTCTCGTATCATTTACACGTAGTTCTATGTAAATATATTTATCATAGTATAGCTATTCAATTATCTATGTTTTTTTCCGGTTGATTTGAATATGTGAATGTGTAAGGATAAATTGGCAAAACTAAATACAAATCTCAAGTGAAATATTCTTCTTCTAGTTCTATTTGAAAGTGTTATATATTTTGAACATGCTGCAAATATTATTCGTTTCGATACTTTTTACTGTTTAAAATAATATTTCATTTACCCTGCTGATTTTCCATAATGACGTATTGCACAAAAAAATCAGACGAATAAACGTTACACACGCTACTACTTCATTAAGAAATCAGATATCATTCGTATATATGTTACCGCATATATACAGTATATATGTTACTATTGTAGTAATTAGTTATTCTACATATTATCTGGGTAATTTGCAGATTAACTAGGGTGATCCGTTAAAATGACAAAAATCGTTTCATTTCTCAAATTACCTAGGTAATCTGCAAATTACCTTGATAATCTGCACATTACCTACTAGGCACTCGTTAAAGCGAAAATCAGATCTTTGCTGGAACAACAGCAACGTTTCTGTAACGTTTATAATTAACATAATGTCATTTATTTATTTTTCGATACCTAAAGAATCAAGTTAATACAATCAAACAATCAACAAATTAGTTGATAGAATCAATCATCAATCAATAAAAAAATTATAATAGAAATATTCAAACGGTTTAAATTATTATTACAATTAAGGAAATGAATTTGCAAAACATGTGATAAAATTATGCTTACTTATTAGTGCAATCTAAAGATTGGTGACACTTTGAATTACATAAAAGTGAAGGGAGAGGGGAAAGGTGTAGGGATAGGAAAACAGAGAAACAGGCGAAACTAAACTCAAAGTGGAGGGAAAAGAGGGAAGGTGTAGGGAAAGGAAATGATAGAAACACACTTTTAAACTTTAACGATATAGAAGCCGGTAATGTGCACATTACCTAGGTTAAATGCGGGAAACTCTTGATACCGCACGTTAACGGAGTAAGGCAGTTAATCTGCAGATTAGCTATATAATGTGCACATTAATGGCTTTCAAGCTTTCGCGGTAACATATAAAAAACTTTTAGGCATTAAAAACTTTTTTTGTTAGTTTTTTAGTTGTACCAAGTTTAGTAAGTTCAGTTAGGTAAAATATGTATTTTTTTCTCATCTCAGTAATTATGAATCTGATTTTAATATAAGACCTGTCTTCAACTATGCAATAGAAAATTCAGCAAACTATATTCATGTAGCTAAAAATATAAAACCAACCAAAAGACTATAAACGATATTGAAAGATCCGAGGACAACGCCACATAATTTTGAACCACTGTCAGATGACGAGGTTACACCTGAGCTGGCACCCTACTCTCCAGACTACCACACCACCCCAACATGAGGGCATTTGAGGTCACGAAAGATTTAACGTGCCCCAACCTTTTTTGTACACGATGGTCTTTGGTTGGATTTGAACTTGGAACCCTCCGGTTGCTCTTCCAACCGAGCTACCGCAGTCCATAAAAGTTATGTAAAAACAATAATTCTATAATTTTTAATAGAATAAAAGAATTCAACAATTTTTCATGAAATAAAAGAATTTAATAATAGTTTATTGGAAAAAAAGAATTCAATAATTGGTTATAGAATAAAATAATTCAATAATTGGTTATAGAATAAAATAATTCAATAACTGTTTATCGAATAAAAGAATTCATCAATTGTTCATGGAATAAAAGAAATTAATAATAGTTTAAGGAATAAAAGAAATTTATAATAGTTTATCGGATAAAAGAAGAATTCGATAATTAGTTATGAAATAGCACGATTCAATTGCTCAAGTAATAAAATAATACAATAATTGTTTTTGGAATAAAAGATTTCAAAAATTGCTTATAGTAATTATGGAAGAACATACCTCCACCAAAAAAATTTTGGTCCTGAGGATAGTTCTGGTCTTTTGAAATGATCATAGACAAGTTTGGAATTTTAGCATTATTTATTAGTCGTTTTGTTGAAGTTTTACATTTTTAACTATCAGTTTGGATAGATTGTTTTACCTTTGACTACCATATCCAGAATTCCAATTATTTTTGCAGTTCAAAAAATTTTCATCCTATGTAATAAAGAATGCAGGATTTGTAGAAAAATTAAAAAAGTACATGCAAGGTTGGATCGCGATAATAATTTACCTTAACCAATAACCTAATAATTGAGAAAGTGCCACGAATGAGGCTATTTCTACGACATGAATTTCAGACTTTAGAACAAATCATTCGTGGAAGACTTCCATATTTCACCTTATAACTGAATAGCCTACATTATACTGCCAGTTACAGCGTGCATGGTTCGACGTTTCTTTAAAGCATCCGAAAGAATGTCTGCGTCGTTTAAATGTCTTTTGTGGAGCACTTTCTAATGTGCAATGATCCGGTGAACTACGTTCGTAACCATAAAGGGTTCGTGACTTCTTGGATTGTTATTGTCTTATACGACATACCTAAGTCAGTCTACTACAAGAAACGGCGCCAAGACGTTCCTGGAAAAAAAAGCCTCTGTAAGGGGGATTTTTTTTGATTGGTGTAACCTTTTTTAATTGACTCTTCAATATGTGGTTCTAAAAGACCATTAGGTTTGTTGAGGGGTTAAGATATAACGGATCACGCAAAACCAAAAGGAAATTTGACCACACGGATGTTTAACCTTAACATTGTTCTGTGAGGGACACAGACATTGGCCTTTGTTAGACGGAATAATAATTGGCTCATCTCTAGGAAAGCAATGTCTCTTACAGAGGGTAACAGAGGTATGGAAAATGATTTATTGTTACTGCCAAGAGTGAACTGTCAGGGTAGCTTCCGTCGATTTACATGAATTGGGCTCTGAATCTGACCTATCTTCATTGATGTCTGATAAAAGATTTAATTTTTAGTAAATTGTTTTATATATGACATTATTTACGAATATACCTCTCAAATGCATATTATAGCAAACCATTTCTGATTATTTCCACATTTCGGACATCACTCATTGATTCACGACACGTTATAAAATGTTATTATTTTTATATAACTCCAAGTTCTTATCCACAAATTATACTTCACTGCTTACTAAACGTATTGAGCACAGACAATGCACTAAAATAAAGATTTTATCAATAAAAATAAGTTATAGCTATTTAAACATTAATTGTCCACGTAGTTTTGACAAGATATCTCCTCCACAAAGATCTGGCCAATTTTGATAATGACGAAATATCTCGTCATCAAGAATGTCGGTTGAATTCCGAATTAGGAAGTTATTGCAATCTATTGATGATAACGCGATGAAGATTAAATTAGGTTTCTGTAATGACGAGATTTCTCGTTCAAGATCTGGTCAGTTTTGTTAATGACAAGATACCTCGTCGAGACAACCAACAGTTTCACTTTCCAGAGTTAATGAAAAACATGGACTTGTGAAACATTCCCTAAAATTTCAAATACAAAAGAGACATTAAGTAATAAGGGACATTTATAGCATTCTGAAATTTAAGTAACATAATTTTTAGTAGAATAATTAAAAATACATAATGGCTGGGTTATGATGTATGGAGAGTTATAATAAATAATGATCATAAGTCATAATCTACGTGAAATTATTTGAAATTCAAAAACCCTTCTTAGTTAACTCTTCCTTGTAAAATTAAAGTTTAAACTGTTTTAGTAGAAGGTTATATCTAACCATCATTTATGATTTAAAATTCGTTAAAAATTTTGTTGACAGTATAAATATTGTTTTTACAAATTATCAAAAAAGGTTGTTTTAGGTATTTTGTAATATATTTTTGCTTTGAACTACTTTAACTATGATAAAAATAACTATAAATATTCTATTTATAGTTATGAACACAGTTGTTAAATACTTAGTTAGAGTATTATATTCCAAGTTAATGCTTTTAGCAATATTTGTCGTGGTCTGTTTATTTCCCAATTAATCACAATATTTTGAAAAGTAGTCGAGAAGTCTTGATCCCATCCTCGTTTTTGCATCGAATTCCGAAATTGATCCAATAGTAGCCATCTTGCTTCAGACATTTGACATTTCGTATTATTTCAAAATTATTACGTTGAATTAATGGCAAACAAAGCAGACCACAAAAACGAGGATGAGATATTCCACACGGAATATTCAAGATGGATCACAAAGGAATATGTACAAAACGACTAACTCAGTTGAAAAACATAGTAACTCAGAACGAGTGCAAACATAGAACAAGTGTAACTCAGTTAAATAATACATTAAAATACATTTTGTAGATACTAATTAGAATAATAGGATCACCTTTCACGTGTACAAATAAATATAAATCATAGCAATATTATTAATATTTTTTGTTTAGCTATTAATAGATTATTAATTTAGATTGCAAACACTTAATACATTTCGATTGATGTCTAATGCCGCTGTAATATAGGATGAAAAAAAAACTACTTTTTCTTTAATGGCATATATTTTCAAAGTGGGTTAGACTTACGGCTTTTCTAAACTGAGAAGGGGAAGTCATATTACAAAAAGAAGTAAGCATGCAGAGTATGCCCATTTCCTATCTTCAACCTGAGTTTAAAATTGCACTCAACCTGTTGCTATTGCTCCAAAAAGAATTCTTAACAACCAGAATAGGCCCTTTCTGGACAGATGGGTGTCGAAATATCCAATTACTCTTTTCTTTGTTCTTTCGCCGCTTGACCAGAGGTCATCGGATGCCCGGGTTTAAGTGAGGCCCTCCATGAAAGCGTTAGAAAGAAATTATAACCTATCGTCCACCACCCTGCTGTTTGAAATGCAACTCAGTGATCAGAGGGTGCATTAGCACCGGTGTCTCAAGAAAAATTTCGATAACAACACCCTCCCAGTTCAACTGAGGAGTAGGCGGCGTGTAATTACGTATGCACTCCCCGTAGCACCGTTGTCCACAGAGATCGAGTTTAGCTGTTTCTCACTTTAATCGTCCATCTATCGTCGCTGTCAACCATTGCGGATTGAAAAAAAAAAGAGAGGAGAGGTATTTCTTTTTTCTTATATAAAAAAAAATTTCGAAGTCAGGAAACAATTTGGTGTTGTTTGTTGACAAGAAAAAGGAAATAAACTGTTATTTGTTTGATATTAGTGTTATTTAGAGAGAGTTGATAAAACAGACAAACATGAACATGGTGGAACTAGAGTTTATTACCATCTAGACCAAAGATAAATCCAGGTTTACATATTATATCCGTTTAAATATGTGACCATCTTGAATAGTGTTGCACCACTTACATAGCAAGTAGAAGAACTTAACCCTCTGAGGGGTTCACAAACATAATTTTGGTTTGCAACCTGCAGTGTTCCCTGCAGGACAAATACGCAATTTTAATCTTGTTGACCAGCAAAATCTTTCCAAAGGAATATATTCTTAGAAAAGAGAACCAATAGAACCTTCCCAAAGGACAATATTCTAAGGAAAAGGACAATAGAATCTTACCAAATGATTTTGAAAGGGTCGCCACTTGTACCTATGCCGCAAACAAACGGCATTTAGCTGCATAAATACATTTTTCGTTCTAATAAATGAAGAACATTTAATTTTAACGATAATCGACTACAACATTTATTTTAGAGATGCTAGTTCAGGCGGTCAATGCATAAGACCGCAAATTTATTTTAGAATCCTCAAAATTTCTTAAAATCGTATCAGTCCATTTCACAAATTAAAAAAAAAAGAAAAGAAAAGAATACGAAGAAAGTGAAATCAAATAATCAAATCTGAAACAGCAACAAGGAGAGGCGATACCAAGCCCGAAGATAGCCACCAAATTCCACTATCCACTTCGTTCAACAAAACCATAACATTAATGACAGTTAAATTCTTGTTACATTGAAACAACAAAAATAAAAATGGTAGTGTTTCTATACGAAAAAAAGTCATTGTTCGTGTTTAGTTATTAAGAACCGAGAGTGTTCCGATTTCTATTTTAAGAAAGTCGAATATAAAAAGTTGTGTTCGTCTCCAGTCCCAATTTAAAAATGAAATTCAAATACAGTATAATAGAATTGAAAGTCAACTAATGCGTTCCAGAAGTAGTTTAGAAAGATAATTAATCATCGGTTACATAATTGTTGATATTATTAAATCTTTCAAGAATAGTATTAAAGAAAGAAAAAGGGTATTTATTAATGAGAAGTGTGTTTTTGTGATAATCACGTTGTAAGAGAAAGTTAGATTCAGAGTTAAAAAATTTTCTAAAACGAACCAGCTGACCAGCAACTGTATTGTAGTAAATTTTTTTAGAAACATTAGAGTCCCAAAAGATTAATTTAATAACTGGAAATTTAAAATCGTTACGTTTATTGTAGACATTAATGTCAGCTTTGCCGAACGAAACAGAAATTATTAAGTCGAGAAAGTCAGTTTTATTATTCTAAATTGGTTTTCACAAAACAAAGGTCATCTGGATAGATTGAATTCCAAATATTAGAAAAGTTACTGTTATTAAAAACAATTAAATCATCAATATATCTATAGGCAGAATTTTTTGAAGGCAAAAGTTGTTTTCAAAATAATGTAGAAATAAAAAGAATGGAAGAAAAATTAGAACCCTTAATTGAGCATATATATGTTCACCATTGAAAATAAAATTATTAAAAATACAATAACTAACCCAAAACTCCCATCCCTCAAAATCATTAAAACACCTCTCAATTTGCCCAGAGGTATGCTGGTAAATAAGTCTTTAAAAAAATCTAGTTTGAATATCATTAATAATATTACTAGCCACAAAATACAAAGGTACGAAATATAGGCCTAATTATAATCTAAAAAGAAATACTATATTTAAAAATTTTCTGGAAGATATTTATAATTTCTGGTATTATGACCTCTTCTAAAATAAATGCCCCTATTTATTTATTTACAGAATGGAAATGGTTATTGTGTATGGTGAATGTAAAGTTTTTATTAATGATAATATTCAATCTATTGTTGATAATATTGATAACCATAAGACAATAGACTTAACTATTAAGGACCTTCAAAATAAATTTATTATTACACCTGTTGATCAGGTAACTATGCTTTTATCTGTAAAAAGCTTTATTTAAATATGCTTGGTGCTGAACTTAGGTTCAGATACTTATAAGTTCTGTAAATCTTCATATAATACTATTATAAAAAAATCATATCTTTAAATAAAACAGTAAAAATTTCCAATCATCATATTATTTTACCTTATATTACTGTTATTCCTACATTTCATAAATATCCAATTAAATTCCGATATATCCTGTGGTACTAATACTAATATGATTAAACCGGATTTCTACTCTTTAAATATTTAAAAATTATCCTTGATGCCATTATTGAAGAAGGCTTCACCTGGATTACCTGCGATAATAACAAGGTTTTGAATTTTGTGGCTAATAATATTATTAATGATACTCAAACCTACCATTTTAAAGACCTATTTACCAGCAATTTTGAGCAAATTAAGCGATGTTTTAAACTTTTATTATTGTGATTTTATCTACTTAATTGATATTGATTTTGAGGAATGGGAGTTTTGGGTTAATTATTGTATTTTTAATAATTTTATTTCCAATGGTGAACATATATATACTCAAATTCTTCCATTCTTGCTAATTTATTTCTACATTGTTTTGAAAAAAAATTTTGCCTTCGAAAAAATTCTGCCCATAGATATATTAACATGTTCTTATATCTCCATGTGAGTTTGAATAAAACTTAACAATTTTTTGGAATATTTTCATTATTGTCTCATTTTCCTTTAATAAAAATGAAAATACAAGGAGGTAGAGAAAGGACACGTCACAAAAGTGATCGCATACCGAAACATTTTCAGATAAATTCAGAACAAAATAATTTTAATTTTTTAATTGCTTTTTCTTTATTTTTGCAATGCGGTGACTTTAAAAAAAATCATTTGGCTCTAATATTTACTTGCTTTCTTACTAATGTTCTATTTATTATTTAAAAATGACTCGTTGTCGTAAGGAAACAATGAATAGCATTAGAAAAATTAATTTTTTTTCAACATAGTAATGGTAAATCACGTTAATTTAGCGGTATGTTGCTAAATTAATTAATTTATCCCATTCTACGCTATATTATGTGATAAAACACTTCAAAGAAGAAAATCGGATCGAAAACCAGGTAAGAAAAGTCGCCCAGCAAATTTAATTCGACGTGATCAGGGATTTATAGTTAGAAATGTTGTAAAAATAAATCATCGTTTGAGTGCTGTAAAAATTTCTATTGAAATTTCTGAAAAATCATCTGAATCTTCTACTACAATTTCATGTGAAACTGTTCGATGAGAGCTCAGATGAACTAGATTGAATGGACGTTCTGCCTGAAGACAATTTTTTAGGAGACAAGTACAAAAAATAGATAGCTTAGGTTTTCCTTAGCAAAATGAATGATAAATAGGCCTGAAACGTTTTGGAATCGTGTCTTATTTGCTGATGAAAGCAAATTTAACTTTTTTAGTTACAATGGGTACATAATTGTATGGAGAAGAAAAAAATTGAATAACTTAATCCCAAAAACTTAGTTAGAACAGTAAAGCATGGCCACAAAGGTGTCCTGGGTGCATATCAGCATCAGGACTAGGTAATTTGGCATTTATTGATGGCATAATGAATCTTGCTCTTTATTTAAATATTTTAAAAGACAATTTAAAAATTTCAATCTGAAATTTGGATACTGGAAACAACTTAAAAAAAAAATCAATCTAACGATCCTAAGCATACGGCTCTCCACGTTCGCCTCTTGTGTCTTTATAATTATCCACAAGTTCTGAAAACACCACCTCCGTCACCGGATTTATGTACGATAGAAACTAGTGAACTATATTCCCAGACGTTTAGAAGCTGTTGTGGATGCTATAGGATATCCTACTGCTAATTTACTGAAATATTACAATATTTACTGATATGTAGAGATTTTCTTAAAATGTACTGAGATTTTGTGAGGTAACTTTTTGTTACTTTTTAATTATAGATTAAAAAAAAGTTTTACTATGTTTTTTTTAATTTTATGTAGTTTTGTTAATAACAAGTTCAAGATATTAAAAAATTCTGAAATATCAATTTTTATTAATAGAGAGAGCAGTAATTCATTGAAAATTCGTAAGTGTATGAACACTTTTGGGTAGGTAGGTATTTTGATTAACGTCGTACAGGAGCAACACAACGGGCTATTGACAACGGTGCGGGCTCAAACCCAACAGGAAAGATCTTAGGATAAAACCACATAATTTTCAACCACGGTCAGATGACGAGGTAACACCTGAGCTGTCACCCCACTCTCCAAACTTCCACACCATGCCAACATGAGTACATATGATACCACTACGGATTTAACGTGCACCAGCCCCCTTTGTAAACGACGGTCTTTGGCTCAATTTGAATTCGCAACCCTCTGAATTTTAATCCCATGGTCTTCCAACCGGGTAACCGCGTTCCCCGAACACTTTGGGATTCACTGTATATATGGAGAATTCCACGAACTATAGGACATGGAAGTGAAGAAAATGCACAGAATTTTTTTCTAGTATTATTACGTACTAGCAAAATACCCGACCTTACTCGGTTTGAATTGGTTAACTCTAGGTTGAACAGATGATCAAAATATATAATCACTTATGTAAAAATACTTGAAAATAATATTTGAACACCTTTCGCCATCTTTATAATTTCTACAATTTTGTTTGGACATAAATCTTGCACATGCATATCCATTCATGTAATACATTTCACATACATCGCAACCTTGCTGTACGACAAAGCTACAAAATGACGAAAGGTGACTCTAAGGTTACTACTACAAAAGACCATTTTGAGGGAGATTTGGAATTCCCTTTCTTAAGTTATTTTCATGTTCAACTCAATTAATAAAAATGTCGAATTTACGGCGATTGCTCTCGCACTCATAGTCAACAAAACAATATTGTTTTACCTGTGGCATTTTTGCATCAGACATGCGACATTGTCGAATTTCGCTTATTATTTGTTTAATTTCGGCATTATTCTTTTAATAATGGCATAATTAAACTTAATGTTTGCATTATTCTGATTTACCTGCCACTTTAAGTCGAATACTTTGTGGTGGTGTTGCGTGTGAAGAGAAGGAAATACATTTATTAAAATAATAAATATTAAAGAAAGAAAAAAGCGAATTCAAACAAAGTAAATGATGTCGAAATAAAATTGTTCTAAAGACATTAATTTGTGATTCCTTGTTATCTCTTGATCTCGTAGTTGCCGCAAGTTACAACTAAAAAGTGCGCAAAATTTAGAAATACTAAATTAATTCAGAGCGAAAGAAACATAAAATATCCCTGCACGAGATCAACCAACGGAAGTTTCAGTTTCATTCCCGTTCGTTGAAAGATAACGTCTGTCCCAAATATTCGGAAATAGTTTACATTGCGCAAATAACAAAAATAAGACTCGAAATAAATGAAATATCAGAGCTAAAATTCCATACAAAATAATAAATTTTGAAAAAATAATTGTTTTTTCAGCAGTACCGGTAAAGCAATCCAAGTAATCGTATTACTCAATATACATTCCAGTTTTCCAAAACTACCAAATAATGTTTGATTTAAGTATACTTACTCAGGTGTTTTAGGATGAAACTTATCTAAATATGAAAACAAAGAAAAGTCTAATAATGCATTCACTAAACTAATATATGATGTATGAAATAAAGCACATTGCAATACAATATCTGGAATAGAATTCATGTGATACCTGTACAAACACACAAACACGAAATCGAACTATGAACAGAATGACGGACAGACAAATTTACGCAACCTAGTTTAGTCACTAAATGAAGATAAGTACTCACAGTATGAAAAGTTTCATGAAAATATATTAAACCATGTGGACGTGTATGCGTCACACACATACATACATATAGACAGACACCAAACGCCAAGAGGCGGATTTGGCATCAAAAGGATTCAAAACCGATTCCATTCTGAGGATAAGACTAATATAATTGGTCCCCAAAAGATTCTATTGGTCGAAAGGGACCAACTGATCCTTCTAAACATTGAAAGTATCCATGAATTATTTCAACTAATAGATGTGGTTATTCCGTCATCATGTATAGAGCGGACAGGCCTCATTTAACAATGGAGAAATGATAACTATCGTCAATATAGTAATATTCGAATCAGAGTGAACGAAAAACAGATGAAGTGAAATACGAAAATACATTTGATACTGAAGGACTTTAAGCTGAACAAAAAATATTTTAAAGAGATGTGTCAAACAAAAAAAGACAAATCACTGTGTGATATATGTTTTTCATAACCTTTTTTTAAAGCCGCGTTCTAAAGTCCAGGGGAACGGGACGAAACAACCATCATGAGTGTTTCAAAAATCTGAAAAAATGTTCAACATTTTCTTGAGGAAACTGCAAAATTAAGTTTACTCTCTAAATTAAACGACTTGAAACTTCTAGACTGCTTATGATTTCAACTTCATAGAAGTGCCTTTAATTTGGCAACGCTCTTATGCTTTATTATGGGAAGAGATATTTTCTAAAGGCAGCAAACAACTTTTAAAAAGTATGTCCGTGCGTTTAAAATAACATCCTTATGATACGATATTTTCCATGAGCAATCAATTTCAAAATGAGTTATGAGCGCTAAATTTGATAAATCAAGTTTTGATGTCAAAGGCTGATGCCCATAGCTTTTTTGTATGGTGTAAAGTTTTGAAAAAAAAATTGACTCGAGGTATTTATTTGCGTGTGTGAAGGGGAATGCATTGACTAATCACCTTATGTAAATGATGTCATGATGAGACACACAGGTAATTTGTTTCAAAGATGGTCTAATATGTTCTATGCCTATGACCCGGAATATTTTGAAAACCATTACAATATATGCATGAGCCCTGGTGACAGGATAAAGTCATATAATGTAGAATAGATACTTCATAATACAGATTAAGTTTATAGACATTAACATACCATGTGCGATTAAAATGTATTAGGACGATCACCAGACTTGACGTCGAAACCTACAATAATAAACATACACTATCCTACAATAATGGACCAGAAAGCAAGATGTGATGGTATAAGGGAAATAATACATGCTTTAACACAGGCCTCGAAATATATTTTTTAATACAGGTGCACCCTGTGCACCTAAGTTTTTAAATTAGGTGCACAGGTTATATGTTAGGTGCACATTTGAAAAAAAATAACGTAATACAAGAGTATTAATGTAATGTAAACTACTGTATTAGTTGGGTACGTTTATATAGGTTCGTAGCAGATAGTAAATAAAAACATATTTAAGCATATCGAAATTCTACGGCTCACGGCTGTCGCGACAGTCGCTTCAACAGAGCCATCGGGAAAATGTTTCGATCATCGGAAAGTTCAGGTGGCAGTGACACAAGTAAACCTTCCTTCTGTACAAACCCGTTACGGCCCAGCGATTTTGTTTTGGCTTTGTGTGTATTTAGGAATTTTAATTAAGCTCCTTTAGAGCGAGAGATGTTGATACTAATATTTTGTTCAAACATCAAAATAACATAAAACACGTTCCCCCTCTTTTTTTAACGTTAGGTGCACTGTGTGCACCTAGCGGGAAAAAATTAGGTGCACAATTTTATTTTCATGTGCACAGTGCACCTGTGCACCCGGGTATTTCGAGCCCTGATTTAACAGTTGAATGATCCCCCACGTGCTACAATTACACTAACATCTCTTCTGGGCATACTTTCAACAAGGTTTTCATACATAGCTATGGGTATTTGTGTTCATTTCTGATGGCAGAATGTCGCCAGCTCAGCTGTAGATTTCGGCGTTCCGTAAGATTCCGTAAGCGTTGCTCGAACTCGTACCACAAATATTCTATGGGGTTTAGGTCTAGACTCTGAGCAGGCCAGGGAAGACGTTTTACATCCATATCTTGATACCACTGCTTGACAGATGCTGCAACATGACATGGAGCTTTATTGTCCTGGAAATAAAATTCGTTCATTCCATAAAATTGCAAGAGCGTAGAAAGAACCTGATTGTCCAAACTGTTCATGTAGGCGTTGGCGTTCAATTTACTAAGAAAAACATGCAAAGGTCCAAGGCCATACCACGAAAAACACCCCCAAAGAAATAGTCGGATTTTATGCTAATCAGCAGGCGTCCGAGTCCATTATATTTTAGGGTAGTGTAGATAGAATAGGTTTGAGACCTTGGAACCTACCACCTATATGCCAGAGCAAGATAAATCTTGATCTTTTGGAAATTTTACAATAGTGTTTTGTTCTTGCGTTGGTGAAGCTGCTCGTGGCATTTGTTATGTCAGAAACCATCGTTCAACGAAGTTGAATCATATTCTTATTAAAACTCTTGTGATGATTTCAGACTCATATTTAAGGTTGCAGAAGAAGGCCATAGGGATATTTATAAGAGTTGTAAGGAAATTTATGAATGATGTAAGATTTTTAAAGATGGGCGTGAAAGTTTTAGAGCGACGAGCAGTTTGGTCGGTCCAAAATAACAATGACATCGGTAAACATCAATCAATGAAATCGAATTAGATTCCTATCAAAACTATCAGATTCTATTCTACAACAACATTCGGAAAACATCGGTCAACGAAATTGAATCCGATTCTCATCAAAACTATCAGATTCTATTAAGCAACATTCGGAAAACATCGTTCAACGAAATTGAATCAGATTCTTATTAAAACTTTTGTAAGGCTTTCAAATTCATTCTGAAGTTATAGAAAATCAATAGCGATGGATATTTGTAAGAGTTGTAGTCAAATTTATGAATAATGTAAAATTTTTCAGATGGCCGTGAAATTTTTTAGAGCAATGAGTTATCTATGTAGGTCCAGAACAACAACAAAAACTGAAATCAATCTCGAATACTACTTACATATGACTGGAAAATCGTTACATTACTATTAATAAGTTATAAGAAGGCTTTTACATAACATTGGTTTAGTTTAGTAGGTTACCATGGTTGCACATCGTCACAAAAGGACGCTGTTCCATGAGTTTAGGCGTGGCAACTACATCATGATGTCGCTCTTGTTCATGCTGTAATTTAGGGATCAACCTCTTGCTATTCATTGATTTCACAGCTAACTTATTCGCTAGCACATCTAGCATTCTGAAACTCCTTTCTGTTCTTTAAATGAAGAACTCCTAGCTATGGCAAAAGTTTTATGACATTAATGCTATGCAATAAAATGCGACAAGAGACAGCTATTCGTCCCTTTAAACAAGTGACTTAAGTGCTTTGAACAGTGGAAACCTTCTTTGAGGTTAATTGTGTAGCTTTGGAAGGAAACTGCTTCAGTGATTAAGCTCTTCAGGTCTTTCCATAAAAATCCAATCCGGATAATTTTTGATCATTCCTTTAAGTCTCGAGCTTCAAGATCATGCTGTTTTTCACAGTAATCATGATAGAATGAATAATATACGCTATAAAATCAGAAGGATATAGTTTTGCTTTGGACGCTTGATATTATAAGAGACCAACAAAGTGAGAGAGTATTTAAGCAAGGTGACGTACAATCTTCATTAGCTAGATATTTCCTTTCGTCGAACTCAGATGTCAGAAAAATTATTATTTTTGATGTTTTGATTAGGATTTCAATGCATTTTGAAAGGTTTTTGTAGTTTAACTCTTTGAAGGGAATTATAAAAAATATCGAAAAATTTCATGCTTATGAAACGACTTATCAACTTATAAAGAATGTACAATGTTTTGCACAGAATGAAATGTACTACTTTTAGCTTTAATTAAGGGGAGATGGGAGATCTTTGGTCTTTTCCAGATAGTGTTACAAAAAATGACATGACCATAGAGCGACAAACCAAACCGAACGTTGACTTCAGAACACTAAATGAGAGACTATTTATAAAATAACCTTAATATATTTAGAATATTGAAAATACCAGCGTTAACCTTTTCAGAATTCCACTCCCTGAAAATAGAATATTCATGACTGAATTATCATAAAAATATTTGCAGTTCTAATCAGATTCAAAACAAACGCAAAGCTTTTGACTTGATGCAGTATATGTTGATGAATTTTCAAAAAGAAAAAAAATCCACCAAAGTGCTAGAGACGGGTTTCAAATCAAAGTATTGGTGTCCATCGGTCATTTTGACACCTGTTTAAGATGGATACTGGGGTGAAACACGGAAGTCTCAAGGGTAAAGCTCTTCGTTTTACAGAAAGCTTCAGTCAATATCTTCTGTTTTACCCATTCACAAAGTCATGCATGTATGAGTAAAACGAGGTGTAGAATTTGTGTAACTTCTAGAATTCTCTTGCCTATTTCAGGTTGATAAGCGTAAAAAAAGCTAGTGTAAACAATTGCATGGGTCTTTATACGACTTAAATAAACATTACAGTCTATCATATGATAGCCTATACAAAAATATTGTTCCATAAAAGGGTTGATATAAAAAGAGACCAAACTATAATGAAAGAACATCATACATCGATTGCATTTCTGCATGCTGTCTGCAAGACTGCAAATACTGTAGATTCCAGTAGATGACAGTTGTGACTTCAGTAGAGAGCAGTTGAGGCAATTTTGTAGCATACAGAAACGTGTATTCTTCCTGCTTTAATGCTTTCTACACATGAAACTAAGAATTCATTGTTGAGATATAATGGTATTGCAGATGGAGTGTGATACATGCTATCCAAGTAACATCAAGTTGTTCGAATTAGATTAGAGCCAGTTTATATTTTACTGTGTTTCCAAAAGTAAATGGACACCTTCGAATATTCAAGTATTGCTGAATTTATGAGTAAATAGGTATGAACGTAGTTTATATAATGATTGATCTCCTAGCTCAAAGGTGGTTCAATAATCTATTGTCCAAACTGTAATGAAAGAACATCTTACATCGATTGCATTTCTGCATGCTGGCTGTAAGACTGCAACTACTGTAGATTCCAGTAGATGACAGTTGTGACTTCCGTAGAGAGCAGTTGAGGCAATTTTGTAGCATACAGAAACATCTATTCTCTCTGATTTTATCCTTTCTACACATGTAACTAAGAATTCATTTTTGAGATATAATGGTATTGCAGATGGAGTGTGATACATACTATCCAAGTAACATCAAGTTGTTCGAATTAGATTAGAGCCAGTTTATTTTTTACTGTGTTTCCAAAAGTAAACGGACACCTTCGAACATTGAAGTATTGCTGAATTTATGAGTAAATGGGTATTAACGTAGTTTATATAATGATTGATCTCCTAGCCCAAAGGTGGTTCAATAATCTATTGATTTTGTGAAATGCAGCAGAATCTTGATTATTCGAGGTAATGTGGACCGGGGACACCTACGATAACAAGAAACTCGAATAATAAGGATGTAGTAACACAAGCCTATACAAAACAAATAAAAAATGTACTGTTGCATGTTATTACTACTACTACTGAAACATTCGTGAAGACAGAATTGAAAACATTCAATTCTTGGATTTGTGTCACAGTATGAATTTATTGTGACAATTTAACAATAAATCTGGACGTGAGTTACGTACCTTTTATACATACTCCGTTGAAAAGATTCTTAACAGTCTTCTATTTCGCAGCTCTGTCTCGACTTTTTATAGAAGCTTACTTTTGGAGACGCTTACAATGGACCTAAGGCTTAAGAAAATATAGGTATCAAATTCACTCGGTTTAAGGGAGCTCGGGTAATCAAGATTATGCTGTACATACGTTTTTTCAATTTCGATAATGCATCCGACTGCTTTTGTCAATATAGTGTACATGAGAGACAATTAAGTATTTTTTCTTCAATACTTAATTGTACACATTAGGTCAGTGAGATAGGTAGTAAAACGTTGGAATTTTTTTCAAAACAATTAGCTTTTCATACTGCTAACACGTAATTTCGAATTGTAAAATAATTAAAGGGATGAGCGGAAGAGGGTTGAGTGACATTTTCGTAGTTTCGAGTTATTTGACCCCAAAGTTAGTCATACTACATGAGTTGAAAGGAATTTGGTATTGGTGCTGTTGTAAGTAATCGCTAAAATAATCGATGGATTGCTCTAGTCAGCAACTTCAAAACAGCAATAATCCCCAAGAGTAAGCAAATGTCACTTAACCCATTCTTCCAATCACCCCTCCGATTGTATTTAATTGAAGTTCTTTTCTGTAACCGCACCCAATATTTCATGTTCTTAATCACATCAGAATTAATGCATTGTCATCTATCCATGTTCATTTACTAGAATAAGTAGCAACTAGAATACAAGAATAACTGTTCTTGTAACCTATCGCACTCGCAGAATGGACGTAGTCTGTGTAGTATCTCGCAGATATCTTTTCAATAAAGCTGTGTTTGTAACTGCCTCGCATTTTCTATTCTCAAAATATCATCGCATCGCATTCATCACCACATACTTTTGTCTAACCAAAAAACGTTTTCGTTTGTTACAAGTGAAAGAAAAAAATTATCACAAGAGTAAAAGATTAAAACCTTTACTTAACGGTACGTACTCCAATGCTGTAATTGTTATGGCATTGGAGTATTTGCGGGAGTACACTATCTTTTTAGAGTAAAGAGTATAAAATCACGTGCTCCTGAAGACGTCATAAACAATCTAACTACAGATAATTTAAAGAACCTTTAAACTATCACATCATTACTTTTGGAATAACAACTTTCGGGAACAAGTTTTTCTTTCTGATGGTAAGGAATATCCATCACCCAATCAGTAATCTTCAGATTCAAAAGCAATGCAATACCTAGGATATCAAAATTACGTTGCAAGACACTCCGCACGTCTTACTTTCATTCGAAGTATGTTTCCCCAACATAAAAAAAAATATTCTTATTTCTCTCCCTCGAAATCGTCATTCAGGTACAATTCTTTTTTATGAGCTGGATATGAGAAGAATATTAATAAATCCTTCCAGCAGAACAACAATTTAAGAGCCCACAATGACCGATTTCGTGCATCGTATGAACTCTTGACATTCTCGACACGTTTTGATCCGGTCATGACATTAGTATCCAGTAGAAAAAAAAAGTGCTCCAGTGAGAGTCAATATCCACATTGCTTCCAAACTGATGGTATTTATATTTGCGACAAATATTTGGGCGTTTGAAATTTGTTTTTTTTCTTTCAGTCAAACATTGATTATCGGAGTAAATAGGAGCTCTAGCCTGATTAGGAGTTGCTTCCACATTGATGAGAATCTGCTTTTAAGTGGTGTTCGAGAGTTGTTAATAGCCTTAATCATGGTGAAACTCGTAATCAGTGGCACCATCTCAATTGAAGCTAATTGCGACTCGGCATTCAGAAAGGCACCGCAATGGCGTTGAAGGTTCAATCTGGTTCACTGACCCATCTGGCTGTCACGAAGACGAGATTTTCGTAAGGTGGACCTCATAGAATGCCGCGATTGTGGGCTCAATTTTTCAAGGGAAGAAAGCAAAACAAAAATCTTTGCAAGTTTAATTTTTTGAAAAATAGTTCAACTTTCATTTTTATTATTAATTGCCGAATTTAACTATGATTTTTTATCCATGGAGTTGCATAATATTGCTAGAACAGCATGATAGAGCTAGCAACGCAAATGAAATTTTGCAGCAGTTCGATTGCTAAAAGCAGTGAGAAACAGGATAGACAGAAATCCACGCGAAAAAGATGATGCGAGAAAAAATAGATATAGTTTCGAAATGCCAAATCGCCTTTGAATGAGGGAAGAGAATGAAATTGAAATAGATGTTCAGATTCTAATTGTGGTAACATAACTGATATGTGTTTCTTGCCATGTAGTTTATATATAGTAAAAAGAATTAACTCCATTCAAAATAAATCAGGAATAACATATTCTTGGATAAATTTATTTAAATTAAGGCATGAAATCGATTAGTGTGAATGTGGATGCTGCATTCATTCTAAACGGATTGAAATAAAATAAAAAATGATAGTAACGCTACTTTGCCATCAATAGGTATGAGTAACTTCAAGTAGGAAGCAAAGGACTATTAATCCAATGACACAAACGGAGATTAATTTAGCCGAACATGGAATAAAACATACTATTGCTTAAAATTGATGTTAAGTAAAGTATCAACATCAATGCTTACATTTTAAATAGCAAAGCAATAATTGACTTGACAGTTATATTGGTTTCTAAGAGACCCAATTTAAGACATAGTATACTTCAACTATGAATTGAATGGCTGAAACTCGTATTTCAAAATGTTATTATCTTTTAATTTCTTATCCTATCAACTGAAACCTAGAGAGACTACAAGTAAAACGTCTTTTCATGTTTCTTTTGGACCATTTTCAGAGAAGATGAATGTAAATAAAATTAGGTAACCCGATTGTATTCATAGATCTCTTTATGTACTGTTCGCATTGACGTTCAATAAAATTTACCATACATTGATAAGTTTTAATTTTAATTTCACTAATTAGATCCACAACGTATTTTTCCTCGTTTTTAAAGTATCTTCCATAATTTTATATATATGCTTTAAAATTTGTAGAC
Source organism: Metellina segmentata (assembly GCA_947359465.1). Classification (NCBI taxonomy): domain Eukaryota; kingdom Metazoa; phylum Arthropoda; class Arachnida; order Araneae; family Tetragnathidae; genus Metellina; species Metellina segmentata. Next base: position 71,911,992 of record OX375875.1, on the reverse strand, counting down.
GTTGAAATACTAACAAAGTGGACAATTATTTCCTTTGCTTGAATAAAAAATTGGAAGACATCTGTGAATAATTTATTTAATCACGAAAAGAATGCTGATTTTACTGACATAACATGCGTATTAAAATTTAATCGAACCATATTTATTCAATTTGTTCCTATCTTTAGTTCCCATAAAATGTAACGTTTATTCAGAGTCACTAATTTTTTCTTCGTCTGAATTTCTTCTTGAGAAATACTGTTAGTGAGTATCCCAGATGCAATTTTATATTCAGTGTTTTGCAACACAACTCAAAGATATTACAATTGTTCTGCAGGCATTTCGTCTGAATTTTGAAAACTGCAGTAAAATCAAAAAGCAGAGGTAAAACACAACTATTGGTTAAATATGTTTAACATATTTATAGTAAAACATCAAAATTAATTAGCTTACTTTACTTACTTGAAACCAAGGCATACTTTCAAAATTTGTAATTCTGTCGATAATTTTTGAAGTTAAATATTTTGTCATTGACATAGAAGATGTGGTATTTATAAAGTGTTGTGGTAATTTGGGGTGGTGTAGGGAGATTGTTCCGTAGCTAGAGAAGAAAAAAAAAGGGTGTGTCGAGGAAAGGGCTTTGCAGTGCAGAACATCGTAACTTATAATTAAAAAAAATCGGCCAAAATTTTGATAAAATTAAGGAAAAATTGTTCTGCAAAGACTTTGTTAAGTGGCATACGTCGCAGTTTTAAGCACTATTTGGTTCCAGGGTGAGTATACCCCCCGCTCTTTCGTTTTCTCAGATCTATGTTTTTTGACGGATAATTCACATGTAAGTCGTTCATATGTTCTCCTATTTCACCTCTAGGTGTCTTAGATTATACAAAAATTACATAGTTTAGATATTGGTATAGGAAATGAAGAGGGTTTAACACACGAAAAACGTACTTATATTTAATCATATTTTTATATGAAAATGTTAAAAACTTTTAAAGACATCATTGGATGAGAAGACACCCAAAAAGGAAAGCGGTAAATAATATTTAGGTATTGGTATAGGAAATGAAGATGTTTAATTCAGAAACGTCGCTATATATACACTGCTATTCGTAAAAAATGCAACATCATGAAGGAATCCTCCGAATGAAATGAAATTTGCAGCAAATATTAATTATAGGGTGTTATGCAAAGTAGTAAAGTTTCAGAGCCACCACGAATGCGTAGTGTGAGCAGCGCCCTCTGAATTGATGCTAAAAGCGTATAAATAGAGGGCTGTAGCGGGACGTTGAAAATAGTACATGGTTATTTTTTAGTGGTGAACGTTTAGTGAGACCTAAGTATGCCTCCACGACAAAATGGGGTGAAATTTCAACAACTTACGGAGTTTGAACGGGGGAGAATCATCGGCCTTCGTGAAGGAGGATTTTCCTATCGCGCAATAGCAACTCGTGTGCAGCGGAACAGTTCCACAGTGATGCGAGTTTGGAAGCAGTGGACCGATGAGCACCGGACAACTCGAAAAACTGAGAATGGACGACGGAAGGAGACGTCAGCACGCGATGATAGACACCTTGTCCACATGGCGATGAATGACCGTACAGCTTCCTCCAGGCAGTTGGCAGCACTTTAGTCTACTGCTACAGGTGTACTAATGTCGGTTTCGTCAATTCGCTGACGTCTGCTGCACTGTGGACTGCGTGCAAGGATTCCTTTATACAGGATCCCCCCTTACACCAAACCATCGTCGGCTGCGTCTGCAATGGGCTAATAAGCACAGAGCCTGGCGGGCTGATTGGCAACAAGTTGTATTTTCTGACGAATACAGCTTTAATTTGTGGAACCATGAATGGCCACTTTCGTGTTAGACGCTATGTCGGTGAACGCTGCCTACCAGAGTGGCTTATCGAACGTCATAGTGGCCGAACACCCGGAGTTATGGTCTGGGGTGCGATTTCGTATCATGGACGATCTCAGCTGCTACGAATTGAGGGTAATCTGAATAGCAACAGGTACGTCCGTGAAGTGCTAGAGCCCGAAGTCGTTCCCTTCCTTCAAGGCATTCCTGGAGCTATCTTTCAACAGGATAATGCGCGCCCACATGTTGCAAAGAATTTTCGAGACTTCTATTCAGCCCAACACATGCAACTTATACCTTGGCCTGCTTATTCGCCGGACATGTCGCCTATTGGGCGCGTGTGGGATTTGGTTGGATGCCGTCTCGCTCGTGATCCGCGTCCTACTCCTTCAAAAGACGAACTTTAGGTGGGCATACAAACAATATGGAATTCTCTTCCACAAGCAGACATTCAACATCTGTTTCACTCTATGCCACGTCGTATAGCAGCACTCATTACAGCGCGTGGTGGCTACACCAAATACTGATTTCGGACCCTTAATATTGTCTTTTTGCTTTGAAAATTTATACATTTATTTGTACTAATACAAGCCGTTTGTGCATTAAATTTCATTTAATTCTGATGACTTCTTCATGGTGTTGCATTTTTTTACAAACAATAGTATACACATATTTTTATTTTCAAAATGTTAAAAACTTCTGAAGACATCGTTGGAGGAGTAAGGAAGAAAGGTAGGTAGTTAATTAAAGTCGCACTGGAATAACACAAAGGGCTATTGGCGAGATTCCGTGATCAAGCCCCGAAGTGAATGCACCGAGGACAAGAAGACATAAGTTTGAACCATAGTCAGATGACAAGGCAACACCTGAGCTGGCGTACCCCACTCTCCAAACTTCCGCACCACACCAAAGTGAGATCATTTGGGTCTCGACAGATTTAACGTGCACAAGCATACTTTGTACACGACGGTCTTTGGTTGGAATCGAACTCGCAACCCTCCAGTTGCTAGTTTGTTACTCATTCAACCAGTCAACCGCGATCCTAGAAGGAAAATGTTGAATGTTGTTTAGGTATTGGTACAGGAAATGAAGATGTTTAAGATGTAGAAACACCGTTACATTTAATCATATCTCACCCCAGCAAGAAAAGTGACACAGGTAAAAAAAAAAGTTTTTTGATGTTACGTCACTGAAAAATATGTATTAGGTACCCCAGCGTGTTATATTACTATTCTATAGAATATAATAGAAGTTACTACCATAAATACTTACCTAAAATAAAAAAAAAAGCTTATACTATTTCAATATAAGTTTTATAGCATCCTTTAAGTTGATGTTTCTCAAATTCTGTGTGTGCCAATTGTCTTATCTGGGTGTGATATTTTTGTTTTAAAACTTTAAAACACATTTGAAGGCGTCATTGCACGAAGAGACACACGAGAAGAAGAAAGTTAAGCATCGCAAAATCGCTCATTCAAGTGTATAAAAAATATCAAACAAAATTCGAACTTGAAACTGTATTGTAATCGATTTGTAATTAGCGTTGTTGATGAAGATGTTAAGAAAGCAGAGAAACAAAGAAAACAGTTTCAAAACATATCGGTCGACGGCTTCATTCATCATTGTTAAAGCACGCGTCTCATTCGTGCTTCACGATGTATCCAGATAATTAAGTTTCGGTTCGGAGAGGATTTGATTGAAGTATTTAATTTCTTCACACTTGAAACGAGTCCCTTTATTATTGGGTAACTATGGATTGCATGTGTTTGGACAAATGCAACTTAACTATAGAAAACGATATTTTATAAATACATTTTTATCAGATAAATATGACATTAGACTTAACACACCACTAGCAGACTTGCCCGATATTAATCGGGTTGAATTGTTTAACTCTACATTGAAGGAAAAAAGATAAGATTAATACATACACTACCCGATAATAATGGACTGAACGCCAGCTGATTTGCATAAAATCCGACTACTTGTTTAGGAGTATTTTTGTGGTATTGCCTTGGACCTTTGCATGTTGTTAATGGTAAATTAAACGTCGACGCCTACATGAACATTTTGAACACTCAGGTTCTTCCTACGCTCTTGCAATTGTATGGAATGGACGAATGTTACTTCCAGGACGACAACGCTCCATGTCATGTTGCAGTCTCTGTCGAGCAGTGGTATTAAGATATGAATGTAAAACGTCTTCCCTGGCCTGCTCAGAGTCCCGACCTAAACCCCATAGAATATTTGTGGGACGAGTTCGAGCGACGCTTACGGACCAGGGACCCACGTCCGAAATCTACAGCTGAGTTTGCGACATTCTTGCATTAGGAATGGACACAAAATGACACTATCGAAACCTTGTTGAAAGTATACCTAGAAGGGTTGCTAGTGTAATTGCAGTACGTGGGGACCATCCTCCTATTAATGCATGTATTCTTTCCCGTATACCATCACATTTTGCTGTCCGGTCCATTATTGTAGGGTAGTGTATCTATACAATCACTTTTGTTTTTCGTGGAATAATATAATATTTTAACACATTTTCTTGACACCTTTAAAATATGTACAACTTACTTCAGACACAAATCCTACACATGCATATCCATTCATGTAATACACTTCACATACGTCGCATCCTTGCTGTATGACAAAGCTACAAATGACGAAATTATAGGGACAATAAAGTTACTACTACAAAATACGATTTTGAGAGCATTTGGAATTTCTTTCTTAAGTTCTTTTCATACCCAACTCAATTCATAAAATTGACGAATAATAACATTTTGTGGTACAATGAAAAGGAATTCACACACACACAGACGTACGTCTGGTTTTAATTGATTTCCTTTGAAAGTTTTTTGGTTATTCTTTTAAAAATCCGTTGCACATATTTAAGAGCGAAAATGAGAAAATAGTCTTTGAAAATTTTATAACAATCTGATAATAATTGTAGAAATTCGTTTTGAAAGACACTGTTTCTTTAATCCCCTAAGTAGTTTCGAAGAGGTATCTCATAAATAAAAAGATATGACCAATATTATTCGTGACATCTCTTCATAGCCGACTTTTTGAAGATAACAATATCAAGATTAGGTCAGTTTTATTCTAGTGATTGTGTTTTCTTCTAATGACAAGTTATCTCGTCCGTCACGATCTGATCAGTTTGTTAATGATGTGATACCTCATCGAGACAACTACAGTCCTCTATTGAAGATCAAGATTTTAGGAGGGGCATCAGTCTTACCAATACTTCAAATAAAGCCCATTTTCCCCTCAAGGATGTTAATAATTAAACATTCGATTTTTTAAACTTTGCAGCGAGTTCTTCTAAAACACTTAATCTTTGGTAGAATATGTATGCTATTTCTGTGAATTACTTAAAGAACGCAGTTCTTCAGCAGCTGAAATTACACTTTATTGATAATGTATTCCCATTTTTAAAGAAATTCCAATCCAGCCCATAAACACTGAAAACTTTGAACGTATTGTTGCTTTGTGTGCGCTAACCGCCCCGCTGAAAAACAAACAAACAAAAATCAAAATTAGGTAATAATAAATTCTTCCCTATCATACAAATTACCTTATGTGTGTGGGGCTCCAGTTGAGGGAATCATTGGAATCGACTTAAAGCCGTCAGCGATTTTAATAATTCAATGTATATTCTTTTATTTGGCACAGTTGGTTTGTGTGAACTAAGGTTTAAAATTACATTTAATTTCTTTCGTATTCAGCTATCGTTATTATTAACATATTTTAAAGGTGATTCCTTTTAATTTTAAAAAAGCCGCTGAGAAGAAGGAAATTAAATTTTGATCCGCTTGAACGAAAGCGCAATAATGTGGGAATCGTGAGCAGTAATAACGCCACAGAAGTTTGAATGATATGGTCTGACAAAATAAGTATTTAAAATTATAAGTTTCAAACAATAGAATTCGCATTTTTAACTTATATGGCGATGCTTTGAACACAACAGAAGCTTTTTTTCCCCAAGAGCTAGGATTTCTAAGAACCTGTTTTTCTAGCACTGTCAGTCGTTTTTCGACAAAAATCAACTGTGATCACAGAACTGCAAGGTAAAAAGAATTAATGAGATCTTTGAGAGTTAGCCCTTGTTTTTTGTTCACGTGTAATCAATGTGTTCTGTGCGATTCGAATAACAGGTCATGCGTTTGAAACGGATGGTTTTCATTAAATTTTTATTTCAAAAGAGGATCACAGGGTTCAGAAATAAAAAAACACGTCACTTAGCAGGAAAGAAAGAGAAAAGTGGTGATTTTAGTTACGTAAAACCGTTTTTTACTGCATACTTATTTTCGCTTAACGCCCTCTCTCTAGATGAGACTTAAAATATATCTATAAGCATGACGGCCTTGTATACCAAAACAATATTTTCCAAGAAACTATAGGCAACATGGGTTGAATTATATGAGGATCCCCTTATATTTAAGACTTACTGTTTTATTACCACAGGAAGTGTTTTATTCATAGATAGGGGGTATATATTATTACTGTGAAGGGGATAAGAAAGCTCTCCTTTACATTTGATTGGCGGAGTTATGCTGCTCATTCAACAACCAAGGACGGTATTAGATGCACCACCAAGAATTAGAGATTGTGTTACCATCGTGGATTTTTGAAGTGCAGATAAGTAGTTATATTCACGTCTCACTGGAGCAACACAACTATTATCAATGATCCGGAAACAATACCGAAGGGAAGGATCCAAGGCTCCAAAATCACAACCCTCCTATTGCTAATCCTCTACTCTTCTAACCAGGCTATCGCGGCCCTTAGAAGTGCAGAAGTTAGGGTAAGGAATTTTAATTAACGTCGTATTAAAGCAACGCAACGGCTATTGACGACGGTATGGGATCAATCCCCTAAGGGAAAGATTCACGGTAAACTCGTAATTTTGAACCACGGTCAGAGGAGGAAGCAACACCTGAACTGGCACTCCATTCTCCAGACTTCCACACCAACCCAACGTGAGGACTTTCGGCCACGATAGATTTAAGGTGCACCAGCCGCATCTACATTATACGCTTACAAATATCCATGCACTGACCTGAATTTGAGCCAGGAACCTTCCTATCAAGAGGCTAACACCTTAGCCACCAGACCGGTTGGTTGGCGTTGAAAGAATATGTTATTTTATTCCAACAGAACATTGAATAAATATTATTGTCCTTTCAACAGCAAACGAAAACATTTCCCCTTGGACATCTTTTTTCCCCCTACTAATCTTACGAATCACCACCTCTGTTTCCCAGAGACCTCTTCCATATCTATGGGGTCTCCGTGGTTGTATGCGGCACAGGTTCGATTCCTGTCATATTGATTCCTGTCATGTTCGATTCCCTATTCAATTCCTCCCTGGATGTACCTCGTGTCTGTAAATTTTTGTGTGTGTTTGTTTATGTTGCTTGACGTTGTATGTCTTGGTTTTGGCTCAGCTTGGCCAAATATTGTCGTTGCGCTATAAAACAACGAAAACAACCTACAAATTGCACATCTACACTCCAATTCTAGAGACAAGTGGCAGGACCCACATATTTTAGGTTGTAGTTGACAGTACCATGGCATCAGGATACAAGAAATATGAAAAGTTGCACTGTAATGTACAGTCTGTTAATTAAAAAACGAATTAAAAACGTTTAAAATACTTTCACTGCGTTTATGATGATGAAAGTATGCAATTGTTTTTTTCCATGCCCGACCAGTTGAGTATTATTACTTATGGTAACAGAAGGGCATCAGGGGAACTGTGAATCACTTGGCACAACCCTGGAGAACCACGAGCGGGGGATTTACGTTACACGTTATATGAATACTATACATTGCAGGCACGACCCGTTCATAGAGAGGCTGCACAGTCACTACAGATGAATAACCATGCCATACTCCTTATTAGAACCGGGAACCTTTCCATTCAGAAAGAGATGTAAGAATACTGAGCATTGCTGTTGAGAGGAGCTTCAAAAAGTGTGACCAACATACCAACCAGCAGTCACCTGACTGCTCTGTGAAAAATTGATTAGGTTGGACAATTTGGTATTTTATTACCTCGTTTGGCAACTTAACATTTTATAGCAGGGTAGATGTATGAACCTGTGTAGAGTGACGACAAAGGTGGCGAAATCACCAAATTATACTATGTCACGCGGTTTAATCAGATGATGAATCAATGAATGGGCGTCCCGTACCGTGGACCGATAAGATAGATAATGAATGTCTGTTTCTTCCCGGCAGACGAAGGTGGTCTAATCGTGGCTTCACACCAACGGCGACAAATAACCTCTTTGTTTCTCACGGTTTGTCTCTGTCGCTGTAGTTGCGCTTTCATGTCTTGGAGGAAGTTCAACGTTTGTCTCTTTCGCCATGCCGACAGCCAATCAAATTCCAGAGCACCTTCCATAATCCGATTTCGGTTGATGTTTTTCACCCACTGCTTTCTTCAGTCATCAGCCAGATGCTTAAAAAGCAATCGTCTTTACTGTAGAAGGAGTTTTATTAAATACGGATACGATCTATCAGCCATCTTGCAGAATCATAAGCGGTAATAAATGTTTTGCTTTCGAAAAAGAAGATTATGTGCATGGGCAAATAAATTGCTGTGAAGGCTTTTTCAAAAGCAACAGAGACAGGCGACATTCTGCCGCCTGTCTCTGTTACCATTGCTTACTCTTCTATTACATCTTCTCCGCAGTCAGCATACAACAGATAAATATACAATTGTAAGGGAGGGGAAAAAGGATAAAAGGTTGGCAGTTAGTTAACTTCGCACTTGCATATAACATGCTAATGGCGACGGTCCGGGATCAATCCCGAAAGAAAAGATCCGAGGAAAAAAAAACCTGGTAATTTTGAATGATGATAAAAAAAAAACCTCAGGTGACGAAAAAGGACAAAGCAATCTATACATTTATACAAGCTAAACTGCGTATTTTCTATTTCACGGGAAATGGGGTGGAGGAGTCATCTTATACTTGAATGAAGACCAGTAGTGCTTATGAGACGGTCCTGAATACCTACATTTGCATCTGGTAAGTACTACAAGTATTTAATGTTCAATTTACACACGAATGCTTAAGCTTTTTTTCTTTTTATCAGCATATAACATTAAACAGCGGTATTATAAATATAATAAAAAGTTTTCAACCATATTAAGGCATGGGAAAATTGTTCGTTGCAGACTTTTCATTGCTTGTTTATTATATTTTTACAAGTACTCGTGGCTGTCATGTCTCAGTGGTTTGCCCAGTGCGTCGGCAACCCGCAGGTGGATCAGGTTTGATTTATATAACACATTGGGAGTATTTCTCTCTTTTACAACAGTAAAACTTTCTTTGGGTGTCATTATATGTCCATTACTTTACAGCTTCTGTTTTGTGTTTGGCTCAGCTTGGTCAAATGTGATCTTTGCGCAATAAAAGCCCATCCACCAAACCTTCGGGTATGGTACCATATAACTGCCCATCTCTTTCTTAAGTGGGTGTTTGTTGCTTACTATAATATATTGGGTGGATGGTTGAATTAGTATATTTACTTCAGCAGGAGTCAAACTTTTTTAATGGTCGCGATGGCTCATTGGGTTTGCCCACTACGCAAGCAACCTGATAGCTGTGGACGACGTAAGCTCTTCCTGTCAGTTTTGATTAGTCCTTGGGTGTGTTTCTCTTTCGTGTGTCCCTAAAAACGTTCGTTGTGTTTGTATGTCCATTTACTTGACATTGTTTGGCGCAACTTGATCAGATATGGCTCTTGCGTCATAAAAACACAGCCGACAATCTTTTATCAACAATTATTTAATTTTCAACCCTAGTTTTTAGTAGTTTAGTAAGTAGTACATTAAAATGTATTTGCCTGACTGTTGTGTGTATATGTCCCTTTACATGACGTTGATTGGCACACCTTGACTACATATGGCCCTTGAGTCATTAAAACCCCGTCAACAATATTTTTTATCAATCTTTTAATTTTCTATGCAAGTTTTCGGTAGTCTATTAGGTAGTACACATTGACACGTATTCAGCCTGCCGGTTAGCTATGACTTCTCAATTCCTACCAAATTAAAACAAAACAAACTGTTCATGTTTTGCTTTCTTTACCATTTTTAAATTCTATGCTTTTTAGATTTTTTCGTTTAGTTACAGCTTGTAAACATCTTCCCACAACTCTTCATTTGGAAATGGTGTTGGCACAACCGTCAAGAGATTGGAAAGCATGGCCCTTTATTGCTCTTTTTTAGGCTCGTGACTTTTTCATCAATCTTCCTAGGATAACCGTATTTGCCGTTTCACTTTTGGTGTCTAGTAGACCACGGTTTTCTTTCTTAGTTTTTGTCACGCGCTCAGTCGACAGACCACTCAGCGTTGTTTCCAAGAAGCTCTTGATGGTGAAGGTAATACAGCTGGTATCATTAGCTCTTGACACGGCTGACAGAGCCTAGAGGAGAGTTTTGCTTTGCTCTTTTCCTAATTCTAGGTTGGACTCTTTCTGACTCCAACCCAGGAATCCGTTTCTTCTTGTGTTACTTATTCATTTTTTTTGTATACTTTACTAGAAATATTACCCGACAATGAACGTGTTTAATTGGTTAAACGTTGATTGAAAATGATCCGAAAATAACTTTTTCTGTCATACATAAATGCAGACATCATAAAAAATGTAAATATGATATAAAAAATAATTGAGCGGAAAATAGTTTTTTTTAAATCCATTTTGACATTTTAATAGCTTTTGCAAGTTATTTTGGATCAAATACATATGATAGCTTTATACATCCAAAAATCCATTTCATATATATTTCACTATAGAGTATGACAAAACTACTAAAGGTCATAGTGGGATGACTATTACTGAAGTTTATTTTAAGTTTTTGATTGATTATAAATGCCCTTAAAATTCATTTCTTGCAGCCAGTTTTCCTAACGATATTTTTTGACAATTAGCACACCAGGAGTGCAATTTTTCCGAATTCCTACATCATTATGAAGGCTAAAAAACCATATTCATACGATTTTCATAATAAATTTCTTTTCAAGAAAATAAATTTTTTTCTGAATATTTCCATTTTGTAAGGGAAAAACAGCTTTTTAAAAAATTAAATACCTTCAGATGAAAAACTTCAGAAGAAGATTAAATACCTTCAATGTTAATCGATTACAATTTATCAAAAAAATTAAGGTCAATTTTACAGCGTTTAAGACGCAGTAAAATTGAATTATATCTGGCTACACACTAAAAATATATATGCATGCTACCAAGAAACGAACCCATGTCTTTAGCGATAGTTTGTACTAAATAAATAATTCATCACAAAATTAGAAAATAAAACTTAGAAAATATATTTGGAATTGCTGCGTCATTTCCAAAAATAGAAGAATAAAAATATTTTAAGCATTAAAGGATTGTAGGTCTGCTTCAAGACTGCTAGGTCTGCTTGTCTGACTCACCAAGAAGCCCTCCAGTTCATTACCTCTGATGAGAAAGAGAGCCCCAATTTTAAAAGTGGTTCACCAATTCCAAGAGCTCGTATTACCTTTAAAGTCTAAAAATAAAAATACTGCTTTTTTATGGATACCTGGGCATTCGATAGTTTGGTAATGAACAGGCTGATTTTTCAACAAAAAAAAAGGACAACATTAGAACATTCAGGTATTAGGACTTCCTTCCACCCAACAAAAATATCCTTTAGTCGTATAGTGACTTCTAATTTCCAAAGAGAACAAGGTAGAAGGTCTACAAAAAACTGGATAAGAGATTGCTTTGAAAAGGTGCCTAACAAACCACAGAGCGATCGATGCAATGTAAATCTCCCTCTTTATATCTGGGCAAAATTGTCTTGCTGCCCACCTCCATAGAATTGGTATTGTCTGCATAGAGGCTTTCTGACTGCTTTATAAACAGCCTAACCTTAAGACAGATTCCACCTGCTTCGCTGCAAAGAAATTCGTGAAGACTGAGTTATCCCGATATTTGAGTGCGAGAGAGCTTTTAAGGTTATTAATGTTATATTTCCTTTTCCTTGTATCGTCTGTGTTATATTGTAGAAGTTTACGTTTGCGTTGTAGTGTTGTATTTAATCTATCTTTTTAATTCGTTTGGACACTGAAAAACCCCTTGAAATAAAAGGTTCAAATTTAGGCAGGAAATAATTCGTCCGTCTAAGAATATTAATAAAAAACTGTTCGTTGTGTTTTAAAATGAACAAATTAAATCCATTAAGAGTCTGATTTTTATGAAAGTATATGTTATTTGACTCAAAGACATTTTAAAATAACTTTTTCCATCCTAAAATACAGGGTGGCTATAAAATAACTTTTACTCTTCGGAAGCATCTGTAGTCAAATCGAATAAACGGAATGAAACCAAATTTGGTATTAAGACTTTTAAAGACATTCCGCGAAAATATTTTGTTGTACCTAAAGTCACTGATAGGGAGAAATTTGATGCTTTTGGAGTCGAAAACATTTGTAAATTCTAATTAAAAGTAGATAAATTGGATTATGCAAAGTTTCGGCTGCGTAAGAAACAACCACACCGCTAATTTCAGATGAATACGTGGCACGTTACAGTAAAAAAATTATTGTAATAGACTCAAATTAATAGACATTCAAATCACAGGAAACAATTTTTTATTCACCAAAATGAGGTTCCCCTTGACATAGACCAATTTCAATGTGCTGACCTTTATTGTGTACAGGTTCCATCTGCTGTGCGGCATGCTCAACAGCTGAGCGTAATGAGTATGGATGCTCATTATTCCTATTGCCTTCTCAGGTGGAATTAGTGGAGCTACTGTCACGTACGCAGTGGAAATTTCACATAATCCATTTTATCTGTATTTGATGCAAATGTTTCGCTTGTTTTAGACTTGAACAGTGCCAAATTCCCCCCTATCGGTGAATTTTTGTACTATTTTTTCGTGGAATAGTAGTCCCCATGTTTTTAAGTCTTAATACCAAATTTGGATCCATTTCATTTATTCGATTTAGCTGCAGATGCCTCCAAAGGGTTAAAGTTATTTTATGACCACCCTGTATATAAGCATTCGACAGACATTTAAAGACAGTGCTTCGTAGGATATTCTTACAACCTTTTACAAAACAAAATTAATTCGCCGTTCTTAGTTTCTTGTATTGAATTTAACGTCCTCAGGTAAATCTCCCGAAACTGTAAACTATGGTTTGTTAAAGTTTTAAAAAGAATGCAACAGTTTCGCTAAATATATCTTTTATGCCAGGCCTCGAAATAGATTTTTTAATGTAGGTGCACCTCGTGCACCTAAGTTTTTAAATTAGGTGCACAGATTATAAATCAGGTATACATAAAAAAAGTAATAGAAGAGCATTAATGTAATGTAAACTACTTTATTAGATAGGCATGTTTAGATAGTTTAATAGTAGATATTAAATAAAAATATTTGAACAATTTTTTTATCTGCGAAGTTATTACTTTTAATGGAATTTGAAAATGTAACCATAAATTCTCAATTTCTTGGTTCCCATAGCTCTCAATTTCTTCATTGTTTGGCCAATAACATGGCTCGAAGACAGCAAAAGCAGACAAAAGTGGATCCTTAACGAGGGATTTAAATATGTCTTCAATCGGCGAACTGCATAGTTGGACTATGTGTCGTGTTTCTTTCAAAACTTTCTTTTTTTCAAGGTATCCGGCGCACATCTGTCGCGACAGTCGCTTCATCAGAGCCATCTAAAAATGTTTTGATCATCAGAAAGTTCTGGTAGCAGTGGCACAAGTAAACCCTCCTCCTGTATAAACCCGTTACGGCCCATCGATTTTGTTTTCGCATAGTGTGTATTTAGGAATTTTAATTACGTTCCTTTAGAGCGAGAGAGGTTGATACTAATATTTTATTGAAACATCAAAATATAATAAAACACGTTTTCCTACCCTTTTTTTAAAATTTAGGTGCACAATTTTATTTTTATGTGCACAGTGCACCTGTGCACCCGAGTATTTCGAGCCCTGTTTTATGCTGTGTATTTCTTTCTCCTAGGCTGATACATTTTAAATGATTTAAATTTACTAAGTAATTGGCTTCAATGGAGTGTTTTGTTTAATCTCTTATATAATTTTTTGTGCAGACTTAAAATGTTTGGATTATACATTTGTTTTGCAGACAAATAAATTGATATTTTCCCGTAGAGACAACAAATAAGTAAATAAATTTAACTATTGATTTCAATTTTATTCAAATTTTTCGACTATAAGAAAAAAATGTCTTCAAATAGTGGCACACGAAATAAAAGTTCGTATACTTCATAATGAATTCTAGCTTTATTTTCAAGCTCAACACGCGCATTACTCCCCTACCCTTTTGGAAGGTTTTCGGATGCATAAATTACATAAATTTGTAGGACCAAACTTACTCTTCCAGAGTATGACGGCACTCTATCATACCTTACGCTAGTGTGACCGTTGATAGCCTAATAAATTTATTTTCATAGTTAAATTTAATGAGAGTTCTTTTTCGTTACGGATGTAAAAAACGACGCATGCAAATATGGCGAAGGGATAATTTTTATTTGGAAACCCACACAATGGCTTTTTTTTTGTTTAAAATTATTTATTTCCCGTTTAAGTCGTAAAAAATCCGAAAGGCGCGCCGTTACGATTCACAGTCTGCATTAAAAGCTTGCGAGTTGGTGAAGATTTTTGGTTTTCCTTTTTTTCATCTCAAATCCCAATGCTTCGTTAGCTCTAGGCGAAGTTTTTAAAATTGAAACACTTTTTTTTTAAATATTTACCGAGGTTATTATAAAAGAACACTATTAGCTATGGTTAATTCTATGTCAAGCTGCACAATCCACATCCCGAACCATTCTAATTTTTTTTAAACTCAGTTAATTTGCTGTCCGGCTACAAATCAGATATTTGGAAAATTTCTCAGCTTCTTACTTGCAATAATTTTTTTTATTTATATTGATGTTAAATGTGAATAATTGGGGGACTTCCCATGATTTTAGACACTGTTTTTTGCCTGTGTCTATAGATCTAATTGCTGTATCGGACTAAATAAGAATCATTGTGTAAATAAATGCACAAACTTTCCAAAGACATCATTTTACCTTGTGAGAAACCTTTATAGTTTCTAAGTCATTAAATACGACCTTTGACTTTGAATTACAAAAAGTGTGTAATATATTTTTGTTTCTTAAAGATACTTTCAAATACTTTATGGACAAAAGTATTTGGAGATTGCAAGTTTTTCAGAAAAAGTGCTTTGTTATTCTATCTAGTAACGGACAGGCCCTCCTTTGGTCTGTGTTATAGCTGTAACACGTCGAGGCATACTTTCCACAAGTTCTCTGTAAGTCTGACTCACCATGCCTCTTGCAAGGCTGCGAGAAGAGATTGTTGTCAATATGGGCGAGCGTGCCATTTACGTACTTGTCGCTCCAGTTCGTCACACAAGCCCTCGATCGGATTGAGATCGGGGCTCTGAACAGGCCAGTCAAGCGAATTCACCTGATTTTCAGGAAACCAGTCCAACACATGTTTTGTAATATGACATGGATCTCGATCCTGTTGGAAGAAACAACCCTCATCGCCGTAGTAATAACATAGTGTAGGCAAGGCTGAAACATCTAGAACGTTGAAGTACACGTCAGCGTTTATGGCACTAGGTACATAAAGGAATGGGCCGGGTCCTAACCAGGAAAACAACCCACACTAAGATGGATCCTCCTCCGAATTTCTGCAGTGTCCAAATACTTTTGTCCATATAGTGTATGTGTTAATTACAAAACAATTATTCTAAGTAAACGGAAACTGAAAAACAATGCACATAAACAGCTGCATCTTTTAATCTCATGGTCCAATCGAGATACAACGAAGCTCACCTTTTGTAGATCAATCTATAACCTTACTAATGATATATTATATTTTATTTGAGTGATATTTAAATTCAAGATGATTCCGTTTGGCCTTTGACATTGAATTTTGAAAGAAAATGTGAAATTTTATTTTTTTTGAAGCAACTATTGCTGTATTTCTAGTATTTAATTTTTTTCGAAAGTAAATAAAAAATGCATCTAGTAACAAATTATTTAAAATGTTATGCACTTATATAAAAAGCGAGCCCTGTTTTATTTTGCTTGAAACATCAACTTAAAAGATACAGGTGTGTATGTGTATTATTTACATAGTTTCATTTACTTGGAAAATTTGTTTTATGCCTATCCTGCCATGAAATTTCAGAAAGCAAAGATTACTAGCGTATATTATTAATATATATATATATATATATATATATATATATATATATATATATATATATAATTTTTTTTTTTAATTGAGTGACTTAAAATCAAAAAGGTCATTTACAGTGTTATGTAATACATCATAAGAGAGCTTGTATTTTAATCTAAAATATACACCGACGTGCCAAAAGTTAAGGGTAGCAGTATGCATATTTACAAGTGCGTTAAAAGGGAACAAAAAGTCAGATGGTTGTCATTGCTGTAGCTAAACTCTTGAACGTATTGTAAAATTCTTAATAATGTTATAATAGCTACCCGACGACAATTAACTACCTTGAACGTGGAATGATAGTTGGAGCGATGCGCGGGGCATAGCATTTCGGACGTGTTTGAGACTTTTAAAACTCGTTGCACAGTGTCAAGGGTATATCGAGAGCACCTCATATGATGTCTATTTGTTTTGTAATTCAAGGCAATACTTTCCAAAGTGACAGAGCAGTTGGTCGGCCACGTCTGCTGAATGATCAAGACGAGCGACAGCTGAGATGAAGCGGCCTTGCTAACATATGAAAGACACTGTGTGAACTAACTACCACATTCAATGAGGGACGAACGAGAGGTGGTTCTGTGAGGTCCTTGCAGAGAAATTGGGCATTGACATGGCAGCAGAAAAGACTCAGTGCTTTTACTCACAGCACATAATCGGCTTCAGCGCCACTGTCGGGCTCAGGAACACATGCATTGGACCCTAGATGACTGAAAGAAGGGGGCGTGGTACGATGAGACACGTATCCGGTTGGTGCAAGCTGGTGGTCAAGTTCGGGTGTGACGCAAACCCCTTGAGGCTATGGATCCAATTTGTCAACAAGAAATTGTGTAATCTGGTGTTGGTTCCAGGATGGTGTGAAGAGTGTTGAAGAGTGTGAACCTGTCAGGAATTATTGGGTTCTCTAGTAAAATAGAACCGGTCATTGACAGGAAATCATTATGTTGAGCTGCTTGATCCACATTGCAGCGCTTTATGGACACTTACCCCCCAAGAACGATTGGACGTTTCAGAATGGTAATGCTCCGTGACACTAGGCCCATTTAGTTCACGATTGGTTTGAGGAGTATTCTGGACGATTCCAGCACGATTTGGTCACCTAGATCACCAGACATAAACATCGTAGAGTATACCTGGGATATGATGGAAAGAACAATTCGTAAACAACTTACTACAACCACGCAATTATGGACGGCTATCGAGACAGCATGGTTGAATATCTCTCTTGACGACTTTCACCGCCTAGTTGAATCCATGCCACGTCGAGTTGCTGCACTTTCCCGAGCTAAAGGAGACACCACACGATATAAGAGAAGTATTCCTTGACATTTGGGACTTCAATGTAAGTTCTATCTAAACGCGATCGGACATTAGGTCAAACAATATATGTTTATGGGTACCATTTTCACAATTCTACTTATTTGGATTAGTGTTTCTTTATGAAAAATATATGCACGTGTCAACTCAAGTCTCTGGTGGTTAAGGTGTTAGCCTCTAGATAGGAAGGGTCATGGTTTGAATCCGGACCAGTGCATGAATATTTATAAGCGTATGGTATAGAGGCGGATGGTGCACCTTAAATCTGTCGTGGCCGAAAGTCCTCACGTTGGGTTGGTGTGGAAGTTTGGAGAATGGGGTGCCAGTTCAGGTGTTGCTTCGTCATTTGACCGTGGTTCAAAATTACGAGGTGTTGTCCTCGGATCTTTCCCTTAAGGGACTGATCCCGGACCGTCGTCAATAGCCCGTTGTGTTGCTCTAGTACGACGTTAATTCAAATTACCTTACCTAACCATCACAAAACTTTTAGAAAGTAAAGGTAAATAGTGTACCTTTAACATACTAGTGAAAATAAATATATATACCATTTTTTTGTAATTCAGGGTCAAATATTAAATTGAATGAACTAAAAATATCAGAAGGGGTCAAAGTATACATCAGTAAAAATGTTGTATATTTATCTACCAAATGAGTCCTAATTTAATTCGATAGAACAATTCATTATAGTCACGGGTGAAAAAGAATTTCTAGAGTCACGAAAAATTCCCCATTTATCAAATTTAAAATTAATATAAATAAAAAACTTTGAAGGAGGTAGCTAAAAATTTTCATAATTTTTCATATATGGTTGGGATTTAAATTAGTAGTTTTAAGAGATTTGAAGGTGTTCGCGCGGGTTGTGGACTGTACCGTTTTACATAGAATGACAGATATACCTCTCATAAACCTATTCTGGTGAGTCATTTTTGAATGAAATGGAATTGATTGAAATGGATTTCCCTTATACCAAGACAACCCTCGTTAGAGAAAACATGATCAGCATAGAGAAAAGCTGCTCAACGAAATTGAAAAGAGAGAAAACAGTATGGAACACTTTTATTTAGAACAATCGCACCTAACATTACAACATCAAGATTGTTATGGTGTATTATAATTCAATTGAAGTCACTGTATTAAGTGATAACCAATATGTGTGGACTGGGGCCGAGTTTGAAGAGTAACGGATTAGCAACTTTAGGGTTGCGAGCTCAAAACTAAGTTCAACCAAAGGGCTTCGTGTACACGCGGGATAACTCACTTTAAATCTGTCGTTGCCTCAGATGTCCTCAAGTTTGCGTTGTATGGAAGTATGGAGAGAGGTTTGCCAGCTCAGGAGTTGACCTCGTCATCTGACTGTGGTTCAAAATTACATGTTGTCCTAGGATCTTTTCCTTAGGTTGAATCCTGGACTGTCGCCAATAGCCCGTTGTGTTGCCTCAGTGTAACGTTAATTAAATACCTTATCAATATGAAGCATCTGACCAAGACATCGTTACAATCAAATCACATCAAAAGTTTTGAATGATAATGATACAATACAGAACAAATAGATCTTATGTTATGGATAAAATAACAAGTTTAGAAAGGGAAAAAATTCCTAGAAATAGAAGTCATATGAAAATTAAGCAGAATTTTCAAAGCTACGTCCAGTATTTTGATTTTTGGAAAGATGAAATTTCAGTTGTTCATAAGACATTGATTGAAAACAACGTCGTAGAAATCACAAAAACTAATTTCTCTTGATACTTGAGCTAAATTTAATTTGTTTTGGTCATGTATTCATCTTTAGAAAGTCTGCAAAATATAACTATTTATCAGAAGATATTAAACCTCGTTCACTGCAATAGAATTATGACTAATACTGTCGTAAAAAAATGCTATCTATATACAATATCTTCTAGATTTACTCGTAGGCATATCATTCAATTGAGATCATTGACTTCTACACTTAAATGAATTGCTATTTAGATATTTTAATAATTTAAAAGTTCGATCTTCCGCTTATCATTCTTGTTTGTTTTTAATTCCCGAGTTTTGATGCTTTCGTCATTACAAAGTACGTACTGATCATAATAGAGACTATTAACAGCATCCATGCTCTTAATGTATTTAAATATTACGAAAGAAAATATTTTCAGATTATTAAAATGCTCAAAAATGGAGGTGCATTATCAAATTTCAAACTTTATCATGGTAATAATCTAGCACGTAATGACCATATTTGTGGGTTATTAAACTTTATGCAATATCTAGTTATCCAAAGTCATGAATGCAATAATTCCAGACTTCAATCATGTCGAAAATATTTTGGAGTATTGGAGCATATTTTGGAGTATATATTGGAACTCCTTTAAAATTTCAGTGAAAGTTAACCTTTTAGAATGAGAAAAATAGAACTAAAAATTTGTGAGTCCTTTAAAACTAATTTCGAACAGATTCATAGAATACCTTAAATGTAAATTAGACTCCAAAGATATTAACTTTATAAATAGTTATTTTGAAAACTCATTTAATTCAATTGCTCAATGCTTTTTTGATTATTATGTACAGAAAAGTACTAATTTCATACGTTTTTATAATTAGTTTTCTTTAACTTTACAATATAGATTTTGTTTAGTCTTAAGATATTTGACGTAACGAAAAATATTTTTCACTTCAAGAAAAATATGAATATTTTTTCATAAAATAATTGATATTGGTTGTGACAAAATATTTCAGATTTCCTCATAAAGGTAATAGTGACAGGATAATAATCTTTAAAAATAAGGTCACATTTGAAGTAATTTTGCTCTATTCTATGCCAACTAGAACTTTGTGTGTAAATTACTACTTTTCGAATTACTGACATAATATACCAAAATCTGTATTTTAACTCAAATTAACCAGATCAAATTAAGAGTTCGAAATTTCGTTTTGGAAAGATCAATCTATGCATAGTGAACATCAGTGCTAGCAATAAATTCAAGTGTATCTACTCCAGCTGTCGCTATGCACCCACAGATCATTTCAAAGTATTTCTGAATTTGATAATTGAGCAGATATTTGATGGGTTAGATTAGATGAACGACACTGATCGATCTCTGTGATTTGAACTTCTTTCACTTAATTTTCCTCCTGGTTGCTTAAATTTCCAAGAACATAAATTTAGAGTTGAAAATCGACAGTCAACAGTTCAATTCATCATTGAAAATAACTTCCTTATTTGAAAATCAAAGTTTGGCCAAAGACCACTGCAGAGAATATTCAGAAATGATCAAGGTGTGCTAGAGCAAAAATGCAGAAATTCAGCTAGTAAGTTTCAACATGCAAATATTTATCTTAAAAGAAATTTGAAAATCTTAGACAGTAAATTTGAATTAAAGTACAAATTTTGGTTCACCATGTCAGTAATCCAAATACCAGTAGTGCGTTACATACTAAGATTTTGTTACAACGGCTGAAAATGTAACCTCCGTTTAAAGATCTGCATCCTATTATTATTACCTTTTATTATTCAATTTTATATCATTGAAAATATATATTCAAGTTGAATAAAATGGAATTGGTTCCACTTTGACCAAATACTTGATGAAAACAATTATATTTAGAATTTAAAAAAAATTAAGGTATGCGATGAAATCCAAAAATATGTTATGGACATTTATTTTATATATATAATATGTTATGGACATTTATTTTATATATACAATATGTTATAGACGTTTATTTTATATGTACAATATGTTATGGACACATCTATCAATTTCGAAATGCAATAAAATTGAAAATAGTTGTGAGATCAATTCTGCCATTTTGAACAATTCTACTCCCATGTAACACAAACAAATACAATAAAGAAACAGTAAATTTGGAATAATTGGCTGTTTGGATGTGCTCGTATATTCAAGTTTCAAGTTGGGTATTAAGCGACTTAATGAGATGTGACTTGTCTTTTATGAAAGCAGATGATTATATGTGTCTGGATACTTTGTTTGAATACATTTTCGTGAAACGATGCACGAACTATTTTACCTACGCTTGTTTTTATATATAAAATATAATTTTACTCGTAAAAGGATTTTATTTTTCGGTAAAGTAGGGTGAACAACCCAGTCCCTGATCACATACTATATATGTTCCAAATATCTCACATGAACAAACTAAGTCTATCCAACAATAAATCAAATCGATAATCTCAGTCAATAGACAGCTAGATAAATGGTATCGAATTTGGAGAACACTAATAAATGTCTATTCATTAGTAAAAAGTAGAAGGTGTAAGGTGTCAAATAATTGGACATATGGAAACCACAGTACATTGGACTTAAATTCTGAGGAATATCTTAATCTTAAACCTTCAGGTGGTTTCAACGAGAATCTTGCCCAACAAGATGTGAGCAGCTTTGCTAATGACCATATATCTCGTCCTCAAGATACTGTCGATATTTTTTTACGATGACAAGATCAAGATCTGGTCAGTTTTTTCTAATGACAAGCTATCTCGTCCATCAAGTTCTGGTCAGTTTTGCTAATGATGAGACACCTCGTTCATACTACTTCTAGGGCAGTAAATTCTTCTCAATTCCATTTATTATGTTGAACTAAAGCTTGACTTGTTGAGGCAAGTAAATATCTTTTATTTGGATACACATAGCATATTATCATACCTAAATTAATTTTTAGTCATAAAAATTGTGGTAAATCCGATGGTAGGACAAAATTGTAAGTGTTCGTAATTAACCAAATTGGTCGATTAGTGTTTTTTTTTTGTCAAAATTTGATGATAGATTTTTAATGATGATTTAATAAAGTGTTTGAAAATTGTTAAAGGCAAATTAAATATAAAAAATGAGCATGTATCAAGTATTTGACCTGGTAGTTAAGTACTGGAAAATATGTAATCAATTGCTAGAATACAATATGTAAATTATCAGCAGTCTCAAAAATTCAAGATGAAAAATCTTCTGAAAATTAAATGTAGGAGTGAAAAGATAACTGATTTAAAAACCAAAAATAAAGAGTAAAATGTTATTAAGCATGTAGGGAATAAATACAGAAGCAATGAAATTTGCAGCAGGGAAACAGTGTCCCAATTTCCACAAATATTTTTTCCACTAATCCACGTTTCTAGATCATGAGTTATGGCTTAATGAGTCTCCATAAAAGAAAAATTCGAAATATATAGGAAAATTACCCCTGAAAGGTGGTTAGTATATTGAGTAAGTAAAGATGACACGAGCAAAAGAAACTTAAGCAGAAAAAAGAACCAAAGCAAGTTACCCCTCAAAGCAAAATAAAAAATAATTTTAGATTGATAGCAACTAAAAGAGCAAGTACTTCCAAAGACTTAAGAGCTAAAGATAAGTAAGGTGATTGAATTTTTGAAAACGGTTAAAGTAACTGAAAAAAAAAGGAAACAAATATGGAGTAAAAAGCATATAGGCTAAATGTGATAGAATCTGCAAACATACATAACATACATTTCAAAAAGAAGCTTTGCAGTTTAGATTGGATGGTTTTTCTAATGCAGATAAAGATTTTATTTATGTTATGTATTATGAGAAGCTGATAGTTATTAGCGACTTACTTCATTTTTTACTAGAATAATATGAACTAAATTAATGCAATTAACTATTTAATATTATTGCAGCATGTGTATTTACATTTCAAAGCTAATTTATTATATATTTTAGCTAGTTTGTTGTTTATTATTAATAACAACCATTGTCATGTTTACTTAAAATATCTTGTAAGAATGTTTAGTATAGCCAAATATGATGCAAAAACTGGTGATAATTTAAATATTTGCACTGATTTAATTTGAATCGTATTTAAAACGTAAATAGTGGTAAATTACTGTTACAACTACTATATTCTGAACTTTTTGAAAAAAAATTCTTTTTCGTTATCAAGTATTAAAAATTGTTCTATAGCTAATTTTAACCACCTTCCTTACATGACACCTGGTACAAAAAATCTTTAAAGTTTAGTTGAAAATTCGCTATAGGGAAATTTTTTCATGAATAATGTACACTAACTGCATAATTTCTGAATGGTTTACCCTATATTATAAGCTGTAGAGTTAGTATCAAAGAACGGGCATTTAAAAAGTCATTCCATAATAAAATGATTTGACGTCAAATTATGTTCCAACCTCACATCTGTTGTGTCACTCTAGCCGTTTTACATGGAACTAACAATTGCACTTTCGAACAGAAACAATGATAAGAAATTTCATCCAGTTGTATTGTCGACTACGGAATCTAAATCGACAATAATCTCCTGATGCGGCGAAAATTGGTCTCGTTACGACAGTCATTTGTTGCTGAAACCTGCCATTCTACGCAAGAGAAATGATTGATTGATCGACATAAAATGAAAGTGATGGATCCGTAATTGAATTAAGTTAGAGATAATCAAACTTCTAATTTCGTTGAAGAATTTCATTGACTCGAGAACCAACCAAAGGTCAAGGTAAGGAAGTTGAAATCCATTCTGTTTCAGAAAAATATATTATTGTTAATATTCAATAAAACTACTTGTTTTTATTGCAGGTAAACAAATTTATGTAAGAAGCAATTATATAGTTTCTTGCGTGTGTTTCTATTTTTTGGCAATTGAAAAGGAAAGTGTGTTTAAAAGTTGATAATTTTATTAAACATAATTAGCATTACATTGTCGAATTCTAATAATATTTTCTTTCTAGTATTTGTGGAACATCTATTATTTTTCTCCTTTTTTTAACCACATAGCAAACAACAAAGTTAAAACATTAATAAAAATCGTTTGCAAATCAAAAATGAAATTTATTATACTGAATGAATAGTTATCGTCTGATAAAATATAAATAAGAATTTTTACTTTTCATAATAAATGTCATTTGGTGGAATCTGATATTAAGGAAGACTTAAACCCCAAATTTCGAAAAAAAATTTCAAAAGGTGTTTTTAGGTTTTTTGGATAAAACGATGCATTAAATAGTCAAGAACAAGTGGACAAAATTTCAGAGTCAAAGGAAATTGCTACCAGCTGCTTTTTAACCTTTATTTGACCTTCCAACTACATAATCGACTGCCAACCATTGGCATCGGTTTCCATGAAAACCTCCATTTATGCAACAATATATGATAGTGTATCTCCCGATGATAATCCCAAACATTTTGAATACCATTAAGGTGTAGACTCCTGGTTTTTCTATCAATCGCCGAAAGCGAAAGGACAAAATCCAGGTCCTCATGAAGAAAACTTCCGCCATTGAAGGAAACACATTAAAAAAATCGTAATGTAATAGAAATTACTAAAACAAATTTTCTTTAAGTTGTTTTCGTTAACCCTGTTGTATTTTGTACTTAAAATGCGATTATCTCAAAATAATTTTTTTTTCAATTTTGCCAAAGTTCAAAGTACTAAGGCTTTTTGACGTATACACTGAAAATAAAAGTTAAATTGTTTTCATTTTTAGGTCTTGAATAACTGTTTAAGAGACACAAGAAGAACTTTTATGAGTAAATAGTTCAGAAAAAAAAATTTATAAAAATTAATAAACATAAAAAATTTGAAATTTTTGTAGAAATTTAACGTATAGTGAGTAAAACATTTTTTTTAAAATGAAAACTCGAAAATAAATTTTAGAAAATTTCTCACTAGGTCTTTTGCATATACTATAACGATATTGTAGAAATTTATTTCATACAAAAATATTGAAAAATGACAGAGGAGTAGGGTTTATAAAAAGTGTGTTTTTCGGCTTAAAAAACATATTAAAATCGTAATATAGAGTATAATTGCAAATAAAAACTATTTTTTTTATTGATGATTGCTTTAAAATATGTGCTTAATTATCACTAAATAATTGGTTAGGTAAAACGAATAATAAGAATTTTGGGTTTTTCTTTACTTGTCTCATTTAAGTATATATATGTAATTGGACATTTGTGACGCATAGTGTTATAGGCTGTGTTTGAGAAAATTTCAGATTTTCATACCTTCTGCTAAAGACTTATGTTTGCTTTGCCAAATGCTGAGTTACTTGCTGGGATGAGTTTCATTTGAAAAAAAAAAAAAAAAAAAAAAAAAACCGTACAGTATTGTACATTTGAAAGCAGGAAGAAAGCATATAATTTCTAACAATTTCATCCTCTATATTATAAAATATTAAGTTTTAAGAAATATCGTGTTTTCTATGTTTAATAAATGTACAAAAATTGTTACTTGTTTCACCTTGGAATGGTTCGCGGTACAGGATCTTTACATAAAAAACTAGTTGATACAAAAACAAAACAAAACAAATTATTGAGAATAATTAGGTCTACAATCATTGTACTAATATTTAAGCTTCTCAGTACAATAGATTATTAGTCGCGATGCTGGCACTCTTCGGAGTCACCCCTTAACAAGTCATAATATTTAAGCTTAGATAAAACTTTTATTATTGGCATAGACTCTTACAAGTGAATGAAACAAAATTTTTATTAACACTTAACTGGTTTAGGGCGTAGAATACGTCAGTGAGGCTATATGGTGAATGAGAGTGAAAGAAATTAGTACTAAACTGTTTTAATTTCACACATCAAATGTTCATCGCTCCGCATAGAATTAATAAGACCTGTGTAATTGGTATATAACTAAACAATGCTGCTGATGTGTTGCAGAAGAGCCTACATCAAAGCTGATTTTTTTTCACAGGACTTAAATGACAGAAAAATACGTTTTAAATAAAAAAACAATTGAGTTTCCTAATTACATATTCGATTACTGATGATTATATAATGCATCAGCGGCCTCATATTCTACGTTGAACCTATAGCATCAAGTTTTGTTCTGAAATTCCTTTATTCGTCTCTCTGAAATAATTCGAAAAATAAACAAAAAAGTGTTTTTCTTTAATTTGCATAAGCAGGTTTTATTAGATTTTCATGTTTCATGTAAAGCTCCAAAAAATTGTCATTTTCATCTCATACTCTATGTTCATTACTCTATGTTCATACTTACTCTTCATTATTAATTTCAATTAATAATTTTAGTTATGAGTAAATAGATGAAAAGTAGTGCTAAAATATGACTAGTGAATATGAAAATACGGAATGAAGAGTCATGGAGATATGGTTAATTAAAAACTATTTTGTCCGTCGGATTGGAACCCTGTGGGTCTTGCATATATTGCTAAATTCTATACTCTTAATTAAAATAAAGAGAGATACGTATAGACAAATCGTCAATGGACCAAATACCTGTTATTATTCATTTGAATATTTGTCCATGAGAATAAATTATTTTAACTAACGATTGGGAACTTCTAATCGTTAGAATTAATTTTTATTAGTATCATAAATAAGTTACTAAAAAAAACCCACTTTAGAGCAAAGGAGGTAGGTAATTACTATTATTATTATAAATTAATCAAAATTTTGCCTATTTTTCGCCAGGTCGTCAAACTGTTATTTGATGTGCCGAAAATGTTTAGTAATTATTTTATGTGTGCCATGAGATTAGAAATGTTGCAAATCCCTGACATAAGGTGATAAGTTCTCACCTATAAAATTAAAAAAAAATTAATTTTTAGCGTAGTGCTCTGCTAAGGATTGACTAACTCTCTGCACAGCCCAGGTAAAGTCTAAAACGCCGGTTATTAAAATTGGAGTGTATCTGTTGTCAAAAATAAAATATCAAGTATATTTTCGAATACTAACCCACTGAAAATTAAAAGCAAATTCACCTCCTGCATGGTTCACAAAGTGAGTTTGAGGATTAAAAAAGGCGCGCGCGTATAGCTAAGGAAAGATGAGATGACAGGGTCAGTTACCAATGTCTAGAGAGGCGGTATTTCAGAAACATTTATTAATCTTGTGGATTTTCTTTTAAAACTATGCTAACGAAAATGATTTGTGTATCCACTCTTCTTACTTCACAGAATGAAAACAATTAATGATTGTAACTATAGAGGGAAACATTAGGCTCTTTTTATAGTTATTATAGTAAGATATACAGGATTGATAACTAATCCGGATATTACCACGGATAGGGACTGCAAATGATCTTTGGTAATTATTAGTACATTTTAAATCAAAACCAATCCTTTATGATACTTATTTAATGTAAAGGGATTAATCAACTATTGCTAATCGACAAAATAATCATGATCAAAATTGACTAATTTACAACTATTTTCTAAGTTGTGAGTGAATGTCAATTCGTTTCAGCAAAGTGATTATCCGTGTTTAAAAATTGTACTAGAAATAATTATTCAATGCATTTATAAATTCGTTGCAATAGTTAAAGACTTTAGAAACAAGACACTAATTGATTAATTTGTATTAGTTTTTTTCTTCTTTTTCTGTATTTTAAGATTGTAAGTTCTCCTTCTGGTTTCAACAATTTTATTTTATACATTATCCTGACTTTAATTTTACGGGACCATGGATGTAATGTCCGTTAAAAAATGTTTTATGGGAAGAGTGGCATGAGCCTCCCCAAAGCTTATTAACTTTGCAACAGGGAAAAACCTCCTGCAACGTTCACGACCCAATACGTTAACCAAAAACGTAATGATTTAATGTATATTCTTCTCTTTTCTAGTTTCAATAGTTTATCTTAGTAGTTTTGTTTATTGATCTATGCGGGCTTAAAATTTTCAAGTCAATGATGTAATGTCATCAACAGAGCAACTGCATTTGAAAAAAAGAATTGATTTTTTTTTTGTACAAGGAGGATATTAGCACCAGTTCCTCAAAAGTCTTTTGGCTTCGCTACTGGGGAAAACCTCACACTATGCCCAGTTTCTTTACCTTTTGCCTCCAATCGGTGTAGTTAGTGGAAATTCAACCTCTACCGATACGTTCAATTCCTCTCACTTTTATTCCATTCTTTACCCTCTCTAGTGGTTGTTTTCCCCTCCCCAGCGAGAGATGTTGGTCGACACATGAGAAGCCTGGCGCCACATGCCTGGGATACCGAGACTGACTGACCTTGCAAGGTCGGTCCGTGGAAGAGTCAAAGCAGCGATAGAAAACAAAAGTTACCTGCCCCTTGATTTACCCCCCGGGTTGAAATCGTGAGTATGGAGAGAAGGAAGAAGAAGAAAACGGGGGAGAGGTGAAAGGGAGGCAGTAATTGTCCCGAACACCTGCACAGACACTCTTTGTTGTCATTATTTTTTTGTTGGCGTTGCTTGTTTTTTGAGGTCCGTCCTCAGTTGTTAATAATACTTTCAATCACTCTTCTCCTGGCACAGCCCCGAATTTATCACTGTCATTGACTCCGGGATCGACTGGGGTTGACAATCTTCGATGTTCAAATTTACTCAGGGAGGAATTTTCGACTCTTCGAATGCATTACCTAGAAGCACTTCGAACTCTTCCAAAACAAAATAACGTTCCGTTATTTTTTCGGGGCTCGAAATAGATTGTGTGTTTGAAATTACTTTATACGAAATTTCTCAGTTGAAAGAATTTCGGCTAACGTTTGGTGCTTTTTTTTGACCGTCATGGCAAATCCCCTGTTATTAGAAAAGCATAAGACTGAAGCGATTTCTTGTAATGAGTTTTTGAAAGAATAGGAAGCTTCCATTTTGTTTTTAACTGTCGATATTATTTGTAAACGAAGGCATAGCTTGTGTACATGGAATGATCAAAGTCTTGGTTAGTGTTTATTTAATCCCCTCATACAATTTATCACAATCACTGTCTCATTATCGTTTTGTACATTTCTAAGGTTTCGCTCAGACGGGCTCTTAGGCTGGGTCATCATCATGATGCTGATGTAATCCTTTTTTATATAACGGAGGGGGGGGGGTTAGGATTGTTTTCAAATTCACGGCAAAAATTCTTCTGATTCAATAGTCTTCTTTTCGCTTTCGGCTAAAGACGGGTAATGTTCGAAAAAAAAAATGAAACTTGTGTAAACGAAATCATTTTGATTTCTACAAAAAATTAAAGCAGATTCTTTAACCTTTAACTGCAGAAACACTCAATTTACCATGATCATTCCTCAAACTGATTCCATAAGAATAAATCTGTGGTCGAATGTAATAACTGGATAAGTCTAAAAACTACATTTCAGGAGCGCGTTTTTAAGATTTTCACTTTTCTTGTAAACCAAGTTTTTGTAATAATTTGTTTTTATGGTATTCTTTGTTACACTTTTTTATGCACATTACTTCTCCACAACGCGTAAAGTCCCAAGACAAATCCTCCAGCAGACGCACTTATCTCGTTTTTGCCAGATTTCGACTTATCCAGTTATTTCCCTTGACCACAGAAGTAATTTCAATATCATTGCTTTCAGCCTTTCACTTATTGCAAAATACAACAATGGAATAACTTAAAATGTATAAGCAGACTATGTTATTCCATAAAAATATATTAAATGAAAATTGAATTGTGCCACTAGTCTCAATATCATTTGAATAGTGAACACCTCATCTGTTCGATTGTGCAAAAACACTATAAATTTGCTTTCATATTTCGAAGTAGTATTGCTTTAAAAATTACCGAGGTTAACCACTTTTTTATTTGTAAGCACTCTCGCTTCACTTTGTTACTGGTATTGAAATCAGCTTCGATCGATGAGTAAGTGAAGAATGTCTATTCGAACTCACTGTGCACTATGAAAGATTGCTTGTCTGGGTATTAATGACACTGATGTTACATGAAAAAGAGGTCTCTGCTGAGTTACAAGGTACTTGGGGTCAATGCGCGTTGGCGTTTGTGGTTATATGTATTTTTTTTTTAATATCGTGAAAACTCAAGCAATTGAAAAATGAGGAAGCTTTACTGGTAAAGGTGTTTTTTCATTCATGGAACCTGAATTTCTTTACGGATGTAATTAATTTGCATAATTATGTGAATTTTTGTGGGATGACGGAAAAATCCGTAATGCTTTTACAGCTGACGTATTTGCAATGCAAACAAGGAAATATTGAAATAGATCTGATCACACGCGGAGCATTAGAAAGTAGAGAAAAGTTGTACACGGTCCCCGTGAAAAATACCGGGATTCTACATCTGAGGCCCCGATTCAGTACGTTCTGAAAGGGTACCTAAAATCCCGGCCACACGCTGGAGCAACATGCTAACAGCATACGACATGCGCATGCGTATTCTACTACTGTACCGAAAATATGTTGGTATGTATTTAAAATCGCAGGACTCACGTTGTACCAACGTGTGTCTTGCCAAAGAGTAGGAAAGGATTCAACAAGAAACTTAAAGTTCGTTCACTGTCCGTCTCTAAAGAGGAATTCAGCGATCTATCGGCACCGATCAAGATCATATTGAAGGAAACGTCGGCATAGTAAGGAGGTGACGACTAAATTTAATTTTCCCACCTTGTTTCCGTTTATCGAAGCCCACTGCTAAAATTGCCTGGGAACTTTCCCACTATCCATGCTGAATTTAATTAGTCAGAGATGAGAAACAGTGTTACCAGTTAAGAAAATCTCGGGGAGCATTAGAATTGCATCTACATACATTCGTAATAAAAATTTAAGAAAGCCATACTTTATTTTATTTTTACTATTAAATTCTTAAATGTTATGTGAAACAAATAATACTTATATCACAAAGAAATAGTAAAATCCTAAATATTTTAGTCACCATTTATACCATTCCTCAAAAATATTATTGCTGCCAAAATTGCTTGGAAGTCAGTGAATTATTGGGGGTCACCGTAGTTTAGGGGGGTTTGCCGCAACCTGCGAGTAGCAGACGGCACAGGTTGGATTCCCTACTTTTTGTATTTCTCTCTTCTTCAGTATGCTCAGTGACTTCCGTGTCTCAGAAAGCTTCTGTGTCACAAGACTTCACTTGTGTCACACACAGAAGCTTGTGCCGCACACTTCTGTGACACAAGCTTCTGTGTCACTTCTGTGTGTCAATTTAATTAAATTAGAAAGCTTCTGTGTCAGCTAAGCTTTACTAAATTAGAAAGCTTCTGTGTCAGTAAAGCTTTCTTCGTGTGTGTAATGCCCATTTACTTGACGTTGTTTGGCGCAGCCATAGGCTTGAAATATAATTAGATTGAGCTAATATTAATTGATTGAGCAATTATTAAGAGAACCTTTCAAAAGTGATTCAACATGTCGACAAGTAGTTACTGACTACCCTTTGAAAACTACTTAGTTGGGCCAATTTGGCATTTTATCGCCTCGTTTGGAGACATGAAATTTTATTTAGAAAAAGTAATCCAATTGTGACAAAACACTAAGTTTTTAGAAAAAAAAAAAACTTGAAATTTGTGTAGCAACCCAAGTTTATCAAACAAAAAAAAATCACTTGTTGCAAAAACGATTATCGTACAATAAAATTTACAAATAAAAGAGGGTTTTTTGGCACCATTTTTTATATGTTGAAATAATAATAATGCTTCCACAAAATTCGAATTAACCATGACAGACATAACAACCCTAGCTCATGAGACACGAAAATATCAGTCATTGATGGTAGAAGATCTAGAGAAATAGAATTTTAAATGAAAATAAATGAGATTCAATTGACATCATACCACTTTAAATTTATAACAAAAAACCCAGGCAAATTCAAATTGACCGTAACAGACATAACAACTTTAGCTCGTCAGACAAAGAAAAATCCATTGATATAAAAATAAATTTAGTATAGTAAAATTTGCAGTTTATAAAAGGATATTCAAGTGACATACCACTTCAAATATACAGTTACTCAGCTCCATCAAAATTTAAATTAACTGTAATATACATAACAACCCAAGATGACCAGACAAAAATAATCCATAAAGTGTGATGAATTCAATTTAGTAGAATCTTTGAACTTGTTGTTTGCTACAAATGTTTTTTTATTTCACACACCAATTTAATTCGTCTGTCATAAAAGGTAAATACCAAAATAATCCTATCAATCTAGAATTAAAATTTCAAATGGGGAAACTATCCGATTTAATTCTGAGGTACTCAAAGTTTTTCTCCAACCAAAGTCGATGTTAAAGTGTCCAATTTAAGATAAAAAGTTAAAATTGATACCATGTCTTCCAAAACCGAATTTATAAATAAAAATGTTTAAGACGTTGACTATAAAATTCGATCCTTAGTTCAAAATCTTTCATCGTTAAGAAGCAATTACAGAGCTACAAATTTCAAAAAATTAATTTAGTTGACATTACATGTTAGTTAAAATATAATGAAAGGAATGACGAATTGAAATTAGTCTACGTGGTGAACAACAACCGTTGCTGACAAAAAACAAGGAAAATTCCATCAAATTTGACTAATTTAAGTTAATAAGATCTTTGAGCTGCTCGGTATTTACTTCAAATTGTTTGCATTTTACACATCAATTTTATTCATTTTTTAAGCAAAGTCAAATTTGAATCTAACAAACACTGGAATTAAATTTTAAATGGAAACTATAAAACTTAATCTTAAGTCACGGTTAGGTTAGGTAGGTAATTAACTTCACACTGGAGCAACGCAACGAGCTATTGGGGAGGATCAATCCAGGATCAATCCCAAAAGGAAAGGACCCATTGAGTCGCGGAATGTTTCTTTGGAAAATAAATTTTTATCGTATTGCATCATTTTCAAATCAAATCCTTCATGTGGAAATCTGGTAATTGTTTTCTTTTTAAATTAACGTCGTACAAGAGCAACACAGCGGACTATTGACGTCAGTCTGAGATCAATCCCCTAAGATAAAGATCCGAGGATAACACGACATAATTTTGAACCAATTCAGATGACGAGGCAACACCTAAGCTGGTACCCCACTTTTCTAACTCACTCCAACCCAACGTGAGGACTTTCGACCACGGCTGTTTTAAAGTGTACCAGCCGGTCTCTACACCATACGTTTACAAATATCCAATCCGTATTCAAACGAGGAACCTTCCGATCTAGAAGCTAACACCTTAACCACCATACCGGTTGGTCGGCCATGTGGCAATCTGAAAATAGTTCATAATAGATTGAAGACGCCCCACGTTAAGAATCGTAGTATGAGAGAGCATACGGTGTATTAAATTAAAAAAAATGTCCCTATCTCGCATTCCTTCTTTAGAATGAGTTGGAGCGTGATTTCTGTTCTCTCACTGGAGTTCAACTACCACTTCCTACAAAGGGTAATGTATGGGAAAAAAGAAAATAGAGCCTCGATTTATCAAAACTCAAACTCATTGGCGATCTTATATTCTTTAGTAGGTGCGCCATTGAGACGTGTCAAGGGTGGAAACGTTCCTTAATGTATTCAGAAGACAGTCTAAGGAGCTGTTAAATATGGGTCCCATTAACTTAGTCACAAGGAATTCGTCTGAAAACGTGACGGAAGGATAATTCTGACATGCTCAGTGTAGATATTTTTGGAAAAGGAGAATCTCTCAGAAAACATGGCATGAGTTATGGTGTTCTGAGAAGAGATGGCAAATTCTTTGCTTTCGTATTTGATTTGAACGAGGAAAAATTTCGTCATCTGTCTTTTTTAATATTTATTACCATTATTTGAAAACTTTGTACGTGAAAGAGTGTGTTTTGGCCATGTAGGTTTGTGGTCGCGATTTATCTTTCAATAAAGTTGCTCCTTGATGAACTTAATGGAAGAGGACAATAAACCCAAGGAACGTTCTTGGAATACGAATAAGGAAAGTTTGCATGAATAGAATATGCGTTGTATTAATAATATGCATAATATTTATATATATACTAGTCACTGCTAGCCCGACTTTGCCCGTGCCCGTAGTGTTGGTTTGCTTCGTTAACCAACACCGCGAGCAACGCCGTGATGGAAGTTATTAATCTTGTGTAAAATTTTCCTTAGATTTCAAATCCGTTGAAATTTTTAATCGATCTTTAACGATTAAGATTCTACGAAAAAGAAATCAAAATGTTTTATATTTTTTTGCTCTTCATCGCTGAAATGGAGTAGGGCAGGAAAAATTTTCTGTTTTTATTTTTATTTTAACGCGTAGGGCAAAAAATGCAATATGTTTATTTTTGGAAAGCGAAAGTTCAAGTGACGTCACAATCTCTGGCTAAAATATAAAAGATTAAAAGAAAAACAAACGTATAAGGTAACTAGCTGGTGTAAAAGTTTTCGCAGATTTCAAATTCGATAAAATTTTAATTCCACCTTTAACGATCGCTGAGATAGAAAAATGTACTGAAGAACGCCAGTGATAACTTTGGTAATATATTTTGCTTCACTGTAATCCGTTTCGAAGGAAATCAAAATGAATGAATTTCGAAACAAACGAAGGTCATTCGAATGTGTTCTCTCTCATTCTAGACGGGAGTATGAAAAAAGTGGCATGGTTCCAGAGGCTGACGTGAGGGCGAGAAGTTTGAATTTTGATGTTCTTTCATTCCGCGGAAGAAGTATGAATGGAGAAAAAAAAATTATTACATTCATTTAAGAATGTTCTAGTTTGAATTTCAAAATTCGCCTCGACCCTAAAGATGCAAACAATTCGGTCTACCTGTGTGCCAAATCTCATTACTGTAAGTGCCATAGATTCGTCAGGACTTTGCGGCCAAGAAACAAACATTATTTATATTTTAAAATATTTTCTGTCCTTTTATAGGGGCTTTGTGATTTTCTCACTGTGCTAGGAGCCTGCTAGCTTTAGGCCGCTAATAAAATCCTAATGTTGTAATTTACCTTGGGTATTTCCCTTTTGTGACAGTATAGATTTCCTTGTGTGTGTATGTCCAATGCTTGACTTTGTATGCATTGTATTTGGTGCAGCATGGAACAATATGGCCTTCGGCGCAATGAAAAACAAAACCACTCTTCTTTTGTATTGTATTTATATTCTTAAGTTTCTATAATTAATGTAGTTTATACCAACTGTAAGTATTATAGGTGGCAATTAGCTCAGTGTGTCATAAAATTCAATGTTTCAAAGTTGGAGACCTCAAACGTATTGACCGAAGTGCATTAGGTATAGGTCCTAAAGCCAATGCTGACTTACAGGAGTTTGGGATCTGCATAAGTCAATATTCACAAACAAGCAAGACAGTACTTTCCATCCAAACGCTATATAAAATGCAATATCGTTAAAATTTACTTATTCATGGTTTGCCCTTTACTTCCTTTCTTTTTATTACTTTTAGCAACCACACATGCACCACCTTTATCACTCCTTTTCATGATTTTACTCTGATAAATTGTCCATGTTTCTTCAATGCAATTGTGTTGGCTTTTGATTGGTTAGTACCTCAAGAAAGGCATCCTGCGTGTTATGCGATTTGCAAACATGTGTTTTCAAGAATAATTATGCTTGAAGAACGCATTTATGGTACTTTTTTTATCGCTCAGAAGGTTGTTAAGAGAACGATGATCTGTTGTTAAATACAACATAAAAATTATCTGCAGTGCTTAATAGATGTAATAAAGGGTTATGCAAAAAACCTCATGTTCAAACAGAGCTACAATTAATTGCGCTATTTCAATACCATTATACAGTCTAGAAAAAATAATGACGATAGTTATTTTGACCCATTTTATTCGGAAATTTTTGATGTGCATATTCTCAATTATCATCGATAGTAGTTTAAATTTTGAAGTGATGCGAACCTATGTTATTTGGTTAGTACAATATTGACCGAGAGTATGTGTGTGCGTGGGAAATATACAATAAATGAAAGGTTTTATATGGTGTTTCATAACTCGCTATCTAATGAAGCATTTCAAAAATTTTACAAAGAGAAACGAAGCTAAAAAGTTGGTATAACTATAACTGTACCTTGGTAGAACAATGACCAATGTCCACATTCCCTGATTTGTCCACAAATCCCTTCAAGATGAAAAGTTATAGTGATAAACGAGCCTCTTATCATTCTGATAGCATATTGTGAAAGTATGAAAACAATGGAAATCAGAGTTTGTAAAACGCAAAAAAATAATAAAAAAAAAAAAATTGTCATTAGTAATAACCTTTAGCAGATCTTGATGGCGAGATATCTCGTCGAAAGCACTCGGAGTATTAAGAACTTAGCAAAATTGACATTGGCTCTTTTATATCAAGGTACAGATAAGCACAGTAGAACCTTTATAATCCAAGTTAATGTGGACAGACGCCACCTTTGACTATCAGAAACTCGGTTAGTAGAGACTTAGTAACCTAAAACAGCCTATACCAAGTACAGAAAAAAATTCGTGCACTCTATATGTTACTACTATACTTCTACGGAAAGATTCATGCAGCTAGAAGTAATATATAATAATCTATAATAGGACTTGCGTCAAATTATTTATTTATTGTGATAATTTTAGAATAAACATGAACGTGTTACGTACCTTTCAAACAATCTTGAAAAAGACCCTAAGGGTGTTCTCTTCTTCGCAAAACTTTCTCTCCTCTTTGAACAAAGCGCTCTACTTGTTGTAAAAGCTTCATTTCAAGCTTAAAAAACCTCGCTATCCAATTCAGCCTGGATAGCAGACACTCGAATAATCAATGTTCTACTGAAATAAAAAAAAAGATTTACTTTAGACATTTCATTGTTTTAATAGTTGAAACAAAGATAATGGAAACAATACGTGATGTATTTATGCATTTTTAATTATCTGATTGACGCTTAATTCTAAGCATATAAGTAATATAATAACTCGTAAATAAGTTCTGTGCTCAGATGGACAATTTTTTAAGTCATGAGTTAATTTTTCGCGATAGTAATTTTAAGATTCAAGATTCAACATGTGGTTTTGTGGTTTTTAACTTATTACAATTTTAAAACCTTTGTTTTTTCATAAACTGAAAGAGAAAGACTTACGACATTTTGCCACCTTCTAAACATTAACAAACCAGACTCCAGGATGGAACTTACTCAATGTTCTGGGAAAAGTGATTCATACCATTTTGCCATCCGAGCACAGAGTTACTTGTAGGAATATTTTTCTTATTTGAGAATTTTATCTTTACATAATTTGTTTTAATATTTGGAAGCAACTAAGTTTTTATTTTTTATTCACGTTCATTAAAACTGACAAAAAATTACAAATCAATATAGATATGTATCTGAAGATTTAATCTTTTAACCTAGAGACAACCTATTAAATTGGATAATGGTTGTTACGTATAACGAAAAGGCAAAAAATAGTTGTACAAGAACTTTTAAATGAATTAAAGCTGTAGGACTACTGTTCTTTTAACGCCCCTATTAAGGACAATTCGAAGTAAATTTTAGGGGTGAAAATGTATTTTATAATTTGATGTATTATTTCATATTAAAAATAGTTAATTATTTAAAACTAAAAACCATATTAATAGATTCGGTCAGCGATTCCCAAACTGTTCTCTACTTAAAATACTCCAATATTTTCACTGAAATAACACTTTAGAATCATAAATGTGGGGTCCAGTTTTGATTCCAAAAATTGTGTAGATGTGCTACGAACTAGCTTATTTATTTGATGATACGATTGTTTAAAATCGTACTTATTTATAATTACCTCTATATATTTCATAAAAGCACGTGTCATAAAAGAATCAACGTTATTTTGTTGTTGTCGAAGGGTAGCAACGGATATAAACAATATAAAATAGACTGACGTCAAGGGTAAGTAGGTAGTTAATTAACGTCACACTGGAGCAAAACAACGGGATATTGGGGACGGTCCGCGATCAATCTCAAAGGGAATGATCCGAAGAGAACACATAATTTTGATTCACGGTCAGATTACGAGGTTAATACCTGAACTGGCATCCCACTCTCCAAACTTCCACACCAAGCCAATGTGAGGACATATGAAGGCATGATAGATTCAACGTTCATCAGCTCCGTGTGTATGACGTGCTTTGACTGAACCGAGTGACTGTTATGGGATTGATTTGACAATTTTTCCGCTTTGTTAAAATATGTTTGATTTGTGTGTGACTATAGAGCCACAAAGTATTGCTAGAACTGTACGTTAGAACTCACCACCCTATAGAAATTTTAGAGAAGTCTTTACAGAAAGCAATGAAAAATCTGGTATGTAGATATCACCACAGAACAGAAAGTGTCAGTGAAAATAGGTTTAGGATCAAGGAATGTCAAATCGCCTTTGAAATGGAAGTAGATGTTTTGAACTTTACTCCGATAACATTACTGAGGTGTTCTTTGTCCCATGGATGCTATTGGAAATAAGAATTAACACCAGTATGAGTATACAAATATATTATTACATTATTTGGGATAATTTTGCTTCATTTAGAGGTATGAAATCCATTGGTGTGAATAGGGATGCTTATATTCATTATAAATGGTTGAACAAGATGTGAAATGTGAGAAACGACGCTTTGCCATCAATAGATATAAGCAACTAAAAAGTTTAGAGAAGATGCTATGCTCAGGTGGTCTGTTAGTCCTTTCTTAAACTGCCTGATATTTCAAAATGCCTGGTTTAAAAAAAATTTAAACCTGACTACCCTAACCTCTCTAACGGAACATTGTAAGTTTTAGTTAGGTCTATGTTATGACTTTGGGAGTCGGGTTCAAATCCTTACAAAATGAGAACGCCGTGAACCGAAAAAGTTCAGGGAACTACTGGTATAAACAAAAAGTTCAACTGCTATCTTGCCATCCACCAAACAGATTCCTCAGTATTCTGCGGTCCCGTGTTAGAGAAGGTAAACTCAACCTTTTAAAGATTGCTTCCCCTGAAATCGTTCAACGCTCCGATTCCCTGAAAACAGTCCTCGTGTGCCGTCCGAACTTGAAAACAAGTTACAAGCTGTGTTGAAATGTTAGGAATGTATTTGGAAGTGCGTTTACAATCGTCGATGAAACTGAGCAATAATTATACACTAGGATTGTGAAACAGTGTCGTCAATATGACCTCAGATAAAACCTGATCTTGCAAATTTCACAGAATAAGAATCTAGTTGCAAAAAACCGTTGTGTGGATAACTTTGACAAAATATAATTTCGCCCTTTTTATATCCACATTTTTAAAACAAACAGTGAGAATTTTATATGTCTATAAATAAATATAAATTTATCAATGAGATGTTGCTTTTCTTTGAGACTTTTCATTTGTAAAAGGGCCATGATAGATTCGCAGATTGGCAACCGAAGGGTCGCAAGTTCGAAACTCTAC
Organism: Metellina segmentata; assembly: GCA_947359465.1. Taxonomy (NCBI): domain Eukaryota; kingdom Metazoa; phylum Arthropoda; class Arachnida; order Araneae; family Tetragnathidae; genus Metellina; species Metellina segmentata. Next base: position 71,872,539 of record OX375875.1, on the reverse strand, counting down.
CCAACTTAAGACCGTAGTGTACATTGGACTAGTGCACGTTAAATCTATCGTGGTCTCAAATACCCTCACGTTGATGTAGTGTGGAAGTTTGGAGTGCGGGGTGTTGACTTAGTCATGTGACCATGGTTCAAAATTGTGTGGTATTGTCCTCTGTTCTTGCCCTCAGGGATTAATTCTGGACCGTTGTCCTGTGTGGTTGCTAGAGTAGGACACAAATTCAACTACCTACAAACCTGATTAACAAAAAATGCATTGATTTTTTTTTGTATTTGTATTTAAGCCCATATTGATTGGTATGATAAATAATATCAATAAAAACAACTTCAAAAATGACTTAAATCCTTGATACTTGTAAAATACGTTTTGCTTGTATTTAGCAGTCTGAAAAATCTTATATTTCGAAAACTCAACAGGGCAATAAATGAACAGGTCATTCTAAATAATGAAATTATTACCCTATGGCATATTGTTACAGCTAACAACAGTAACTTGAACAATCAGTAAAATATAATGTGCACGTTACCATGACAGAGTAAGGAGAGCAATACCAAGAATTCTGCTTGGGAAAACGTCATCTTTCTTAAGAAGCTGTTATGAAGTTTTATAATATGTTAAATTGTACAACAATACAGATACCTTAAAAAAATATAAATGTGTTCAAAATATTTAAATTCAGTTCTTCAATATATTTTTTGTCTTTGCCAGAGGGGCACTATTTTTTATTGACAAAGGCTTGCGTTTCACTCGAACAAAGTAATAAAATTGTCGCTTTTCTAAATAACATATATCACCGGGCAACTTTTGTTTTATTTTAGATTTTCGATAGGTGTGTTTACAAAGTGGTTAAAGGTTCAGATTTTATAAACGAGTTATTGTAACTTTAGATTATTCCAAGGCTAGAGGGATCAGACTTGATGATGTAGACCAGTATTAATGTCGATAGTTGAGATCTTTTAGGTTGCATAAGGATCTCATTTTCCACTATTTTCTTCATACTATTTTAGTAATCATTAATTCCATATAAAAGTTTTTTAATTATGTCTAAAAACACTGTTTTCCTTTGATTTTCGTCTTTTTATTCAAAACTAGAGGGGACTACCAAGCTATAAATGTGAATCTACAAAATAATTCAATTTGCGTAAGTGTCCCATTCTTAAACTAATAGACACAGTTACTAATTCAATTACATTTTTTAATTTAATCAAAAATCACTATTTTTGTGATTTTGTAGAAATTATTTAAATTTTGAGTCAGATCTACGTAAGCCACAGTCTAACTTTGCCATACTATGACTAATTCAATTTTCAAAACATATTTTTCGTCCACCCTATTGGTCAGTTACCCTGGTATAATGTACGATGAGGTCTCGTCGATTTTGTAGTTAGTTCTATACTTAAACATTAAAAACCGATTAGTTTGGCTTATAACATAAATAATCCTCTGCTTGCGACTTAAAAACAATATTTCGCCTCAAGAATTCCAGCTATCTATACTCGATTCCGAGCTTGTATTAATTATTGTTAGCCCACACATAGGACATTAAACGCCCAGTCTGGGAGAAAGCAACCGCAGATGGCGCCTGCAATCTCATTGTTTATTTGCTAATCATTACCTCTCGAACCATCAACACAGTGTGCACTGCTTTTTAATAACCTATTTATTGATGTTTACAACTATTTATGCTTTCGTTTTGTGGGCAGAAGGAAAACACGAGGCGTTCATCACATAAGTTACAAGCACGGTGTATAGCACCCAACTTGGACGTCAGCGCTCCCCTTTCATCACTCGCCGTGAAATAGGCTCGAAAGCGGTCGCAAACCTATCATTTTCTGTCCAATAAATGCGAAATAATACGAGTGGAAAGAAACATCGATGAGGTTAGATCACGCCCTGGATGGAATGCAATTACTAGCATCAATAATATCGAATATGATTGAAAGCGCGAATTTCGCTGAGATCATGAATTTCTATGGAAATCGGAACCGCATCTGTTGTTCTTTATGGGAAGTGTAATGAGGTAGCAGGTTGCGCATGCATAAACTTCTCGTGCCTTTTCTATTTTCAAGGGATTTTGCATTGGACGAGAGGCATGAGCGTAGCATTGACGGGGAATATAATGCCGACAAATTAGTATTCACTTTGTATTCACGCTACTTATGTTCGCGGAATGGCACATCGGATGTCTTATCTGATGATCTACAATTTAGTACATAACTTTCTTTTATGTCTCGCATAATTTACTAGCTAGCGGCGCTAATTTCCGATTTTTTACCTGCAAGTGATCTCATCTTTAAGCACAGAGACATTTTTCTATACCTGTACATCACTTTTTCATGGTTATAGCCTAACGAAAAATTTCTATAGAACTCTATACACATTTGTATAGAATTACGTAAAAATTTGTATAGGATGTGGTTTATAGAATTCTATAGGAATCATGGCCCATTTTCTTAAGCTCAAAAAAGTAACCTCTATGGAAAATGTAGAAAACTGAAGAAATCGCTTCAGAAGTTCATTTTTTTTTCAGGGTATTTTAATTTTTATAGAACTTCTCTATTTAATTCTATAGAAATACATTTTATAGAATCAGAGTTCGCTTTCTCAAAAGAATCTCTATAGAACGTTTTTATATAGAAACGAAATTTCTGTTTTCTATATAGAAATCAACAGAAATCTATAGATCTCTGTAAAATGTTTCCTAGCTATCTCTGTGTTGGCATGATGTGGAAGTTTGGAGAGTGGGGTACCAGCTCATGTATTCACCTCGTCATCTGACAGTGGTTCAAAATTACGAGATGTTGTTCTCCGATCATTTTCATCGAGACTGATCCCGGTCCTCTGCCAATAGCCCATTGTGTTGCTCCAGTGTGACGTTAATTATTTACCTACCCTCCTATTAAAATTATGTGTGAAAAGGTAGGTCGATTGTCCTTAAATACCAAATAAATATTTAAGCAGCGCTGTTTTCCAAAATATATATTTAAAGATTGAGTTTCAATATGTATGTGTGGAACAAACATGCATTCTCTAAACATTTTTTTTTAATGGCGGGCACATTTGACCGAAGTCATTGGCCACTACAAGGCCGGAAGTGATGGCCACTTGTGAAGGAGCACCCAGTGGGAGGACCATCATTGCTCCTAACAATTACTTCGTAATTTTGCACCATGTTCAGATGACGAAGCAACACCTGAGCTGGTATACTCTTACAAACATCCATGCCCGAACCCGGATTCGAACCGGGGACCTTCCGATCCAAAGGCTAACACCTTAACCACTATACCGGTTGGTCGGCATTCTCTAAACATAAGAAGAGTAAAATACAACAAATACAAACTTGAAAATTCACCAACAGAAACTATTCAGATGATTCATAACGTTTTCAAGCCCAATGAAATGTTTGCAGCGCATCATCAAATCATCCAGGTGGCTCAACCCAGATTAGGCTCCCTGCTACTACTGACTTTTCTAAAAGCTAAAATCACTTAGGAAAGTATAGAGATTGCAGATAGTGGATGCTATTCAGCAAAATACGAAGAAGCTAGCAATGGCAATTGAAACAATGGACTTTGAAGAGTTTAGAAAAGTGGAAAAGACATTGAGAGAAGTGTGTGAGGCCCCAATATGTTTTTTTTTTGAAGGAGACTAGGTGTCATGCCATGTACCGTGTTTCATATTACATTATTGGATACTTTATGGACAGAACTCGTATACAGCAAAAACTATTAATTGGAATTTAGTCAAATTTTCAGCATGTCTTAATGAGTCCATGTAAAAAAAATTTAAGGCAAGCAATTTGTTTAAAAATCAATACCAGAAAGCGTGTATCGGTTTGTATAGTATCAATGATGCAATTAATTTAGTTCGCCATAATTTTTATCACTATTTAAACAATATCCTCACACGTTTTCCATTCTCATTTTGTCTTTTACAAAAAATGAAGTTTAATTTACGAGAACGCGTGTTACTGCTGAAATTGTTGGACTAAAACGCGAATTCAGATCCAGAAGCTTTGCAGAGATTAAGGTTGTTGAAAGGTCTTCTAAAATATCCAATTTTTGTGAATTGGTTAACAAATCTGTAAATCTGAAGAAACAGATTCGTTTAAAGTGAAACCCGGAAATGGACGAAAGCGTTGCCACACAGGTGGTGGTTAAAGATGTTGCCACCGAAGTGGAAAAGAACAAGATATCAAATGCCCGTGTTTGGACATTACTGAAAATTTGATAACACTTCGTTAAGTAGTTTTTGCAGTGGAGTCTGTTCAGAATAAACGAACTTTTGTAAAACGCTCTCTGTATTTTAAAATTTGTCTTTAATGTTGTGTACACAAGCGTAAAACTGCCGGGCTCTAGTATCAAAACAGTTCCAATCCTTGATAAAACAGAACCAAACAGCTAGGAACTTAACTTTTCACATTTTAAAGAAACAGTATCGAAGTTTGGGAACTTTATTTTTCGAAGATAAACAAATAAACTACCGAAATAAAGTAGTCAACTTTCAGTTTCTTACTTAAGTATCGATTTAGTTATTGAGTGGTTCAATGACTGTTTTACTTATGGACTATATACAGCCTCACCTGTCCTGTATTTGGATAATCAAGAGAAAGCTGAAAAATATGTTTACTTGAATACACATTTCCGCTTGTTTGTGCTTTAAATGTTTCAAAATTAAAGTATATGTTTATTTGAACATTTCTTTAAACATTCATTGCATCCATGTTGTGTAAAGACTTAGCTGCAAACAAAATCTGATATCGTTTCCCTATCTTCTGCTTCTTACAACTGCTTTATTAATGTTTTTGATGTCTCAAGTGTGTGTCTCAAATCTGTTACCAACCGTCCATGTAAATTCTAGTAACAAATGTCCCGTTATGACCAGAATTAGTAGACCCACGTTAAGATTTCTAAATTCCTATCGATTAATAGCCAAGTATCATCAAGCGTATCTTATTTCAATCAGTTTATTACGAATAGATTTCAAACCTCTAAATAGAATAAAAATCATACACAAATACGTAACAGCTTTTCATTTTCTTTTACTGGTCTTAAAAACTTCCAATACAGTCTAAGGCAAAAAGCACACCTCATTCATATTACCCTAATTAAATTAAGCGTCTACTTCATTTTCATCCTATTAGGCATTTTAGTTCCTCTAAAAGTTACTTATGTATACCTAGTCTAGTTTGTATTTTTTTTGCGCTGATTTCTATTTCCAGACTGCTTTCTCTAAAGAGACTGCCGAAGAATTTCACTAGAGTGGTGAGTTCGACCGTGTAGTTTTAACAAGTTAGGCCCATATCCCTTAGCACTAATATTTAAACTAAGAAAAAATAGCGAACGAATCCTCTAACGGTCGATTTCATATTGCTGCTTGCATTCGTTGTTACCAGAAGACAACAATGAAATAACGTTTATTTCTGTGCTAGTGCTATATCAATTAGAGTCTTAAATAATACATCAAAATAGAACAGTATTTAACCATAAAAATCTAATTTTCGAGACACGTTGAAATGCGCACATGATAAAGATGTGCAGATACTTGATACATAGGGTTCACACTTATCACAACATCCCGAAAAAAGTGGCACATCTAAAAAAGTAAATTGTAAGGGTTTGTCGTATTTTGCCACTCCCCTAACTAAACATTTGCAGCACGATTTGATTTCTACAGTTTATTTTATGGTTCTGTAGAATTCTTCGTTCGTCAAAATCATTAGATTCCATTTTTAGATGCTTCACGATTTTGTAAAAGCATTGTCGACAGCAAACAAACTGATTCAAAATTATAGAGATATAAGTTTCTTAGTTTTTCTCGACCAGAATGGGGTGATATTTGGACTAATAAAGTGTTCGTGTCCGATAAATTATTTTTATTTTGCACGCACATGGAGGTTAAATTTCGTGAAAAACAGTAAGTAAAGCTCAGAGAGTAGAATTTTTCTTTCTTCATTTTTTCCTCAGAACTATGTTTTTTGAATTAGTGGGCCTGATTTATAAGCCGATGATATATATATATATATATATATATATATATATACCGACTAATATTTCTCTTTATAATTCTGTACCTTGGTAGTCAAAGGGTCATTGTCCGAATTCACTGTTTTGAGTGATGTCACACAAATCACTTCCAAGGTAATGAAAGTTATACTAAAAAAAGTGCCAATCTCTTCCTGTCAATACTCTACGAAAGAATCAAAACGTTGGTAAGTATTTTTTTAGTCTGTATACATACATATAGAAATACAGTGTTTGTGCATTGGATATTTTCGCCCCATTTCAAGTTATTTATCCGTTTTGGGTCATTCTTAAAAAAATGTGATTTCCGCGTTTGATGTTTGTATGCGTATGCCACACGACGTATGCGTACACTTACGGGTGAGCGGAGGTGTGACCGGCGGATGAGATGATAAGCGCACGAGGCGTTTTCCGCGATTCGAGTTCGCGACATTCGCTGTGTATCTCGTAAGAGTTGGGTAAATTTTATAAGCTGTCAGGTAAAATGAGAAGCCACGAACGTATGAATGACGGAATGAGATGGAGAATCGTCGGTAGATTATCACAAGTGCAGGTGGCAACAGAGTTCGATGTAACGTCAGTGTCGTCTGGAATGTGTGGAAACAGTTTCAGGACACTGGATCGTCGGACATGTCGAGAAGACCTGGCTAAGGTCGTAGAAGAGTCACGACGATCAATGAGCATCGTTATTTAGCACTTTCAACGCGGCGCCACCGGACGTTACAGCTTTACAGCTCTCACGTGAGTTGCATGTTACCACTGGAGCCCAAGTTTCACGGCTTATTGTTGCCCGAAGGTTTCATGAAAAAGGGCTTCATGCCAGAAGACCCGCTCTTTGAATACCACACACTACAGCACACAAGAGAGCGTGTTTAGCATGGTGCAGACGACATCAGCCTTGAACCAAACTTCAGTGGAGCATCGGGCTCTTCACAAATAAGCCGAGATTCAGCCCGGACATTTATTCTAGACGTACTCTCATCTGGAGAGAGCCTGGGAACCAACACCATTCCTCCCACATCAGGGAAATGGACCACTATGGTAATGGAGGTGTCATGGTCTGGGCAGGCATTACGTTGGACGGCACAAGTGTTTAACAGAGGGTCCCTGACTGCTATGAAGTATTGGTTCTTGGTTCCTGTTCATGGATGACAACCACTTGTTCTCATTGGGCTCACCTGGTTGACGTTTATCTGGAAAGTGAGAATATTTGGCGTATGGATTGGCCAGTCAGATCTGACCAAAACCCTATAGAACATGTTTAAGACGCTCTTGGGAGGGCAGTTGTATCTCTCCATCCACCTCCGAGAGCCCTCCCGGAGTTGAAAACTGAGTTGATGCAGGAGTGGGACCGACTGCCACGCGGATTCCTCAACTGCCTCGTGTCCAGTATGCCGTCGCGCTGTGCGACGTGTCTGACTGTGAGAGGGGACCATACTTCATATAAGACTCATTTTCAGTTCGATCTCGGAACGTGGATTTTGGACATTCCTGCACTGATGAGCTTTACCGACAATCCTGCATGCGTACCATGATTTTTGTATGGTACATCTCTTTCTGTTATAACAGTGTATTCGTAACAAATTTTATTAAAATATGTCCACCAGTTTTTCAGAAATTTGATATAAAGTGTAAATTTTCTTAATTTTGCACACGAGCGTACTTACATTTATTCAGTGACTGAACTTCATTACGCGTGCGTCAGTCTGTCCTATCGTCTTATGTCCGTTTTTGTGTACGTGGGTTTGTGTAAATTTTTCAATACATAGTTTAAGAAAATGCTACTTTTTTTTACAAAAGATATATAATCTTAGAGATTGCATTATTTTAATTTCCTTTGTTTACATATTTAAGCGTTTCACGCTAAAATAGCTGAATAACTATACTTAATTCAACCGTAATTTGGCAGTTTGGGAGAAGCTGGGATGTAAATATAGCAGTGATTACTCAGATTATTTTTACAGTACTGCTGAAAAAGCAATCATTTTCCCATAAACTAGTTTCACGGAATTTAAATTATAATTCATTTTTATGGGTGGCGTACATTTTGACCAACTTTCTTCAAAAGCCCTTGGTTGGAGAATTGCATTTTATGAAAGAAACTAAATCCTACTGTACAAAACTTTTGAACTAAGACCTGATAGCAAATTGAATTTATTCAATTTTAAAGTCCTGATATAGATTGCTTTTGCAAAAGAGTTTTATACGCATCAAAAAATCATGCATTTCTTTTCCATGTTTCAAATAAAATGACTTAGTTTTATTGAAAGCTGCGCTCAGTAGGCAAGTAAGACTCATTCTCATTCTAAATAGGCGTGCAAGGTTTTCATTCAAAACTAAATCTGAATTGAAAAATGTGCTTCATTGTGAAGGGCTGGCGTTACGAAACAAAAAAAAATCGTGTTCGTTGACCACGTGCACTAATATTATTTATATTCTGTTTTCGTTCGGAATTATTTTAAAAATTTCATGTAGTGTTCTTCCTTTAGTTGTAGGTTGTGGAAACTAAGCTATATCACGATATAAAATGGAATCACGAATATCTCTTGGGAGAGACTTTTTTCTCCAACTTCAGTTTTATTACGCTCTGTTCTATGTGGTTCTAAATTTAATAAATATAATTTTTTATAAATTGTAGTGCCTATTTATTTCACATAACAACCCCATAAAGGATGAGATTTAGAAAAAAAAATTAAATGGAACTCAAAAATATAAATTAGGCCTTTGAAATAGTAAAAATTCTTTATTTTAGTTATGGGTCAGGAACACCTTCTTTGCGAGCAGAAGCTGTTAGAAATTTGTTGAAAACAGCAATTTTATTTTTCAAGAGTGGATAGAAAACGCTATCAAATCGGAGCAATAATTTTTTGAAAAATGCTAATAGGTTACCTTTTTTGCTTTGTCTGTGATGAAGACATTTTATTTTAAAACGAGTTCTTTTGTAATTGTATGTGCGACTAAATGAAGTTTTCCAGAAATAATATATTCGCTTTACATAAAATACAATTAGCAAAGTATATGTTATAAAATTATTTTGTTATCCTTCTTTTAAAGGTGGTGAAATTCAACAGTATCGTATGATTGATGAAAGAGCGACACGTTAGAAACTATTGGTAGGAAAACTGTGAATGTTAAAGCATTCTCTGTAGATTTGTCAATTTTACGAATAAAATTACTGCAATTTTATTTGAAACTAACTGACAAAGGGTTATTAATTCCTAATCCCCCAACCCCCTCAAAATCGACTTTCGTAGTAATGCACTTTCGTAGTTTTGTCATACAAGAGTGGTGAGATGCATGTCAAATGAATGGATAGGCATGTAATGGATTTGTGTCAAAAGCGACAGTTAAATTACATTGGCAATTTTCTACGAAAGAGAAAAGTGATTATCCTTGTCACCTTTTTAATCTATCGATACCCAATTCAACCCGAATAAGGTTGAGTAAATCTGAAAAAAAATACAAATAATGAAAATTTCTAAATCAACTGCTACTAAAAATGTGCAAAATATCCATTGTCCCTTTTTCTTACAAGGTGCAAATATTTTTAAAATCCAATTAACTTTTATTTATTTTTACTTGTTGATAGTTTTCTATTAATTACTAACTAATCTATAAATTTGCTACTTATTCGACTCACTGATATAGCCTATTCTAGGGACTTGAAACATAAGAACTATATAATTCTATAATTCACCAGCATGCTAAAAGCAAAAAAAGCTTTTCAGTTGTTGCCTGGTGGGTTAGCCATCGTTGTCTTCTATCAGATAGCGCATACCAAACATTTAAAATATATCAGCAACTGCCATTAGAGCAATAAACATAAATCGTCAAAGCACTTTTCCCAGGAACGTAAAATGCGACGAGTATTCCGTATTGTGAGAAAATCCCATAAAAGTAAGAAAGCGAACTTCCTAAGAGTAGTTCTAAAGATCCGATTTCGAGCAAGTGAGCACGTCCGGACCGTCATAAAATCAACAAAGCACGTTGGCGAAAGTATTATAATAGGTTTTAAACATGTTTATTTAGTTTTTAAGAGCTTTTTTGCTTGTCAGCTCAGAATAACTCTGCTTAAAAATTCCTCAAGTGGCATTTCTTCACCTGAATGCATAAATGCGATTGGTCTGTCTCACTTGCACGTTCTCCATAACCTCCACATTGAATGAGGTTTTCGTCACGTAACATCAAACTGTAAGATAATGTCACTAGAACAGTGCTATTGGTCCACTGCAAGCAAATTTCTACATTATTTAACCATACTGGTGGTTGTCTCGACGAGGTATCTCGTCATTTACCAAAATGACCATGTCTTGACGTACGAGATGTCTCGTTAATATAAAAAACTAACCGAATTTTGATCGAGATGTGTCGTCATTAGTAAATTTGGACAGGTCTTGATCGACGAGATATCTCGTCAAAACCACTTGGAGAGTTAACCCCTTGGGTACAGATTTATTTGAAAAAGTAGTTCGATTACCGTTTGCACATTAGTTACTGTTATATTTTCGTAGCATCGTCTGTCTACTAATTACTGTTATAATTTCGCATCATCGCTTGCACACTAGTTACTGTTACATTTTTGCATAATTTCGTTTGATAAGAATGGCAACAGTATGAGAGAGATCGCACAGCTTCTGATCTTCGCGTTCATTCCAAAAAAGAATGTCTGATAACGCAACCGTGTAAATATTTCTATGAATGGAGTCTGATTAAATAAAGTGTATTTTTATAGAGAACGATTGAATAATTTGATTTAAGGAGAGTCTCGTAACACCAATCACTCTTACCATGATCTAGAATTTACATGTTTAATTTTGTCCTAGTTTGAATTACGAATTAGACTCGTCATCCATAACTTAGGCAAAACAATTGGATGACGAGTCTCAGTCGTCAAATGTACTTAAGGGGTTAATAATTTTATCATTATTTTGTAAGAAGAGTCGGAACAAAGATTATGTTAATTTGCTAATTTATCTAACTTTTTTCTCGGAATATGTGAGGAATTTTCACTGTCACCAAACAAACCAAGACGGTCTATGAAGATTTTAAACAGAACGAGGTCAATACAAAGGATAGGATTGTAATTAGAGGACAACGCCTCGTTATTTTGAACTAGTGTCAGATTACGAGGTCAACACCTGATCGCAGGTTAGATTACTACAGTTTACCCTGGATGTATTTCTCTCTTTTGTGTAAATAAAACTTTCCTTGTGTTTTCATTACTTGGCGTTGTCTGGTGTACCTCGGCAAAATGTCAAAATATGGTATTTTGTGGCATAAAAACCCATATAGATAAACTAATAGCCCATGCATAATAAGAAATAAACAAAATGTTTATTACTAGTACAGTTTTTTTATGATAATAGAAATAATGTGGAGCTGTTCGCGTTGAATTGGTTAATTGTACACTGAAAAATTGATCAGAATTATCATCTTTCATAGAAAAATACAACTATCGAAATAACTACAAAATGACACTCAATATATTTTGGAAGTATGGCACTCTTGTATCAGGTCGATACTTCCTAATTCCACATAATTGAGGAAATGATGACAAATTAGTTTGTCACGATATCATGATTAATTTCGTTTGAAGCAAAAATATTTTTCATTAAAAATGTCATTTAATTGTACGTGAAATAACTAAGATCCTGTACTTTTTCAGCAAAATTCTAACAAGTAACTACAAATTGCATAAAAATAGCTTCAATGCGTAAATTAGACAACCTTCTGTGTACAACGAAAAAATTTTAATTTTTCAAAAGTCACTGAAAGCCGAAATTTTCTAACACGGCATTCAAAGATCGCGAACATACTTTTAAAATATGTCCTAGTTCGAACTTACGTGCCGTTAAAATAGAATTCTTATAGCATTTTGTTTTCAATTCAGGATTGTTTCTGAATTGAAACTACGTACCTGTTCAGAATGTCGATATTAATTCACTATTAGGTATGCTTTAAAGAAAAAGAAATAATCTAATTTGAAGAATGAAAAAAAAAATTGTAAGTTCTAAATATCTAATAATTTTGTAAGGTAAACATAGATCAAAATAAAAATTAAATTAATAAAAATATTTAATTTAAATAGTTGTTATCACAATTTTCAGAAACCATATGAAGTCTAATTTTTCGCATTTAAGAAAAATGGACGCAGAAACCACATAAGTCAATGATTGATATGGTTTCTGAACCCCAACACATCTTATGACCCTATATTTACTAACTGAAGCCACAGATGAATATGATTTCTTCACACATTACGTGGCGAACCTAGACAAGCCCATTTGTGCAATAAAGCCAGTTTCCATAATTTATGGACTTTTATGAGTACCGATTGAATTGCGGAAGTCTATTTGTACAAATGAACTCCCCCAAGGTCATCTGCCTTCTCATTTAAGAATCTTAGGAATCAGTAAACATAGACAGACAACTTTCCTCTTACCTTCATTTTTGATCGTAGCTAATCGTTACCTAAAACAATACTTACTGCTCCTATGAATAACAAATAGAGGAATAGCTATAACTTATGATAAGATATCAGACTTACTTTAAAAGGTTTTGTGCTGTATAATTATTTTCATCAGAACTCTACAATTCCATGCATTTAACTTAGCATTTTCGAGAAAAGTTGGTCGAAAAATGTAGGCATGTGAAGAAATGGACGAGTGAATTTTGCGATAGTGCACAAAATAAAGAGTTCCATAAAATGTAACTCCAGAATAATTTATTTGCGATATTAAATAGTGGAATGCATATTTTCAGTATCAATCCAACTTATCTAATAGAATAAAAATCCCAATAATTGAAAAGAAAACGTAGAATTTTGAATAAGGAAAGATATGAGCAACGTGTCCAACCAACACGTCGAACTCTAAAATACTTGATAAGAGCAAGAGCATTTTTTTAACAGAAATGTCTGTTGATTTACCTTAGAGAGAAGGCAATTGAGTCACGTGGTTTTGGATTAGTCTATTACTTAAATTAGAGGATTGGAGGTAACATAAACAAATCCTTCCACACAATTAGCGTCTTTAACGCGGATGCTGATTCTAAATTTATCCTTCGGTGCCGAAAATGATAGCAATGATAGCATTGATAGAAATGATAGCTTTCGGCAAGGGGAAACACCCGCGGCATTCCCATTCATTCTTTTGCGTATGGAAACCCTTTCCTAACGTGCTTTTCACACCTATTCGGAAATCAACTGACCCGTTTGACTTCTTTTTTTTTCCCGGGAACAGCACTACAGCAGCAATATTTCACAGGCTGAAGGCAGATAATATCAGAGGAATCGTAATTCTAATTTAAAAATCAAGCATCAAATCTATCGTTGCCAGATACCAAGCAGAAAACCTACACTTTCATTATCAGTGGGTTTGTCGCTTGTTTTTTCGCATTAAATACTCAATTCCTTATAAAACGGTGCACAAAGCAAAATTTTCAAAATTCATCAAGACAAAAAAAAATTTCCTGAAACATTTCAAAATTTGCTAAGATTAAAAAGTCTCCTCTCATATTATTCGTCACAAAAATATTTGAAAAATATTTTTATTTCTGAAATCAATGAATTTAACCCAAAGTGTTAGAATTTAAATTATGTGCGAATAATTTTGATGGAAATATTGTTTTTCTAACAATATTGATAAAGTAATTTGATTTTCATTCGCAATCGTATAAATTCTTATTGATATTCATATTGAGGGATTTCCATTTTTCTAGACTTGTCTGCACAACTCTTGTCTTGTATTACAGATTCTCAAGTTCTTCAGATAATAGTCATTAGTCTAAACATTACATCAAGAGGAAATCTTTAAAAGAGCATCTACTCATTTTTAATGGTCTGACTGGTTCTTGTTTTCTGAGTATTTACATTAGAAAAAGGCTTGGAAAGTGAATTCCGAAGGGGTTTCGGGAAACAATTGCACCTTGAATTATGGTAAATACAAACTAAGCCATTAAGGTCATTGGACATGAGGACAACAGAACCCCGAGAGAAAAGAAATATATGATCAAATGTCTCGAAATATAAGTTCTTGTACATAAAAGAACAAGCCAAATGTGCTATGTTTATGATCTGTTCGTATTCGACTTCATTTGATGCGTCATTTTAGATTCCAAGTCTATGATTGGGATTAGTAGATGAAAACTGTAATTGGGATGGAATAATTTCAAACATTAACTCCATAAGATGTAAATAGGTTCCGATTAATCTTTCAGATTGGAATCAGAACAAAAATGCTTACAAATGGCAACTCATCAGCTAGGGGCATTCTTCTACCTCATGTGGGATATAAGGATTCATAATTAAGGTATTAATTATGTAATATTTTAAAGAAGTAAGCAATATATTTGAGTTTTGTTTATTTTATTTTCCTGCTTTGCTTCGATATAAGCTTGGATTACAAAATTCTTAGTTAGAATAAAAAATGATAAAAATGAAAACTACCGAGGCTAATGTCAAAAGAGTTTCATAATTCGTTTAGGATCCTGATGTTAGCTCTATTTGAAAACAATACTAGAAGGATTTAGTTAGTTTTATTGTTTAACTAATAAGAGGTTCCAATTACATCTCGTGTAGCAAAACCAACCGTGGAGTAACAAATAAACAGACAAATTAAAAGTTTTCATCTCCAAACAGGCAAATTTAATTTTTTAAGGCATTGCAGATATCACTCATCTATATTGAAGATAATATTACTTCTATTTACAATGTGTTATACACGAATTAAGTCAAATAATCTGAACAGAAGTGCTGATAAAACGCTGATTTTAATCAAACACAGGAAAGAAATAACTGAATTTTCTTCATTTTGTCTAAAAGGGGTGTTTGGCTCAGTTTGACCAAATCTAGCTCCTTGCTCCGTAAAAACCAACCTTACCAACCAACTAACCTATATGTGAATTTGCCTGCTTATGAATGAAAGTTCTTAAATGTAGTTCCTATGATTTATATCAGTAAACTTCTAGCTGTGTTATTACTGTTACCACATACCGAAAAGGCAAAAGTATTAAGTCTTTATTTTAAAATTTTAAATGCATTACGATATCAATATTATTCTGCACTCGGTATCAAGTGATACAAGAACAACATATTTCCATGTAAAAGTTGTGTAAAAAGTGTTGGAGAAATTTAAAATAAAATTATTATTACCGTGATCTACAAATCAGTACACTTATTGGATTTATAATAGTTTACATTGCGTACTCGTATAATAATTTTGTTTACTCTTCATTGGAAAATTTAAGGATGTCATTGACTCCATCCCAACATCCTTCCGCTGAAAGTGTTTAGTAAGTACTACATGCGGTTAAAATACAAAAACACTGATAACACTATTTTTATTTTCCCTGAATGGCAGCATGCTTTAGAGACAGTAATAACATTTGAGAATGTTCGGAAATAGAAAATGAACCAACACTTGCGTGCTTTGCGTATCCAAACAAGTCAATGGTATAGTAGCGCTTTGATGGTGGGTGGTCTTCACTATAAATCCTTCCAAGTAATTTCCATTAGGTAGTAAAATCCGATTTTAGGAATTGTTAAGTCCTGAGTGTTCTGTAATTCTGCGAAATGGTAGAGTCATCTATAGAACATTAAATGCTTGGTTTTTAAAAGACGGAAGCTCACGTTCCTATTCGAATTTTAAAGATTAAAGTTTTTTTTAAAGATAGGTATCATATGAGTTATTAACAGGTTCTTATATATTTAATTACAAGTATTTTCAGACATAAAACTTCAGAATTTGCATGACGTTCGACATTGATGTGAGTTTAGGGTGTAAAATTTCTGTTCTGCATGAGAAACTTCAATCAACTTCAACTAACAATTGACAAATTTTTCAATAAAAAATTTCAATTATAAAAATATATGAGAGGAATTTCCTGTGAAGTTAAACGTAGGTAGCAGTAGTGTTTCTGCGGTGGAAAGCATTTACTGTACAGATTTCGAACGTGAGGTCACTTGACTTGTTTCTCGAACACCATGATTTCAGCACTTGGCCAATCAAAATTCCAAAGACTGAATACTGAATACCGAATTCATATATTGTGGGATGGAGTAGAAACTCATTAAAAGACATTTTTCGGAGTAAATAAATGCTTATTTTATGATAATGAGAAATTGTGACATTTTATATTGTGATAGGTTTGATATCAATAAAATTCTATCGAATTGATTACAATTTTATTTTTGACCCCCCCCCAAACAACTATTAAGTTAAAAAAAAGCTGCACAGTAAAAAAATGTTTTTGTCAGCTAATGAGTTTTTGTTCAAAGTCGAAATTATGATAGTTGATTGGTAAATACCAATTCTATTACAAGCCACATGTCACCAAAACGGAGATAAACTACATTTTAAGCTAACACCGATTTGTATGATGCCAGGGCACTTGGGTAGTGGAAGTAAAATCTTTGCAAACCGTCTACTTTGTTTGCACCGAAAATTCCTCTCATTGACAAGTTTTCCACTTTAAGCTATAAAAGTATATACAAGCATTAAGTGAACTCTTATTTGTGCTTTTTAAATTACTTTACTGATCACTATTTAAAATTAGAATGTTCTAAAAATCTTGCAACATTAAAAAATTGCTGTTAGTTCAACCATGAAAATACTGATATATGTGTAAAACATCTTCGCCCTTTTCCCACACACCATATTTTTTTTATTTGTTACAGGGCAGTAAAGTTTAACAGCAAGACCAAAGTGCTTTAACCTGAATGTTTTTGCGTAATGTTTTGCAGATATTCTTCCGTAAACAATTTTCGTTTACCAGGAATCAGATGTTGCGCGTGACTGAAAGTTTTAGTAAGAAACGTGACAAAAAAAGTGTTTTCGCATTTTCTCCCCATATGATCATGAAAGAATGTATAGCAAGCAAAAATTGCAAAATTTTGTAATGCGAAACCAAAGTGTATGATACTCTGATACATGCGGGAGGAAATGATTAGATTGAGTTCAACTGTCAAAATGGATTTGATCCATGCAATTCAATTAACAAACAAACCGATTTTGTGATGTTATATTATATTTTACAACTGTGATAGCCCCCGTCATCGTTTTGTTTTCGTATTTTTGCCTCATTGGATCATGAAAGAATAAACAGCAAGCAAAAAGTGTACAATTTTGGATCGGAAAACCAAACAAAGAACAATGTGGCTACCTCCATCTATCTTCTGACAAAGTAAACAAATCATGTGGTCGGGGTAGTTGTCGTTTAGATTTCTGAAAGGTAAATCACGTGGGCGTTCGACCGATTGAATATCGAATAGCAGACTAGGGTATTTGATCGCGGTGGATGATCACTTTAACTAATCAACAATTTAGGATTCATGACTTCTCCCACATCTACGTGGAGGGCTATGATAGCCCGGTTGTTAGAGCATCTGATTAGCTACCGGAGGGTCACGAGTTCGAAAACTGACACAAACCAAGATCGTCATGTACGTAAGGACTGATGCACATTGAATCTCAGTCGTGGCCTCATATCTCCGTACGTCGTCGTGGTGTGGAAGTTTGGAGAGTGAATGCCAGCTCGGGTGGTGACCTCGTGATCTGACCGTAGTTCAAAATTACGAATTGTTGTCCATGAATTTGCCTTCTGAGATTGATCCCGGACCGTCAGTAATAGCCTAATGTGTTGCTAGTGTGGTGTTAGTTCTACGAATTTAAGATAATCTCAACAGCAGCTACTACGTCAGAGAAATTACAGAGGCAGAAGTCATACCCTTCTATCAAAGCACTCCTAACGTTATATTTCGGAAGGACTACTTACCACAATCACGTGACTCACATTCAAACCATGCAATCGGTAGAAATAATACAAAGCTGTGCGCACATGCTCCGTTAATTTTATTAGAAGGTCGATAGGTGGTCATCAATGATGTCACCAATCAACAATCATCGACTTTCTAATGAAATAGAGGAGCCAGTAGCTTTATGCTATTTCTTCCGATTGCTCGGTTTGAAGATCTGTCGCTAAAAGTATAAATTATACATTATTGATTGGTTAAAGCGATTACCCACCGTGATCAAAAACACTAGTCAGCGATTCGACAATCAGTCGGTCGAAAGCTCACGTTATTTACCCTTCAGAGATCGTAGGACAGGGACTCCGCCCACATGCTCCTATTTCACCATAAGGTCGATGTAAACAATCATGAATGATTTTTGTGCTGTAATGTGTAGTCTTTTCTGAGTTTAATTACTTGGTGTAGTTGGTTTTGTGTTTTACGCAACATTGCAAATATGGTCCTTGCGCCGTGAAACCGAACTAACTTTCCTGAATTTAAAAATGGAAATCTTCTCATTGCATTTATACACTACTGATTATGAAAGTATCAACACCATAGAGGAATGATGGTAATCATTCGAAACCTATAGGGTATGAAATGCAAATGATTAAAATTGCACTGTAGTAGCATATGCGTGGCCCAGTAACAGCCTCGGAAAGGTTTTGTAAGGAGTATAAATAGAGCGCTGTTTATAGAAGTCATTCAAGTAGTCCATTGCAGACATCGAGCTATAAAAGTTTCTCCAGGAATCAATACACCAGTAACTGGATCTTTAACAGGTGTGGTATTGTCTGCTTTCACAATTCGACAGAATTTGCTTGATGAAGGCTGGTTGCATGAATTACTTTGCAGTGGCTTTCCTTGACCTTCTTCAACCATCTACACGTCAGTCAGCTGATTGTGAACACAGAAAATGGCGTGCTGACTGGCAACATGTCGAGTTTTTGGACGAATCTCCTTGCAACTTGAGCTGCAATGATGATACGCATTGGAAATTATCGTGGAGAGGCAAAATCTAATATGCATAATAGAGTCATGATGAGAAAATACCAGACGTGATAGTTTGGGTGTCTTTTGTAGCATTCGTCACATCGACATATGAACTCAGGGTAATCTCAGCAACAGCCACTATATCAGGGAATTCAACGAGACAGAAGTTTTACCCATCCTTCAAATCACTCCTGATGCTATACCCCAGCAGGACAATGCCTGACCACATGTTGCTAGGAATGTTAAAGTCTTTTCGGCACGACAGGTACCTGTTCTTCATTGGTCACCACTTTCACCAGAAATGTCGCCTCTCAATGTCAGGGATATGATCACTCGGCAACTAGC
Organism: Metellina segmentata; assembly: GCA_947359465.1. Classification (NCBI taxonomy): domain Eukaryota; kingdom Metazoa; phylum Arthropoda; class Arachnida; order Araneae; family Tetragnathidae; genus Metellina; species Metellina segmentata. The sequence goes on along the minus strand of OX375875.1, from coordinate 71,853,393 downwards.
CCGTCGAGGTTCTTCAACAGCCAGTACCAAAGAACCTTTGGGAAGGTTATAACGTACAAATTTGTTATTGTTATTGTTGTATTGCTCTGAAAAGTTATGTTTAGAATACAATTATTAGTACGAGAGGCCTATCCGATTTAACCCAGTACCAGGGTTATGGATGTAGATGGGGTAGCTTGGTTGAAAGAGTAACGGATTAGCAATCAGAGAGTTGAGAGTTTGAAACTCGGTAAAACCAAAGGCTGTGGTGTATTCGGGGAATAGTACACGTTGAATTTGTAGTGGCCCCAAATGTTCTCGCGTTGACGTAGTGTGGAAGTTTGGAGAATGGGGTACGTACCAGCTCGGGTCTTGACTTCGTCCTCTGAACCTGGTTCAAAATTACGTGGTGTTGTCCTCTTGTCTTTCCCTTGGGGATTGATTCCCGACCTTTGCCAATAGCCCTTTGAGTTGCTCCAGTGTGATGTTAATTAATTACCATCATAATTACAAGGGTACAGATGTGGAAGACCTGCAGCAGGTGATTATCAAAACAGCTAATTTTTGACCTCGAGAATAATTTTTTATACTTCCGCGTTTATACATACTTTAAATATTCTGTGGGAAGAATAAAAGGGGAAATATTTTTCAAAACGTAAATAAGCAACAATATCGAAAATAAAAACAACGCCGTGAAGGGGAGAGGGAAAAATTGCCCGTTTCCGTTCTTCCGGGATTAAATCGCCGTAAATCATTGTGAGAGCTCCAGTTCGGCATTTACGATTTTTATTTTATGTTATTCTTTTCAATACTCTGTTGATTTCACTCTCGTGCTCAAAACTTTTTTGAATCAGAGGTAACGCATTGTTACCATCAACCTCGACCCTATTGTTGGCTTCAGGCTAGAAAAACGGACCAAGTTGCTTTAATTTCAAATCTTTTTCAATACGTTTAGAGCTTATAATTACACCCTCATTTAGATATTCTTTCTATAGCTATAACCAAAGCATCTCGTGTTTCACTTCGTATGAGAGGCTTTAACTGCTAAGCTAAATGTAAGTAGCTGCAGTGTTTCAGATATGCAGATTGTGTTTCCTGTACTTATTTCTAACATTGCGTCACGTCTAATAGGGATTTTTTTTTTATCAATACGATTTCGGCGTCGCCAATAAAAATTCGAAAGAGTGAATTCTGAATTTAAATATATTAGTTGATTAATCAATGCCAATTAGACTTAACTCCAAATGTCGCTACAATGGTGTTAAACTCCGTTTAAGGATACCTCCGATACATGACATATGAGAGCGTTTGGGTAGCGGAAGTAAAAGCCTTGCATTCGGCCTGGTTTGTTTTGCCCTTTCATACCACGAGGTTTGCCAACGCAAGTACTATCTTATGTATTAACCACAAAAATTAAAATAGCATGATATCAAACGCCATGGCTGAGATGTATAATAGGGCATGGCATCAACTATTCAAAATGTATTTCTAAAAATTAAGCGTTTAACAGTTCATTTCTAAATACTTGGTGTTCTTTCATGTGTAAACACAGGGCTGCTGTAATCCGGTTGGAAGTAACGGATTAACAACCGGAGGATTGCGAGTTCGAATCCAACCAAAGACCGTCGTCTACAAAGGGGGCTTATGCACGTTAAATCTGTCGTGGCCTCAAATGTCCTCACTTTGGTGTGGTGTGGAAGTTTGGAGTACCGGGGTGCCAGATCCGGTATGACCTCATCATCTGATCGTGGCTCAGAAATACGCGGTGTTGTCTTGGGATAATTCCCATAGGGATTGATCCCGGACCGTCGTCTATAGACCGTTGTGTTGATCCAATGCGATGTTAATTAAAATATATAAATAAGTAAAAACTTTTTAGATTTTCAATTAAAATTTTGTCATTTTTGTTACTGTAGTCATTTATATAACTTGGCAGCTGGATGGTTATACAAGTTACTATGTATGTTCAAAGAAATTAGAAATAATCAGAAATTAATTCATTGGTAGCTATATTTGTGTTGCTTATTTAAGAGCTAGTTGTGCAAGAGGAAAAAATGTTCATCAGAAAAAAGGAGCATATACTCCGAGTGCCTTTTGAACTCGGTTAACAAATTTCAGTTTAGCAAAATGTTATAATCTAGGAATTAAATTGAAAATTATACACTATAAGCCATAGACAGAATCCAATGTTCAGACCATTAAAAATGACTCTGAATGAAACGAATAGCGTTTATGTCTTCAGCAAATCTATTAGTCGTCAACTTTCTGCTAGAAGCTTACAAGAAGCTTGAATTTTCTTCAGACATGTGATTGAAAGTTTGTTTTTGAATTGAAAACTGGGCATGAAAAACATTATATTTTCACTCAAACTCATTTGAAAAAAAAAATTAATGACATGCTTGAGTCTCAAAGTTCAACCCATAAACAGTTTCGCATCGACAAGAACTCCTTCTATCTCGCAAAAGAGGCAAGAACAGTCAATGCATGTCGCCCCCGCCGACGTTTAAATTTTACGTTTGGAGCATGTGCCTGAGATACTTAATCCTCTTCCCAGCAATAATAGTCAGACAATAAAAAACAATTCAGTCGTTGAATCCAAAGGTGTTTGGCTATGCCTTTCATTACCGATTCCAAGTAAGGGGGGAGGAGGTACCTACGGTTACCCGTCAGAAGAGGAGGAAGATCTGACAGCCTAATAAGCAGGTAGACTCGATTGGGTCAAGGACGGTTGAACGCTGCGTAATTCTCATGTAACCACCAACGACAAGGACGTTTTTTTACAAGGACGTTCGCCAGAAGTTGCAATTCGTGATCAAGTACAGTGATCCTGATAAGGATGACTCATCAAGCATCTGCAGGCTTGTTTTTAGTGGGAATGCTAAATGAATCGCTTTCCGAGTACGGGAAAGGGGTGGAGACTCAATCGGAATCCTGGTGGACTTCCGGCGTGCTGGGAGAATTGCAACTCCGAGTCCAAACCTGGAAAAACCCCAGACTGCCTTTGGGATGGTAGCTTAGGTTAGAGAAATTCCTTTCCAGTGATGACCCGTGGATAAACACATCTTCAATGACGTCACTAACCACTATGTATAATTTTCCCGAGGGGGGGGGGGGTCGCCATGCATTCATTATGTAATAATGACGCATGTAATCATACCGGACATTATAACGAAATCATCTAAACATTCTGAATCAGTCAGTGCGTTGTTTAAAATAGATCTAAGAGAAAATCATCAGTGATTCTCATGGCAGATTCTTTTCCAAGAAGTTTTTTGTTCGAACCTGGTGCAATGTCGTTCCAGTGAACTTTTTGAGATTCCATATTTGGTATTTTGTTTGTGGCATGTTTGATAACGGACCTAATGACGGCTTTCTATTAAAAATTAATTTTTTCACGATAAATCCAGTATTAATTTACATTTCCTGCTGATTTTGTTTGTGCATATGTGGCTTTTTTATTTTTATCCTTACAGCTTTTTTCGTTTTCCAAAAGGATTAATTTTCACTAACAGCCGAATACCAATGGCACAACGAAAAAGCGACAAAAAGGAAACATTTTCAGTAGAAGTATTGTGTCCTTACTATTCAATATTTTTGTGACTTCGACATCGTGCCAACTTTCTATAAATACAAGGAAATGTTTCTGGTATTTACAATGCTTACTACCATCAGAAACATGACTTATATACTGGTCTTGGATGGTTTCACCCTTTCTATCGTAGGTATATATATCCTCAGTGTTAAAAAATATCGAAGCACCTTCGCGAATGGGTGCAATTGAAATGGATATATTGACGAATAAAGAGATAAGTAATAAATAAAGAGATAAGTATAAATAAAGAGATTTAAGTAAGGCATAAGTTATGGGTGACGACACTATCATCATCGATATGAACAATTAACTCTCCAAGTGGTTTCGAAGAGATATCTCGTACATTAATATCTGATCAATTTTGAAAATGACGAGATATTTCATCAAGATATTGACAAATTTAGGATGCTGACGAGATCAAGGACGGTTTCTTATAATATCTCGTCTATTGAGATCTGGTCATTTTTGCAAATGACAAGGTACCACGTTGAGACAATCACCAATAATGTTTAGAGACTATAGCGCAGACGCTATGCACAGGTCTGCTAGTAGCTTTGAAAAACAGTTGAATTCTGTATCATCCGTGTAGTCCAACTTAATTTAATATGAAATGACTTCTTTAAATACTGGTTTAAGTAAAACCTAAATGAACGTATCCTTTGTATTTTTACTTTTCTTCAGTTTAGACACTAGTCTTCATGTTTCAGGCGCTTCGTGTAGATTCTTGCATCTTATTTCAGGATAAAATTCTTAAATTGAGTTCTCAAATAGGTACTGCAAGAGTTTTCCAAGTAGATTAGAAACCTGTCAAGATACTAATGCATGAATCTTTACTTGATAAAATCTTACGAAACTCACCGGATGAGGAGAGTGACAAATAATTACGAATTACAAAAGAAACAATCACGGGAAATGGGACATAAAGATACTCTCAAATGAAATTGAATAGGAGTTAATCGAATAGGCGTCACAAGTTTTTCTAAATAACTTGGCGCATAACAAAACGTTTGTGTCTTGTATCCCCATCAACTAGAATAAATTTTAACATTCACTTTAAAATGATGCTGTTACAAACATTTTTTTATAGAAATAAATTGGTTGTTTCCGTGTTTTATGGCGCAAGGGCCATATTTATCCAAGCTGCGTCAATCACATGACAAAAGACATAATGAGGGATGAAGAAAAAACAAAAAGCAGAAGGGTTGGTGAGGTTGAAAATGAAAGTTCAAAAAGATCACTCAGGGTTGTGATGCCCACTCACACCTCTAGATGAAATGTCCTAAAGGGCTTATAAAAATAGGAAGCAAAGACACTCATTCCAAGAAAGAATTGAAGAATTGAAAAAAAAAAAAGGATCAATGAAGTAATTTTTTATGACTTGTGGTTCTTATAAATGATGTAATGCAAAATAACGAATAAAGATGAATTTTCACGATTCGTTTGGAAGATATAAACAATTCATTCGACGTGACGTTTATAAAGCACCGACGACAGTTCCAAGCAGCTTCTAAAATAAAATTGCTATGAAATCCTAAAAACGGAATCGGAAACTTGAAACCTAAGAGAGCACATAAAGTATTTTTATTACATTGTTGGTTCAAGCTAAATAGGAATACTGCAAGACACATTTTCCTTTCCACACCATGTGTCCTTTGAATATAAAACGGAAAAAAACATCCGTTCTTTTTATATTCCAATATAATTACATCTAATACTGGCTGCTATATTCTGAATTATGAAGCTGCGAAACAACTTCCGTTCCCTTGAAAATTTAAAAGTATAGTTATTACATTGAAAGCCATAATAGGCTGTTTGGAAACCATAAGAACTCTTTGTATACAATGAACTTTCCGAATGTGAGAACTTTATTTGAGGCTTTAAAAGTTAATGGATGAGTGAAAATAACTTCCAAATAAATATTTTTGAACGGCATTCGTTTATTTCACCCCTGAAGAGGAACTAGAAATTTAGAGAAGGTTGGAGCAAGTCGTAAATTCTAAATAGGTATAGCCTTACATTGATTTCAAATCGGTCTGAAAGCTTCTAAATTCTTCTATTGCTAAGAAAACTCTAGAGAAACCGCAAAAGACATTATTCAATATGCATGATTTTAATGATGGAGTGACTGGAATACTTAGAACGGGTAAGTAAAAACAAATTGTTGTGAAATATACGTGGTTCTAAACTTAAAGATGCAATCGTTTACTTTTTTTTCAAGCAATAATGGTGGTTGAATATAAATCTCATACATTTTTCTTTGCCATTTTTTGACTGTGTGCATTTATAGAACAAGTAGATGATGATGTGTAGAGATGTAAAGTTTGCATGAAACAAGGATTGTTATCAATGTAAAACACAAAACTCGGTTTTCATACTATAAGCTGAATCTAACGATGCACAACTTTGATTTTTCTTTCAATGAAAATAGCTGCAATTTAAAACTTATACTATACTAGTGTAATTGAGAGGATTATTTCTTTACTTTGATTTTATATAATACTTAAAAAATGTAATTAAAACATCGCTGAAATTGCCAATTTTGTTAGAAATTAGTTAGACTTTTGTATTTAATCTACTGCACTTAAAATATCGAGAAACAATGTCTTTGTGGGTGGAAATAACAGTCATTCATTTAGAATTCACAAAGAAATAAGATTGCGATTTCTTTGATTTCATTAAAAGATTTAAGAAGCTGGATGTGATAATATTGTGAAAAGCATGAATCCTTGTAATATTTCTCCCATATATTGAAAAATGTGCTTCTCTCCAGTGACTTTAAGCAGTGAGTAGGCTTAATTTGTTCTCGTTCGTTCATAAACATATTTAACAAGGTTTAAGTAGGTTTTGAATGAATATAATTTTTTAAATAGGCGTCTTCATAAAATATTTTCTATATATGTTTAAACTGAATTCATCAATGCTAATCTATTGCTAATTGAATTCTGATAACTTTACTTACAAGTTTGGATTGCAGCAACAAATAGACACGAGTAAACGTTTAGAGATACAGTGGAAAATGCGTGCAATTTAAGTTTATGTGAATTAATGTGTGAAAAAAGCAACTGAATTTTTTTTTATCCTGATAAACTATTTCGAGCTAACAAAGAAATAAAAAACTGTTATACATTATATATTCACCGTTAGCATTAAAGTATTTTAAGTAAATTATATTTAAAAATTAATTTAAAGATTTACAACCACAAAAATCTAAGCTAAATAAAATTAAGGTAAAGTCGACGGTTAAAAAGAGTTTTACACAGATATTAATTTATGATTCTTTTGATCGTGATATTAGTTCATGATCTCGAATTTTCCTGCAAACTCGTTGATAAACGCTAAGACCAGTATGTCCAAACGATGCAGTTTGTACAACTAATATTTGTTAAAATTGTAAACAAATATTAAAACTAAAATTATAGTCCAGATAATTAAAATATAAAGTTTTGAGTAAATGTTCTAAAATGCCAAAATTATATAACTTACTCACAAACTTGGGAGAGAAAACCCTTCCAAAACTGGAGGTTGACCTGGAAAATTGTAAGATAAGTTCAAAAAATATTTAAATTCCTTGTTTAGTAAAAAAATTTCAACCGACGAAAAGTTATAACGCTAACAAGTACAAAAGTTCTAAATATATTTTTAAATATTGCCGCAACTGGCGTCTCAACAACAAAAAAACTAATTAAACTACAAAAATAGATTCTTAATTTTTCGCGAGGCAAAATATAATTTGGCGCCCGCATACGATAAACATTTGGCTAGAGAAAACGATATTTATTCGGCTTGCGTTCACATAACATGGCATTAAAAGATGTAAGACCTCCGCCAAACGGATTCGGCCCGCCGACAGCATCTGCCCATCCCTGTTTTAAATTAACTTAGCATTCACACGAAATTCGTTTTTCAGTAAAAATTATCTAGAAAACAATTCCAAAGGTTAGAAAGTAGCTTTTTGCCCGCCCATCATTTGATGGACTAGACAAAGAAGGATCTCAGGCAATTTTTCTCAAGTTTCGCAGGGTTTATTCAGATAATTGCTCGGATTTTCCCACGGATGAATGAATGGGGCACTTAAAAAACCCCAAGACATACGTGGAGGGTTGGTCACAGCAAAAAAGGAATACTCAAGGAAGTGTTTTAATTTCGAAAAATAAAAAATTAAAGGTTTGCAAGAATTATCTAGAAAAGCGCAGCTTAGGTAATCGGTATTCGGGGAACTTGAAGTTCTCTTTTTGATTTTAATGTTATAATGACCTTTTCAATATAAATTGTTATTTTGTTCAGTTAATTAGTTTATTTTATTTAGTTTTTCTTATTACTGCATCTATGAGAGGGATTTTTAGTGCAAACAAACAAACCAGAAGATTTCAATACAAAATTGTTCTTTTGTTCAGTTTCTTATTTTATTTTTATTATTACTGCATCTATGAGAAGGATTTTTAGTGCAAACAAACAAACTAAACATAATACGAAGATTTTACTTCCGCTACCCGTAAATGATGTGGCATGATACATATGGAAGTTAAAATGTAGCTTATCGTTATGTTGGTGATGCTTGGAGTTAAATGTAATCGTCATTATCAAAAAATACAAAAATTACATGTTGAAAAACGTCTTCTCAATAGTGCCTTACATAAAGTCTTTTCTTATTACTGCATCTATGAGAGGGATTTTTAGTGCAAACAAACAAACTAAACATAATACGAAGATTTTACTTCCGCTACCCGTAAATGATGTGGCATGATACATATGGAAGTTAAAATGTAGCTTATCGTTATATTGGTGATGCTTGGCGTTTAATGTAACCGTCATTATCAAAAAATACAAAAATTACATGTTGAAAAACGTCTTCTCAATAGTGCCTTACATAAAGTCTAATTTCGTTTTTCAACGAGGAGCTTTTGTATCTATCGTCTGCTTAGTATAACATGTTACAATATCAATACAAATCTTAAAATAATTTGTTTAGTAATTCACTTCTAGAAACCACGCAAATGTCCATCAGTAAAGCAAAGTTGGTGTCTATCTGTTATCTATGCATATCTACACCGCGTTTGACCAATTTACGCCAAAAAAAACCCAGAAAATATCACTGCACGTGGCAAACGAAAACGAGTCTCAATGTGTTGCAAAATACTGTTTGTCGCAAATAATCCGAAATAGTTCCTATTTCGGAAAGAAAAATATACGAGTCAAACTAAAAAAGTATTAGAATTTAATTTCGTAAAATAGTTTTTGGAAAAATAATAATTTTTACAGTAGTACTTGGTAAAACAATCCAAATAATTGCAAAGCCCAATATGGCTTCCAGCTACTACTAAACTACCAAATTATGGTTGAAAAAAATATAATTACTTAGATGTCTTTGCATGAAACTTGCCTAAATATACAAGCAAAGGAATTTGAACTACTGTATTCACTACACTAAAATAAGGCTTATCAAATAAAGAACATCGTATTAAAATATACGAAAGAATTTCTATATGATACTTGTACGAACATAAAATCAGACATAGAACAAGAAGGTAAATAGACTAAAGCAACAAAGTTCAGTAAGTACATAATATCAGTTTGCAAAACGTTTTATGAAAATATATTCAACCGTTAGGACATAACACGGGCACACACACATAGAAAGACAAATGTAAAGACACACAGACAACAAACGCGCACTAGACGGATTTTGCATCAGATGGGACCAAAACGGATAGATATTTTAAAATGGGTAAAAAATATTCAATGCAAACACACATTCCATTTTATTTATATAAATTGGAGGGGATTTTAAAATTATTCTTACTGAATACGGCTTTCATGGGCAGTCCCAATGAACATAGATATCGCAAGGAGCATAACGCACTATACCCGTGATAATTGTCTAAATAAGATTAAAGGAAGTCCACTCAAAACAACAATGGAATAAACAAATCCAAAACAGTAAATGGAAGTAAAGAAAACTCACTAAAATGCAGACATAATCAAACATTATCTCTATCAATCTGATTATATTAAATAGCTAGCAATAAAATTCGATGTAGCATAGTTTCGATTAATTCTGTTTATTTTTCAAAAATGCCAAAAGTTTTCCATTTTCTTTTCAAATGGAATTTGAATCACTGAACTTCTAAGCCATTCATGTATAAAAAGTTCTTTGGTCCAACAAATCTTTTTAAAGTTTATTTTAGAGACATATTATTAAGCTAAAACAAAAATTATTACATAAATTCCTCAGGGGATTTCAATAATGAATATGAGATTTGTATGAGATGTAAATATGTCAAAAACTATTCCAACTGAATACTTAAAGAGTAACTAAGCCTATAATTTACTTAAAACTAAAGCAATGTAAGCATAGTTTCTCAGAATGAATTAATTTTTATAAATTCAGAAGGTCACAAGGGAAAATCGAAATGGAAATCTTTCTAAGCAATCTAGATGCATTTGCAACTCTTCCTTCTGGTGGAAATAATTAAAAATTGTTTTAGAATTTATATAAATCGAATTTTTAACAATGAATCAGTTTTGTAAATCTATATAAATAAGAATGGAGTGCTTGTTTGTACATTCAATATTTTCGACCCATTTCAAGTTTTCTATCCGTTTTGGACCCTTCTGATGCCAAATCCGCCTTTTTCGAGTTTGGTGTCTGTCTGTCTGTATGTATGTGCCCTATACACGTCCACGCGGTTTAATATATTTTCATGGAAATTTACATACAGTGAGTACTTATCTTCATTTAGTGAGTGGAATTGGAAAGTCTGTCTGTCCGTTTTTCTTTTCTATGTTCGATTTTGTGTTTGTGCAGGCATCACATGAATTTTGTTCCAGATATTTGATTGCAATGTATTTAATTTTATACATTATCTATTAGTTTAGCGAATGCAATATTAAACATTTCTTTATTGTTATATTTAGAGTTGAGTTTTATGCTACAACACTCGAGTAAGTATACTTAAATCAACCAAAATTTGGTAGTTTTTGGAAAAATTGGAATGGGTATATTGAATTTTGCGATTCCTTCGATTGCTTTAGCAGTACTGCTGAAAAAGAAATTATTCTTCAAAAAAATTTTTTTAGATGGAACTTCAGCTTTGATAGTTCATTTATTTCGAGTCTTATTTTTGTTCTTTGCACAGTGAAAACGATTTCCGAATATTTGGGACAGACGATATTTTTCAACGAACGGGAATGAAACAAGATCGCGCGAGCAGAGATATTTCGTGTTTCTTTCGCTCTGAATTAATTTTACATTTCTAAATTTTGTGCACTTTTAGTTGTAACTTGTGGCAAGTGTGCGAGATCAAGAGATAAAAATGAATCACAAATTAATATCTTAGAACAAATTTTTCCGACAACTTTTATTTTGTTTTATTTTGCTGTTTTCTGTTTTACATATTTATTATTTTAATAAATGTGTTTTCCTTCTCATCACACGCAACACCACCGCAAAGTATTCGACATAAAAATGGCAGGTAAGTCAGAATAAATTTTAAGTGTAGTTATTCCATTATTGAAAGAATAATGCCGATATTTAAAGAATAATGCCGTTATTTAAAGAATAATGCCGTTATTTAAAGAATAATGCCGTTGTTGAAAGAATAATGCCGTTATTGAAAGAATAAAAATGTTTAAAAATCCAAACTAGAACTTTTTCCAACATTAAAAAATTCATTGTAATATTGGCAGGAGAAGATTGCAAAATTTCACAATGTAGCATACCGGAGGCAAGAGTGCCACAAGTAAAAAAATATTGTTTTGTTGACTATGAGTGCGAGAGCACTCGCCGTAAATCGTAATTTTAATTAATTGAGTTGCACATGAAAAGAACTTAAGAAAGGGAATTCCAAATCTTCCTATAAATCGTATTTTATAGTAGTAACCTTAGTATCACCTTTCGTCATTTTGTAGCTTCGTCATACAGCAATTGTGCGTTGTATGTGAAATGTATTACATGAATGGATATGCATGTGTAGGATTTGTGTCCAAAGTAAGTTGTAGAAATTATAAAGACGGCGAAAAGTATTCAAATAAATTTTTACTCTACAAAAAACGTGAGTCATTATATATTTTTATTATCTCTTCAATTTAGAGTAAACCAATTCAAATCGAGTAAGGCCGGGTATTTTGCTAGCATATATATATATATATATATATATATATATATATATATATATATATATATATATATATATAAATTTTATTTAATTGGGACCAAGGACTAACAAAAATACAAGTTTAGAAGAAAAATATTAAACAAAAAATTGCAGTTCTCTTTATACACACTTTTACAAAATATTTAAAAAATTAAGGAGTTACTAAAAAAATTATTTCGATGGAACATGTAAGTAGGTAAGTAGTTAATTAAAGTTGTAATGGAACAAAACCGCGAGCTATTAAAGAATGAACAGGAAAAATCTATTTAATTTAAACAATAAGCTTCATTTTGAGGTTTCCCATTTCTACAAGCGAGTAGCATACACTATAATTCTGAAAATAATTAACCGTTTTCTTTCTTACACCTGTGCTGGTACGTGATTGTGGACGAAAATGACCCACGCAGTTAGCACCGCCGTGTGACCTTTCCATTGATTCGGTACTACAAAGTAAGGGTTATTTGAAAAAGACTCATCTTTCAACACATGAGATCATTCTCTGAGTATTCCAGCAATGCGAATTCATTGCTGACGTCATTAAATACTACTTTATTGACGTAGATTCGCAACACAATAACCGGTATTTAAACTTTCACAACCCATTTACATACATACGACCTTTGTTCAAGTTCACCTTAAACTGCTGATGACACTGGAACACCGTGTGTCATTTCAATTGCTGGGCAAGTAAACAAGGGTAACCGAATCGATCACTTTTCCAAACGTTCGAATGATAATGATATTACACATTGGAATAGAAAATCGATTCCTCGAGTTAATGATATGGTGGTATTTAAATTTCTCCATTGGTATTAATATTAAAAGTATTAGTGTATTGGCAAGGAGTAATGAATATGTAATTTCACATAAAAACAGCGTAATGGACTTTATAAATACATTGGGTTAGTGTTATTACTGTCATTTTCGTCTGGAATATCATCATGTGGCTGCTTGTAACTATTTGTCAGTCAAATACTGTTGTCATTATAATACTTAAATGCAAACAGGAGAGTTGGTCTAAGGGCATTTTTAGATGAGTTGAATAAGTAAATAAGTTTGTTGTCACCGCTAAAGGGAAAATACGTAAAGCTTTCTTTCTTTGGTGAGTTGCACATAAAACCAAGGCTTGTCAAATAATAGACAAAATTAACAACCATACAATTTTGAAAGCTTTTTAAATAAAAAAAATAATAATTTTACTTATTATTTTTCGTGTTGCCCTCGCTATTTAAGTGATATTAGATGAGTTTATTACTCTCCCTTTTTTCCAATTAGCATTCTCCAAAACAATAGCCAATTGAATTTAAAATGCGTATGCTTTCCATTTAATTTCGCGTGTTTTTGATACGTTTAAAATATAAAATGACTTATAGTCAAACTACTCAATATTTTAGATCTAATTTGAAGGTAGGTAGTAGTTGAATTAATGTCACACTGGAGTAACATCACGGGCTCTTGGCGACGGTTTATCAATACCGAAGTATATTAGTATCAATACCGAAGGGAAAGATCCGAGATATGTTAACTACCAAGGATTACAAAACATACAGATAAAAAATATACAAAATATGTAATACCAAATTTAAAAAAAAAAATAACACAATTTTGTTATACTATACTTATTACAAATGGATTGAAATAAGATACGAAATGTGAGTATGACAGCTTGACATCAATGGAAAAAAGCAATTAAGAAAGTTTATCGCAGATACTATGCGCGGGTCGGCTAATTTAGATAAAAAGTGTCTGTCACCTCAGACGAACACTGAGCTTACACTGTCGCATTTTGACAGCGCCAACCAATGGGATATATAAAATAAAAATAACCTACCCTTCTAAGATACAGTACAAGGTGTAAAAAAATGCCCTCGAATCCAGATACGGCAATTGAGCCGACCAATTATTCAAATTTCGTTCCCAGGAACCCAAGGAAAAGTCGATCGATGGCAAACGAGCTACTATTTCCCGCTGTTTCGATTAATTTCCCCAGAAATTCTATCACTTCTGTCTCTTTACAAAATTCCTAACCGTCTAGTTCGGTGTCACTGAGTTTGCTAATGGTAACTATTTCCGGTCGATGACCTTGCAGACCCACGGGGGGTAGTCTCGAGAAGCCGGGGATGCCGACTTTGACTCTTTGACTGATCTCTATCTACCATTAACAGTTGCAGCGGAATTGCAACCTGAGGGGTTACAAATGACTGCGTAGGAGCGATTCGGCGACTCCAGTTGTCTATTTCCGCCACTTATTATTAGACCACCCCAGAACTTTTCTCGAGACGATAGGGTTAATAGTCCTGCTGATAAGTGACACTTTTATATTCTGCTGTCCAGCTCTGAGTCATGAGTCGTTCAGAAGTACGGAGCATGGTAGCGCAGCATTCAGTTGTAGGAGTTCAGGTGTGTCCTCGTCTCTGTGATTTGTGTAATGCGAATTTGAATGAAGTCTTTTCGATTACATAAATGGGGCTGAAAGCAGGAATCATTGAAGAGATGTGTCACAAGTTAGGGCGTTTATGATCTCTTCGAACATGTCGTTTCACGCCCTCCTGTGACATAAAGGCTGGTCGGATGTCACCCATAAATAGGCAATAAAGGTAGAAAGAAAAAGTAACGATTACTATGTTAATTCGGTAAGGGTAACTTTCGAATCTTCAAACAATTTTGAAAAACAGATTGTTCGTTATCGTGTGACATAAACCCTTGGCAGTTTTACTCCCTCATAAATACTGACCATGGTAGCCCAGTTGCAGGAGCAACGGATTTGCAATCGGTGGATTGCTAGTTCGAAACTTGGTGCGCCCAAAGACCGTCGTGTACCAATGGGGCTGGTGCACGTTAAATATATCGTACCCTTGAATATACTTATGGTGACGCGGTATGGTAGTTTGGAGAGTGGGTGCCTGCACAGGTGATGTTCTCGTCATCTGACAGTGGCTCAAAATTACGAGGCGTAGTCCTTGGGTTTTTCTCTTTGGGATTGATCCCAGACCATCTACGATAGTCATTAGTGTTGCTTCAGTACGACGTAATTAACAACCCTCTAATAATACATTATCTTAAATTAATGTATACAATAGAGTATATGCTGTTTGTTCAATAAATGGAAACCACGATGGAAAGTATAGGCGTTGTTACATTTCAGATTAAAATGCCAACATGGGATCAAGTTCAAAATGTTTCACCACGTTCCGACGATGTAGGACATAGAATTAAAAGCATAGTAATAGCACAAATATAAGCAGTTTTATCAATGTTTATGGATAGTAGGTTGGGTTTTAAGGTACAAGGTCTAAAAAAGCAGACAAGCTGCTCCAGGTGAATGAATATGAATTTTTATTTATATAGAAACATTTATTTTTGATTAGATTTTATTTTTGCGCTGAAAATATAAACTTATTTCACCATAAAATGTAAGCCTTGATCTAAAGAATAATATAAATATTTATCTACCTTAACTTTTAAATATCAACTTTTGCCTATTAAAAAGGAATCTATACTAAGTTTTAATAACGTGATAGATTGAAAATTCCGAAACTTTCAAGATTCGAATTTTAAGGCTGTCAAGCATTTTTTAGTGACCAGTACACATTTAACCACGCATTATAAACTTAATAGAGTCTAGATGATATATGCTTAGTTTGTTCATTTGATAGTAAATGTGTTAAATGAATTATTATTTTACAATACAGCTTTATATCTTCAGATGGGAAAAATATTCTAAGAAATCGAGAAGCAGTAGAGTTATCAGGAATTCTCAGAATCCTATCAAATTCATGAGATGAAACTTATGGGCGATGAAAATTCAGCAATCAGATAACTTTCGACATTTATTATTGTAAAAATACATTGTATTTGTATATTTACACTCACTGCCGAAAAACGAAAGTTAAAATGCGAAAAAAACGACAAGTACAGCTTTGATTGACACGAAATGAGGAAGGAAAGTAGCAAATACGTTTATCCGTGAAACAAAACAAAGAATTAAAAACAAAGATGAAAACAATATTGAATTTTTCTAAATTATAAGATGAAGTCATATATTAGTCAAAAACAAAATGTTTAAATCCAAAACAAACAAACAAAAAACGACATTAATCGGGTATGTGACTACCCCTCATCCTCATACAAAGTTTACAGCGTGTGACCATGCTTTCCACGAGGGGATCAACCACCCCAGAGTCAAGTAATCGCCATTCCTTCTGTAGAGCAATTTGCAACACTGTGAGAGTAGTTGGGGGTGAGAAACGTGCAGACACAGCACGGCCGAGGACATCCTAAAGATTTTCAATGGAATTAAGGACGGGCGATTACGCGTGCCAAACCATACTCGCAATCCTTTCACTCTCCTGGTAGTCTCCAGCTCTATGGGGACGCGCATTATCATCCATTAAAACGAAAGAAGGACCAACTGCTGCAGCGTACAATATCACAATGGGTTCTAGAAATTCATCCCGATACCGGAGAGCCGTCACAGAACCCCGTCTAGAGATATGCAGGTCGGTGCGATATACCAACGAAATCCCGGCCACACCATGATGCTTCCACCTCGGAATGCGTAATGCTCGATGATGTTCTGAGGCCGATTGCATGCGCCTTGTTCTCTACAGACATGTGCCCTGGAGCCAGATGACACGTGTGTCATCTGGCTCCAGGGCACATCTCGACTCATACGTGAACATAACGTTAGCCCAATCAATCACAGTCCAATTCATATGTTGACAACACCACTTTGATCGTGCCCCTCTGGTAATCCAGACGGATAGAGGAACACAAACTGTGGTACCCGGGCGTACAGTCCATTCAAATCTAGCATTCCGCGCACATTGGGAGATATCGTCTTACCAATGGACGCTGCAACCATAGATGTCACACGTGTGGAGGTCTCTCTTTGATTCCGCTTCGCTACAACAGCAATATATCGGTCTTCCGCGGGGGTCGTAACCCTTGGGCGGCCGGCCACAGGTCTTCGGACAACTGTTTCGCTTGTTTGGAATTATTTCCATAATCGTGAAATGATCGAATGATGAACGTTGAAGAAAAGAGCAACATCAGTGATCGATTGCCCTGCTTCAAGTCGTCCCACAGAACGCCAGCGCTCACTATCTGCTATTCGTCTTCTGGAAGCCATAGAAACACGTCTGTCTTGAAAACTGATCGTACGAAAGTTCTAAACACTTTTTATCAGCACTTGAATGCAACTCCTACAACCCTTCACAATGCTGGCTTTTTATACGACTGCCTTTTATGCATATTTCTCCACACGAAACCGTGATTGGCTGTTACATAGCACTTTTGCATACTACCATCTACCTCTGCAGCAAATTGCAGCCGCTCCAATTCAGATTGGCTTCTGGAAATTATTTTTTCCCTCTCCGTGCTTAACTTTTGGCAGTGAGTGTATTTCAGAGTTGAAAGGTGTTTCTAGCAAACAATCCTTCAGGTTTTTTTAATGTTATTTTGCTCTCAGAAATATCCCAGATCGAACAGCACTCTGTTAGATAGGAAAACAAGTTTTAGAAAAAGTATAAAATTTAACTTTTTTCCGAAAAAAAAAAAATTACCTTTTTTTCTAAGAAAAAGACATTATGGCAGGACACAGTTTCTAGAAAATATCGACTTGTGAAATAAACTAGTCATGTAATTTTAGTAAGAATCTATCGGTTTCACCACTTGTTGCTTCCTCTTGTGTTGGGTTCCAACTAATTGTCACATTTTTCTAGACGAGATAGTACTATTCATGAACCTCTTCAGATGGGATTAAATGCAATCACCCTTGTAAATATTTTTTTGGTGTTACTAGTTATAAATTCAAATATAAGTACACTTAATACATGCTAAAAATGCATTCCAGGAAGTTTCACAGAAGTGATTTTTCTTCTGTGATCGAGTCACCGATAGGTAGTCAATTAACATTGTACTGAAGCAACACAGCTGGCTACTAGTCACGGTCCGGGATTAATCCCGAAGGGAAAGATCCACAACACCACGTAGTTTTAAACCACGGTCAGATGACGAGGTTCATATCTGAGCTGGAACCTCAACTCTCAAAACTTCCACACCACGGCAACGTGAGGACATTAGAGGCTACAAGAGATTTATGATGTGTAAGCCCCCTGTACACCTTGTGTTTGGTTGGACAGAGTTTCGAAATTGCAACCATCCGGTTGATAATCCGTTATTCTTCCAACTGGACTACCACAGCCCGATTTAGTTACAGTAGTCCGAGCAATTATTTCCTTTTTTACCAAATTCGTTTTAATTATTCGGTAAAAAGCGATAAATGTCGGTCTTACAAAATAACATGTATTGTTTAAATATTTCCCTAAGAATAATTATTACCTTGTGAATGACACATCGAACCACAAAATTCATCTAATAAGATTTGAAACTATATTCGAATATATTATTTGATCCGCGCCATCATAGTTGCTCTACAGGCAATTTCTGCATCACTGGGGCAAGAGATTGGTTATTAGAGATATTAGTTTTTTATGGGCATAAAAATAAGGCATAGTTTCTAATTTTGTGCTATTTAAAAACAGATTGGAAACATTGCAGAATAATCTCTTTTAAAAACAAAAACTAAAATCGTTTCTGCCATTTTGATTTCATTAATTTCCATTGTCTAGACTACTATTTGATCCTAAGGTACAACCGAGTCTAATTTGCAGTAAAAACAAAGTAATACTTAATCATCACATTCCTTTATTTCACTTTTACAACGAATCCTTAAGCGCGGTTTTCTCGAAACAACGATATTGTGAAGATGTCAGCCTATCTTTGACGTTTTGCCGGTGGTATATTAAAGACAGATATTTTTAAAAGTTTAAAAAACTTTCTCTTGAGTTTCGGGGGCAGTAAAAAAAGGAATTTTCTACTTGTTGAGCCATGGACATTGTCGTACTTTTTAGATTATTATAGTAGTGAAACAAGTTTCCTCCTATAGAATGTCAACTCCGATGATAGATAAAATCAGATTGGAGAATCATAGTATACTTCGTTGCAAATTTTATCAGAGGATAATTAAAGTTCTATTGTTTGAGTAGTAGTATTTCACTAGTGGATTTAGATATGCGACAAAGTAAACAATACTATGTAGAAGTAAAGTTTTTGATTCAAAACTACACATACACACAGAGCGGATCATATCTCTATGGAGGGTGGTAAGAAGGGCATATGTCAAAGCTGTTCACCTGAGAGACATTTTACACATCAGGGAAAAAAATCTTATTTTAATCGCTACAAACGATATGTCTAAGAGCACTTATAAAAAATCATTTAGTATTCCTTTTTTTAAGGGGGTCCGAGACACAAAAATCGTCACATTTTCGCTTATTAGTTAAATGGGTAATCAGTACAAAAAAAATTCAAAATTCAAAATTAATTAATACAATTTTTTTCAATGTGTCCCGGACCCCCTTAAATCCAGATTAACTCCAACCTATACAGTATATTTATAAACATTCAATTAAGTCTCCTGTGAAATTGTCTCAGCTTGTGTATTTCTCCCGTCTGTGTCATTAAAACTTTCCTTTTGTGTATATGTCCATTTCTCTCCAAAAATTTCTCTGATACGTGTAAAACCTCGCCATACCTTGTCATAGTTGTTGTTTCTCATGCCTACACTGACAGACCAGAGGAGTGCCAGGCCCGTCGAAGACGGCAAGAGGCGAGGGGGGTGCGCCTTCCATGTTATTGAGCCCCATTGGGAGGAAGTCCGACTTTGCTCGACATACATGATACATCCGTTTTACAGGAAGGTCCCTTTCATACATCCATTCACTCACACATATCGTAATTTAGATCCCAATCAGAGGCCGATAACCCCCTGATCAGGTACCCCCAGAGGTATTTATCCTTGTCATAGTAAAAAGCACAAGTTATAATCTCCCGCTACATTAATTTTTGCGAAAACAAAATATTTCTACTAATATTGAAATGTTGTATTAATTTATTTAATAACTTTTTTTTGGGAGGGGGATATATCCATATATAATATATCCATTAATATGTATTTAATATCTCTTTATATTTTGTAATGAGCCATTTAACCTTTTGATGATATTCTGACAAAACATTTCGGTTGACAAAACATAAAAGCAATGATCTTATAATGTATTTTCACCATCTGCAATGACGTAATGGGATATCACGTTGATGCAGCGATGGTAGGTAATTAACGTTGCACTGTAGTAACACAAGGGTCTATTGGCTTTCACACTATGGTGTGATGTGAAAGTTAGGAGAGTAGGGTGTTGTTCAATTGTTGAACTCATCTTCTAACAGTGGTTCAAGATTTCGAGGTGGCGTCCTCGGATCTTTACCTTCGTGATTGATCCAGGATCACCCCGATAGCCCATTGTGTTGCTCCAGCAAGACTTAAACTTAAAAAAACCAACCAGCGTCTGAGAAGAGGTGTACTGGGTTCGATACCGAGCAATGAAAGGCCGGTGGTATGCATGTTAAATTCGAAGATAAGAAAGTCCTTCATTTTGGCGAGAGGGGCAATTACGAAAGTAAAAGTTTATATAAATGCTACAGAGAGACCTTGATAAAAAAATGTGTATACATTTCTAAATACACTTATCCAGATGCGTAAAATCTATATCATGATCAGGCACAGTCCATCAAAAATATAGCGCCTTCTGTTATTCCCATTCCTAGCGTCGCACAAACAAACCAAAAGTGGCAAGCGACTTGGCACAGTGTTTAATAGGTAGGTAATTTGATTTACGTCACACTGGAGGAACACAACGAGAGCTATTGGTGACAATCTAGAAGTGAAATGTCCGTGACAGCTCTTCGAAATTTTGAACCACGATCAGAGAGCAAGCTCAACACCTGAGCTTGCATTCCACTCCCCAAACTTCCCCACATTACGAACGTGAGGACTTTTGAGACAAAGACAAATATAACCTGTATTAACACCTATGTGTACGACGGTCTTTAGGTGGATCTAGTCTCGAATTCTAAACCCACCGGATGCGATTCGGAAACTACCAACTGAGCTACCGTGGCCTACAATAATGTTTTATGTAAATAAAAATACATGTATTTTTTTCAATTTTTCAAAATTTCGGTGACAATCCCGAAGGGAAATGTCCGAGGATAGCTCTTCGAAATTTTGAATCACGATCAGATGATGAGCTCAACCCCTGAGCATACATTAACCTCTCTAAACTTCCCCACATCACCGATGTGGAAACATTTGAGACCAAGACAAACATAACCTGCACCAACACCTATGTACACGATGGTCTTTAGGCGCAACTAGTCTCGAATTCATAACCCTCAGGACGTGAATTAGAGACTACCAACTGTGATACAGTGGCCTATAATAATGTTTTATGTAAATAAATGTATATGTATTTTTCAAAGGTTCATTTTCATATAGAATTTAGCATCAACTGAATTTTTTTATGGATAACCCCCTTTCTTATTACAGATTCTTAACCCTGGATCAAAAGAGCTTTTATGAATTCGTATGAAAATATTTTTGTTTTGATAAACCTCTAATGGGTCGAGAGAGTATTTGAAATTCAGATCTCCTAATATTAATTGAATCTTCATGCCTTCCAAAATGATCAACAGATCCAAGGTGCAACTTTCATGTTAATATGAAACTATTTGATAACCCCAAACAAAATGCATGCAATTTTTCTTTTCAAAGCACTATTTTCTAATCATCAATTTATTCACAATTTTAAAAATTCATGAATTGAAACGGGAATACATTTTAGGTGTGGCAATGTTCCAAATCTATGTTTTAACAAAACTTTTAGATTGTTACTTTTTGTAGCTTTTGAGATTCTGTATTATTCGATACCGCATGGGGACTGAAATGGAATTTTAATTTATGAGATAATTTTTTTCAATGAGGCCTTTTGTGTTTTAAAATTTTCTAGTTCTACAAAATGCCAATTCTAATCTCCAATGCCGTCAATGCTGTATCGAATGAAATGACAAAATGTCCCAAAAGGTTAGTTTACATGCTACTACTACCGGCTACAACTACTTATCGGGGAAAATTCAGAAAAAGTTTTTGGTGTACTCCAAAATCTATATCTCAATAGTTTCTTTGTAGAAAAAAGTACAATATAGGTTTTTTATTAAATAAGCCAAATTGCATGCAAGTATCAAGTTTCAATTTGGTAAATTTGACATATATATTTAACTATAACTTTAATAAAAGTGTTGATGTCGCGCAAAGAAATTTGGACATCAACATCGTAGTAATTGTCCTACACTATCGAAAGATCAAGACGCTCTTAGGGTGATAGCGATGTATTCAGTGAATCCCATCTGTAGTTTAGAAATACATAAGATTTTAATCCATCAAAAATTTTAATGGATAATCAAATCCCATGTTGATTTGGTAGGAACATCTGGTGATCTGCTTTGGTACCAGCTTGATCAGCAAGAGAATCAATGAGACGTCATTAAGACCATTTGTTCAGTTTGATTCTTTACCAGAGCAGATCCAGAAAAATATGTATGGTCAATTTGATTCATTATTTGTAAAATACAAAATAATTGTAATAATTATTATATACAATTTTTTAATCTAAATAAATAACTTAGGTGTATTTTCTTCTCAATAATTTTGTTTTAGTGTTTAACATAAAATATAATGTCAATCCCGGTAATTAAAAAAAAATAAAATTTACATTTTATCTTTTAATAATGTTTAAAGAGTGTGTTACTATTTTAAATTTTGGAAATACTTTTGAATTTGTTGAAAGGAACCATTATTTTAAGTCTACACATTTTTGGTTTTAATGTGAGATTCCAGGACTTCTGAGGCAAACAAAAATTAAAAGCCATGTCTAACTTACAAATTTTAATCGAAACAGATGTTTCTTGATTTAGGAATACACTTTTTCGTAAAGAAACAATGGATGTCTAAAAATCCGTTTTTATTCGTATTTGAATAACATGAAGTATTTGGACACTTTTTTGACCAACTATACCAGAGTGTTTAAAAAATTTTTCATTGCGGCATACTAGGTGCATTGTTCATTCCTTCACTTTTAATGACAGCATATTTGTTTTCGAAACTTTCATGAGAATAAAATTAGAATCAGCAAGAGAGTGCAGCGTTTAATCTCTCCTAAAAACATTTAAATTCGATATTCACTGTTTCTTTCTAAGAGGTTCCCATTATTTCTAAACCGAAAACATCTATTTCGATTAAAATTTGTTTGTTTCTAGACATGGCTTCCAGTTCCTGTTTACTTCAGAGCTACTCAATTTAAAAAGTTCATACCCGATCAGTACTTATAACAATTACTTTTCTATCGAAAGATATAAAACAGTTATCAGGAGATGTAAGCAATCTCCTGAAATAAATTCACAATGTAATGCAATGAATTCTATTACTAGCTATAACATAGAAACGAATGTTTTATAATTTCCCCATGGTAAAAGACAAAGAAAAGGTGGTTCCATCTCTTATGTTTCCAAAATACACTGTGCAAAGAATATCGAAACCCTTGGAAGACATTGTATTTAATTGAACTGAAGCATACATCTTGCCCCAACCAAGAGTGTTTTTGTCTCTCGTAATAAAACCTTTCTTGGCTCAGAAATATCACCAGATCTGTCTTCCATTGAGCAATTTAGTATATATGGGATATGAAAGGCCGTCAATCGCACCAACCTCTAGAATATAAAGGATTTGGAGCAACAGCTGATTAGTGCTTGGCATAATTTCCCTCAGAATAGCATGAGCACTATATTTGACCTCATGTCACGGCGGATATCAACATGTATCACCACCGGAAAGGGATCTATAACTTACAAATTTAGGACCTCTCTGGTGTACTCTGAAGTGCTAGAAAAACTGGTAAATCTAATACTTGGTAGATCTTCCCAATGTACCGTACAAATGCAGAAATTCGACAGGGCGTGACTAAAATAAGTACTATATATATTGAAGAAAAAACAAGCACTTAAAATGCTACTTTAAATAATTTGAGTTTGAGCTCGAAATGAATGTTGTGTAAAACGTTTATAAAATAAGATCATTTATTATTTTTTTTAACCAAGGATTCCATTTAAACAATTAGAAGATTGACTAGAGTTGGAAAAAAGATAAATGTATACACACATATTTCATTTCTTTCCATACTTCTTAAGAGTATCCTCTTAATTAAAATTTTTATTAAGCCCATGGGGTTATAAACATCAGCAACAAACTGAAATGACATTGAAACAATTAAATTATAAATACATTATTTCAGATAAAAAAATTTTGTCACAGATATATACACTGAAGTGTCAGAAAATACATGTTAGGCCTTTCATGGTAGCATAAAACTGCACAAATATGATGGGGCAGGGACTCCATGTACTTACGGAAGTATTCTGGAGGCATTAAACACCCTACTTCCCGCAGAACCGTTCACAATTCTGTTGTATTCCGAGGTGTAGGATTTCTGTTACTCAGCACATTGCATGACATCCCAGATGTGTTGGATAACATTGATATATATGGTGGCGTGTGAATGGCAAGACTCCAAAAACAGATTAGTGTTCCTCCAGTAATATTTCGGCCTGTCTAGACTAATGTGGTTGCACGGTTGTCCCGTTGAAAGAGGTCAAACCCATCAGAATAAACGCAGGGCATGAACAAGTGTAAGTCGTCAGAAAGGATGCACATTGCACACATACCGTTCACCTGTACCAAACGTTTGTAAATGCACCAGGAGTCCCATTGAACTAAAGCTAAATAAACACCATACCATTACGGAGGGCCCTCCAACCCAGAATTTACAATACCCTGTTGGAGTAAGAGATCCATGACTTCATGGGGGTTTTCCCCACTCACAAATCCTACCATCAGACCGAAACAGTTGGAAACGTGACTCGTCAGACCAGACTACATTTTTTCAGTCATGAAGTGCCCAGTGAGGTTGTTTCCTAGCCCAGGCGAGACACATGACTGTGTGTCTAGTATTCATCAAGGATACTCGCTCCTAGAGCCCATATGTTTGAAGTACCTTGCACAGTCCTCACGCTAATGTTTTTTGAGGGTCCAGCATTGAATTATGATGTTATTTATGGCAATGTTACACACCTATCGCGTGAAACTATTTTTGTCAGCCAACGCTGGTCTGGTGCAGCCAGGACCCTTTCGTAAGTTACAAGTTACTCCTGAATTCTTGTAATCGTGGTATACCTTGATAGTATGTGAAAATCCAAACTACTGAAATGCTAAGACCTAAATCTTCAATTATTAAACCGAATTGAAAATCGCTTAAATCGTGATAACTTGCCATTATCTGGACGAAAACAGGTTAGATGTTTCCACATATGTCCATCGCTTTACATATGCACTGGCAGATGCAACCAATGACGTGCTTAGATGGCGTTGCTATGTATTTTGCAAAGGATTGTCTGCACAAGTTTTTGGTACTTCACTGTGATTCTACAATAATAGAGTGCTCTAGATTTTTTTTCGATATTGTGATAATTTCTTTGTTTTTTCATGTTCATCACGCATACTATTTTATTCTGATCGAACATTGACATCGGGGTAGTTGGATTTTCTTGGAACAGATTGTAGATTGATACCTAATGAACCTTATAGGGAAGAAACTGATGGTCTATCCCAAAAGGATCAAAATGTTTGATTTTGTTTTCAGTGAGAATGCTAAATCTCAATATTGTAGAAAGTAGAAATTATTTGGATTTAGCACCCTCCGTTCTCTTAACATAGGCGCTAATGACTAAAAACTACCTTTATGATATTGAAAGTCACAGTTACTAAGTATTAAATCTTACTAAACATGTAGGAGAAATAATATTGCGCAGATTTATTCTTTTTACATTTTAAATACGAAGAGCACTTTGTTCCTAGTAGCTGAATTATTAGCATCCACTTCTTTGGTTCAACAGACTCTACATTTGAGTCCCGGTAAAGGTAGGTAGTTTGAAGCAGCGTCGTACTGGAGCAATACAACGTCCCGGTCTAAACATGGATATTCAAAGTGGTTAGAATATTTTTTATCCTCTAGTTACTAGTCTAGTCTATTTACTCCTTGAGTCGCAAAAAAGTATCGTAATGACAAACTAAACCTTGAGATAGGTAGATCGTTGAGCTTACGTAGGACCGAAATAACACAACGGAATATTAGATCAGGATCAATCACCAAGAGAAAGATACGAGGACACCTCGTTATTTTGAAACACTGTCAGATGAAGCTGGCACCCTAAAACTGGTACCCTCTTCAAACTTCCCACCATGCCAACCCAAGGACATTCGAGACCACAACAGATTTACCATGCACCAGCCTAAATGTATACGGACTCATGACTCATGATAAAGGGGGAAGTGTTGCAGCTTCTGTGGGCCAAAAAGATCTGGAGCATCTGAGGTAGAAGTCTGACTTTTCTCCGCAACTTCGCCTGCTAGCCTTAGTTGGGCATATTGGAATGGCCTTCATGTCTAGGGTGTCCCTACCAAGAGTTAGGCTCCCGACGTACTTGAAACATTACTTTTACATCTAAATATCTCTGGAATGTCTCTCCAGTACTTGACTGGTACTCGAGAAGTTGTCCTAGAGACGCCCTTCTCTTTGAGGGCCATAGAAGTAAGCAGATTTGTATTTCACATTTTGCCAGTGGACACTTTAGGAGTCTCTCCTACGAACAGGGCCAGAGGGTTTTCAGGACTTGTACAAAGTGCGGAGCTGATCAGGCTTCGCCAGCTCATATTTTAAAATGTATTGACTTTACAATGAACAAGGTTTTATAGGAACTTCTTGGACTTTTGGGGGGTTTATGGACTTGTGGACTTGGTCTAGTTTAAAGAGACCATGTCGGGGATTAGTAACAACATAACAACACATGTATACGAGATTCTTTGACTGGATCCAGTTTCGAACTCGCAAACCTTAGATTGCTAATTTGCGACTTCACCAAGTAGGTTATCACGACTCTCCAGATGTTTCGAAATAACGATATGTTGCCTAGATAGTTTTTTATTCGCTGCATTACGATTGTATGTGTATTTCGAATTTACCTTATCGAATCATACTCATGTTCAATCATCATTCAAGATTTCACTGTAAAGAATGTAGTCATTACTAGTCTTTGATATTCAGAAAAAAATATGAGAAATAGCTTAAATATAAAGAATAACATGTCACAATAGATATTTAAATTTGTTGAAATGCCCGACGTTTTTCAGTTTTAACTATATGATACGGTTAAAATTTGCAACACTTAATACCGCGATTGTTAAAAATTTTCCTTCATTGAAAATATCTTCAGACACAGTTTTGAATAAAAAGAAAATAATTTATGCTTCAAAGTTAGACAATAATAGTCTTATAGACAAGGGAAGGAAATAGAATTCAGTACAAAACTAATTTGATAATGGAAACGAAAAAATAATATTATAAAGTCCTTTATGAATATATGTAGTATAACTTATCCAAATTGGTATTATTTGCCACAAAGCGTTTTCGATCTTTTTCAGTAGCTTTTGTCTCATTTTCATGCATCATATAATAAATCTAAATATATTTGTCTACATATGATAACAACATGTATAATGTGTAATGAAACCGCATGCGTCGTTTAATATCCATTTTTGCAAACTGACATCGATGTTTATGTTATCATGCGTAGCTCTTCTCTTGCTGCAGTATCTCCTCACTTCAGCCACACTATCTTTATCAGTCACAACAAAATTTGCTTAGTCTTATAGTACAAATATCTAGCAACTTGAGGATTATGCCTCCAAATCAATTTCTGAAGACCGTGAAGATGTTTTGAAAAACGAAAAAGGAATTATATAAAAGCGACGACATTTCACAAGCTTTGCACAGTTGAAATCATGTTTTCCATATAGATGTAATGCAAACCCTGGAACTGGATATGCCGTGGAGATATTCTGGTACTGGAGCTGTAATGATCTATATGAGTGCATCGGAAAAAGGAGTAGATACTCTTGAGTTCATTGCTAGCACTAACATTTAATATGTTTTTATTTAAAGTAGCATATTTTCCTACCGTGCTTCCGTAACTAAATTTTAGTAAAATATGTATGTATATTTAATATTAATATGGTATTTTTACATTAAAAACACACTTCATACATGAAGCAGGATACAGAAGCCAAATTATATACTTTGTATAGTTATTTTTAAAAGATATGTGAATTTTTAAGGCTATAAATTTCAATCAAAAGAACAAACTTCTGTCAATTATGACAGTAATCTAAAACATAGTGCTTTGCATACTAAAATCAAGTATAAAAACGACTTGAATTGTGATCCCAGTTTAAAGCTTTGTATTCTGTCATTACCCGATGATAAAATCTGAATAAACCACACATTTGTTTGTTATAAAATAGTGAAATCCATTGAAAATCTATCTTCAAACAGAATAAAATGAAATTGGTTCCAATTTGACCAAATACCTTGTGCAAACAATAATATTCAGTCATAAAACAATTTTCGTGTTTTGTTTAATATTTATACTTTTACGGAATGTGGTCGAATACTCTTATGCGTCTGATATCATGGGTTAAGTTTTATTTAAATAAGAGTTTTGTGATACTTTTGTTATTATTTTAATGGGAGGGCAAAAATAGAAAGACAACTTTTATGTGGTAAAATTTAAATAATAACTTTGACACCCATTAAATTCATGAAAATAGTTTGAAACGGGATGTTGACGAATACTTTCGTGATCAACTGTATGCTTTTGTTCTGCATTATGAAGTCTGTTTTATGAGCTGACGAAGGTACATATTTGCACGTTTATAATAGTAATGTTTATTTCACTATAAAAGAATGAAAAAAAAATGAG
Source organism: Metellina segmentata (assembly GCA_947359465.1). Lineage (NCBI taxonomy): Eukaryota > Metazoa > Arthropoda > Arachnida > Araneae > Tetragnathidae > Metellina > Metellina segmentata. The sequence goes on along the minus strand of OX375875.1, from coordinate 71,824,845 downwards.
AGCAAATTAAATATTGAGTGTTTGAGATATTTGTATTTCATGGGGGTCTTTTATCTAACCTAGTTCGGGTAGAGCAGATTTGAGCAGCCTGATTTCAATTGAGAGGGCTTTGTAAATACGTAGTAGATCAGTGACTTTACCACCCATCGTGGAAATTAATCAGATTAACCGCTTATCACGACTGTACGCGATACATTTATTGTTATATTTGTAAAGTAAATATTATTTAAAACACCACCTAAATTAATGAGATTTTGACTTTGGAACGAATATTGCTTGGTAAAATATATTTATGATCTTCACACATGTTCTTATTCAATAGAGACTTTATTTTTCTATTTTTTACTAGTAACCGGAATTTTCAAAAAGAACCTCGCCCACGACGTGTCCGAAAAAAATTGACAACACCCTCCCAAAACGAAAGTGTAATTGTTGAGTAAACTTGGTTCTCGTGACCGGTGACACTACGAAATGCATTACACTCCGTGGGCAAGACAACGCAGTGTGACGTGCGTTATCAATTTTTGAGAAACACGCTAAAGCAATTCCAAATACATCTCCTGGCGGCAATTGACCTATCGTAACCCTAAATGTCGCCAGACTATGGAGGAAAGGTGGGAATTGTGGTCATTGAATTCGGAATACCATTGCTTCAAGAGCAGATGATAAGTCACAGATGTTATCGCAGGTCTTAATCTCTGATGAGTGAAGCCAAACGTGGTAGAGGAAGCCGCCCACAGTGTGTGTGTGTGTGTGTCTGTGGACTTAGTCTAAAAAATAATGTCTGTCAGTTTATCCTTATGAAATTCGAGCATCCTGTCCGCTAAAAGGAAAGTGATATTTTAATTTTATTGCACTTGAATTTACGTGAGCTCGTTTTGTAATTATTTGTTCCAGTGAAATTGTTTCCCATGGTTAAAACCTAATATTAATTTACCCTTAATATTCTAACTATGTACGTTCGGAATTATTCAGTTGTTGTTCAGTTCTACTTATTGTTGAAGAATTAGGATACTGTTAGAAACATAAGTACGTACTCTATAAAATACTACATACATATGAGAGAGACACTATACATAATTAAGTGAGACATATGAGACACTCTAATATATACACTCCATGAGGCACTATATGCTCTATAAGAAAATACACTTTCTAAGACATTATATAACTCCACGAGACAATAGTGGAGTGCCAGCTCAGGTGATGTCGCCATCTGTCCATGGTGTTGAAAGTACGAGGTGTTGTCCTCGAATCGTTTCCTTCGGAGTTGATCCCCGACTATCGCCAATAGCCTATTGCATTGCTCCAGTGCGATGTAAATCCAACTATCTACGAACCATGAGATATGGTACACCCTTTAACATACTGTATACTACATGTGGTACTCATATTATATAAGACACTATATGCTTCATGAGACACTAGAATATGCTTGGAGTTAGTGACAAAATTTAGTAAACTATTTTTGAGGTATTTTTACTTAAATTTTAAATAAGAATATTTCATCGGTTTCATACTTTTGGAAAAATATTTGTGTCTTATTGTGTTTTCTTTTTTGACAAAGTTCCCCATCTCCTAGTGTTTTACAGTATTACACGAGGCTTGTAGGAGCACTGAATCAATGAGTAACATAATAAAAATAGAGAAAATAACAAAATAAGCATAAGATTAAAGATAAAAAAAATCAAGCAATCAAAAATCAACATACAAAAAAAGCAAAATGGAAACAGTGGTAGAGCAAATTAGGAATTAAATATAATCCCTGAAGAGCAAATATACATTATTAGTATTAACCAAATCCCAATGCATTCGGCGTAAATTAATGCCCAGGACATTCAGATTATCCTTGAAATTTTTCCTTTATGATAGTGGGATGCATTTGAGAAGTGGATGTCCATCATTATATATATCTTTACCACAACGACACATCTCAGTAGCCAAAAACCCGAATCTTATGCGATATATTCCAAACTCCCATAATTTGTAAGGAAACAGTAATTTGAAATTTTTTCTCAAACATGTTTGTTTTGATTAAACGTCACGAAAGAAAATAAATGCTTCGTCCATTGGGTATTGAAACGTGCAAGAAATTTCGGCTCGATTGTTTTGATTGTGTGGTTACAAGGAAAGACTAATTTCTGACAAATTTTCATTAAGATATTTTTAGGCTGATAAAAACGTGTGTATTCAAATTGAGGATAATACGACATATTTAAGCCATTTTAAGTGGATTACTTATTTTTCAAATTATACTCATCAATCTTCTTGCGAATTAACAGATATTATTTTTTTAAATTGTCACGCACCGCTTGGTGAAGTGGTTGGTTAAAGGTTAACTTTCCACATATAAACTTATATAAGTGGATAATAATTTAGCAGTACACATGCGTCTGATGGATCGTTCACAATAAGAGTAAAAATTAAAGTAAAAATTATTTTGTTTAATTTTAACCACCAATAAAAAGCATCTGTTGTGAAAAGGGTGTTTCATTCATGCTGATCAAAAGGGTAAATTATTTATTGCTTTGTACGTTAGTGTGAACATTTAATAATCTCTCTAGGTGAAAGACCGATGTTAGCTCAGTAAAAGAGAGGAGAAAACCTCAGTGGTAAATTTTTGGTACATAAAATTTTTTATATTATGCTGTTATTTATAAAGCTTGTGTATTACTAAGCAAAAATAAATTTAAGACGTATCGAAGAGAAGTCTACATATATAAAGAAGAATGGAGTATTTGTTTGTACATACAAAAAAATTTCTACCCAATTCAAGTTATTTTTCCGTTTTGTGTAATTTTAATGCAAAATTAGTGTATTCTGAGGAAAAGTGTTACTGTCTAGATGAATGTATGTGTGACCGCACTAGGTCCAAACGGCTGGATATATTTTCATGAAATTTTGTATACCTTGAGTACTTAACTTAACGACTGAATTTAACAGCATTATTATGTCCGTTCATCTTCGTGTTTTATGTCTGTGTTTGCGTTTGTATGTCTGCGTGAAAATATCGAATCAAACAAATTCAATACATTTTAATAAAATGTTTAGTTACATACTCTTATGAAAGATATTTTAACTTAATGAATGCATTGCTTAAATTTCTTCGACTACAATTTTTAGTCAAGTTTCAATCTAGAGAAACTGAATACCCGTGCTTAAATCAACCTTAATTTGGTAGCATTGGAGAAGCTGGGATATAAATTGAGCATTCCAATTTTTCATATTGTTTTACCAGATCAACTGGAAAAACAATTATTTCCCCATAAATTACTTTTACGGAATTAAAGTTCTATACTTTTATTTTTAATAATATTTGAGAAAGATGAATAACTTCAGAATAGTTGGGGCAGACGATATAATAAGAATGAAACATTACATTTTACACTAGAGCTTGGAAAAATTAATTATTTTTTGTCAAATAATGCTAAAGACGTATGTCAAACACCTTTTTAGACGTATGTTGAATACTATTAAAGGCATACGTGTTAAATACTGCTAGACACGGAAAGAAAGAATGAAAACAATCATTAGAGGAAATTAAAATCGGCTTATCATTCCTTATCATATCGTTTTTAATTTCAAAGAGATAATTGATTTTAAATGCTTCTATTTGATACTGTAAAATGTTAAAATCTAATCATAATGGATACATTCATTCATTTTGCTGCACAATTGATTTTTGTTAAAGTTTCGAAACATAAAAAAAAATCCACCAGAGACAAATACTCCATCGCACTAGAGGATATTCTAATCTTCTATCAAGTCTCAAACATTGTTTACAAAACCTGCTACTCTTATTCAATTCAAATCTCTCTCATACAGTTCACAATCTGTGTTCATCAGTCCAATCATGGGTCACGTTAGTCCAGTGGGAAGAACAACAAATTAGAACTTGGAGGGTTGCTAATTCGAAACTATATCCAACCAAAGACCGTCGTGACAGGGAGGCTGGTGCACGTTGAATTTGGAGGCGTAGAAATTGGAGTGTGAAGTGTCAACTCAGGTTTAACCTCGTCCTCTGACCATGATTCAAAATTACCTTGTATAGTATCGTCACCAATAGCTCGTTGTGTTGCTCCAGTGGTATGGTAAATAACTACTAAAAAAAACACCTGCGTTCAGCATAGTAACATTTAGTACATCGCCCGACCAGATCTGTTACAAATCCAAAATATGGCACTCATATAACTTCTTTTCTCGTCGCCATAAAATGTACTCCATAAAACCCAACCATCCACCAATCCACAAGGTTCGCCACCACCAAATGTCCCCATGCTTAGATAATCGCGCGTGTGAACGTTCCCGAAAACATGACCTTTCGTTGCGGACAATAAATTACGAACTAAGCCCTGACAATCACAGCAACGAAATGCACGATTCCTAATACTCAGAATAATTCATTTATATTCCCGTCACGTCACCATCGGGACACTTTCGCCGATTTATTCTATCACTCCTATATTTTTCAAAGGACGGCAAAGAATGAAACAGTTGATGGGTTTAATTATGAAATCCTCTGTGATAAAGCGCCCACTACAATCGGAGGACGTGGTTAGAAAATTGCAACAGCCTCTCATAGCACTGAAACGAAAACCGAAAGCAGTCTCGGAAGATCTAAACATTTCCCGACAATGTATGTAGTAAATAAGCGCTGGACCAGCGACCTTCTCAACAAGAAGATATAGTGCGAGTGGTAGGAGTTCGCCCGCACGATGTTAAGCTCTCGTATGTCAATGGACCAGAATGAGTAACATCGTTCAAGTCCTTAGAAAAAAGAGCTTTCTTTCAAAGTCAAGGCGTAGGCCACCACACCGATGTTCCATTACACTTTCTCCACCGCTCTAAAAGGAGTCGGAAGCAAGGAGGCGGCTCCATTATTTAGAAAGCACAGTGACATATATTTCCTCTGAAACAAGTGATGAATTTCGGAAGCATGCCTCGGATCTGGGGAAAAATGAAACGTGAGGCACACCCAAATCTTATCGGGCCCGATCTAGACCAAATAGAAAGTAAAGAAAACGATGACCCTGAGAGAGGCGTTAGTGTGTTTCGTTGAGATGATTGCTCTCCTGCGTTTGAATAAGATTCATTAACAAGCCATCCGTGCCGTTCCGCAAATAATCATCACTTTTGGTATCAAAGGGGGAAGGTGCTTTTGTTCATAGAAGAGACATGTCTTTGTGAGAAGCAAAGGGATATCGCTTTGAGAACTGTACCAAAATGTTTTTTTTTTAAACATTTTTATGCAACATTCGATGAAAAGGATTCATCTTAAACAATGATATATTATAACAGGTGTGATATATGAAAGTGGAGCCTTTTCCACGTGAATAAAGCTATTGTATACAAAAGTCATTCCTTCAAAAAAGATGACGAAAATCATACTTCATTTGGCAGTTCGAATTCAGAAATATAGATATGCTAAACATTGCCCCAAACGGTAGTATGAAAACTGTAAGAATCGCACACAAGGAGAAAGCAACCAACAGCTAAGATTTTTAAGTTATTATTCCAAGAACGTAAGAATATATACACGTACTGTACATCACAAAATTAAAATTACACAAATACATATCAGTATTTGTCCTCTAAGTCCAGCGTGGTGGTCCGTCGAGCCGGAGGTAGAAGGCGACGCTTGGTGACCAGGCTGGACTTTGAGAATTCGTACTGTTTTCACGCTATCATTTGGCGAACGACACTACAGCTAAACTTGGCGTAGTACTGGTAGTGAACATAGGAAACAGCTGAATAGTTTGAAATTTACTCCGAAAAATTCCTACCTTTAACTAAGAAATGAATAACTATAATAAATATACAATTAAATAGTAATACTTTATATAAATGGGGCATAAAACTTAAAACTAAATAAAATCCTTAAAGATACTAACTAGGAAAAAGATTGGTTGGGTATTTTTAAGAGGTAAGTGGTCAGATCTGACCAAACCGAGTCGAGCAACGGTTTTTTTTCCTGAAGTTAATGAACTCCTACAAAAGAACATTTTACTGACACAGAATTAAATACACTCAAGGTAGTCACTGAAATCGAAACTCTAAGAATATTCGAAATAATATTCAAATGATTATGCTTTATAAAATTAATGTTCTTTTAAATTTGAAAATTTTGTTGAGATCTAATTGGGGGAATTCCTAATTTACTAAGAATTGTTAGTAAAAAATTTGTCAGCCAGTCAAAAACATCGAGGTACCTCCTGACTATAATGCAAACTTGTGTGAAGCACCCACATGTAATATTCAAACGATTATGCTTTATAAAATTAATGTTCGTTTAAATTTGAAAATTTTGTTGAGATCTAATAGGGGAAATTCCTAATTTACTAAGAATTGTTAATAAAAAATTTGTCAGCCAGTCAAAAACATCGAGGTACCTCCTGAATATAATGCAAATTTGTGTGAAGCACCCACATGTGTGCACATTCCTATGCACACGGTGTTTTCGTGAGATAGCGTGAAGATTATTTTAATATCAGCGTCTAAAATCAGAACTATGAATTTATGGATTTTCAAATAAGTGGTTGGGCAGTATGGTCTTCAAATTAATTTAGATAATTAGATGGATCTGTGTTTGGATTTAACAATTAATCGGATAACGTTTTATTTATGTTCTTTCAAAGTCTGGTTCATGTCTTCAGAAAGTCTCAGTTATTGGTTTCAACAATTTAAATAGGTGACGTCAAAAAAAAAAAAATTCCGGTGTAAATGTTGCCAGTCCTTGTGTAAGTTTCTTCTTTTGATCACAACCCCGGTGCACTAGTCGTACCATTGAAGATCTTGTCGTGGTCGGGATTTACTTGGATTCCTTTTTTTAAATTTTGTAAGGTACAAACGTCAATTTTGTCTTGATAACATAAAGCAGATGAAAAATTAAAGAATTTTTTATCTAACACAAATATATTTCCCTCTTTCGTTCTGTGCAGAAAGTAAATGGTATATTAAAACTACTAATTTAATTGATAGTTGATTTCAGAACCAAATTACATCTTATAGCGGTTTAAATTAAATAAAAATTAATATAAATGTGCTAATTGAGCTATTGTTTTCCAAACAGAAATTATTTTTAAAAGCTATCAACAAACTGAGTTTTTATGATACTTCAATTTATGTTTTGTACAAGCTAATTTGTATCTTTAAATATAATATGATACATAATATTACACAATTACTACTAGTTTTTCCGATACTTACTAATAGTACAATTTATTTATGCTTACTATATATTTGTTTACAGCACAAAGGTCGTTTATTTATCGTTCTCTTGACACTATTTGGCTCTGTTTCACAAGTGGTACTGCAACTAGAAAGCAACTCAACTTTTAGGACATACTTTTAAGGGGAAAGAAAGCCTACATTTCATCATCTTACATAAAGTCAATAAAAATAATGTTCCGAAAAAGTTGAAATCTCTAAAATTGAAGCCATATTTTATAAATAAAAATATAACTACGAAATTATTGGTTAATAGAAAATAATTATTGAAATACGAACTGTTTTTCCTCTGATACAATATAAGTATACTAAAGTTACTACTTAGATTATTTGCAGAATTTTCTTTTGCGGGTTCTTTATACGGCACTAATTCAACACTAAACAAAAAAATTTTTTTATACAGTTTCAACATTTCTTGTTGTTGTTGCAGAAACAGTAAGAAACTTTTTAACAGCTGCCAATATTCCAAGATAACGATTAATAATATGGTGCTGCAACTAGAATTCGCGCAACCTGTTCTTAAATTATCGTGGGAGGTTTAATAGAATGAGTTTTAGTAATTGAATTACGTATTTTTCCTTTTTTTTAATGCGGAGATACTAGGAATCTGTATTTCCAGTTTGTTAATCAATCGGCTACCGGGTGAGACAGTGCTTTGAGGTCGCATTTTCTCATCACACGTTGAGTTTGAAACCAGGAAGCTTTGGAAAGCGTAACACATAACTTTTTCCTTTTTTTATCACATTGAGTTGGCTTCTCTCAGCTGCAAAACTTCATTTATTTAAATGTTAAAAATAAATTTTACATCCAGGCCATATCACTTTTGGACATGAAAGGCATCGTTGTTTTTAAAGGTTTTAAAACTCTCAAAAAATATCAAATTCACTCAAGTCTGATATTGGTGTCAAAATGTCAAAACAAAGTACCACACACGAGCCGCAGAATCAGAATAAGTTAAACATTTGTTCATAAGCTGGGTCCATGTCCATAATTCTTTTAGAAAACCTGATCTTATCTTATTTGTTTTTATGAAATAGATATTGATAGGTTTTCACAAAAACTGATGATTATGTCAGTTGGAAAAAAAGTACATCTATAGGGAAGGCCATATAAAAAAACGGAATCGAAATTCACTTTATGGATCAAATCCAAATAAATAGAGTTACCAGTTGAGAAGATATTGAGAGGGGCCATAGAAAATTAAGCTGAATTCATTATTGATAAAATCCAAATTCCGTTAGAACATTGGTTGAGAAGCGAGCAGATCTATGATAAAGGTTATAGAAAAAATATACTCAAATTCACATTCTTGATCAAATTCTAATTAAGTGAGTACAATCAGCTTAGAAGGGCATAGATCCATGGGGAAATAAAACTGAACTTAATTCGTATTCTTGATCAAATCTAATCTAAGCGAGCGATTATGTAATTTGACAAGCAAGTGGGTCCTAGGGAATGCCACAGAAAGAAAACTCAACTGAAATTCATGTTCTTGAGAAAATCCGTATTATGTAAATATGTTAGTTGAACAGCAAGCATGCCTAAGTGGAAACTCGTAGAGAAAGCTAAACTGAAGCTCACGATTTAGAGAAAGTCAGATGCATGCGAAAATCGGATTTATGAGCAGGTCTATAAGGAAGGCTAAGGAAAACTAATGTGAAATTCACATTCTTGACCAAATCCAAATGAAGTGAGTATGTCAGTTGAGATGCGGTCAGGTCTATGGGGAAGGATACAGAAAACTAAACTGAAATTCACGTTCTTGAGAAAATCCAAAAGAAAAGAAACCCTGCTTTCACTTTAGGGCAAGCCTTTCGGTTTGGTATCCTCTTGGAGAGCACCAGAGTCCATTTGCTTATTAAGACTACAATGAACTCCATGAAAAAACATCGACCTGTCATTACGGATGTCATGAGGTGCTTGAATAGTAGCATTAGACATTTTTTTGTAAGGCAACACGAGGTAACGTAGTGCGACTGGTTGTAGGAGTGCTAAGAGACATGTACATTCTTCTCCAGTTATGCATAATCATACGGGTGTCTTGTGAATAGATAAAAATTTTATATTGTATCAAATTCCTGACAAGAGGGTGGATGGGGAAATTGTTTGCTGATGTACTTCGTCAAACATCGTCTTTTTCAGGTGTGGATGAAGAACACGATTACGCAACAGGTGCGTGTGAGATCCTTCAGGTTGCGTAGGTGGACACCCAAGCAAGAGACGAGTGAAAGGGAAAAACCAGGAATATATTTAAAGATAGATTCTTCTTTCTCTTTTGTGTTACGCGATCGTCTTTTTTCGGTCGTTAGTGCTGAGGTTGTTTACACTGGATGGTTGGTATCGTTAAATCCCGTTTTTATGTCTCATAGTGGTGGAGATAAAATTTGATGATCGCATCATCGAAAGAGGCATCATCGCGAGGAAGACCGAAGAGCTTTTTTTCGGAATACTAAACCTAGGAAAAGGAAGGAGCTTGATGAATAATAAGTAGTTTTAAGCGTATACGACGTGGCGTCAATGATGGAGGAAATGTACGCTACAGAAGGAAAAAAGAGTGAATGCGGGAAGACGCTTAATGAAAAAGTTTTTTTTTAAGGCATACCAGACAGACAAGCATTCTGATTGTTTACTAGTAGTGGAAAACTTCCGCTGCACTGAAAAGATGTGCCACCGCATATCTCGGTGGCGAAAGGTTCATGGGCGAGATGAGATCAGCGCGGAGGAACACTCAAAAATCGCGGAAGATACATCATCTCCGAAAGAAAGTTAGTAGCGGAAGTTATGAAACGGTAAAAACAGATTTACCTGATTGCCGCGACTTGTAGAAAGTTGTGAGTAATGGGTTTTTGGTATGAAAATGGATAGTCCGTTTATAATTTGAATACATAGGAGTCAAATGATTCGTGTATTTGCATAGCAGTTTTGAAACTTTTGAATTTGATTTCAAGTTACAGGTTTGGACTATCGTTGTCCAGCATAGAAAAACATTTCTTCTCAACTCTCACAAAATTACCATGTACAAAATTAGACAATCCTTACGCCGAAATATATAGTTTAGTGCGAGAAAGAATAATAGAAATTTAGAAACCCTTTCATAAATATATAGAGGGTTGATGGTACATACCTCATAAAATCAGTTAAATCATATATCTGTATTATGTTTATTAAATGCTGGTCTGTTATAAGCGTGGTTTTATCTGTTAATGTATAACTTCAAGGGTTTCCGAGCAGAATAGTTTGATTTTATTGTTCATTAGAAAAGCTCAATTTCGCATATATTAAATATTATTATGTGAAATTGAATGATAAATGTTTAATAAGTTTCTGTGATCATAATATTTTATTTTGTCCCACGATTGCAATTAATTCCATGCAACATTCATAAAAATGCATTACTGAAATACAAGGTGTCCATAAAGTCTCTTTACAATTTCAAAAATTTATTTAAAAGACAAATGAAGACAGATAAGTGGAAATTATCACCATAACCACCATAAATATCACCATTATCACCAGACATAATAGCAGACATAACATATAAACCAGACATGCAGATGAAATGTTTTGTTTTTTGCCTCAATTAATACACCTCTACATGTACACCATTTGTTGCGCGAAGCCCATCAAGATGGCACTCCATTTCTTGCCATGTTCGCTGTAGCACACTCTCATCAATGGTGGAAATGGATATAACATACCCGATATCTTTAACATAATCCCATAGAAAGAAGTCGAGGTGAGTGATATCTGATAAACGACGTAGACAGCCAATTGAACCACCCCTTACAATCCACCGGCCTGGAAATGTTTCATTTAAGAACCCACGAACATGCAGTCCCCAATGTGATGGAGTTTCGAACAAAGGTACGAAACATCCCTAATCTAAATCATAGGATAACTGATGTCATTGCCGCCATCGATGCTACAACAAATATGACAGGAAATTGAGTACCGTGTTGATGTGCTTCGTGTAACTAATGGTGCCCACATAGAGGTGTATTAAACGAGACAAAAAAAAAACTAAATATATACGTCTCACTTTGCAATAATATCCAATATCTGTCTTTTCATTTGCCTTAATAATAAATTTTTGAAATTGTAAAGATACTTTATGGACATCCTGTAGTTAGAATGTTGATAGTCGACATTCACTCTTCCTGAACGTTTTCGCCCGAAGAATTTTAACAATGAGAACATTAAATTGTATGGTAGGTATATGTTGGAAATATTAAATTATGAAAAGGTGTAAGCATTTATTTAAAGTTTGGAGAATTATAACTTTAATGTGTAGAAAATGAGCAGTAATTTTAAGCTTGACGAAAGGGCGAGACATATTTCTCACACAACAAATGTAGCATTGTCTATCAATGAGAGATATTTTTTTGTCAAGCTAAGTATAGATGGCAGTTGCATTTCTATGTGTGACCATGCGTTCTGTACGCATTCCGAATGTAATGTCACTTGGCTTGTTTATCGAATATGATTTCAGCACATCGTCAATAACGATTACAGAGAATTAATTCCGACTTGATACATGATAGTTGATTAATGAACGCCGATTCGATTAAACACCAAACGACTAGTAACTACATTTAAAGGTAACCCCTATATTTATCAAATGATAGCATTTGGGTAGTGGAAGTAAAATCTTGACATACCGCATGGTTTGTTAACACTGAAAATCTTTCTCATAGACGGTAAGGTAACATGATGTTTCTGAAAAGTTTTTGATTGGTATTGTGCTTGATATCCATTATTATACATCTTTGTTTGGAAGTAATATTAATTTTGTAGTGAAAGACCATTTAGGAGATCATTTTTAAAGGAATGATTGATAATAGAATAATCGTACCAACAATTTTTTTCCTTGTTTACATTTTAGATCTAATTTACCGATTTTGACTTCGTGTACACTTTGAAATGTAATTTATAAATCTTTACACGAATATTTATCTACTAAAATTGACACATAAAATCATTTTTAATTCTAAGTAATACCACTTTTATGTATGTACATAATTTCTCATTTGATAATCAGAGTGCTAGATGTAAGTGTACGATAGCATATGGGTAGTTCCATGTGAAACTTCACAGAAAAGGGTCATTTTCGACCCTACCCCCTCCAATTTTTTTAAAACTCGAATAATTTGTTTCCCAGTTATATATTAGAAAATCTGTAAATTTTTAGTTCCCAATTTTCAATAATTTTTTCTGTCTATTAATTTGAAGTTTGAAAATTGAGCAATTTTTCATGATTTAGGCTTATTAAATCTGTATCTTTAGACTTAATTGTGCAATCATACTGAATGAAAGCATATTTGTAGACAAATCGGCAACCTTTCTAATGACGTATCATATGACCTTTCCAATTTTAAGATAATTCAATTTGACTTTTGACCAATGATTACAAAAAAGTATATGTTTTATTTTATTTAAAAAATATATATATGTTGAATGACGCTAATTATCTTTCTAAAAGTTTTATATTGGGACACGAATGAGTTCATACTTAAATGTAAATAAAAGTATGTAATCGGTACACATAAACACCTGTATTGTTTGACCTGTTTGTTCAATTCAGATGAACGAGAGCTTATTTTGTAAGAAAAAGTATAACCTTTCTGATAATATATTACATGATACTATGAGTGTTCTTTCTGACTTTAAGGTCACTCGATTTGACCTTTCACCTACAATTACAAAAAAAAGTATTTTTTATTTTTTTTAAATATTTGTAAAAGATGCACTATTTATATTTGCTTTCTGAAAGTTTCATAGACATGTATATGTAGGTGTGTGGGTTTCTATAGTTAAAATAATGTTTTAAATAAATAGAAGTATGTAAGCATTACTAATAAGCACGTGTATATTTTTACCTATTTGTCCTATCGAGAGGAAAGAAGGCCTATTTCATAGAAAACGGATAACCTTTATCATAATATATTGCATAATGATAAATGTTAGGAAAAATTAAATACTTTTTTTGAAATTCAAGATCTTAGCCTTGAATTTCAAGGTAACCTTAAAATCATAAAGGTCACTCATAGTATTATATAATATGTAATCAGAGAGAAGGGTTATACTTTTCCTATAAAATAAGTCCTTCATTTCAATTGAACAAACAGGACAAAAGATACAGGTGTTTACGGGTTCTGATTACATATTCCTATTTACTTTGAATATTTTCAAATTTTAACCCATGCGTGTTTCACGGTGAAATTTTCAGAAAGCAAAGATAAATAGTGTACCTTCAACATATATTTCTTAGAAAACGAAGTAAAAAATATACTTTTCTGTAAATGCAGGTCAAAGGTCAGATAAATGACCTTGGAATTGAAGAATGTCACTTCTTAGGTCATATGATACGACATTGGAAATGCTGCACATTTTTCTACGAAATAAGCTTTTATCCAGTATGATTGGGCAATTAGGTCCAGAGGTTCAAGAAATTTAATAAATCTAAAATTATGAAAAATTGTTCAATTTTTTAATTTTAAAATATATATACATAAAACATTATTACAGTTATCAGCTAAAGATTTCCATACGTTCTTATACATGGCTGATAATCAAATTTACCGAGTTTAAAACATCAAAGGGAGTCGGGTCTAAAATGACCTTTTACTGTGCGGTTTGATATGGAATGATCCATATATTATTACAAAGTATATTTCTTAAATAACTAGACGGCTCCAATCTCTGCTCTCTAACGCTTGCCAACCCCCGGTGATTGCTACGCAATCCCATTTGGTTTGCTTCGAAAACCAACACTTCTTTCGCAAGCGTTTAGGTGAGAGTCAGAAGTGAACGGGTTTTGACTTCGCAAACCAACACACGAAATAAAGGCCTGCTTGCTAAGCAAGTTCTAAATATAAAGAATCTGTCCCATCACCATCCAACATGACACGGGCATGTCGCCTCATTCTTTCCCTAAAGGAGAAAAAAAGAAGATATTTCCACCACCCAACATGACAGGGGCCACCACGGGTGGGATGTAAAGGCTTGCTTTCCGGTATTTGAATCTAGCACATAATAATTCGTTATTCCTGATTGGACTTTCTGGTCCATGACGTAACAGCGAGTTTCAACGGCAAAAAAATAACAAACGTTGCTACGGCTACGGTGATACAGTCTATGTCTGGCTAACCCGTTAGAAATGTAACTTGCTTATCTTCGCGAAGAAAAATCGTTTGTCGCGGAATTTTTTACTTTTCATCGCATCAAATTTATTTATGAACCAATTTGCAAAATAATTATACCATAAGAAAGAATACATTTTAAGCTTTCATGAGGTATTTTCAAATTTTAAAACTAATAGTAAGAAGTTCTAGACTATAAATATGACAGTTTTAGATTTGTATAGGAAATTACGATAAAAAAATTCCGAAATTTGTATAATCAACTTTTATTTGAATCAAATTTCTTTATTAACCAAATTCAAAAATAATTTCACCATAAAAAGAGTACATTCTAAGATTTCCCGTGATGTCAAATTTAAAGACTAATAGTATTGCGCTAAAAATACGACAAAATTACCAAAAAATACGAAACTTTCCCGATTTTTTTCTGAATTTCAAAAAATTATTACCACGAACCAAATTGAAATTTCTAAAAACACTCGGCGGCGAGGAAAAATTCACGTTTACAGATATTCTAAAAACAACCCTCACGGCTGAAGATTGAAAATTGGTTCGTACTTTGTTCACTCAAGTTAGAAATTTCGTTTTTTTTTTAAATTTTACTTTGAAATTTAATGCACCCTTAACTAATAGCTGCAACGGAAAAAAACCTCCATCTTGTTCCCTGTACAATTTTGAACAAACCATTTTAATTTCCTAATTTCTCCGAAAACCGTCTGAGAATCGAGCGAAAAAAAGTAAGTTTTCATTTCTGCTGCGGAGGCGCGGCTGAGGCTGTAACTTTTTAAAATATATTAATAGATATATAATCAGATTTTAGTAGAAGCTCATTAACTAACAAAAACAAGTTTTACAGTACAGCTGTCTAAAGACTATTAGGATTTAGGTCAAAATATAAACATTATAAGCAACTATTACAATGCATACAAGCAACTTTTCAAACATATTACAATATGAAAATTTATTTTTAATCATACTGAAAATAAGCATTTGGTGTTTCAGAAAAATACCAGTTAATGAGTTTCAACTCTAAACTGAAGATACATTAAAACAATAGTACAACATTGTTTCCCTTGAATTTATTTCTCAAAAAAAATGTTCCTTTCTTCATCTTACGTAAACTGTGAATAATAACGTACAGGAAACATTTTTTTGAGACGAAAACTAAAAATATTTGATGGTGCGATAGATCCTTTGCAAAACAAGAGCTTTTGAATTTTGAGATTAACAAGAGGAAACAGTAGTTTGGATTAGGAGTTTATAGCAGCAAACAATTTTATCATTGTTTGAAGAATTCGAGGTTTACAGCTCAGGAAATTACTTCTTAAGTTCCTTTTTTTGTGCCTGTGACCGTGACCATTGAAGACTTTAAAATCTACTTTCTTTGTATTGTGTTTCATAGGTATAACAGACTAATCACATTGTAAATGTTATTTGAATGTCGTAAAACAGTAAGTCAGTCACATATACAAGTAATATTATATTATATAATGAAATAAATAATAAAAGGAACTAATAAAAATAAAGTTACACTGGAATGGGTAATACGTAAATAAAATCAAGAGATACTTTAAATTGAAATGAATAAGGGTGCAACAGAATTAACGTAATTGAGTAATAGCAGTAGATAGTATAGTAATAGTAGTAGTAGTAGATTATATGTAATAGAGAACAGTGTGGAAGAAGGAATACTAGTGTTAGTAGAAGATAAAAGAGTACTAGTATTAGTTGAAGATATTAGAGTACTAGTATTAGTAGAAGATAGTAGATTGCTAGTATTAGTAGAAGTACTACTAGTAGTAGAAGATAGTAGAGTATTAGTATTAGTAAAACTTATTATCTACTATCTACTACTCTTACAATATCTAGTACTAGTAGTATATATATCGCACCCCGGGAAAAAAAGTGACAAAACTCAAAATTGCAGAATTTGAGAAGCATCAACTTAAAGGATACTATAAAACTTATATTGAAATAGTATAAGCTTCTTTTAAATTTTAGGTAAGTATTTATGGTGGTAACTTCTATTATATTCTATAGATTAGTAATATAACACGCTGGAGCACCTCATACATATTTTTGAATGACATAACATCAACATTTTTATTTTTTGACCTGTGTCACTTTTTTTGCGGGGGTGCGATATGTTTTTATATGCTACCGCGCTTAAGTACGGAAATCTTGTAATCTTTAGATTACCTAGGTAATGTATAAGGATAAGAATAAGGTATAAGGATTAACTATGCCAGTCTGTTAAAGTATGGATAATTGTTTCATTTCTCAAATTACCTAAATAATCTGCATATCATCTAGATAATATGCGCACTACATACCCTAGGCATTCGTTAAAGTGAAAATAAGATCTTTACTCGAACAGCAAAGTTTTTGTACACTTAAATTAACACTCAGACAAACAATTTAGTAATACTAAGTACTACTAATTGAAAGACAAGCTATTCTTTTATCCTATAAAGATAAGTAATTTCACATAATAATCAGCAGACGTAAATAAAATGTACTGACAATTGTTGAAATATAATATTATTTATTTATTTTTTGATACCTAAAGAATCAAGTTGATAAAATCAATCAATCAACATAATAGTTGATAGAATCAATCAATCAATCAATCAACAAAATAGTTGATAAAATCAATCATCAACAGAATAGTTGATAGAATTAATCAATCAACAGAATAGTTGATAGAGTCAATCAATCAACACAATAGTTGATAATATCAATCAATCAACACAATTGTTGATAGTATCAATCAATTAACACAATAGTTGATAGAATCAATCAATCAACAGAACAGTTGATTGAATCAATCAATCAACAGAATAGTTGATAGAATCAATCAATGAACAAAGTATAGTACAAAGAAGGAAAAGAAAATTAGAGAAACAAACTTTTTCACTTTAACGATTCGAAACCCGTTAATGTTCACAATACCTAGGTAAAGTGAGAAAAACTCGTATTTTATCGATGATAGATACACTCTTTAACGAACTGAGTAACCTCCAGATTACTAGGTAATGTACACATTAACGGCTTTCGAACTTTAATAAAAATCACGATCAATTTTCCTATGTTTCTGTATTCAAAAAATATGCGCATTAAAAAACTCTTAAAAGTTATAATTTGTGAAAAAAGAAATCCCAGTATTGCTCTAATGTTCATCCATATACAATCTCACATATTCCTATGTTTTATGATTGGTAAAGACAATTTAACATTTCTTAAAGATTACAAGAGAAAATTTTTTTAAACATTCCAATGCTAAAGTATTTGTCAAAATTTCGGATGTAGTGGATAGTATAAGGTGAGGTGAAACATGGGCGAATGCGGGGTAAATGTGTCCACTGAATATAAAACATGTCTACGATTAAAATAAGGACTTCTACCTCCTGGAAATGCTTGAAGGAGTCTTATAGATTAGTTTTTCACCACTAGAGCGTTTCGGATTTTGGAAAGAAAATTACGCAGACCAAATAAAGACATAAATGAAATTACATGCTCTTGACCCCCCCCCTCCCCTCCTCACACTGCTATTCCATTTCAAACAAGTAAACTTATGGTCTTATCCCAACATGCGGAACAAATGCAAACCCATAAAATACCCGAAATACTTAAAACCCCAATGTTTAAAAAAATTATTACGATATGAAGCGAGTTAAAAAAAAATAATAATATATTTGTAAATGATCTGGGGGTGTCAGTTAAAAATATGAACTTTCTTCAAAATTATCGGGATAGAATAGTAATTGGTAGTAATAGTATAAAACAGAATAATTGTTGTATTAAACCATACAGGGTGGTTCATTTCCATTCTTTGCTCATATTAAAAAATAGACTGATCCAAGGTCAGCTGCTTTCTATATAATTACCGTTAAGGGATCATTTGCCAATTTTACCGCTTAGTTCAAAAGTGATTTATTACTTCGTAGTCAAAAATTACAGATTTTACAGAATCGTCTTTGAACAAAGAAATGGGATGAAATCAAAGTAGACACAAAGTTCTTATAATCCAAGTTTAGTTTTAAGTATGCTGAAGTTGCATGTATGCGAATTGATATTTTAACTTTATTTACTCTTGTAAATAGTTCGGAAAAGAGGATATTCGTAAGTCTGAAAATAAATTTGTTGATTTATATACAGTAGCTCCCTTTAAGAAAAGATTTCTTCAAAAAACCAAACCAGGTTTACTTATTTTTTATAGTAATATAATGTTGAACTTATTTTTTATATAAATGAAAGCCATGACAGGATAAAAACAAATTTCATTTTTTGAGTAACATTTTTAGAGGTGATATTAAATGTTAAACTTATAAAATCTCTCTATATTGAGTATACACCACCCAGTCTATTTGATACAGAAGCAATATGAAAAGTTATAACAAATTGTTGTTTAATTTTTAATGTATATTAAAATAGTTCATTGGATATTTTTAACCATTTGTCTTGTAGAACCATTCTTATGTTTGACGTTCCAAATGTCATGATTTTTCAACTGTTTTTAACAACTAGGAACATAAGTTTTCAAGCCTATTAAAGTCTTAATATTATGGTGGAGTATGTAACTGCTCTGTTTAAAAGATGATAGACTCAGAAAACGTAATTTTATATTTTTTACTGTGCCTGTTTTGTCCCTGTAGAACAGAGAAAGAATGCACGTACTAAAACTTTTGACTTTGAAATCCTAATTCTTAGAGCACTTTGTTTTGAATTATTCGTCAATAGATTTGAATAGTTTATGTTTCCATGGTTGTGAGGAAAAAGCTCAAATTTCAAGTCCTGGTAAATTTTAGATCTGAGCCTTTTCCTCAATCCACTATTCAATATTCCATCAACAATATCAAGTGGTCAATGATATTAATGATGGTTAATTGGCATCCACACAAGAAAAAAAATTTTAATTCGAAAGAAAAAAAAGTAAAATCTTAAGCAAAACGATGGATTTTCTTAGTGTAAATCTGTTATATGTCAGTTTCAAGTTTAATGTCCTTGTTTTTCACCACATAAAGTCAACTGATGCCACATACTTTAAGCCTAAATTGTATTTCCTAATGGTGCTTATCATGCGCAATGGTTAAGTAGATAATTAACTTCAAACTGGGGGCAACACAACTGGAGCTATTAGTGACGGTCCAAGATCAATCCTAAAGGGAAAAATACAAGGACAACGTCTCGAAATTTTGAACCACGGTCAGATGACGAGAACAACGCCTGAGTAGGCACCCCAGTCTCCAAACTTCAACACCATGAAAACATGAGGACATTTGAACACAAGACAAATGTAACGGGCATCAGACCCCGTGTACATGGCTGGATGGAGTTTCAAACTCATGTACAATGGGTCTTCTCCCCTATCCTATGCTTCGACAATCCATTCCAGATTATATGCGCAGTTGGTACTTGTGCATGATCTATTGTTTTTCTTTGTCTTTCCCATTTTTTCGCCCTTTTGAAAGACAATTTTGAGTTTTAAAAGATGCTCTTTTGATAAAACTACAATGTTGCCCAGATTAGGCACAATTGCTTCTTCGACTCAAAGATCAGTCCTAAGCTGCAACAAGTTGTGTTTTTTTTCCCATCAAGTTAATGGGCATACCCACACAAGGGAAGTTTTACAGATACAGAAGAGAGAAATGCACCTCGTGTAACTATAGAAATCGAACCTCCTCATTCTATAGTTACCTTTTTTCATAGAGGATATATAAGAGATAGGTTTAGATTGGTAATTGGTAAATTTTAATTTACGTCGTACTAGAGCAACACACCTTTTTATTGACGACGGTTCGGGTAACAGCGATACGAGGACAACACCAGGTAATTTTGAACCACGGTCAGATGACGGAGATGGGTTTTGAATAAAGCTAGGTTAAAGCGATTATTGAAGTAGATCCTGAAAAGAAATCGGCGTATAAAGGTAAGAAAATTGATTTTACCCTCCAAGTGGTTTCGACGAGGTATGTTGTCCATCAAGATCTGATTAATTTTGCTAAGAACAAGATTTATCGTCATTAAGATATAACCAATTTTTTTATAATGACAAGATAAGATCTTGTGAGCTTTTTTAATGACGATATATCTCGTCTATCTAGATCCAGCAATTTTGATTATGGCAAGGTATATCGACGAGAGGTTTTGGATAAAAAAATGAAATAAGATTTATATAATTGACAATGACACCCGGAGGTGAACTTTGACGTATCCTAAAATGGCGACTAGAAAATTGTCTGTCTGAGGATTTTCATCTCCAACAAGCGTGCCTTCTAAACTATGTAGTGCACTTTATATTTATACAATTTATAATACATTATTAACTTTTTAAAAAAAATGTAATTTTAGATAGTTTTTAATACTTTCTGAAACTTAATTAGGAGTTGTAGTTTTATTTAGGATTGTAGGGTTAGGTACGAAGTTTAAAAACACTTAGGTATATTATAAAGACGATTTATAGTTATTTTACATATTTTATTTTTAAAACATACAAATGTGCTTGTGAGATGCTGAAAATGGCGAGCTGAATAGTTCGTGTTAGGCAAGCTTACGAGAAAACTGTGCTAAACGTTGGCAATCCCCAAATTTACGGATCTAGTCCCGCCACAGGAAGCTGGGGGTCATGTGAAATCTGTGACATCGGCTCTGTGTCTCCCGATGATCATCGACGCAAATTTCCGAAGAAAGGAGAGAGGAAAAACCTTCAATGTGCGACACCGAGGCAGCGGTGAAATCAGTATCCGAATTTAGCCAGACCCCTTTCCTCAAGACAACCTTTTCTCTATTTTGTAAGAGTTTTTGATCGTTTTACTGGCGGTTTTTGCGACGATACCCAGAAAGACCTTGACGCCGATGCGGCTAGCCTTGAGGAAGATGCAGAAAGTGATCTATCAGCCAAGTGCGCGTGCTGTGAGTGAAAGTGAATGTTTTCATTAACAGCCAGAATAAAGTGCATCTCCTCTCTGCGGCCTTTTTATTTCTTTTTTCCCCCCATGTGATCTACCGATTGAATGCGCCTTGTGATTCAGGAGGTAGAGGATCGGAGCGTTGCTTGGAAGCCCTGGTAAATGCACTGCGAAGCTGATAGGAGCAATTGTGATGGTGTAGCGTAGGGGGTTCCAGGCAGTGGAGACGTGAAACAAAACTATTAAGATCAAGGCATTTGATGGAAACTAAAGTCGATCCCCTTTTCTCAAAGGGAACCTCGAACACAAAGGGACCGAGAAAAAGGTCTAATAATATAAAGTTCGTTAAAAGTTTATTGTAATTTGTTCAGTGATACTAGGATGCGTCCAGATAAATCTTGGTTAAAACTGTCTTCTTTTTAAGCTATAGAAGTCATGTAATCGAAATCTGTTGGTTAAATTAGGAATGGTAATAATTAGTGTTATTCTTATTAAAGGTTTGCAGCAACAATTGTGTTTAAAGTTCAATGCTCTGATTGCTTTCTTTTTTCTCGTATGAGCGATTGAATGCGTCTTGTGATTCAGGAGGCAGAGAATCGAGAATATTGCTTTGGAAGCCCTGGTAAATACACTCCAAAGCTCTGATAGGAGCAATTATGATGGCGGAACGTAGGGGCTTCAGGCAAGTAGGAAGATGAAACCAAACTGTTTCTGACCAAAGCATCAAATGGAAATCAAAGTGCCCCTTTTTATGTATCTCAGTAGTATATAATTTATTCATGTCTTTATTTGGTCTGCGTAGTTTCCTTGCCAAAATCCGAAACGCTCTAGCGATGAAAAACTAATCTATAGGACTCCTTCAAGCTTCTCCAGGAGGTGAAGAGACAGAGGAAAAGTTCGAATAATATAAAGCTCGTTAAAAATGGATTAAAATTTGTTCATTAATACGTCGACTCGTCCGGAAGAATTTTGGTCGAAACGTTTGTCTTTTTGAGCTTTAAAAGTCGAAAAGGTTAAGGTAGCCCAGTTGATAGAGTCGTGGATTATCAACCGGAGTGTTACGAGTTGGGAACTCGATCCAACCGTGTTCGTGAGGGGGGTTAGGTGCAAGTTAAATTTGCCGTAGTCTCAAATGTCCTCGCGTTGGCGTGATGTGGAAGTTAGGAGTGGTCAGTACATAATATTTGTGTCGATTAAAGTTGTGTGTGTGTTTTGGACCCCTTGTCTTTGACATCAATTATATCTCGATAACGTAAATTCTGTTAAACGTTATTTTTCAGGGGATGCAATATGCAACAGATCACTTATTAGTTGTATATTCAGCCGTAATATATAACTAATCAGTATGAAGTTTCATTAATCCATGACTATGTCCTAAGAAATAATAAAAACAGTAAAATATAAACGACCGTGATTTCTACAATAAGCATTCGATTATTAGGCCATTGGTCGTGTAATTTGATCTTCTAAGTAAATTACTGTTTTAAAATCTAAATAAGTTATTTAACATGTCACCCATTCTAAAGACGTACGATGTGACCTATGAAAGGCATTTTATGTCAAACAAAATGTTGGTGGTCGGTGGTGGTAGTGTTTCTGAGACAATACAAGTTTTCTGTACGCATTCCAAACGTAACGTCAATTGGCTTGTTTTTCGAATAAGATATCAGGTCTCTTTAATAATAATTCCAAAGAATGAATTCGAATCTATAGATGATAGTTAATTGTTCAATGACAGTTAGTTTGAACGAGAAACGATATAAAACGGCTATAAACTACATTTTAAGTCTGCTGCCAAATGTATCGTAATCGTAAGAAAGCATGTGGATATCGTAAGTAAAATCTCCATTTTACGTTTGCTTTCTTTGTTTACATAGCAAATCCTTCCAATAAAAGTCAAGAGTTGAACAAAAATAACAAGGGTATGTTACAATTCGAAATAAATTAAATTGCATTTCAGCTGTTCTTGGTAAAATAAAGAAAATGTGCAGAAACTTGTCCTGAAAGTAGTAAATCAATCCATTTACCTCCAAGACACACTTATCTAATTCACGGACTACCCATTCAAGCGGAAAAACCAGAACAAATAATTCAATACAGTAAAATAGGAATTTTTGAGCACATAATGAACACAAGAGTTTCTTAATGAAGCTTCAATATCTCTAAGAAGCTTGTATCTGTACTGTTCTTTTCAAATTTCGGCTGTGCAACGTTATCTTTAATAGTGATTGTACTGTTCATCTTCCAGTCTGTGTTGGGTTCAAATCTTGGTGATTGTTCCTGTTAGGAGTAGTTACGATTGCCCACTGGTTTTCCTTCATTAGTGGCCATCAGTTTGCGTATTGTAGTACCAGACAGAAGAAGCCAATGGTCGGGTATCAAAAATAAAAATAATAAATGTTATTTTTAAGTAACACTTTTTCAATTAAACGGCGAATGAAAAAATATGACTGAGAGTTTCATCAAAACTATTTGTATCAAAAATGCCCTGAACTATTTTCCCGTATTATTTTATGAATATAATAAACTAACAGAATGATGAATTATTAACTGCTGATTGAAAAAGCAACTAGAATAATCACTTTTATTTTTCATTGTAAAATATCAGTATCATAAGAGTACGGGGAAAAAATTTTGAACACCGATTCTACATTTTTAGAATTCCTGCAATTTGCTTTGGATGTAAATCATGTATACGCTATTCCATAAATAAAATTCATTTCACATACATGACATTCCTGTCGTAAGATTAAATTACAAACAGTGATACTAAAGTGACAAGTTTATTTGAGTTGTGGTATGATAATGAATGCTTCTTATGAAAATAGTTTCCAGTAATACTTCCTTTACTCAAATCATAGAAACGATGAACCTGCAGCGAACATTCCGTTCCTTCCTTTGTATACATTCCGTTCCAATATCAATATTTTTTTTACTTTTGGCACTCTTGCATGAAGGGTACGATGGTTCCGAATTTCACCATCATTACGTGAAGGATGATATATTAATTTGATCCGATATTCAGGATTGTTTTCTTGTAAACCTGATACTTATATTTTTCTTGCAAATTTCCTTCAGTGGTATCTGGAATAACCAAGAATTTGTTTTAAAATTAAATTTCTTCAACAGCAAAGGTAATCTATTACAATTTCTCAAAACAACGGAAAGTCCATTTGAGAGCATCGAAAACAATCTTCTGTTTTCAATACACATTTCACAGGTGTTTCATCAAATAACTTCACTTTGTTAGGTAAGGAACCTTAACTTTCTGATACTAAGACAACCTTTGTTTAATTTTTCAGAAGCATCGACCTTCATGTTTTGAATATTTTCTAGTTATTCTAAGATCGGCAAAGTTTAGTTTGAAATTTTTTTCCCAACCGACAAACAGTTTCAAATATAACCCATTATCCTTTTTTCAATTCAGAGTGTCTAAATAGAAATAGAGTATCTGTTCAGAGGGATATATTTTGTTGACTGTTGACTACAGCTTTCAATGAAATCAATCATATATTTTTAAACTTAAAAACTGAATATATAAGTTTTTTTAAACTTTAATCCTCTAAGTTTCATGAGATTTGAGTAGTATATAGTTGCTTTTATCCCACACCACAATGACTAAAAAACGAAATGTCTTGGTTTAAAGAATAATTGGAAACCATTCTTTAGGTCTAGAAGATCAAAACTGGTATGTAGCCATTGGTGGGGAAGATTGTAGGTCGAAGAACAGGTACATGCATGTGAACCCCTTAAAAGGTAAATAATCATGTAAGAGAAACTTGTATCATAATTTTTTTTTAATCTTCGAAAAGTTAAAACGAAAGATTAGATACCATTCTTATTTAAAAGGGTTTTGTTTCGTATATTTTATTTCTTTTTTGTGAAACTCAATTCTATTATATGTGTAAAGAATAAGCCGAAAAACAAGTTTTTTCGGAAATTTACTTAGTTCTAGGACGAAAATGTTTGCTAAGGGTTGAGACGCACAGATCTGCCACTCTTCAAGATCTGAAAATATCTAGTCATGCTATTCTCGCATTGATAAAGGTAGCGGTAGCACGGTTGGAAGATTAATGGATAAGCAACCGGAGGGTTGTGAGTTCGAATCCAACCAAAGACCGTAGTGTACAAAGGGGAGCTGGTTCACAGTAAATCTGCCGTGGCTTAAAATAGCCTCACGTTGGTGTGGTGTGAAAGTTTGGAGAGTGGGGTGCTTGCTTAGGTGTTGCCTCGTCATCTGACCTTGGTTTAAAACTACGTGATGTTGTCCTCGGATCTTTCCCATGGGGGATTGATCCCGGACTGTCGTCAACAGCCCGCTGTGTTGTTCTGGTACGACATTAATTAAAAAAACCTACCTCGCCTTGATTAAAATAAAAAGATTGTAATATCGAACTGAGAAAAGTGCGAAACACACAATTAAAGAACGGGAAACTTTTGCAAAGCGAAATTTCATCTATGTATTTCGCGGCAAAGTCAGACCCCTCTGACCTTAAAAAAATAAACAATTGCAGAAAAACAGCGATTGCAAGCAAGTTTTAAACTTTTGACTTTAAATTAATTACGATTTGTAATAGTGAGAAAAGAATGAAACCTTATGCAAAAGTAAATTCAGCCATCCATATCAATATATCATCGGACAACGATAGCCTTGAAATAACCAATAGTTTTAAGATATTTAAAATATCCTGATTTGCGTGTGGTGAGTTTCATTACATATTTTTCTAAACTTACACAATTACATAATCGTATGAAAAAAAAATCGTTTTATGTTGTGTGTTTCAGTTGCTTTAATTTTTTTATGTAAATGTAAAATATGCTCTGTTTAGTAATTCAGAACTCTAGAGTCTCTTTTTACAAAATTTCAAGATTATTAGTCAAAGTGATAAAAGCTTCCCTACCCCTATAGAGGGACTAAAGCAATGGTACGCTCAAAAGTGATTTTAGTATTCCCAGGATGATATTGTTATTAAAGTGACCAATTACAGCTTATTGTATGTATAAGTATAGAATATCTTGTAGTACAAAAGGACATAGTTGCAAAGAAAATTATAAGGAATTTACTACACATGCTCTGATTAAATCACGTTACTTACTATGACATACTATAAAAATTAACATAACGTTGTAATAACTCATAAAATTGAAAAATATGCCGTTACTAAAAGCAAAAAGTGAATTTAATGCTGATACTGAAAAAAAAATCGATATTTGTTCATGCAAATTCCTAGTTGTAATCGCATATCAGGGAAAGAAGTATATTGTTAAGGTCCAAAGAACTAAAAGAATGACGGTGTCGTTATTAATCCTCTTGATCAAGGTGAAATATTCGTCAGACACTGATACAATCCAAAATTTGAGGAGTCGCAGAGCATGGAAAAGTTGAAAAGTTCTTAATTTCTCCCACAAAATTCACGTTGGGTTGGCGTGGAAGTTTGGAGAGTGGGGTGCCAGCTCAGGTGTTGCTTCGTCATCTGACCGTGGTTCAAAATTACGAGGTGTTGTCCTCGAATCTTTCCCTTAAGGGACTGATTCCGGACCGTCGTCAATAGCCCGTTGTGTTGCTCTAGTACGACGTTAACTAAAATTACCATTACCATTACCATCTCCCACAAAACTAATATTTTGGTGCCCGCTACTAAGTATTGCCGAGTAGTCTGGTGCAGTCTTGATCCTTTAAAATGTAACCACACTCCAAGGCACTTTACGGGAATATCAAGAATATGGTGGAGGAACACTATATATTTGGTAGGTTTTTTTATATACACGAAGTAAATTTTCGAGGCGGTGATATCACTATTTGATAGGTTGATGTGCTCGTAACCCTTTTTGTCAGTAATTCGTTTATATACCATATAAACCAGCGTCAGACGGTAACCACTTCTAGCAAATTAAGCCCGTGTTCACCAATTCTGACAAGAATAGTATAATGTCTTGACGAGTTCTGTACATAGTATCAGACCAAAATTTAAGGTGCGGTATTTAAGTTGTACTGTCTGGCATTATCCATATATGCTCCTTCACAGAAAACACAGCGCGTCTAAAGCCTCTGATAGCCAAAAGTTCTGATCCTAACATCGAGCCATGATCTTCATTTCTAAATTAAAGTTTACTGACATCGTCCATAACCTTTATATCAATGATATTTACCTGCTCTCTGAATACAACTTGCTATTGTTCGTATGTAGTATTTGAAAAGCCTTATCTAGAAAGGAATTGTGGTAATTGGGCATGAGTTCGAAGTAACAACACAAGTATTACTAAGACTTAAAGAAAAATTAATAAAAGTTACATGTGCCTGCTTTGATACAGACGATGCTGTAGTAAATAAACGTGGAGCTCAAGGATGTAAAATTACAGAAAAGGAAAACTATTTAGTTCACACTAGCATATCACGTGGCAGTCAAAATGAGAATGATACAGGGATCAAGAGGATTTCTTAGTTACAAAGACTAATAAAATAAAAATGATTACCATCAAAGCCATAGAACTTGTAGGTGCGTTTGATAAAACAGTAGCAAAAATTAGAACGCATATTTTAAAAGAGGTCAAACTCATTACAAAAACAATTTCCATTAATACGGAACCAAGGGAAATGGATAAGAAAAAGAGGTACCTGCAAAAAATATTAGATCACCACTACAAAGTCTCTTAAGAGTCTATTATTTGTGATGTTACCAAGGAATAAACTTTTGCGTAACTAGCAAAACGATCAGTGAAATATAACGATCACATAGTTGTAAGTTAGAAGAACAATACTGTGATCACGTGTCGCTAAATCCACGTTTCCAGATCATTGAAGTATTGAAGTTTCATAGTGCCATGTGGAAGTTACATCAAAATAAAAATTCCGCAGTGATGTTAAAAAACATACCTTTGGTTTTTAATTTCATTTTTGAGGTAATAACGATTTTTTAAAGCCAGAGGACTCCTATTGATGAATATTAGTGAATTTTTTGAGACACAAATTTCACTGGCAATAATTTTTGGTGCGGCTGGACGCTGTGATACACGTACTGATAGCTGTAACTCTCGTCTTCTCCATGGTGAAAAGCAAACATTGGCTCAGATGCCGTGGATTCAAGTGACTGTTCTAAATTACATTATTAATCTACCTTAATATTTACATTTTATACTTTTAACAAGGATGTTCTAAAGGAAATTTGGAGAGCTTTCACTTGTCCATAATTAAGTTATCGGTAATCTAAATATTGGCGACAAAACTTCCATCTTAATTAAAAATAAAAATGTTCCAAAGATGTTTACAGGAAAGCGTTGCCACAACTAGCGTGTAGGAAGAAAAAAAATGAAGTAAAAAAAAATACACACATATATATAAACTAACTATGAGAAGTGCAAACGAATGTGCGTCCATATGAACAATTAGATATGCATCTTCTTCCTTATCTTTATTGCGACCGTGAAGATTCGTTTCGAACCGTTATTGAACGTAATGTACATGTTTTCTAGCTACATTGCTGATAATGGTACCAATACAGTAGTAACAGCATAAGAGGGCAGATGACTTTCAAAATCCCTATAAACCGATCAAAATATCGTTATTATTTATATTTTATCAAAAAAAAATATTTTCGGGTAATTCTTGAAAAGTATTGCATAAATCTAATTGCAAATAAAAAATTCATCATGCTTCCAATTTTTGAAATTTTAGTTTAATATGTTAAACCTATCCTTTATTTGCAAACGTTTTGTTGTTTGATTTCATGTTCGTTTTGCTTTATAAAATGTTGTTTGAATAATCCTTGAAATCTGTTACACATATCTAAGTGAAATTGAAAAATTAATTGCGCTTCCAAATGTTGAAATTTTGGCTTAAAATGTTGCTTAATAGTCTTTTTGGTGCTTTAATACACAATTTTTTCCTGCTTTACCTTCGAGCCATATACTTACCAAATGGAGTTAGTTTAATTTCTGTTGATACAAATTATAGTCCGAATTAAAAGTTTTGACAATGCTTGGAAAATTTTTCAATATCTTGCTAATTTATCAATTTTTTTAAATCGCATTTTAGGTAATAAATTCCAAATGACTTAATATATTTGGGACCAACTTTATATATAGTCTTTTTAGTAGAAAACAGTCTATGAAAGTTTCATAGCAATCCGATAAGTTCAAAATTTTATTTTGAAAAACCACTGTCCCCTTTATAGGACGAAGAATTCAGTCATTACAAAATGCAAAAGTCTGAAAAATGTACAATTTGAGTAAACATGTTGGATTTAAACTTCAAATATACTCAGAGATAGTAAGAGCAATTCGAAAAATACTCTAAAATTCCAGTAAAACACAACGCTTGATTTCCAAAAAGAACACTTTCATAATCAATTGCCCCTCGATATATCACATTTGTGTGGGACAGGAAAAAAAGCACAATGCAGAAAGAGATGGGAAAACGTACGTATACAAAATTATGTAGAACTACCTACTAAACACAAAATTGGTTGTAGAACTTTAAAAAAATTAATTAAAAATCGGGAAAGATAATTTCTAACAGCAAAATTTCTTTCTCATCCACTCTTATGATGCTCTCAAATTGAATTTAGTCTTTTACGAGGTTGGGTAACAAGTAACAGGAATGCTATTTATTTATTTATGTATTTTCGACAGTTAAAAATGTTTTAAAACGGGTACCTAAAAAATTAAAATTTACTATTTTATTTACTGTGTACGTTGATAGAAAATGTTTTGTAATCAACGACTATAACTTTATATAATGGGAGTATATCTATTGTTTTATGGTTATATATAAAAATGCAGATTTGCGACTCATGGTGCCTTCCGCTAGCGTTAACAGAAGTCGCGGATTTCTTTTTTAAGGTAGGTATGTCTGAAAAGCTTTTTTATGCAAAAAACATAATTTAATAATGTAAACGGTTTTTAACATGGGTATGTTATGCTGTTTATTTAATTTTAACATTGCTGACATGTTTTTAGTGCATTACTTTTTACCATTCTTTATTTGAATTTTGACGAAAAGTTTAGGTTATTCAACTTTAAAACAATCTATGTGCCTTTGCGCTGAGTTTAAAATTATTAAAACAAAAACTCCCAATATAATTTAGAGTGTTTAAACAATAAATTATTTGTTTCAAACTAGCTAAAGGTTTCAATTGGAGTTAATCAAAAGTTATATCACAATACACTTATTTGTATGAAAATAAAAACTAAAGGAAAATGCTTTGGAAATGTTTTTAGGTTTGCCTTAATGATTGTTATAGTTCGAATATAATACACAGAAGTTTGTATATTTTGAATTTGTACAGACCTTGGACAATAAAACTTTCATGTGTTACGAATGAACTGCGAAAAAATCACATTGTAACAACTGAGCTACCGGTGTGACACCAACTGGAGAGCAACAAACCTCTTTTTTTTGCTGAACTTTCAAATAAAAAGAAAACCAATTCCGGTAGTCAGAGATGCGAAATTTAAAACATTGAAACGTAATCCCAAGAGATTTGGTTTTATTTGTTAGTTTCTGATTGCGATTGTGTATTTTTGTGTGTGTTTTAAAATGTTTTATTGAACTATTGGAGTTGCAAGGATTGGGCGACTCCAGTTTCATGTATCAAGAAATTGGCGGTCAAGCAAGGGGCCAGTGTTCTTACGGTTAGCAAACGGCATGGTAATGTTAGGAAACACTATCTACGGTATAAATTCGAGTGAATCCAGGTGGGAAAATCATTCCATGGCTCATACATTAAAGCAGGACATCTACCGGCTGCACTTGAGAAATTTTTCACACAAAGCAAATTTTAAAAAACCGAATTACTTTCAGTTTAAAGGCTTAAATTCTGCTGCAATAACAAGATGGCCTTTCTTGGAAAAGGGCGTATGCAAGATTTATAATTCCTGGTGCAGGAAATGTAATTGAATGGGACAAACACTCTTTAAGGTGGTGTAACTAAAAGGCTTAATATCAAGTGCCGAAAACAATAATGAAGAACTAACATAAAATAAGTTATCCAACATAATTGAAAAGCGAATGGATAAAGAGAAGAAAACTGATAAAACCAAGAAGTAAGTTGAAGAAGCTGAATAAAAATATACTTGATTGTAACGCCGAAGTTGCAACTTTCATTCCAGAGAGGGTTTCCCAGTCCACAATTGCGACTCCACTTTTAGAAACTCAGCTATCCATCTGGAAGTTGAAAAGTATACTGCCCAATTACGAATCTATAGACGATTATATGGCATTGCTTCTGGGTCTTTTTGTGAATAAAATTAAGTTATTAAAGGTTCCTGAAACAGCTTAGGTCCCATATTTGAACGGATCACTGTCGTCTGACGTCAGAAGGCTTATCGTATCGCTTGGGAATCAAATGAAGAATATCATGAATATTAAAAGGTGAAAGAAATGCTTCTAAGTAGATACATGACTGATAAATTAAAACTATTTTCTTGACATCGTAAAAGTTCAGTTAATACCTGGTGTGATTTTGACTAGTTGTTTTACTGGTTGAATATTAGCTGAGAATCAAAGATATTGCTAAATTAAAAGAACTCATCACAAGCTTATTAGAAGAAGAAATCTATTCCTCATGATATAAAAAATTCGTTTTAATAAAGATTCTTTTATTGATAGTTGACTAGATCTAAATTCACCAATAGACTTTGCTGATAAACTGTTCACTTACGAAATAAAAGTTCATCCCTTTCGATTAAGTAGAAAACTTACAACGCAGAGATGAAATTCTCGAACCTGGATCTTTAAAGACAGCATAGCAGACAAACGGAACAAATCGAACCAAAGCTGATGACAGTCAAAACTAGAAGCACTAACTTGCTAGAAATGCGGGAGAAGCCGGAATTATAGAAGCGAACTGCCTAACTTTCGATCCTTCCACGATATCAGACCTGTTCGTTTTGAGAAGATCCAAATTCATACTTCAGCCATGCCTGATCAAGCCGCATTTATGAACATGGTGATAAGTGGAATATTGGGCACAGCATGGGCAGACAGTGAAGCTAATCACTTCATCTCTGGCGAAAGATTGTACCACATATTTCAAGATGAAGGGATACAATAAAAGAAGTACATTTTTACAATGCCCCTCGCTGATGGTAGTCAGACAGAGAAGGAAGTTCCCACAATCTCTGCAACCCATACCTAGAGGGACTTTTCCCATTAATCATTTTTGCTCTCCCATCAAAGAATCCCGTATCCTTCTAAGTGCAGATTTACTGCAGAACACTGTACTGAATCTTCTAGATCACACTTGGTACTGCAGAACAAACATCAATGATAGAGTGAAAAGGTTCAAGCTTGTGCCATCAGTGTAAGACAATACCAGCAAATGTTTGTATATTTAGTCTAGTCGGAAGTGAATCTAACTAAAAATCAAAACGCAGAAAACAAAACGCACTGCTAACTCATTACAAAACTAATATCAGACGGGATGGATAAAAAATACCTTATATCAAGCACAGGATCGAAAATGGTGATGCTCCTCTAGGTGTTACGGTTTCTTCTCGCATATCCCCAGCCAGAAAGAAATAGGCTGATCAAAGAAAAATGAGAGTTCCTCATTACGTATTTGGAGATCAAGTAAGGGTAAGCTTGCATCTTGTGAGTAACAAAGACAAGAAATATGTACCTCGTCGAGATGAATCATACATCATATTGACCTAAGGCTCTCCAAAGAGTTATAAAGTAGAAAATAATACTTCTATCTTCGTCGGAACATACCACCTATACGCTCTCCAATGCAGACAAATACGGGTAGTGAAGAACATGGACCACCGAAGGCTCTACATCTCATGTGAAGCTTGTGGATGTACTGAACACAGGTGAGCTCATCAGAACCTTTTATAGATTTCAACGGAACTTAAAGATGAGAGGGGGGGAAGTGAGGCACCATTCAGAAGTCTTGCTTCATTTTTGGGTGGCTAGAGCTTGAATCCGCTCTCTGTATGTAAGAATGTAGGACTGGAAATGTTGGAATCGCCCCCTTGAGGCCTCCTCCCGAAAGACTGGTCCAACAGTCAAACAAAAGCCGAGAAGACTATCTGACACTTCTGACTACTTGCCGAGAAGTCTTCGTAGTCATGTAGGGGAAATGTACCGAATGAACTGTGAAACCAACCAGTCTGTACTAGTAGGTGAGTGACTAGCTCGATGGTTTCGGAGCAATAAACCTTCGTTGTCAATGGAACTTTAAAATTTAAAAGAACATCAGATCGTCTGTTGTGAGATTTGAAACCATTGACCTTCTAATGAAATAGACGAAGCATGAGCGTGGCACTTTCATTTTAATTATGCCGATCTCTCGGTTTGAAGATTTGTCGTGTAATTGTGGGTAAAGGCATTAAAATGTTTAATGCCTACATATGTGTGATCTTCAACTTTTAATCCAAATAAATAACAAATTACGCATTTCTGAAACGGCGATTTAAGCTGCTGATTAACTCGACCCAATTATGTAATCTCATGTTTCTCTTTCAAAAGAACTACGAATCACAAGCTTATTATTCTTGTTGGCAGTTTTCGTATGCATGAGAATTATCAATTTAGAAAAACAAGACATTTTCTATATTCAATTTAGCAATACTCACATAACAAAAAGAATTGGAAATTGTACATCTACTAACTGGATTTCCTGAACACTTGAGTTACTTACTGTTTTGGAAGCATTTTAATATAAAGTAGCGAAAATCGCTCACTCAGAAAATAATTTTTATGAGCATAATAGCTCATAATGCTTTATACCGTAATCAAACTACATGATATGGAAATTATTTTTTATTCATAAATGCCATATTTCCAACAAAAAAAAAAGCACATTTCGTCTGTTTTTGTGTTTAGACTCAGACGTGACCGCCCTATGTGTTTACAATATGAAGACGAAATTATCACCAAGGTTATTTATGTTGAATGAAGATACGAAGCCAAATATAGCTTACAATGAAATCCATCATGAGGGGTAACTTGTGTACGCTTGATTACGCCCATATGAAAGAGGATGCGTTCTCTATTTCTCTTGGGTGAATGTTAGAAGAATTATGCACACATATATAGTAGTGAGTAGAGCCTTGGGAAAAGGTTAAAATAACTGCTTGAAGAAAGTGAGTCCTTTAAAAGAGACTAGTTTGAGTATTCATGTTTCCGGCAAACCAAAATTCATCGTGGAACAAGTATACAAGAGCGATATAGCAAGGGGTTACTGGATTTACAAATGCTATGATCACGATATTTCGCTGTATTAACTCTGACACCGACCTTCTAACGAAATAGACTGAACGTGTGAGCGCAGATTCATCTTAGTTCGCTCGATCGCTCGGTTTGGAGATCTCCAAGCGAAGACTACGGGATATTGGAAGAGAGCAGGAATCCAAATGTAAAACAATGAGAGAGATTTTCAGTAAAAGAGAGCAAACAAATCAAATGAAATCTGATTTGACCTTTGACGCTCACATCTCTTGCAGCATACAAAACGGGATTAGCTTAAAATTTTATTTTGGCAATTTCAATATAATTGGTGTTGACCAATCATCTTTCATACATTAATTTGGAATTTATTCTTGAGAATTTCTTTGGTGAAGTACTGAAATCGTTTTCAAAAAGTGCCGTCACATTCAGAATACGAACAAGAAGCCCGTTCCACCACAAAAAAGCTACCTCCATCTACATTTATCGTGATAGAAAAGCCTCTAATTTAGATTAACAATCCTACTAAAAAATTAGTAGAGCCATTACATCTTGTATTCATGGTTGATTTTGGGGTTTTATGGCGCGAGGGCCATATTTGGCCAAGCTGGGCCAAACCCAAGACAGACAACACAATGCCGGAGGAAGAAAAAGCAAGAAAACAGATGGGTTGGTGAGGGCAAATGTGAAAGAGAAGAAAGGTCACTCAGGTACCTCGTGATTGTGATGCCCGTACAAACTTTAGGAAGATATGCCCATAAGGGCCTTATATCCACAGATACTGTGTGCTTAATGATTTTACTATTACAACTAAATGATGAGTAAATGGGTTTCTGTCACAAAGCCAATGAATAAATGAGTTCGATTCTATTTGTAAAAAATGCATAACACTTCGGAGTGCAGTATGCTAAGGTTGATGGCCTAGTGAATGAATTAATTGTAGTATAACGAAACTTTTCTTACGAAAGGGAATGCATTCTGACTTAATATTTGCTGCGAATCCTTTGTTAGAGGGGATCATCGAAGCGAGACGTAGGGAAAAGGGGTAGTGAAACAAGTTCAGAAAGGAAACAACACCAATAAAACATTGACAAAGAGAGTTAACGCGGTTTTTTTCGTTTGGGATTTTGTGTTTGCGTTATCAACTGCTTAAATATACTTTCAAGGTGATTGTTTAGGAAGATAATAAAAACAAAAGCGTCATTTTAAAAACACTTGCAGGTCGTGTTGTTAAATTTGTATATTCCAAAACTTTCTTCCGATACCCAAATCCAGTTATTGCATAGAGAAGGTTTCAGTTCCAACTGATACAATTCCAATGATTTGCATCAGTGAGCACTGAATTTTTTTGTGTTATCGTTAATGATATTTTGAGACAAATTTTAAATAAGTTTT
The DNA here is from genome assembly GCA_947359465.1 of Metellina segmentata. Taxonomy (NCBI): domain Eukaryota; kingdom Metazoa; phylum Arthropoda; class Arachnida; order Araneae; family Tetragnathidae; genus Metellina; species Metellina segmentata. The sequence goes on along the minus strand of OX375875.1, from coordinate 71,789,008 downwards.
GGAAGAATTTTAGCGTTTGTGCTATTATTTTTTACGAAATGCGAATGTTTTAACCAATTTTAATATTCAAAATGTCCAGCTGTGTGTTGATTAAAATGTCCTTGAGAGTTTTGCTTAAAGCTAAATATATGGTAGTAGCATATATTAATAAATAAAACGCTCTACCTGATCGAATGTATAAAATAGCTCTTTGATATATAGCTGCTTATTTTTACAACATAAGAAAATACAATAAATTTCTTTTAGAGTACTAGAAAAAAACCTTTCAGTTATTTATGCTTTTTTAAACATGTTCGAAGTGGAAGATGCTTCCACTTTGCTTACCTATATTTTTTGACTTTGGTAGCGATACTTTGGATGAGATTCGATACAAACTAAAAAAGTCTTAATTCTGATGTATAAGCTTTAAAAATAACTCTATAAGTCAATTTTGTTTCGCATATACTCTTTTTCTCAAAGACCTTATACAAATCACTTTTAACTCTAAGTTAAGAGGGCTATTCAATAAAGAATTATCATAATTTGTTAAAGGTGATTAAAAAAAATCAAGAAAAATAAAATTCATATTGAATGTGTAGCGGGATAAGTGGAGAATATATAGCACACGTTTCACGGAAATGACGTCATTGCTGAGGCCTTGGCAGCAGGCCAAAAACGCCTAGTTTTACTTTCGCCTACGTCAAAAATGGAAGTCACTCGCGAAGGTCAATACACTGCATTGAAATTTTGTTTTCGCCTTAAAAATTGTCAGATCTTTCAAAAACCAATGTCATGTGTGTTTCCCATTCTCCATATAGTCCTGATGTACACCATGCGATTTTTTTCTTTTCCCGAATTTGAAGAAACACCTCCGAGAAAAGCGGTTTTCATCATCACAGGCAGTGGTAAAAGTTGCGTAGGCGATTTCGAAGGACCTGTCAAAAAATGGCTTCCAGCATGTGTTTGAAGACTGTAAAGGAGGTGGGATATACTGAAAGGTGGCAAAATACTCTCCATTACATGCAATGCACTTGCATTGAATGTAATGGATAGTATTTTGAGAAATACCATACAAATGTTTTGAATTAGTACAGGAAATTATTTTTTATTAATTTTTTATTATTCTTTATCGAACAGCCCTCGTATAAAGGTGTTCAAGAGGGACGCGTCCAATCCTGGTAATTCTGTCCAAGCTCTGTTATAAGAGACTTGAGATTGTTTATTACAAAGGTTGGGTAATGAAAGAACGGTGAGTGTAGGAGACCTCAGTAGGAAATGATAAATTATTGCTATACGTATGATCACATTTCTTCCAAATCTCTATAGTTCAGAAAATAGACATTTGATACATATAAATATCATTACTCCTAAAGAACAAAATATTTTGAAATAGAATAATAATTTTGGAGCAATACAAAAAAATCTCAACAACGTTTTTAGATTATTCTATCAACCTTCTTTCTTCCTCTACAAGACTCGATAATACTAAGTTTTTCAGATGATATATTGTACCCAAACATTAGCTATATAGAATATGCTTGACCTAGAGGTGAAAGATCGGCTCTAGACTAAAAAGAAGAAATTTATCCAGGATTTTAGCTTATCGCTTAAAACTCATAAAGACAGCAATAGTACAGAGTTCATCGCTTAAAACTTATAAAGACAGCAATAGTATAGAGTTGTGTAGTACCTCGACTAAAGCAAAGTATCAAGCATGGGGTAGAGGGTAGGGAAGATGAGTATGTGCTGCAAGTTGGTTGATTGCTTTGGGGGTTTCATAGCACAACGAGGCAGCATATTTGACCATGCTGCGCCAGACACAAGTCATACAATATCAATTAATAGACACACATAATGAAAGTTTTACTGACACAGAAGAGAGAAATACACGCATAGAGGAATGTACCAGACATGAATCGAACTTGCGCCGCCTACAACTCGAAGATTGCTAGCCCAGTGGACATACCTACTGAACCACGACGGCCCTTCTGTGCTGAAGTACCCATTGCTCATGACAAAACATTTACCAATCAGGGTAAGAAACCATTGGAGGTAGTAAGGATGTGACATTATCAGTCCCTAATTGACTTTTATCGGTGAAAAATGTAAGAGTTAATGTATTATTATTATTTTGCCACCTAATTTTAGTTCTTTTTATAAGGAAATTACCTGGGTTTTGGGATCTCATGGACGCTATGGCACTCATATCAAGTAAGCTATCTCTTTCTTGTGTCCTTCCGCAACTCCTTCTGACCTAATAGACGCGCGACACCTAATCGATCACCCACGAAAGGAGTTTCAAACTGTGAACACTCCAACTGAAGGTAACTGTTTCAAGCCACCACCCCGCAGTACCTTATCCACAACAAGCATCTCTGAACCACAACGTGACTTTCCCCTACAAACCTCAAGAGATGCAGCCCAATTTGCTTTCATTAGTCAGTCATTCGGATACCAAAAGAAAGAAGTTCGAGAGAGAGAAAAAAAATCCCTCCTGAATGAACGTAATTGTTTTAATCTCCTTGTGCGATACGATTGATTAACGGCCCGCTCGGTTGGTGTTGTTGGGCGGTGGGTCGGAAAATTGGCGGATGGTGCTGATCCAAATGAAATGCATCACTTGAACTCTTGCGGTCTTGACGCGTGCTCGCTGGAAAATCCTTCTCGTTTTAAAAGCGTGAAAGTTCATCGCGCGTTCTGACTCGTAAATTTCGTTTGATTGCCTTCTTATGAAGTAGGTGATGCCGATATGGCAATGGTACCCGTTGCACAAGAAGTGAGATGAGTGAATAAGTGAGAATTTTCTTTTTTTGGTAAAAGAAAATCGAATTAAAGATAGATGGCCAGTTTATAGTTAATTTCTTAATTCGCTTCCATGGATTTGAACCTATAAGAGCGTCACGAAATTTTAGAGTTTTGTCGTACTGCTTTTACACCGTAACACACTTAATGACTAAATAGCTACATTTTTAAAAGGCTTCTATGAATTTTTTCCAAACTTTAGAAATATTCTATTGGTCCTCTCTCCTAATAATTTAATCCTTTGGAACGATTGAACTGATACTTTCCTTTCCAAAATCCGTGGTTTCACGTCTGTATGTGTGTACGGCACGACTAACGTCTGAATACACTTTTTATAATATTTTGTGTTCTTTGAGTACTCACAGAAACTTAATGACTTAAGTCAACAGCGTAAATAAATTTTTCCTTTAATTTAAATGATGTTGGTTTTTTTCTACGAAAGAGAAAGTGATTATTTTGGTCACTTTTTCAATCTACAATTAACTAATTAAACCTGAGTAAGGTCAGATAATTCTGCTAGTTAAAAATGAAAGTCTCATTAAACAATAAAGATCTTATTACAAAATATTAAATATAATATTAAAGATAATATTACAGAAGAAAAATTTCAACTATGCTAATGTCTTATAAGTGATGGTTGAAACAATGGAGTGCATAATTAATCATTTCAACGAATAACCGCATTTTTCGTGCTTAATACAATTAAAAGTATAAATTCTCATAAACTGTGGGCAAACATAGAGTGTTAAAACAGTGAAAATTAAAAGTATTTCTTCTTCTCTTTGTCTAGTTGGTTTATTTCGTTTTATTGTGAAATCTAAAGTAACGAAAAAGCATTAAGGGATGGATGACTTACTTAAAGAGAAATTTTTAACGGTTTTGCTTGCATGGATTTAAATCGTATGTGGAAATAGAAAAACTAGCTTATTATGTAAGAGTGATAGTTAAATAAAAGAGTTCGTAGTTATTCGTTCATATGAATTACGGTGTTTTGGAACGTTGAATTGCATATTTATATTTAACTATTTTCTGTTTCGCTAGCGCAGAATTTAAATCAAATATGGAATACTAAAACTAGGTTTGGTCTAATGGATGATAGGTGAAATAATGGAATGCAAGGTTAATAGTTTATTGTTAACTGTTAAAACTAACACTATTAAAAGTATATATTTCCATAAATTACAGTTGCGAATATAAAGTGACCAGAGGAGTGAAAAGGCAGAAAACCTCCTTTTTGGTATAAATATATTTATTATTTATTACTGAGTTTGGTTAGAAAAAGAAAAGAGAGACAAAAGGATAAAAATTTGCAATAAACTGAGCCAGAAAGAAGTGTTGGACATCAATAGACGCTAAAAGTCAATCAAAATCCTTAGGTGCTTGAAACGAAATACTGAAAAGTGAAAAACCTTTTGTTTTCAGCTTACAGAAAAATATCACAAGTATGTACTTGACCAAATATCGAAAGGTATGAGTTACCTATTTGGCACAGTATGGATGTTGCATTGTCATGCAGAATATTTAAAATCATCACAAACGAAGTCTATTATTAATATTGTTATAATAATAAGAAATTTTGGTAAACAACAAAACTACACACCCACAGAAATCAACCACCTTTTTTCTTGGTACAAAATAAATCGGAAATCGAAGGAAACTCAACTTGAAAATATTCGATGAGTGCTGAATTTCATCCTTTAAAGTGATCTCAGGCGATATATACTGTCTCTAATAAAACCTTCTGATTAAAATGGAAGACGAAGAGAAATAATAATAAATATATTTTTTTACAGATACGAATAAACACTATTGTAAAATTAAATTAAATATTAACCTTGTCATTAATTTTTAAGAAAAAAGTATTCATTTGAACGAGTAGCCTTCCAAACTGTAGGAATTAAGAAAACAATCTTTACTGAAAGTGCCATCCCTCCAATAACCCCGAAAGCGAGCTCTGTAACTATAACTTTCGTCTGCACTCGAACCGGGAAAATACCTGATTCAGTAACCGTTAAGATTTATTCTTATTTACGTGGATTTTTTCAAACAATGACACGAGTGAACAGGAAAGTTTCATAATGATGTCGTTTCATATTCTCCTGTTGAAGGCTTCGAATGCTCTCTAAGCCTTCAAATCATGTTCCTCGTGTTTTCGTGTTTCATTTACCCAGAAGAACCGTGGAACGAACACGAGCGATTATGTAAGTAGCACTAAGAGTTTTGTTTAACATAGTTTTCTTTGGAATTTCTTCTTTCGAACTTATGAGAGAATTGTTGTTATATTGTAACACTTCTTACTGTTATTTTTACAAAATTGAAAAAGGTTACCGAAAAATTTCATTGATTTATTACTTACCAAAAGATTTTCAATGATAAGTGATGTCGAATAATTTAAGAGGGTGCAATTTACTCTAAAATTAATTTGATTTGATCTTGCTTTTAATTATCTACTGCTACTTAGATTAATAATGCATTAACATTTATTTATATTAACATTAGATTACATTTCTTTATGTATTTATTATACTGTTCAGTGGACTATGTGTGAAGATATTGTGATCCATGTACATGAATTGAAGGATTATACGTTGCATATATGTAAAAAAATAAACAGATTCATATTGCTGATAACGGCAACCTTAACAATGACAATATTGGTAATGGCACACGGGAATTATATAAAGCATTACTTATTAATACCCCGCTGAATTAAAAATTATAAATTATAAATTCGCATTGAAGTATTTAAATAATTTAAAATTATACTATGAATTTTACGTATTTTAAGATCAGAAGCGATGCAATACTTAAAATTATAAAATTGTATAAAATTGAAAGGACACACTCTTTAAAGCGAATGTAAAAAACTATTTAAAATGGTGTTACATAATTCAATCCCTGGTTCATTTTCATCATTGATATATTTATTAAAAAATTCAATTACATTATTTTAGAAATTTTTTTAGCTTGTTTTTTAATGAAATTGTTTCAATTTTTTAAGTTTAATTTGAATAGAAATACTTAATATCTTAAATATTAGCTTAAGTGACAACAGATTAAAAATATAATGCATAATCTAGTCTACTGTAAAAGAGAAGAGAAGGTACTTTTGCTTATAAACCCTACATTTCTTGTACTTTTATATTATAGTAATTTAAAAGGTTTATTATAAAACCGATAACAATTTACGTAATATGTGTAATACTTAGGTTTTGTATTTTAAGTGTAAAATTGTAAGAGTAGCAGTTGATTGTCTGTGTAAAATACAATCATAAAATATTTTCCAAACCAAACAAATACATCATGATAAAATGCTACAAAGACACAAAATTAATCTATTAGCGTTTTGAAAGTTCTAAAATGTTAAATTTCCCGATTCCCTTACCAGAATCTTAAGTGATGGCAGGTTTTGAAGATGGCGTCATTTTTCTATAATATAGTATGTATTCTTCCAAAACATTTGAAGCCTTTTTATGACAGCTAAATAAAAGCATTGTTTCATCAATTTATTACATTTCTGCGAAAATGTCCGAGTTTATAGCATCTATTATTCCTTTTTATTGCTTCCGAAAAACGTCGTTGAAGAAATTTAGGTGTTAAAAAACGGATTAACTTTCAGAATATATGAGGAATTCTGATAAATGATTCAGTGAGGAAAACAATTGCTTGGAGATATCCTATTGAAGTATCGTTAATTAAAATCCCCTTTTTTAACGGAACATTTCATTTAATTGTTTCACTTACGATGGCATTTATCCATCGTGCGTTTCTTATTATAAGTGTTAATTGTTCTGTTTTTTAATTTTTTTTAATTCCTAAGTCTTTGAAAGAAAATGTAATAGATATCAGCATATTATTACAAAAAATTTTCAAAATGATTTGATTGGACCCTTTCCTAGATATGTCCTTTGCACTAGATGTTAAAGAAATCTGCTTAAAAATTATTTAATTTTAAGTTCATAAAGTTATATAAATATCTTGGTCGATAGTTAAGCTAAAATAAAGTTTGAATTATTCTAAAAATAACTTGTATTTCATACCTTTGTTTAAGAAGTGTAAAGGAAAAATAATATTAAATGTCGTATCCATACATAAAATTAAAAAAAATTAATTGTGATAAGTGTTATACATTATAATATTTAAAACCAACTTTAATTATAAGAGTTACTTGGATGATGTTTAAAATTGAAATAATTGAAGTTAACGTTTCATTCATCAAATCAAAAAAGTTTTGCTGAAAAGATCTAAAATCCTGTTGCATGAAGTGTTTATTTGAAGACTCTTTATAATTCGTAAAAATACTGTTACTTAATATCATTAATAAATGGTATGCATAATTAATATGGGTTTTTTTTTGTGCTATTAACATTCTATAATTATGTATTATAAAATGTTGGTGATATATAAAGGTGCCAAATTTATATAGATTTGGCAGATATGCTGCATAATTCCAGGTTTCTGAATTTAATTTTCATTTATCTATACAACTATTAATTTTTAATATGAATTTCACAAAACTAGGCTAACTTTTAGAGAAATCGGTTTAAAAAAAGTCTTAATTCTGATGATTTGAAAATAAACAGGTTTATATTATTGGAAGTTTAATGGATAACCACGAACCCACACGACAGTTTCCAACTATAGGCAGTTAGGCGAACTAGAGACAAGCTGTTAACTTCAATTTCAAGGTTAAAAGTGCTTCATGATACCAGAATGTTCTTAAGGGGTGAAGGATACTCAGCCTTTAAGTGCTCATGTACAGATCATGCTCCTTCCAAGTGTTTCATAAGATTGTTTTCCACAAGCTCATTAATTAGTTACCCTGATAAATGTCAAAATGTATATCCAAAAATGGTGGGAATTTGCTTGCTATACAATTAGTCTTAAAAGTACTGTATCACCCACCATTTCCAAAAGATGTTCATGTTGCCAAATCAACATTTTAACCCTAAGAGGGATTCACACGAATTCTGATAGACAAACCGCATTATTCCTTTATGAGTTAACCAGTTTGGGCCTTCTTGATCAATAGAATCTTTCCTAGTATTTTCTTAACCAATACATGTGGTTAATTTTTGGGGAAAGCAATACCTCACACAACTTGAAAATCTCGTGACGATCGAAAGGTTAAATAAAAAAAAGCACTACTATTGAAGTAAAAAGACTTTTAACAGTCTTTTGATCAAGTTCTTATCATTACTAGCAACAAAGCATCACTGCTGAAGTTTCTTAATTGCTCATCATAATAGCACATTACTAACATTTTACACCTTATTTAAATATATTTATAATGAGGGGCTATCATGGGGTTCAATGACTATACCCACTGCGCTAACAATTTGATAGCTGTAGACTGTTTAGCTTCGATTTCTTCTTCGGTGTATTTCTCTCTTCAGTGCAGTACAACTTTCTATGTGTATGTGTAAGTCCATAACTTGACGTTGTCTACCTTGTAGCTGGTGCAGCATAGCCAAATATGGTCCTTGTGCCATAAGACCTCCCCCCCCCCTTTACGCGATCCACAGCCAACCATTTATAATGAATAGAAGCATCAATATCACGAGATCAACCCTCACGAGATGTTCTTTCTCTCCCATCTTCATGTGTTTCCGGGCGATTTCTACCTTTTTTTAAGGCAAGTGTCAGTTGACTTTAGCTGAATAAGGTTGCTTTCAATCTTTTGCGGCACTTTTAGTCTATAGTTTTCAGTGAATGTTGGCACAATTGGTCCAACACAAAGGCAGAAAAGAAAATGTTGGCGGGGCTCTTTCATTTTTGTAACCCTAGAGGGGTCTCTAACCGGACTGAAATGAACTCTTTGAGAAGAGGCGTGCCGAATACTCTGGGATGAACATTTCATACCTTCAAATGAAAAACAATTGTCAAAAATATCAAACAGCATTTCATGTACTTCCTACTGTGGTAAATTGGTTAATTTTTATTTTTAATAAAATGAACTGTGTGCAAAGGATCCACACCCCATTCGAGTTACCACAATTAGCCCTGAGCGTCCACTGCATTTGCATTCCATTCGCATGATAAAAGCGATTCGGTATTTTTTAACGTCTAAACCTATTTCCGCGTTCGCTCATATTTTCTATTCCGGTTGATTTCTATCTTACAAATTTCCACATTGCTTTCTGTAATAAGACTACTGAAGAATTTATTACAGCGGCGAACTCTTCCTTGTAGTTTTAATCCTATTATGCAATGAATATTTAAAGAAAGTGGTAGAATTGACGAATAAATTTTGTAGTCGTTGATTGGAGATAAGATTTTATCAATTAATGTTCATTTTTGTACTCCGTACTTTAGTGAAATATATAAATAGACTAGTTGAAAATTACAAGACCTTGCCCGTGTTGAATTGGTTAAACGTGGATTGAAAAGTGTTCAGACTAATCACTTTTCCCTTTCATGGGAAAATACAAACATCGTTTGTATACGGAAAATACTTTTTCCAATTTTATAGCTTCTACAATTTACATTGGAATATTATACATATGCATGCTATGTCCATCCATATAATTAATTTAACATACTACATGGCACTCATGTTGCATGAAAAAATTCAATTGACCCCCAAAGAAGTCGATTTTGAGTTTTGTAGTAATTACGAATACCCCTAAGTTCATTTCTTGTAGAAATTACGAAGTTATGACTAATAGTCTTGTACTTAGTTTTTATCAATACTTTTTAACAACTTGTGAAAATTGTACCAGGATTTAATTTATTTCAACTAGCTGTCATAGGATCTCAGATGAATAACTCATGTGGGCTTACGAATCATCTTGGGTCTCATTTTAAAATATTTTATTTATTTTTATGAAACGAAATTCTACAAAGCACTCTATATTGAACCTAAGAGACAAAGAAAGCTTGTTGAAATATACATATACCACAGAAAAATGAGCCGTTGTCTTTATATTATTTTGAACAGAAAAAAAAAGTTCAAACATAAATATTACCGATTTAACTTCTGTAGAAATTAATTTTGGAAATAATTTGCTTTTCAGCAATACTGGTAAAACAATCCGAGTTTTAATTACAATTGAAATAATAATGTTATTTCTACGGAAATTTCGAATTGTTTTTAGCCCTGTCTCCACACCTAGAACAAATCCCCCACCAATAGGAATTAAAGCATAGCCTACATTTCTAACAGGGTTCTCAGACTTTTTAGGTCTGATAGTTGAAACTATCAATCAAAAATGAATTAAAACATCAGTTTTAAATAAAATTTTAATTCTACATTTACTTATATACTTCCTTGGTTTCCTTCTAATTGGTACGTGAATAAAGGTCATGTTGTATTTTAGTGGTGGAATATTTGAGATTCATCCAAAAAGTTACAATTAAAGGAAGTAATGTATTTAAATGTATATAACAATGCATTATTAAAAGCATTATAATGTACATAATTTTGTTTTGTCCTCATTTGAAGATATTCTTTCTTTTTTCAATATCCGTATTAAAATAATCTTAAATTGAATTAAATAAATCAATAGACGCTCTTCTTAACGAACTCGTATAGGTTTCATTGAATTCTTATCAAATATCAAAACAAATTTTTAACACCTTTTAAACGAACGTTTGATGTTTACGAAACTTTCCTTGAGTTCATTCAGGTTCGTTAAGAGGATGGCCAACTGCCCTTCAAAATATAATTTCAAAGGTGCCTTTAATAAACAAAAACCGCTGCACCAACAAAAGAAAGTAGACTGCACTTTAAAATATAATTTCAAAGCTACATTTACGAGATTTAATAAACTGAAAACGCTGTGCCAGACAAACCAACGCCAGGGTGCAAGCTAATCCTCCGCACCATTTAACTCTCCTCTGGGTTCAGTTCAAGAATGAACAGGGAACTCCGGGTAGGGAAAATATTTACTCGGGGGAAAAACTGCAGAACCAAAAAAGAGCCGGCAAGTGCCTTATCACCATTCAGCCGGTCGAAAGGGAGACGGAGCAAAAAAGGCTGGAGCAAGAAGAAAAAGCTCGACAGCAGGTTGTCCCCCCTCAAACGGAACCACCTGACGCACGGTGTCCACACCACTTCGAGCCCTGACTCCCGTCCGATCTTGCCCTCAGCACATCTTTCTCATCCAATCGAAGGGCCAGAAGCCGAGGGCGGGTTCCGCTGCTATTTAAACCTGAATCCGACAAGTTGCTCGGTTCTGGACTCTTGCTTTCTCCACGCTAGTCGGAAGATGATGCATTTCCCATCACTCCTCGAGAAGACTCTCTTCACACGCTGTGCTTCCTCCGTCGTGCCTCTCGTCTTTCCCTTGTGATCTGCCGTTTTCGGTTTTTGGGGACTAAAAACAAAGAACTCTTACTTAAGGGAAAGTGAAGGAAAGGCTCCGTCTCTGCTAAGGGAAAGATTTCGATACTTCAAGGACTTTTACCTTTAAATAGTGAAAAGGAGAGACTGTTTCAGGAAGACTGAGGTGAGTTGGAAAAGAAAGAAGTTCTTTCAAATTGATTATTTTCTAAAGCACTTCTGGGTTCGTTGTTGGCAATTAGGAACTGTTCTGTACGTTATGGGTAGTCTTGATACAGTTCATATTCATGAAAACGCGATGGTTCCGTTGATATTTAAATGAGTAGTAATACATGTATATTTTAAATTGATTTTCAATATAAATTAAATTATATATAATAGAATATTTTGCAAATTTTTTTTTTAATATGGTTTAAATTTATTTAAAATTGTAATTTTATTGGCACCTATGTATGCTGGTATCTTACGTTTGATTTTGATTAAATTGAAAATTTGAATACTTTGAAAAACTTTTGGGGGAAACTCTGTTCCATATTTCTTATTATGAAGTTATCTATTATAAAATTATAGTTTATTATATTCTGTGCTGTAAATTTAAATTTATCTAATAGAATAATTTCATAGAATTGCTTAAATTTATTTATGTTTGATGATTTGGAAATGTACAACAGGTCTTTCAGACTTCATACTCTTTTTAAAACATAAATACTTGCCGAATAAATTATACTACAAAATTATAGTTAAATAAATTATATTGAAATGCGATTGAGAAATATCTTCTAAAGACTAAAATTTGTTAAAAGAGTACACACTATTGAATTTAAATAATGCATTCACGACCGAAAAAACTGATATAGTTCTAGCTTTAAACTTTTATTGAAAGAAAACGTTTTGGTGTTAAAAAATAAAAGAAACTTCATATAAATATTTTAATGAATTTTTTGCAAAATTAGAGTAAATGAAATTTTTATCTGTAATTTCAATCTGCAATAATTATATTCTGAGCAAGTGTTTCTGTACATTTCTTTTAGTTAATCCAATAGCTTTCATATTTACAATTATCGTATATAAGGAATCTAATATATAATAATTATTTTACTTAAATAATTGCGCACAGACTAGTTACAACTAGTTTTAGAAATGGTGTCCGCTTAATTATTGAGATTCAATTAGTTGTAAGAAAATATAAATGCAATTAAAAAATCCATAAACGACGTAAAGATTTATTTTACACTAAAAATAAACTTTTCCGAATACATTGCTTAATGAATTTTTTTGCAGATGTGTGAAAGTTTTTTGCACTTTTTAAAATTGGTATTTTGTTTAATATTAACTGGGGTACCAGATCAATGCAATGAAGATTTGAAAATTACGTTATTTCTCAATACTAATTCTGAAAATTATATAATTTCTCAATACTAATTCTGAAAATTTTATCTTTATAAGACTGCATACAGTTGAGTTTTTATAGTGGTTCTACTTATTAAAATGTTTTTATAATTTTTTAATTGCATTCTAATATAGAACTACGCCAAATTTCAGCCTGAAAAAATGTGATTACGAGTAAGGGTAGTTTCACTTTTATACATGTTTAAAAATAAATTAAGATTCTTTAAAAATGTAATTTATGAATTATTCTAAAAAATAACAAGATTTACGTGTCAAGAAAATGAAATTTGCAGATGTTTTGCGTCTATCTGGTAGGAAAATGCGGTAAATAAATAATTAAGAATAACTCACCATAACAAATATAAAAAAATAATTTCAGTTGATTTAATCTACTTTAAAACAGAGTTTTAAAGAGTGAAATCTGCGCTTCAGAAACGTGAGTTTCAACACAACAGATCACTGGATTAAAATTCACGAGTGCTGTTTTTATTGTGGAAGATCTTTCTCCGCGCTGATGTATGCAGACTCTCACCCAATTACCGTACCATGAATTCCGTTTTTCACCTCTGAATATGAGAGTGGTTATTGTAAAGGAATTGTTTATGCATATTTTTAACGCAGTGAGTCACAGAGAGCTCACTTGACACTCTTCTCAGTTACCTACATTCAATCGGGCGTACTGTCGTCTGGAAATGTTGAAACGGCGGGATTTTGAAACTGAAATAAAATAATACCATGCTTTCATAATTCCGATTTCCACAGTTTTTTACTGCTCGAAGATTTTTTTTTACAATCCTGGAGAGCTGTAAAAAAGTCGAGATGTTTTACAGAATTTCTCGTGAGGTCGCTGAGAAATAGTTCTTTGTAATTGGGATACAAACGAACTTGACCCGGTGAGGTTTTAATCCTTTCAGCGGCGGTGGGACATTTAGCGTCCTGCCTCCTTGAAGTGGTGGAGACCAGTTATATAAATATTCAAGGTATTCTATTAAGGCTGCTAAGGTACAGTAACTCCTCTATATATTACTATATATTACTTCGGTTAAATTTTGTCCTCCGATTAATTTTATGTTTGGAAACAGTATTGGAAATTTAAAATTGTGTATTTCGGGTCAGCATCACAAAGGTCAATTAGAAATCTTAATAATTTCTGTGGGCTCTTTTGCCACAATTTTAAACGAGCATTAACATCAGGTTAGGAAATTAAGGTATTCAGTAGTCGGACCTCGAAAGATTTTTTTTGTTTTTGTTTTTTGTGGCATAAGGGCTTTTTTTGGTTATTCACAAAAAATAAAGCGTCAAATATGGAAAGTATAACTAACACAGAATAGAGAAATACACCTAAGGAGAGGAATAGAACCTGTGTAGTATACAAATCGCAAATATCTGGAGACCCCAAAAAGAAAGTAGAAAGACCAGAAATTATGTACCACACACACAGATAAATCTTTTGTATTGTAGTTTAAACGTAATTTAAAATAAAAAAGCGCGTAATATAGTGAGTAATATGCTCCTTTTTTTCTCTCAAATGCGTTAATTTTGGTCGGCTCTCCCTCCATTGCGCTTTCTTTCCTGTCCTCAAGAAGAACGATTTGTCGAGGGATTACTGTATTCTACCCTCAAGTGGTTTCGAAGATATAAAGGTCTGACCAATTTTTTCAAATGAAGAACTATCTTTTCATTTTTTTTATTATAACGATATCAAGATTTCCAGTTTTTTCAAAGGAGACAACAATCAGAGGATTAAAAATTCTCTCATTTCATATTTTCGTATCTAGGTGTGCTCAAAATGGGCTATAATATACAAAAAGTACCACCACCTTTTAAATTGTTCTAAATTATTAATTTGAGCATTAAAGATTAATTTCAGATGATGGTTCTTCACACCGAACTTTTTAGTATATTGCCCTTTCAATAGGTTAACTCTTTTGTTTGATGTTACTAAACCTAACATTTAGATCACGCCTGATAAAGATAAGTAATCCAGAAGTCGCGTAAAAGACAGTCTTGTTAAAGTCTTTTTTCGGTCGCAGCTTTAATAGACAGAAGCGGAGAGTTCATTATCACGGAGTCCTAATGAACTTGAGCGTTTAACGCGTTCACTTGATGTGACTCAACCTCCCGCTAGCGCACTTGAATCACACCCTATCTAAGTAATCCAGTTCACCCGTCAGTTTGCCTCTCACTTCCTCGAGTCTCATCCACGACTGTTTATTTTTTTGATGGATCTCGAGAAAAGTTGAACTTGACCGCGAAGATGGAAAAATGGTAATGAAACGGAAGGAGAGGACGAAGTGCAAGTTCATTCATTCCCTGCAGAGCACTGTAGACGATCCTCGTGGTCAAATTAGGCCGAGGAAATGAATATTCACGAAGCGTTTTGAAACCAGTCTGTTTTGTAAATCGAGGTAAATGGCTGTTTGAATGCGTTTCGCTTTTTTGTGTGTCAAATTCTTGGGAACGACTTCATACTCTTTGCTAGAAATAAAGACGTATGCTGCTGGAGAAGGGACTGAGCTGGATTAATCCTTTGAAGGGCACTAAGCTAAAAAGGTCTTTTTGGAAAACAAATTGTAAGGGTAAACCTATAGCTTTATATGGATGTAGTTTGCTCAAATCAAATTTAGTACTTTTAGAATCTTAAGAGAAGGTAGGGCATGCGATTTGTACCATACTTAAGCTCCTCTTAAACAGTCCTTGACATCAGACCATCAAATGAGATAATATTTATACACTTAAATTATTATTTAGAATATTTATATACGTAAACCTTAACTCAAGGCCGTGGAACGCCGGATTTCTTATCCCTCTGAAAAGGTTAAATTTATATTTTTGCTTTATTAAAATTTTCAATTTTTAATATTTCGAACGTTTAAAAGTATAAATGGATGTAGTTTTCCTTATACAAATTTAGAATTTTTAGAATCTTAAGAGCAGGTGGAGCATGCGATGTGTACCGTATTTAAGCCCATCTAAAACAGTCCTTGACATCAGAATATCAAATGAGATAGTATGTATATACTTTAATTATTATTTAGAATATTGATATACGTAAACCTTAACCCAAGACAGTGGAGCGCCGGATTTTTTACCCCTCTGAAAGTTACTATTTTAATTATGCCTATACCATTTAAAAAACTATTTTTAATTTTTTCAATTTTTTATGTTTTAAACGTTTAAAAGTAAACGTATTCAGAGAAGAAAAATTTCACCCCATGAATAAGAGATTTTGTTTAGAAATAAAGTTAGATTTTACTAAGATAGCAAAATTCAACAATGTGCCATAAATTATTAAGGTTTAGAAGGAATGAAACAAATAACGTAATTTAGCATGTGCTACAAATATGCTTACATCTTTTTCTTAAAATTTGTGACAAAATATTATTTTTCTTGCACAATAATATCGAATCATCCAGTTCAAAAAGGGAATAACTCGACTTTTCTGATAATTTTTGGTTTGTTAATTTTGCTTTCCATAAATCAAGATGAACGATTTCGGATTGAAAAGAGATAAAACCAAGTGATGGTATCGACGCGAAAACACAAACAAAATTAAAATGTGAAATTCGAATTACTCCCTTTTCAATTACAATTGTGAATAGAAAGATCACCTATAGCTATACGAGAAAGAGACATCATCTTTTTCTATAAAATTTCCCAATTCGTAGATATAAAACCAGACATGCCGAATTTGTTTTTGAAAATTATTTTCCACCTGACATTACGATCTAAAGCTTCAATTACTACATTGATGGAAAGAGAGAAAAATGAGGATTACTGTAGAAATATCTACTAACACGCATCGTTTAACACGAAGCAGCAAGGTGTGATATCCAGCCTGATTATAATTGCACAATCCAATAGCCATTGACAGTGACCCATGCCAACGTACGGAAAAATATGGCTCTGACAGGCAATGGCGCGTATGATTCCGTATGAAAGAAAATAAAGTATAAGTAAAAAAAATAGAGTACTTTCTTATTTGCGTTTGATGTCTATAGTCTACGCGTTAAGAGGGAAATGGATTTTGTAGAGGGAGGAAGTTGTGTAAGATCATTTAGTTCATGATGTTCAATTCAAAACTATTTTCAAATAAGTTGCTTTTATTTCCGCATTCGGATTCTTTATACTGATATATTTTGGAGCGCTTTGCTATCGGTCGTCATCTACTTTACCAGGAATGTTAATGTTATGTAAAGAAATAAGATGTCTGATAATTTCAATCTATTAGAATCAGTCAGTCGTATTAGAAAAAACTCATTAACTGACATTATTTGAACATAAAATGCTCATTTGTATGAGAAATACATTGCCATTGCAATCGGTTTAAACGATATTTTTAACATGATCAATATGCTTATAATTCTATTTTTAATCTAAAATATAGCAGTCTTTAAACAGATGTACAGCAAAATTAATTTTGGTCATTTGTAATTGGTCACTAAGACGACGCATAATTAATGTGGTTCTATTTTAGTCTGCCTTTTATTAAAATTGCATCTTTATATTTTTGTAAACGAGAAAAAAATTTGTGATAGTCCGAAAACGTTAAAATTTAATTTTTTATATTCCTTCTCGGGTATACTTATCTGCGTATAGTTTGTATACAATTTGAAATAACGATTGAGTTATTTGAGTTTTAATACTATTGTTTATGTTAGAGTCAGTTTAAAACTTTTCGCTGATTTAATCTTTTGAGCGTCATAATATTTCCCCGATTAGTGTAGCATTGCTTTAACCTATTATTACATTCAATGATAAAATAATCACATCTATTTGTTGAAAGAATCGTATAAAACATTCTATTGATCAAGAAGGATAAAGCTGGTTTTGAACCTATAGAGGGAACACTGCCGGTTGTAGAACGGATACATGCGTGTAAACCCCTTAGAGGGTTAAGACAGAATCGGTCACTGGAACTAGTGAATTTAACATAATATCTTATAAAAGAAAAATTGTTTTCGAAACCAAAATAGTGCATTCCTTATCGCAATTGTTTTATAACAATTCACTACTTAATCGAGAGAAGAATTATGAATGGTTGTACATAAGTGTTAAAAACAATGCTCGAAAAGAAACATTCGACAAGCTACTCCTCCCACCTAAACAGTCGCGCACTTTCGTGACAAGTGGCACAAAGTCTAATTTTTCCGACTTCATGAATGAAACGCGACGTTCGAACGAGCGGAGAAAAAAAAAATCGCGTGATACGAGGAAGGTTGCCATCGGGAACGGAAAAAAAAAATGCCACCCCTTTCTTAATAGAAATGATTCAACCGACGATCCTTCCGTACCTTTACAAAAGCCAATAAAACTTTGAAAGAGCGGGAAAAAGAAACGAAAGTTTTCATAGAATTCTTTCGGTGCGGAGCCATCTGATCATCTCTAATCCGACTGTCGTGTGGACGGTGCGAAAGGAAGTGCATGAATTGGCCGAAGAAAAGATAGAACCTAAACAGATAACAGCAAACAAAGACGAAGAGTGACTAACTAAAGATCTTTCCGGTTAAGTACCACTCTCTCTAGAAAATACGGTCTGAGAAGGTTGGAGATGTGAATTAAAAAGCAGTTTCTCGACCTTCGTTTCACATTTTAGAATAAATGGGCTGTCATCACTTGTTTGGTTCGTCCACAGAAATTATATGTTTGTGGCCCTTCATCGTTTCCGAGAAAATGCCATTTTCTGAGTGAGTTTTGGTTAATAAAAGACGGAGT
Source organism: Metellina segmentata (assembly GCA_947359465.1). Classification (NCBI taxonomy): domain Eukaryota; kingdom Metazoa; phylum Arthropoda; class Arachnida; order Araneae; family Tetragnathidae; genus Metellina; species Metellina segmentata. The sequence continues at coordinate 71,770,839 of OX375875.1, read as the reverse complement.
GCCGCTTTATATATAGTAAAAAGTTTGCTACCATAAACAATAATTTCTGAAACGGAGTTTCATAACGGATGAGTTGATGTGAGATATTTAAAAGCAAACCAAACCTATGGGGATTTTCATTTCTTAATGGATTACCATTTTTTTCACTGCCATCCTATAAACATCACGTTGAAATAGAAATTAATTTAACGACATTTCGGTTTCAAAACAAAATTCCTGTTTGGATTTCTGATAGTATCCCAGTAAAATTATTTTCCAAAACTGGTTCTTAAGGCAGATATTGCGCTATTTGTTATAACAGAAAAAGCCTTAACCACACACAATTCATCTGCGTTCTATTTTATTATAAACATTTTTTAATCTTAATACGGTTTAAATGATACGGTTACTATGATACGGTTTAAAACACCGTTCAAATCTGCAAAGAGCTAGTGTCGGTTTTGTAACCAAAACTATTTATTCCTTTTACGATCAGTTTGCATGATCAGTCCGTTAGAAAATTAGAGTGGATTTTTCCAGTACATGTTAATATATCACAGATTTATTTGTATAATCGTTCGAGCGCGATTTTAATATTTTAGAATGATATATTTTTCTTAAATATACGAAATATTTAAGAACTGATTGATAATTTGTCCGGCTAGCATGTCCTGTGCCACAACTGCAGGGAAAGTTGATCCTGTTAGAAATTTGAAATGCAACTTTTATCAAATAAAAAAAAACTAATTTAGCTGAAAACACTAACAACAACATGACTGTGTTCTGCCGTACCAATCAAGAACACGGAACTTTCAAGTTTGATTAATTAAAGTAAAGGGTTGTAACACATTTTGATGTGTTACTTCAAAACGTTAGGAAAAATAAGGGTAAAAAAACCGAGTATCTTTATTGAATGGTCATGTTGTTACCTAGTATTTTATGTATAAGATTATAATAAACGCTGCAATTACATACCGTCAACCAAAAAGACCAAACTTGGATACATCCACACCGCCTTCTTGACCATCAAGGTTGAACGCAGAAATAGTTTTTATACTGTATACAAAATACCATTCCGTTTTAACATACCCTTTATGAATTTAAAAAAAAATCCGAATGAATCCAAACAAAACTCAAAATGATAGAATAAACTTGATCACACATTTTAAAATATTATTATGTTAAGTTGAGTTTTATAAAGATAAATATGCTATAAATTGACATTTACGGATTGTGATTTATGCGTTACAGCCATCTTCGCCAAGCTGCACTAAGCAAAGTTAAGTAAATGGACAAGGAAAGTTTTACTGATACAGAAAAAAACCGAACCTCTGCCACCTAAAATATACTAGACTGCTAGCGAAGTGAACAGTACTTATTAAAATTTTAAACGGTCTAAAAGCAATCTAAAATAAATATGGTATTTTAGTAATAGAAAAAAAAACCTAGCTTCCCCCCGTGGTGTACCAGGATAACGATAAGTGGGCCCTTTGTTGTGCCATAAAGATAAAGTTCACTCGGCCAGGCGTCAGCAAGAAAGAAAAAAAATAACGGAACACAGCACTGGAATTTTCCACATTTGAATAATAGGGGTTGTCTTCGAAAACATATCACCTCATGTTTAAAATTGGAATGGGAAAGTTTCTCGCAACACAAATAAGAGATCCTCCCAAATCCTCTCCTTCCGTAACTGGAGACCGAATGTACCCTAAAAAGACTTCTCCGGCTGACCTTACGAGGCGGAGGAGTCAAGGTTTTCTCACGCGGGCTAACGCCAGACGGACAGACCTCCGGTGCTCATCCTGTTGTGCAGAAGTAAAGGTTAAGATTCCCCGTTCTCTCCAAGGGAGAGAGAAAGACACCGCCGCGGTTACAGCTATCCAAACAAATTCCAAACAATGCCCAAATAGAAAATCCCCGGTCCAGTAAAAAAAAGTAAAAGAATCAAGGCGAAACAAAGAAAAGAAATGCTAAATTTTCCATGAAAAGACGAGATGGTTTTTATTTTACCCCCTCCAAATCGCCAATTCCGTTCGTTCCAACATCCCAGGCCGCAGCAACAAGGGTCACGGATGATAACGCCCACGACTCGAAGGCAAGAATCACGGGCAAATGGGAACTCTGGTGCGACGTGACCAGTTTCACCTGTGGCAGACTGTGAGGATGGGATTCATCTCTCTGACCCCGACATTTAGCTCTTACTTTTCATTGCCTCATCTTCCTTTCCTTCTCCCGCGGCATTTTTCTCTCTTTTCCGCACACCGGCTCTTCTTTTTCTCTTCTGCCTCTCTCTCTCTCTCTTATATATATAAACGATTGTTTTCACATAGAAACAGCATGACCCCTTCGATTCTTCTTTTTTTAGGTTTTCGTTTCAATCTTCTCCCCAGAAGATGATTGAAATGAATTCCTGTGGGCGTGGTGGTTGCCGGAGGTGGCTGTCTCTTCCTCGGGAATTATGTTCCATGAATTTGTAATAAGTTTAAACGGGAATTCTCTCCCATGCAGGTACTGCATGATGGAACGAAGAAAGAAGACGAGCTATTCATAGGGACGAAATCGTATTAGAGCTTGATGAACTCGGTGTTCATTGTTTTTTTTTTGTGTGTGTTTTGGACGTTAAAGGCATGGGAAAGGAATGCAGTAATGCACTGGAACTGATTTAAATATGAAAAGTTACGTTCCCTTCTTATTGTATAAGGGAATGAAGGCATAAAACAATTATAGAATTCCATAACTATAATACGTACAATGTATTTCCAGGAAGCCATTTTAACCCTCAAAGTGGTTAAGATGAGATATCTCGTTCATCAAGATCTGACCAGTGTTGTTTATGAGATCTGACCAATTTGCTGACGAAATATCTCATTATCAAGATCTGACCACTTTTTCTTTTGACGAGATCTGGTCAGTATTCTTTTAATAACGAGATAGCTCGTCCATCAAAATCACAAATGGTTTTGCGAATCATGAAATACCTTGTTAAGACAACTACCTGGAGGGTTAACACACTAGGAGAAACGAGATTTCTCGAGTAGTGCAACGATGCTATTCAACAATAACACGCATAATAACAAATAACCACGTATATTAGTTGAAAGAATCCTATGAAATATACTATGGACAACCAAGGTAAAAATTGGTTAGAAGTTCATAAGGAAAACGGCAGGTTGCATTACGGTTTGAACGCCTCAGATTTAAAAAACTATATTTTCAATTTCAAAACATATATTTTTTATTGGTACGCTCTAGACATAAGAATAACAAAATTACCATTGAGTTTTGATTTTCGCAAACTCCTTGATTATTTGAAATAACTAGAACCAAAATTTTATACTAAATATTTCTTATAAAATTAAGCAAAGGCAATGTATTGCTCATAAGGATCTTGAAATAGTGAGAGATAAGTGAAAAAAAAAACCAGCAAATAATCTAGGAATGAATATTTTAAAAACTGATGAAAGTTTAAGATAGCCTTGATGGGGTATACAAAAAATGAAAACTATAAATTTGTCTTTTATAGGAAAATATAGAAAATCATAAAAACAACATCGACATTATGTTGCAGTCTACAAATAACGTGCAATTCATAAATCATAAATGAAGCATTTTGATTAAAATCATTAAAATATTTTATAAATTCATTTTTAAATGTTTAAAAAATATGCGCTGTAGATTTTTGTAGGAGAAATGTCTATCTGTCTGATAAGCCCTTGTTTAGCTTGAAATTATGATGATATTAAAAATTGAGATTTACAAAAATGTATTTTCTTTGGTTGAATGGTTAGCAGTTGAATTAACATTATAATGAAGCAAAACAACGGACTATTGGCGACTGGAATCAATCACAATGGAAAAGATCAGAGAAGAACAACTTGTACTTTTGAATCACGGTCAAATGACTCCTTTGAAGGTAATATTTCTCAAAGATTACGCCAGCTATTTATAATAGGAATTCATCTGTGAAAAATATTCAAGAATAAAAATTCTTCCTTAAATCCAATAACTGTCATTACCCCCTATCTGTGCACATTTTTCAGATAAAAATGAAAAACTTCAGCTTTCAGAATAGTTAACTTCAAATAAGAAAAAAGGAGTGTATAACTTAACAATTCACTAAAATCAAATTCAAATGCTAAATGTAAGGTATCATTACAAATAGCAAAAAGGTTTCTTTACCAAATGTTAAATAACAAAAGTTTTGAAATGTTAGGACTGTCTGTCTAGAGAACTACTGTCCCCGTTACAAGGTCTGAATCTGTTTGCCTTAGAAATACCCCTAACCCGATTCCCCATAGGTATGTTTGTTAAACTAGTCCTATGTAGAAATGTATTCAAGGTTTGCGCATTGGGATCTTAAATAGCTAAGTGATTTCTGTTATGATTTTTGCAGGGATTCCGAGATCCTAGCAGTAAACTACTCATTTCATCCCACATATAAATCCAAAACCTACTTCTATTGCAACCACCATCCAGACTATGTGTTTGTTTTACGCGGGGGAGGGGGGTCGGATCTCACGTTAAACAGACAGTGCTAGTGAAAAATAACATTAGACATTAATATTTACTCAAGTTAGGGGAATGAGTCAAATTTTAAGATGAGGATAAAAATATAAATTGTTCACAAGTGAAATTCATTAAAAATGGTTGAATTCGTAGACTAATTTTAAGTCTAGAAGCACCTTTTAAAATCTGGATTTTCGAAACACCGAAATCAAGAGAGTAGTGCTTTCACTTTATCAGCTACGAGGCAAAAGCTGGAGGAAGTTCAGGAATCCAGCAGATAAACCGCCACCCCTATTCAAAGTGACATATAAATTATTAGTTTTGATATCGCATTTTCTTTTTTATTTTTACTACTATTGTCCTCACCACTATAACTTAATGCGGAAATCTCCTTTCCAGGAGGAAAAAAAGCTCTGCTGCGCTTAACTTTCCATTTTTTTCTTCTTATTTCACTTCCCGGGTGATCCCATCTCTGTTGCAAGTGAGGCGAAAAACACATCTGTCCTCCTGTCAGGAAGGGTCAGCTGCATTCCGATCATGCTTTCTGAGAACCAAGGCAAAGCAAGGTGTAATTTGGCAGGGAAAAAGGGAGAAAACGTTATTCCTCGTATTGCCTTTCCTTTTAATGCCCGCGATCCCGTTCCGCAACGGTTTCTTTCGTTAACCGCGACCTATCTGTTCCCTCAGTTCAAGTTCAGAAACGGAAGATTTATCTCGGATCTATTTGCTACGCTGGTCGGACAATGTCAGGCTTGTATCGGCGTTGGATTGTCGGGAGGGCTTTGAACAAATGGATTGCTGTTCGCCGTCTACTTTTTTCTTTCCCAGACATCACGTGAGCGAAAAGTGAAAGACAATCAACCGTTAATTCTCGGGATAATCTCTTTCGCTGGGGTTTGCAGCTCTTCTTCCCCTCCCTTTTATTATTTGTCTCGAAACCAATGCAGCGTGTGATGAAACTATGCAAATTGTAAGCACTTCAAAAACGGAGCTCCTTAGATCTTGAACACGGGCAATTAAATTCGAAGAGCGCTCATGCCGAAAGTGATTACAAACGGTTAAATGATCTAGGCGATTGAGTGATTTTGTTCAGCAATCTAACTGTACAGGGTTTGAGAATGGTGACCCCGAGAAACGTGTATTTTCTGCTGTAATGTTTTCTAGGTTCACAAATTTATGAACCTTAATTCAAATATAAATGAAACGACGTGTTTACAATAACGAATGTGTGCATCCGTCGTTCAGAGGGAAAGAAGATAAAAAGTGTACATTTAGGCAATTTAAATTTTTAGTACTAGAGATGCATATTTTTTATTCCATCAACAATATGAGCGACTCAAATGTATTTATGCAGTCTGCAACCTGCAATACTCCCTGCAAGAATTCTAACAAGTTTTGATCATCTTGATCAATAGAATCTTTCATTGAAATCTTTCAACTAATCGGTATGCAGTTGAATTTACATCACTCTGATAAAAAAAACACTGGCTATTGTCGAAAGTACGAGAAATATCTGAAAGGGAAAAATCAGAGTACAGCTCCTTGTAATTTGGAGCCACGATCAGGTAACTAGGTCAATACTTGAGCTGTCACCCCTCTCTCTAAGCTTCCACACCTTGCCAACGTGAGGAAGTTTGACGCCATGATAGATTTAACGTGCACCCCCCCCCCCCGTACATGACAGTCTTTGGTTGGATCAAGTTTCGAACTCCCAACTCTCTGGTTGCTAATCCGAGACTCCATCAACTGGGTTACCAGGGACCTTCAACTAATCGATGTGGAAATTTAGTTATGTGAGTTGTGGGGCAAAACAATACTACATTTCTCAAATGTCTCACGATGTTCAAATGGTTAAAGGATCCATCTTTTAAACTGGTACTCGAACCCGCCATTTAGTATGGCACAGGGACCCAAATTTACAGATGGGAACTATCGCACCTTCTCTTGAAAAGTTACGCAATTCAAAATGATAATTATATTTTTTCATTGAAAAAATGCGTCATATGACCATGGTTCGAAATAATGAGATGTTGCTCTTAGATCTTTTTCTTCTTGTTTGATACCGTAACGTCCCCAATAATACGTTGCGTTGCTCCAGCGCGACGTTAATGCAATTACCTTCATAACAATAAATAAAAGGATTTTATTAAAAAAAGATAAAATAACACAAATCAAATTAGATTGTATGCTACAAACTTTTGATAAAGATTTGTTATGGTTTAGACTTTATTTGAGAGGAAAAATATGTCTACCGATTTTAAATCTGAGTTTGATTTGTGTGTACCTGTGCAATATTGTACTTTCTATGCATTTTTGAAGTACCCTAAAAGTGTTGTTGTTTCTTATGCCTACACTGGCAGACCGAAGGAGTGCCAGGCCCGTCGAAGACGGCAAGAGGCGAGGGGGGGTGCGCCTTCCATGTAATTGAGCCCTATTGGGAGGAAGTCCGACTTTGCTCGACATACATGACACATCCGTTTTACATGAAGGTCCCTTTCATACATCTATTCACTCACACATATCGTAATTTAGATGCCAATCAGAGGCCGATGACCCCCTGATCAGGTACCCCCAGAGGTATTGATTTGGTATGGGAACATGGGGGACTCTGTGACCACGACCTATTTAACGTGCCCCAGTCGCCATTAGTGAACACGACGGTCTTTAGCCAGGTCGAAGCGCCGATCTCGCAATCATCAGAATTGCAGGCTCCGCCGAGGACAGAACCCACAATCCTTCTGATGCGAGCCCGACGCTCTACTGACTGAGCTACCGTGGCTCACCCTAAAAGTTAACATTGTTAACACACGCACAAATTACAAGAGATTCAAAATAGACGCCATGGTTATGTTTAAACACTCATAATCGTGTGCGTAAATACATACTCCCTTTCATAAACACACAAGGACCACTGTTGCATAGTTGTTTTATTCTCGGATTAGCAACCAGAGGGGTGCGAGTTGGAAACTAGATACAGTCAGACCGTCATGTACATGGGGGCTGGTGCATGTTATTGCCCTCAAATGTCCTCAAGTTGGCATGATGGGGACGTTTGGAGAGTTGGGGACCAGCTCATGTAAGGATTTCGTCATCTGACCGTCATACAAAATTACAAGGTGCTGTCCTTGGTTTTCTTTAGAGATTGATCCTGGATCGTAGCCGATAGTCCGTTGTGTTGAACCCATTGTGATGTAAATTCACCTACCTACCATTCATAAACGCAACCTGTGTGTTGAAGTCGGCGCAGATTCAATTCCTCGAACTTAAACTGGGGGCATTTTTCTCTTGTGCGTACTGTGTATTGTCCATTACGTGACGTTGTCTATCTTTGTGTTTGACTCAGCTAAATATGACTCTTAAGCCAAAAAATCAAACTAACCATTCCTACACTTGTTAATGGTGGTATCAGTTTTTGAGTTGAAATTGGCTCAGATTTCATACTTGTATTTTCCCTAGGTGTATTTCTCTTTACTGTATCAGCAAAACTTTCCTTGCTTATGTTCATGATTTGTATTGTGTTTGGAATAGCTTGGCACTTAATGTCATTGGAAATAATCTAGTCAAGTAAGCATAAACGTTTTTATGTATAGACGCTGAATGTACTATTTAATTGAAAAATTGAATCTCAATAGAAGTACAAAAATTATACAAGGCACTCCAAGAATTTTAATAAAAGAAACATGTTTCCTTCTTTAATAAGTGAAACAAAAGTTTTAGCATATTTCACCAAAGTGTTGACAGGTTCTCCAAAATGTGGGTCTAGATAGCACGTTGATTAAGCTTGAAATTTATTTTTAGAAGTACTGTTAAAACACGTTCCATAATTCTGATAAAAAAAGTTTCGTACACATCGGTCTTAACTCGACAATTTTGATGCTTTTTAATACTCTTAGATGTCTTTTTCTCCCAGACGTAATGAATGGGATAACTGGAAATGATTTAAAAGCAATCAGTCATTAACTTCGGAAGTTAATGTTCGCTTTAAAAGGATTTTCCAGACAGATTTTCGAGTCGCTTTTATACTTTCTATGTAAGCACTATAATTACTTTATTGCCTTTCACATCATTAGTTTATTTCACGAGAAAAGTAGCAACTCAAGCATACAATATTTAAGCCGCTTTTTCAGACTTAAAGGACTATTACTCGTTCATTTCATAAAGACTATTTTCTCTGTGATTTTACGGAAATAATTATTAATATTGTATTAATTGTTCCGATGGGAGTAATTTCCTCTAAAACGCTCTTTCATCTTTCTTATCTTTTCTCCGGAAATATTTTCACCTTGTAAATAATAGAAATGTTTTACTGTTTTATTATATTTCATCTTTTGATCTTTTAATGAGAATAAGAGAAGAAAGGATGAAACATTTTCCTTGGATTTTTTAATACGCACAACAGATTTTTCGTTTCGCTATCAATTTCGATTATTTTTATAATCTTTTAATTCAGGGTGCTCACAGATAAAAGGTAATTTTTATTTTCAAAATCACAGGAATTGTGAATTTAGTACAAAATACAGTTTCTTTGCACACGGTGAATATTCGTATGGTGAAATACTGAAGACAGCTATGCATTTTCTTTGATAAAAAAAAATGATTTCTAACTGCCGTAAAAATGAAGATTGAAAAAAATAATAATAATAGTGTGGAACGTAACCTCAGTTATGAGGAAATGACCGCTGGGCCAGTTGCTTCATCAAGCTGGAACACCCAACCAGATTGAACTTGATTAAAGTGTAATGAAAGTGGCTGCAAACTAGGAAGGTCGCTTTCTTTGTTTTTGGTAACAAAGTGATCCAAGTCCAGTCCGAATAAACTTTGCTCTGTAACAGAGCTTAAGCAAAAATAATACGGTTCTCATGATAGATCCGTCCAGTAAAAAGAAATCAGAGGACATTGACGCGCCGTGGTCGGTGGTGAGGTTCTTTAATTAAGAGAAAGGTTCAGGAGTAAACTAGTTAGTTATTTAGTTGACATCAGTTCACAGTCAACGCCAAGTTTTCTGGAGTCGAAAGAAATTCGCACCTTCTAAGTACGCTTCACAACTTAGTTAACAATGTATAGATAGCTCTAGGTCTCCACGAGACCTCCTTTGACGTCCAGTTTTCTTGCGCTTTAAGCAATTTCTGTAACTTTTTTACCCGACTGTGCTATATCCTATTATTCTTTTGCGTCATCCGGATAGAAGGACTGTCGTTAGTGTTAAAGTTGCGCCAGACACTATAGATATAGATCAAGATATTTTCACAGATACAGAAATTTGCATATTTTATTCTGAAAACTTTCCCTAACGTCAAGAGTGGAGAGTATTTATAAAAGTTACTAAAATGTGTTTGATATTTCTCTGTTTAGTATTTCTAAGAATGCAATACAATACATACAATATTACATTCAGATTCGTCTGTATGAAGATGCGTTATTTTGTGAAAGAATATTGATAACTGTTGAGTTCAAAAGAAGTTTCCAAATAAAACATAATTGCATACAAGACGAATTATCTATGAAAAAATGTTTAAAATTATTTTTGCTCTGTTGTGATAGTGTAGCGTACTGCTTATATTCAAACTGACTGTTCATAGTCTTGATAAAATTTTAGTTAAAAAAATACAATAGGTAAACCTAGAAAGTTATACTATATATTTGTAAGCTGTTTACTTATAAGCGATAGCTTATAGCTATGTGGAGTTCTGATAGGATTAGTAAAAATTAAAGTAAATAAGCGAAAATGCATTGAAAAAAATAAAATGTCTAAATAATGTATAAATAAATATTAAATGTATCATCCATGTGAAGATTCAATAAATGTATTCAAAAGTTCTTGTTCTCTATGTGGCTAGATAATATTCCTCCCTTCCTAATTAAAGCAAACAGTAAAAACCCAATTTATCTTTTGCTTATTCTATTAAATCTCTCTCTTAAGATAATGATTTTTCACAATAGCTGTAAGCAATCAATAGTTCATGTTTTGGTAAAAAATAATATAAACACTTAATTTAGACAAAATAAAATTATTCTTACTTTTGTTCGATGTGCGTAAACATTGTATGTTATTATTTCTATTCCCCTCAGAGTTTTAGGTAATAAAATTCATTTTTAAACCACTCTCCCTCAAAAGAAGCTTCCTGGCGACCTCTACAAGAGGCATTGCGCGAAAGTCCAACGCCCAAAGCGACAAAATAAGGTCAAGGCTAATTATGCTTTCCTATTAAAGGCTCGGTGTTTTACTTCTCTGCCAAGCCTAAGTATTATGACTTCTATCTTTCTGCTTACGATATCAGGTTCTGCCTGTTAATCATTCATTACGAGAAATTTGCATCGAGATTTTTTTGTCTTCTATGTTTATTATTCCTTCTTCCTATCGTTCCCATTTTAGCAAAGTACATAGAATGCCTACAAGTAAAACAAAATCAGTCAAAAGTTTCCACATTTGAGGGTCTTTAAAAATATTTTAGACTAGAATGTGGTGATAATCTTTATGAAGTCCACTATTTATTTATTGCATGCAGTTTGATTTCTGCCTTAGAAAGACACTTCGTAAATAAAGCTTAGGGAGTACAGTTTTTTAACCTTTGTTTACTCCGAACAATGCTTTTTGACTTAGTAAAAGTTACTTGTACGCAAGTTTTTTTTTAAAAAACTAAGATCTGAACCAATTAACGACTATGATCGAACTGTGAATTTTTCTACCGAACAGGCAACGAATTAAAATAGAATACATAAAATATTGATAATTAACAACAATAGAAGTAGCGACACAAATTTAACAGTATCTTTAAAGAAAATCTTTGTAGATTTGAAGCTTTGTTTTTTCTGTGTTCGAAATGTTTTTTAAATATACACCCTGTGCGTAAAATGTCTATGAATTTGGATTACAGACTTATCACATGTGTTGGGTCACCAACATTTTAAATAACTGATGCCTCTAAAAAACAATTCAGCGTATTGCCTGTCTATCACGAGAACTGCACCCAAAACCAATTCTGGGCGGAGGTGGTCGTCATAGAAAGAGGTGTCCTCATCTTGAGTGGGTGTGAATTTTGGGGACAAGGTAAATTTATTTTGCTTTTCGCAAATGCTGTATATTAGTATAGATCTCTGCAATATGCTAAAATATCTTACCAATTATACTTACAATTCATCATTAAGTGTGCCAATGTGACAAAATTCATCGACAACGGAGAAAAGCATAACGTCCATTTCTACGGTAATAAAAAAGAAAGAGGCAGACTTTGCGTCGGGAGCAGTTCACGTGGAAGACTGACAACTAGTTTAATGTATGTGCATAAGTAAATAGTACAGGCTCGAACAAGTTTTTTCAATAGAATACTTGTCTTGGGATTAGTTGTTTTTTTTTTGGCGTTTTATGGCTCAAGAGTAGTATTTGGCCAAGCTGTGCCAAGCACAATGTCAAGTTTAAAATAAATGTCATGAAAGGGGGAAAAAGAGGGATTGAGGAACACAGTAGTAGGATGAAGAGGTAAAAAAATAGCTTTGTATTCTGGAATCATCACACGTCCTCTAGTAAAGCCAGTTAACTCCATTGAAAAAGAAAAGATCACTAGAGTACCTCGGGTCCATGAAGCCTGTACACACCTGAATAAGATATGCCCCTAAGAGCCTTTGTGTTAGGAATAACAAAATTTAATATTAAATTATATAAATATTAAATTTAATATTTATATATTCGAATGGAGATTACATGCAATATTTAAAGTAAAAAGGACTTATATATAAAGAAAATCTTTAAATATTTTGTTACGTGTTATCGTTCTTGAAGAGCGAAATTGACAAGGAAATTAAAATAAAATTTTAAAACGAGGAAGTTTAACAAATTGCACTTAGAATAAATTGTGTTTGACTTATGGAAGTAGTTAATATAATCTTCAGGAGAAAAAGGAATATGGAAAATTTACACCACGATTTCCCTCTCATATTAAAAATGTATTTTCTAATGTAATGGTAAAATACAACTTAAATATTTTTATAATATTGCCGTAAGAACTCTCTGCAAAAGTAGCAGTTCAGAACTCCGACGAGAAAGGGAAAAATAACAAACTAAGCGAGTAAAGTTGTTCAGAGTAACTTTGCGGATAGATCCAACATATGTAATGCGATGTTTTCAACTGATAAGTAGTCCTCTGATCTTTAACATAACCTGTCTTAATGCCTTCCTTCTCTTCTGTTACGGAAATGTGTGTCCACTGAAGCGATGCATGTTTTATTGTAAATGGCTCCCATGTATTAAGAGTTAGAAAACTAATGACTACCTCTTCTTTCAGTCTGTAAATGACGTACACTTCCGAATCTTGGGTGGAAAATATCCAATTTTGTTCATATCTTCCACATAATTTTTACGTTTGCGCGTTTATTGTACCTGTGTTTTACATGAAAGAATTAATTAAAACTCAATCAATATATTATTCAGCTATTCGAGAGCATTTTGATTAAATGTTTCAATTGTATAATTATCAGAGTCTCAAATAATGTCTATATTAGATGAGGCAAATTAGTTCATGTATAATTGTATGATTGTAAATTAACGACAAAAGAAAAAAAATGTGCGTATTTAATTTAAAATATGTACATTCTAAATTTATATTTAAGCGTAAATACATAAAGTGAAAGTAGCGTTCAATATTAGACGGGAATGAAGAATACATTTTTCCAATATATTGAGCCTAGTCATTAAGGTGCTACAAGGGTAAAATTGTGAGCCCCTTTGCGTACCCTGGAGCATCTCATGTTACATCTCACAACCGAATCGCAATCTAGAAACACATTTGTAGACACAGCACATTCACTCCCGAAAAACATCTAGCATTACTCCTAATTCGAACCCGGTACCTTTTAATTAAGAAAACAGCGCCTCGACATTCAATTTAGTTGATCTAAATTGATTAAAAGTACGAATGCTATTATATAGTGTTTCATTTCGATAACAAAAACTAGAGTAATATTAAAAATAAAACTAAAGTATATAAGGTACCATACGAAAAATATTTATGAACGCAATTTTTTGATAACGGAACACAGTGTAAAATATATTTAAAGAAAAAAAAATGAATAAAATAATAATAATTTGTGTGCTTAAAGGAACTACGAAACATTTTTGAGCAACACAAGCTGCGATTATTGGAGAGCATCCATGAAGTTCAGTTGAACTTTCTGAAAGCTGACCACCGCTTTAATAAGTCAAGAAGAAAGAATTTAAGAAATTTTATAGTGAAGTCAACATTATATGAAATTTTCCTTACATGTTTCAGCAGTAGCGAGATTATCTCTTTAAAGGTTTTGCAGATACAATAACTAATCTAGACTTTCTATTTCAAGGTTACATCAAATTCGGCAAAGTAGTTTTTGCTGAAAAAAGTAACCCTAAGTATTATCCATTAGCAATGCTTCTCTGAACTTGCAAAATATTCCCCTTTTACGATTAGAATCACTGCGTAATATCCCACCAAATTTTGATTTAAAGTCTTTCTGAGCAATTCTAGATCACTCGACTGCATCGGGAACGGTCACAGTTATCCTCTACTTGCATTTAACTCGACTGTATTCGGTCAGAGCAAAGGACCGTCCTCATAGGTATAAACACGTTTAATTTGATGCCGACACCCTACACACATTAAAAGTTTGATGACAAATTTCATTATGCGTTGTGCTTTGCAAGAATTGAATATGTATTTTTATAATTACTTCCTCCAGTTATCAATAAGAGTTCACTCTTCCGTATTTATTCGTCAGCATCTGAATTTTGTTTTAGAAAATCGAGAAATGAAGTGATAAAACATTTAAAATAAAATAAGCAACAAATGGCTCTCAGGTCACATATTCATTATTTTGTTTAATAGATTGAACACAATTTGATCAGGTTTTCTATAGCGTTTATAAGTGAGGATACTATAAGTTTTAATGCAATACACTATTCTAGATAAATTTGTAAAGGTACTCATGGTTTCAGAGAAGCACAAATTCTACCTATCCAGTTAAGATTAATCATTAGGAAGATTATTAATGATTCAAGAATGCCAAAACTTTGGGTAAAATTCTTACGTGAGGACATACTACCTTTGCATTTCGAATATAAATTTACAATCACTCTAACAAAAGTACATAATTGTTTCTAACATTCTTTTCAATTCATCTTTAAAGAGTTTTATATTTTAATGTATACTAAGAGACTTAAAAATCTTTTTCAATGTTAAAACTCCTTTTTTTTGACGAATTTTAATGATTTACATCAAATAATGAACATAGTTTAGAGTAAATTTCAAAATTTTAACTTTTAATCGAGTAAATGAATGAATCATTTGTTGAATTTTTTCACTATTTTCAGCAGATATCTATTACTCAATCGTATAGACAATCAACGCAACTTCTGAAATGTATCTTGTTTCTCATTGAATTGTGTCTGTTTATTGAATGGAATTTTTGGAAACATATGATGCGCTCTCTGTTCACATACCGCATACACATGAACCAATCAACTCGTTTTGAAATAACACTTTGATTTCCTTCATAATTCCTTCCTTCACGTTACGGCATTTCAGAGTAAAGCAAGGTATTAAATAATTTAATTAGTCTTGGCGCGAGAAACAATGACCACAAAAGAAAAGTTTTGAAATAAATATGTTGCGACATTAATACCTGTAAAACTAGATTAACTTTGTTTTTGAAATACCCATAGATTCTTATGGATGCAAAGGCAATCACGGCACATGTCAGATTAATAGAACAGTTTATAAATATATGTACGATATATTTCGCTCTCTCACACAAAAACGATTTAAAAAAAATTTAGTATCTTTCAAAAACTTTTTTTTAAAAAGCCAACTGAGTATTACTCATCATAGCACTACAATAATAGATTTATGAACCGCTTTGCGTTATTATAGTGTATTACGAGAACTGGATTTTACGCGTTACACCTCAAAAACCTACCTCACTTTCTAGGCACAACCCATTTATAGAGATATCACACATTACATTCATTTCAGACGGACAACCCGAATTCGAACCAAGAACCTTTATATTCTGAATCAGTAACCTGACTACTATAGCGATTGATCAGCGATTTCTAAATGCTCTGATTCCCATCAGCTGATGATGATGAAAATAAAAAATAACATTTCATAGAATACTAGGGGGCCTGCCACCTGCTCGCTAACGCTCGCCAACCCCCGGAGGATTGCTTCGCAATCCTCATTGGTTCGCTGCGCGAACCTATGCTCGCTTCGCTCGCCTTAATGAAGACATGTGTCCTAGCAGAAGGGATTGTTTACAAAATATGTTACCAAAAAAATGTTTTTCAAATCTAAATTTGCTGTATTACAGAAAAAATATATACAGTATCTCTAAAATCAGAATTCAAATGAAAACTTTGTGCACATTTTGACTCGAAATGTGAGCATTGCTTTAGAAATTGAAGACCCAGCATGTTGTTTGTGTGTACATTTTCCCAGCACTCAAACGACCCACACTTTTTCATTGATTTTTTTTTCCGAAAGTTGTAGGGCAAGCGTCTTGTTGAACTATAATTGTTGGCCCTGAAAAGGACCGCTTTTTAAATGGCCCTGAAAAGATCCTCCGCTTTCTTTGATTTCTATTATAAACTAACTGCAACAGCTCATTAAAATTTCTTTTTTTTTTCAATAAAATTTTATCCGATAACGCTATAAATTCAATCGATGCGCGAGACTTCGCGATAAATAAACAATCCTACAGTGTTGCCAAAACGCGATTACAAATAACGTCTTTTTTGCGTGCCACGTAAGAAAATTATATATATAGATATTCTGTTTTAAAGGATTCGTTGTTGGCATCACATTACATCAGTGGCGTAGCCAAACGAGTGAGGGGAGGCCAATAAAGTCTTGATTTCTGATATTTAAATATCTGTAAATTAATAAGCATAGTGTACTTTTTAAATATTCTATGCAATTTTTAAACTAAATACTCAATTCTTTAAATAATAAAGTGGTTATATCAATCCCTATAAGTTAAATGAAAACCCTAATAACACGCTGCATTTTTAAAGCATCTTTCGTATTGAGTGATTTATTATGTTATCCTCTTCATCCCTTAAGATATTCTGAACTTTACGCCATAACGTTCCAATCACCAAACAACCAAACACTACAAAAAATGATGTTTCTTTTAAAAAACAAGAAGCCAAAAGTGCTGTCACTGCCATGAATGCTAAACTAACCCCTATATGTTTGTGTTACGAATGTAAAAAAATTGACCAAACGTATTTTCAGGCGAGTTATTTGTAAGAAGATCGGGGGTGGGCTCGAAAGCATTACTTAACAGCTGAGTAATCTGTCTGTCAGTGGTCTACATAAAAAATAAGAGTGAAATGGAAGAAAGGAGAGCAAAAAATAATAATAAAGTGCATGAAATAGGTAGGGAAAAAATTAAATGTTGGAGACGGTCACGGTTCCGAATTTGCCGACAGGAAACACTTCCACGGTTTTGCTCAAAGAAAAGAGAAAGTGAAATCCCCAAAGGGGTACTGACCTACAGGAAAGCCATCTTAGTAGATTTGGGTGAACGGTCAGTTGGTTGGACCACACTTCAGTTTCAGTGGCCAACCGTGGGTCAATAAATTTCACGAATGACGGCACAAAGCCCTCAAAAGAGTTTCTCTTGTTCAAAGGAAACCTAGTTTTTTAAAGTTATTTTGTTGAATTCAAGGACCTGCAAATATTTTTACCACCGTTCTGATGGTCTTTGATTTTCTTTTCTCTACTATCGTGCTGTTTCTAAGAAAAATTAATACTTGCAACGTAAAACCTTTAAGTAATTTCAATTTTATGCCGAATAATTTATTTTCCAAACTTCATGCTAAGCGAAGTTTAAGGTTGTTTTCGTAAAAAAAGTAATTATTTAATAAGGCAGAATGAACTGTTTTACATTTCCATGTGATCATTCGTTTAGTTTCTTGATACACATGCTCTTCTCCACTTTTTATAAGTATATTCCATTGGTTGGAGTATTTTAAATAAAAATGTAGTATTTCCTCTTGAAATATACTCTTTATTAAGCTTTTTAAGAAACTTTTAAAAACACTTTAAAATTTCTATCATAATTGAACCTTTAAAACAAGATGTTACATTACGAAAGCATAACACAGAAATATAATATTAATTTTAAAGATACCGGATTTGTCTAATACATGTGTGCATTTGGAATGCTTCGATTTATAATCAACCTAAGTAATTGGAATAATTATGCAAATTTTCTCGTTTTGTATGATAGCTCACATATCTCCAAACGTGATTGGGGAGCGAAATAATTAAAACAGTTTAAGATAATCGATAAACTAGAAAAAACCGACCGAAAGTTTATGATGACTAAATCACTCTAAGGCAGGCCTCGAAATATATTTTTTAATACAGGTGCACGAGGTGCATCTAAGTTTTTAAATTAGGTGCACAGGTGCACCTAGCGGGAAAAAATTAGGTGCACAATTTTATTTTCATGTGCACAGTGCACCTGTGCACCCGGGTATTTCGAGCCCTGCTCTAAGGTGTGATATATCACTCTACGGTCATTTTCTGCAAACAAAAAAATAAGAGATATATGTGGTGTATTATTACAAAATCTGACTGCCACTATATTTTGCATCCGTTATTTGTTTTGCTCGATAAAGCAAAATAGCACCCAGAAATCGTAAATAGAGGTTTTTCCAAATGGTGGCATGAGCGGAATGACGGTCTATTCAAAATGCAGCCAACTAAGCTTTTCCCAGCCTCTCCCTCAGCCTATGTTGATGAAACCACCCTCTCATGGCAACACGCAAGGGGTCGCGGGTTCGAGGTTGCGAACCATCCATTAATTTCCACCAATAATTTTCTAGTGTTATTTTTAAATAATATTTTTTCCAACTCGATTGGGGAAGCTCAAGTGTGGTAGCATGCTTCGTGACACGTGGGTATTTTTTTCAGAGGTGGTTTTCATCCTTTTAACTCGAATTGATTACTACGCAGTATCATCACATTTCTCACTCATACATGCATGCAGATTTCTCACTACTGAAGGAAGGACGTAATTGGACGATAAGAGATTACGTTCGCAGATTATGCAAAGCTGAATGGAATATTAACATAACTATTGCTTTTTAAATAATTGACATTTGAAGATTGTCTTCTTTTAACGCTTCATTAAATCTGTCTGAAAATTAACCTTGAAGCTCGAAAAGAATCCTATATTAAAAAAAAAAATTTAGACATTTCTTTGTGAATCACATTGGTCTATGCGTTGGGAATCGAGAAACGTTTCGTTACGTAACAGAGCTATTGTACGAATCAACATAGCAATCTATAAAATAACGCCAAGCTCTGATTTTTGCTACTTTTTCAAATATTTATTTTTTATGAATGAGTTTCCACCTGGTATCCGTATCTGGTGTTCGAGCCGGGAAAAAATATTCGGAGGATGGATCAACAACGAATTAAACTTTCCCGTATATCATCTCGCAAATAGTATTTAACAGCTTTCTAACACGCATATGCAATAAACTAAAAACCAATCCCATATTTAAATTTATAATCATGAAAAATAACATTCATCCTTAAAGAGATTACATTGACCTTCTAAAGCATATAAAACTAAAACGCGGTTAATTCTATCAAGGGGTCATCTCTGTCTTTCTAAAAGATGGGACTGATATTTCGAATCAGAATATGTGAAGGTTAAGCCAGTCCACAATTTTATGTGGCCAAAACCTAACAGAAGGAGGGGGGGGGGAGGTAATCCGTCCATCAGCTTGGAGATAGTTGTGGCCTTCACACCCGCTTTTCATGATTCAGCATGGCCCGGTAATCTAGTGCTCTATTATTTTCACGCTTCCTTTAGTCCGAAAAGCTTAAAGCCGCATACTTCCCTCGACTGGTTGTTATATTTTAGATACCTCAAGCCTGACCATCCACCCAGGGCAGGAGATTGTAAATGGTCTCGTGCTTCGACATTACAAAAAAAAACACGTTTTTTCTTTCTTATTGTAAAGAAAGTAAAACTGGAGCTTATTCATAAAACGTGTACGAAATTTAAAAAGAAAATTGGTAAATGTTTGAGTTTGCAGGTTTTCTCTGTGGGAGGTATTGTCTGTCAAGCTGGTATTGTTTCTGAAGAAGAACGTGTATCCAAACAATCCGAACTTGATGACACTTGACTTGTTTTTTTTCGAATACGATTTCTACACTTCGCTAATAAAACCTGCATGGTTCTTTCTGATAGCTGATTGGTCAACGCCAATTAGATTAATCACCAAAATGATGGTAAACTACATTGAAAGGTAACCCAGATATGTATTATTCGTGAGCATTTGAGTAGCGAAAGTAAAATCTTCAGTTTCTGTCTGATTTGTTAGTTTATATATTGAAAACACCTATCATAAGCCCTTTATTATAAGTAGGTAGAGTTGACAACGTCATTATTCAGGATGTTAGTGATTATTATTATTAGGAGTTAATCTAGAAATACTTGATACAAGTAGCCATAAGTTAGCCCTTCGTAGTTCCTGCGAAAGAAATCAGTGGACGCTCAATAGAAACATTAATACTTAATACGGTTCTTTTAAATAATTGTTAAACTTTTCGAATGGAGAACTAAAAACATGGAGTCGTAGTTTTTAAATGGGATCGTAAATAATATCCACGGGGGAAAGTTCTAAAAAAATATAAAGATGCTCAAAGTCATTTTTAAGCAAAGATAATATTGTGATTAACACTGATTAATGCCACCTCAGAAACGTTGCTTCCACTGCTGTTATTAATCTTCTTTAATCGGGATCTGGAGGTATGAAACAAGTCATGCGATTTGCTTTGAGGACTATCACATCTACATCTTTCAAGGCTGCCTTTGTATTCCAAACCCACACTAAAAGATGAAAAATCTTTAGTAAGAGACAAAGAGATGTAAGATAATTCCTTGTATTTTAGAGATATAAGATTGTAAGAGTTCTTCCAAACAAAAATACAATAATAATGCGCTATAATACTCGGTCTTCAAGACACTGCTATAAGTTTACTTATATGGAAGACATTAGCCTGGTTAAAATCTATTTTTTATTCCATTAATTACACTCTTTATAAAATTTATATTTATCACAATACATTTTATTTAGCTGCTGTATTGAACTATTTTACATCTCTATACCATCTGCATTCACTCAGTCGTTACATATATTGAAGACGATTAGCTAATATTTCTTCTCCATTAGCTGCACAACATATACAAAAGAAATAGTGCTGGACCATTGCTTCAAGTTCCGTACGATTTGAGTTTGTATTGTTAACGCTATTAAGAAAATTTTTAAATTTAACGACTTCAATTCGAAACGCATCGTATTAAGATAAAATGTTTTACACTTGTATTTTTATAAATGGTAAGATCAATATATCGTAGTTGTTATTTCACTACATCTTTACGAGCGTAGTGTTCAGACGTCAAAGAACTACAACTCATTCAGTTTTATTTGATTTAGTTCAGGCAGATATTTGCCTATGGAATCAAAATGTAAGTAATCAAAATAATTTTACATTACATTTATTTGAAGTCGTACATTTTAAAAATTGATACTTTAATTTCAAGTTTCAATTGACAATCTCCGTCCCAAAGGACATTTCGACAAATTTTTTATCCCATGCTCAGTATGTGTTTGTTCACTGCGCTAGTAACCAGTGAGTTGTAGGTTCGATTTCTCCCTGGGTTTATTTCTCTCTTCTGAGTCAGTAAAACCTTCATTAGGTGCGTTTGTTCATTTCTTCATCTTGTCTGTCTTGTATTTGGCGCAGCATGTCCAAATGTGGTCCTTTCGCCATAAAACTCACAACGGAACCTACCAATCAACTAACCCATACCCATTGCTGTTTTTTGAAACAGTGATTCCTTTCAATCCATTATAGCTGAAAAGTCACTTCAAAAGCAGATGAAGCTGTATACTCGACCACACCAAGATCAGGGCAAACCTAATTTAGACCCCTTTCATATTCCTCTGTCCATAAAAAAGACAGATTAAAGTGTCAGACAATCCAATGCGATGCAAATGGGACGGGAGTTTAAAATTTAAGAAAGTTTGAAAGTGGGAAGTACCGTTTGCTCTTGGGAGTTCACGAGGGATTCGCTTACGTTTATAAATTAGGCATGCCAATCTCTTCCCTGTTGAACATTATCATAAAAAGATCTCCTTTCCATTAACTTTTAAATATTTATAAATCGTCACACTTGGAATCTATTCGAGTTTTATCGTCGCATTAAAAATTATAGTACATAAGGTGTTCACCAAAATAAAATCATATTTTTAGTCATAACAATTATCCATCCACTATTGTCTTGTCGTTAAGATCAACCACTTGAGATCATTAGGATAAATAGGTTTCCCAATCACACACAAACATCTCTCCGTCACACGTTTCATTAGACCAATATTGAATTAAAAAACTGATGAAAAGTAACTTCGTGGTTGTTTATCGTCTTAAGAACCAACCCTCAGGTGTTTTCCCGAATGATAATAGCCGTGATGTCAGAGTGGCGTCTGTCTCGATCTTTTGAAAACGATCGAAATTGCCTTTATGCAACACACTTCGTGATTAAGTTTTTTTCGCCTTTATCATTCAGCTGTATATTCTATCATTTTAACACGATTTGAGCCTAATGAACATAAGGATATGGCATCGGTTAAAATGTAAATACGATTTGAATATGTTATGTAATGCATATAGTCAAACGAAAAAAAGAATTGGGTTGCGACAAAGACGTGACGAATAACATTTCCGTTTTCTGTTGATTATTTCATAAACTTATTTTTGCAGAAAATGTTTTATTGAGAAAGACTCGCATTTTTCACGCTCTTTGAAAAATTAAGAATATTTCTAAAATATTTAAAATTTTTAACCCTCATTGTATTGCTATTTCAATTCAGAACGTAAAGTAATATTTTTTATATATGTAAGGCATTTAAAATTGAAAGAATAACCCGTTGTGATGTATTTAAGTGTAACGTAATTCAACTACCTTGCAACCACCTTATAAGTAAGTCCATCAAACGCAACCAATTTTTTCATGTTTTTATAAGCAATATAGGTTTTGAACACAACAAAATATAACCTGAATAAATCGTGTCATATATTTTACCAAAAAATGTCTTCTTTTTCTATCTCTATGCAATCCAACACACTAGTATATTTTAACACACAATTGTTTTAATTTTACAATAACACCTACGGATTATACAAATGTAAAATGTTAAAAAAAGACTTGATTCAGATTATATCATACAGTCTGAGTTATTTACATACACTATCACAGTAATACTATTTGACTTTAAACATAGTATACACGAGTATGCAACGTACATTACTCTAGAAAATTACTATTTTTCTATTCTATTGATCATAATATCGTTGTATTCTATATCTGAAAGGCAAGTAGAAGTACATTGCATAGATATTAGTCAACTCGTGCAATAAAGTAAATTATTCTATAACTTAGCTTTCCCAAACTAAAATTGAACCTGATGAATTAATGACAAATAATTAAACAGAAAATAACTTAAGGGATTGTTGGATTCATCCCACATAAACAAATCCTATTTTTTAGTTAAATGGATTTTAATTTTAAGCTTTTTAAAACCCACAAATAAAAACTTTTTACCAGATTGAAAATGGAAATAGAAAATTCTTTTTTAAAATATTAGGCATGTTTATTTTTATCTGCAACCTTATACCTATTTGCTAGCATTCAAATTTAGAATACACTGAAGAAATGTTAATCACAACTTCCAACCCTACAATTTTGAAAATTTCAATGACTTCCTACAAGCGTTCTAAAGAATAGCTATTTAGGCCACTTTCACACAATTAACTACAGGATCCCTCATCAAAACAATGATGAATTCACAACTCTGTATTTCTAATTCATTACCTTGATGTTAATGGTTTCTGTAGCTATGTATATAGGAAGATTCACTGTTTATAGTTTTAGATTTTTCTGGTGAGGATTGACACCCCGTCACGGTTTGGCAATCTAGGAGGGAGGTTTCCCCCTCGATTAGAAAATAAATACCTGCGTGGGTGGAGGACATCCGAAGGTCGTCATGCAAATGGGAAAAAAAAGTATGTGACGTCAGTATAGTATCATCCAGGTAGCTTCATTCTTAGGTAAACGAAACCCCTTAGGTCAAAGAGAAAGTAGCTTGGCGTCGTTCATTTCATCATCTATTCAATACTCGTGATGACTCGATCGCCAAGATTATTTCCTTCTGTTTGCAATGTTTTGGAATCATTTGGAACCACAGGATCTTCACTAACACTTTCGAATTCTGATCTGAACTCGGTGTTTGATTACAGATTCGTTTAGTTTTAAAACATTGTTTAGGTACATTGGAACGATTTATTTTCTTGAAAGTTCATTAGTGTCCTATGAAGATCAGATAGTTTAGCTTGTGATTTAAGCATTCGAACTGTGATTTCAATGATCATTAGAATTAAGTCTATATAGCCTTACAGTCAACTATAACTTAAGTCTTAAGTCAACTTAAGTCTTATAGCCAACTATTTGGAACCTTTTTCTCCGAAAAAATACCAAAATAAAGAGGAATGGTTGGTACCTCCCTCTCACCATTGGTATATGGGTGGAAAGCCGGGGTTGTTTCTAGCCCTTTCGTGCGATAGACAGTCCCAGACCAGACTCTCACGTCTTGCCATCGGCCACTTGAAATGTCTTCATTTTTTGAGGGCAAGAAACTCTACGCTACATCTCAAAGTGCCACGCACATCAGGCTTCTGCTGCGCACATCCTGGATTGCATGGACCTCTCTAGGGAGGATATATACTCATCTCCTCTTCTTGTGATCGACTTTCTCTGTGTCAACGGATTCTTGGTCTTAGTCTGACTTCGTCAGACCATTTTGGAGGATATGAAACAACAAGTCTTTAGTAAATATATTGTAAATGTGTTAGAGCTGTTAGAATTCACACAACTGTCTGACCACAATATATCTGCATCGGAAATATTTTGGGATTAATATCATCTTTCAACACTTCAATGTAAATTAATTCCCTTCAATGCTACCTTTGGGTGTATAGTATTCCGTTGAACGTTGGATTAACCCAGGGCGCCATGGGAGGTACCGCCACATATCCCACACACCGTCAACTGAGAAAGACATGCTTTTCTAATGGACTTTACAGAAGCTGACTCGCATTTAAACATCGTCTTGGAAAAAACAGGAATCTTCAAGCATCCAACTCGACTGCGGTAAAAATAAAATTCGAACTCCTAACCAAGCACTTCAGTCAACTATTTTCTCAATAACGGCGCCTTTAATCGCTCGGCCACTGGTGAAGCGTGTAAATTAAATATCTATCAAATAAATTTAGGTGGGTAAAAGTCTTCATAGTAAAGTACCATTTCTTTAACGCATGTAGAATTCCATCACTAAAGAATATATTTTCATCAGGGGGCTTGATTGTTCATAAACTCACATAAGACAAATTAATCAAATTGTAATTTATTTGTTTCAAATATTTCCTTATGACTGTTTTAAAGCTTCCTCTAGTAATAAGGGATCAACTAGCTATTAAAGGAGGAATCAAAGTACAAATAAAAGTTTGCAGAAAATAATTCTGTCAAAATTCGTTTAAATTTCATTGAAATATTCAAGCGACGTTTCATAGGTATATTACTAAAAATGCTTCCTTTTGTGTATTCGCTAAATCATTAGCATGTCAAAAATGTTTACTTGTTAATCTACGTGCTGTCGTTTACATCATCATAATTACATTATTTTACGCCGATAGTATCTTTAAAAACTAAAAGATGAGTTCATCAATTGTGACTCATGCATTTTAGATTCATTCATGATATCAGTCTTTCAGTGAAGTTTTAGGGAAAAGTAATTTCCCATTTGCAGATTTTTTTTTTCGTTTCAGGAAACTACGTCCAAAAGACCATATACTTTCATTTCCGCTTAGGGGATCATATATAAATTATGACAAGATTCAATATTCGTATTGAACCTTAAATATGATCGAGTTGTAATTACAGCAAGATTAAAATACGAAGTGGTTGATTTTAGCTTGATAGAAATGTTGACAAGTATTAGATGAGCTAACGTTGATACCTATGTATTGGAGGTTTTTAAAAATTAAAGTAATTTGAAGACATTATACGGTAACATTTTATTGTGATTTCACAGAAATTAAATGAAAGGTCTATGAATGATGCTTCCGGTTATAAATATTTTTATTTTGTATACCTAAAAACAAACTGATACTACTTTAGGGGATGACGAATTACTATTTCAATTAAAGTTATAATCCAAACATAATAACTTTAAAAGAAAGAGGAAGGATTAGGAGACTTCATATTCAAGTGCAGATTGAACTTATTCAACTTTTGTTTAGTCTTATCAACACGACTTCAACTTGGATAGATAATTATTTTCAACAACTAAAAAAAGATTGAGACAAAAAGAAAGAATTCAAGTTCTTAGTGATGGTAGCTGTACTCAATTTTTTTGAATCACGCCGTTAACGTTTGAAAAAAAAAAGAGCAAACACAGGTAACGGCATGCTACTACTTGCACCAGAGAGAGCGTTTCTCCAAAGACACTTTGACGGTGACAAATAAATTAGCAACAGAAAGGCAAAAATAATAATAAAGACTGCAAATAATTGGTTTCACTATCTACAAGTTCCCTAGACACTGAAGGAAAAGGAAATAAATGCTAATAGCGTTTGAAGAATGACCCAAGGCCTTGACAGAGACAAGTGAGAGTTTTTCAAGGCTCGTTTAGAGGAAGGAAGAGCAGGCAACAGGTAACTTCTATTCTGAGTCAATCGCTCTTTCTCTCTCTCTCTCTCTCTCTCTCTCTTTCTAAAGGGAGAGAGGTTTGAGCGGTTGACCCGAAGTGGAGTCAGCACACTCGGTAGCCGAGGAGAAATTATGAAGAAGAGTTCAACTGTGGTCTCAGATAAACTACCGAAAATAAATTTATGAAAAAAGAATTATAAAATAATGATGGTACGTGGGAGTCTTGCCTAAAGCATACGGTTTAAATCTTAGGTTACATTTCGACAAAAATATTCTAATATTCTCTTTTGCAATAAATATATGAAGGAGTTATTAACATTATTTATATGCTCAGTGCATTTGTCTTTAATTACTAATCTTTAACTAATCTTTTTCCACTTTAATTACTACTCTTTAATTACTAAAACTTAAACAAGATTAGTGAATTTTCATTACATTCTTTGAACACATTAAAGTTAAAATTTACCTACGATACGGTTAATTGTTTTAAAAATGTTTGTTTCGAGAGACATCTTTTAAATGTAAACATGAACACGAAACACTTTGAACAGATTATTGTTTCTCAAATTGTTGTCTAGAGAATTCCTTTAAGTGTAAACATGAAAGTAAAAATTTTCAGATTTATCTCCTTTATTTGCAATTTTCACGTAGAAGCGTTTACAAACCTTTGCCAAATTTAGGGTTCAGTTATCAATTTAATCACATTATTTCATATCATAGGTTTTATTGAAATGTGATTAGATACAGTATCAACTTTTTAATGGTATACAATATACTAGAAAAGAACAACTGTATACAAGATACTAAAGTTGGACGATCTAAATGTATGGCTCAGTAACATGTGTAGCACACAAATCAAAACTAGCTTGAAATGGGACTTGGTTTGAGTTATGGAACAACGAAATGGCATTAAAAAGCACAGCTCTCCATTTTATGCACTCTTCGAAAGTCTGGTTAAAAAAGAGCCACGATAGACCACAAAAATAAAGTTACGTATCGGATAAGAGAGAACGTAAGTAAATTTGATACAATTAAGTGGGACACGCTAAAGCATTATTGTAATGACTGAGTTGTGCACATTTTGTTTTTCATATAAAGGCCGAGGTGGCCCAAATGGTAGTCTGGAATTAGCAATCCAAGGAAACTCGATACAACCCAATGTCGTCTTGTACGTGGGAGCTAATGCACGCTGAATCTGTCGTAGCTTCCAAAGCCTTCACGTTGGCTTGGAGTGGCAGGTTATAGAGTAAAGTGCCACTCATGTGTAAACCTCTTAATTTGACACACTTAATTTGCTGTCTACGTATATTTCACATTGTTGTTGACCCAGGATCGTAGGCAATAGCCCTTTGTGTTACTCCAATCTGATTAAATTTTACTGCCTACCTACTACTATATATATACTTCATAGAAAAACATAATTAAACACAATAAAAAGAACGTAAAGTGCTGTTGTCTATTTTTGATAAATTTATAAATGTTTATGTCATTAGAACATTGGTTCTAAGCTGTCTACATAGGTATAGATCTCCCCTCCACACACGTGTCATTTTAATGTCGGTAATTTGTATCCAAACTATGATAAAATATTTTAGAATATAAAATGTTTTTTGAACAGTTTTTTCAAAGTAATAAAATAATAACTATACGGTTATAAGATTGATTTTTATTGCACTTTTAACTCTATCGAAAATTTACTTACATAAACGGTGTGATATTCTTAGCACACTCAATAAATACAAGCATAATGCTTATGATTACTTTAAGCTATAAAAGATACATTAGTTTTTACTAAACGTAGATGAAATAGATGGGTAAATATGAAACCAGACATCAAGTAACAGAACGCTCTTTTAAAAATTTAGTTTAGAAAATTCATTTCGTTAACAAGTATATCACTATTCAACTTAACTCTTTCTTTACGTTTCTATACATATTCGCGCCTTATATCACCTTAAATAAATGCAAAATAACTTTTTATATTAATCTGAATCAATTTGTTCTGAGGAAGACAAATTAAAAAATTAATAAATGATCCTGAGAGAAATAGGAAGAAAATACAAATTTTTCACTCAAATGATGCTAATGAGTTAATGAAGAAAGGTCTTTAAATAACACACAAGTTTGATATTCACGAATACTTCCAAATTAAAATAATATGCTCTTACAAACAATGAGATATATCTTTTTCTCATTGCATGTTCATTACATCCAATAATGGTGTTCAGCATATATATTTATATTAAAAAAAATCATAAAAAAATTCCCAAGTATTCGTCAGCTGTATTTTGAAGAAGATGTGCAAAAGGGATTTCAACGGGAGCCTCAACTATTTCAGATGAAGGTCGATTTCGTAGAAAACGTGAACTTTGTAGCAACTCCATAAGAGTGAGTCATCGCACAGACCTTGATCCTTCTCGATCTTATTCTGCCTTTAGGGGTATTCTTCATACAATTCGGATTGCAACAGAGGAACATTTCTGGTAGAATCGTCATTTCTAAATTTAAAAAATAAATACTTGACCACTTCTATGAAGGATTTCTGTTTACCTCTCCCTCTAAGTAATGTTTCTTAGGTACCCCACTTTAATAAGTTTGAGGGTTTTTTTTGTGGATGTGCTCTCTCTCTCTCTCTCTCTCTCTCTCTCTCTCTCTCTCTTATATATATATATATATGACTATATCCGTTTGATTTCATGTTTGTTACGCCTAGGCAACTTCGAAAAAAAAATGAGTGTACTATACTGTTTAAAATGTGTCTTTTTGAAACAAAGCAGTTATGAATTTTCTAAGTAAGACCAAAAAGATTATTTCTATTTAAACGTAATTCAGAGAACACTAATCGAAAACAATGGGATGAGACGTTCCAGCCACGTGTTGATTAATATCAGATGAGAGAAAAGCATAAGCGAAATGCCAAGAAGAACGCGTGAAAGGTGCGCAGTCTGCAAATGCAAGGTTGAGTCACAGACTTCTGAGAGTGGAATGGAATTGTTTAATTCCATGCCTGGGAACTCAATTGGGAATGAATAGCGAATATAAATTGTGATTTAAGGAAAAGGGTTTCAGAGGGTTTCATTACTTATAATATATTTTTATAAAATATCCATTCATGAAATATGTTTCCCGTCTTGTTAAAAGTTTCAAATTAAATAAATGCTGCAGTTTTGCATAAACTCCTTTTTATATGAAAAAGAAGGTGGTTTTCCTTTACTTACACCTTGTTAAAAATTGTAACCAACTAATTCCCAAAGTTGTGTCAACTACTATAAAACGCATTAGTATGTTTATGTAGCGTTGGATTATAAGTGAAACACACTAAGTTAAAATTTAAGAGTTATGAATATTTGTAACTTTTCTAGACGAAAATGTGGCGATCTTTAGTCTAGTGAAGTTCACTAAGTCATTGTTTCTTTACTTTAAGGTTATATTTCTTCTTAAGAAGCACAGTGAGCATAGTGAATATAATTCTTTCACTTTCTTTTTCGTTTTTGACTTTGTGGGTTTTACTTGTAAATCGACGACATAATGTATAGTGTAAAACGAATAGTGTGTATTTTTTTAGTTTTTGAATTTAAAGTAAAAGTTTATTTCTAACCTATATGGCGAAAAGTTAAGCTTTATTAAGGTTGCATCTGGACGACGAAGTGAAGGGAACCGTTGTAAAAATCAAATCCCTTACATGAATGGCAATAAAAAAATGCTTGAATGTTCTTTTCGAAAAATCACCGAAATCGAGAAAATGAGAAATTATTTTGTAACAGACACAATGATCTCTGATCAGATAAAACACAGCCCATTTTCTAAAGGCATAAAATTTGACTATCACTACCAACATGGACCCTTAATGAAATGTAAACGTAGTACTATTTATACGCGCTCTCTAATATTTTGGCGGCAGCGTTGAATAAACGGTATTACTTTTTAAGAAGCGAAAAAATATAACTACGCAGTTTCCAACTGTATTTGTCGACGCGTTTCTTCAGAAGTCCCGTCCCAGTATGAAGGAATCTTTCTCTAATATCTCCTAACTGTCTGGTGTGTGATCGCAGCAGCTTTAGAACACATTCATTTACCAAGATCGTGCTGTGCGTGCAATAGGTAAGGCCGGGCCTGCTGTTACGAGGAAGTAAATTAACTAGACTCCAGACGAATGAATGACTTCGTTTTCAACCCATTTTGAATACCACGGATGCTGTTCGTAAACAAACATGAAGGAGTTTGGAACTTTAAAAATATAGACGCAGTGTAATAATCAAAATAGGGAATTATTGTTTTCAAGGGTAGTTAAAGGTTTCATAAATTACCATAATTAGGATCGATATTTCCTTCTCTATTCAAATAAAGTCACAAGTTACGGGACTACAATGATGAGTTTGATGTTTGTTGTAGCAATCTGTTCTTGTCATTCCTTATTTTGCATTTCTGCTTTTATTTTGATGTTTCATTGTTTAGTTCATTTTCATCCGTCAGTTTCATTGTCTATTTACCCTCGAAGCATCACGAGATTTCCGAGTAGAGTAATTGCCTTTTCCCCACAGTCACACATACATGAGGAGAAGCCACCTTTATAGGTGGAATGAGTTCTGTGAAAATTTTTATTGGTTAAGATCTAAACTAGTTTGAAGGTCATGAAGGGAAGACTGCAAGCTATAGAACGAATGCATTCTTATGAACCCCTCAGAGTGTTAAGGTTATTTTAATTTTTGTATTAAATGGATTTTAGGGATAATTTTAGATACATAAGATTTTACCATTTTATCAAATGATATTTGAAAATGATAAGAGGATGCAATAATCTTATTCTATTTACGAACAAAATGCTCAAACTAGATGAAATACTAGTTTGGATGGTATTTAAAAGGTGGGGTAACTATAAGGCAGCATTCCTAATGACATGGTTTGAGTGAAATTTACATTAAAAACGGATATCTTGTTGAGTTTCATATAAAAACTTGAAATATGCTTTATTAAACCTGCTGGGTTTTTTTCTTCATGTCAATAAGTGCTCTGTAGTCGCCTCTGGTACGAAAACCTATTCCAGATTGTTACCAGTAATGAGATATAGTGTCATGAAACGTCTAAAAATCTATTTGATACACTAACCGTAAAAATGCTTGGAAATTGAAAACTAAGTTCAAGTAATTTTGGTTTTTCTTTAAAAAAACATTCATGCACCTTACGTCAGCTTACTATACAAATACCAATAGCCATAGTATTTATAAACATGACCTGATTGTATTCAACCAAAAAAAATATATATCTCCGAGACCCGTCAGACTGCTATATTAGCATGAGTATAAACTGAAAACAAAGTTATTAAGCTTGTTGCCAGATTCAAAACTGACTGCGAAATCTTTGTATCAACATTACGCAATTCTACAACTCCATGGAAAAAGGCGGAAAGACTGCACTTAATTGGAAGCAATCACCGAGTCTCTTTCAGACTTCAATCGCCATCCATGAATTCGCGCATCCTGTAGGCGCTTCCTCAGCCAACCAGGCTTTGGGAGATCAGAGGTCAAGGGTTTCAGATCCCCTTCTCATAGTGGCCCTCACGCATTCTTTCCAAAATGCGGTCTGGAAATTCCAGTAAAGGTGTAAACAGACTTCCACATTGTGTGAACTTTTTCCTGATGGGCTGGCGTCTCCCCATCACTTTCGCCCCTCATGGAAACTGCCCCTCCTCTTACACCTCCCTCAGACAGAATAATTTTACCCGGGTATACCGAACTCCGAAGCTTTAAGGTTGACCTTGTCAATATTTGTCTGGGTTCCTGTTTATCATGCGAGGGGTGTTATTTATTTACATTAAGAAGGGGAGTTCTGGAATGCTGCTAATAAATACAAATTGCATGGGTGTTTACAAGCTTTGAGTACCTTGTCATTAAATGCACATAAATTTATATTCGATCTATATCCATTGTTTATCAAATACTTCCCTTTTCTTAACATGGAATATTTTCAATTTCATGTATACCAATTTATTTTAAATTATTAGCGAAATATACACAATTTATTCTTTATATGTCAGAGATAGTAAGTGTTGACGACAAATCTATTCAGATAAGAACCAGTAAAATTCAGTAGGAAGAAAAATGGTATAATATTAATCAATGTAATTTAGGAAATTAAACAACAACGGTGGATTTTATTTATTAAGTTATAACTTATCGACACAAAACCTTTAAATTAATCGTTCTGTATCAAAAGCATTGATCATAAAAACAGAATATGAATTATGATTGGTGCAAAATTTAACTTTGATAAAGCGAATATGAATCATAATTTTTAGAAAATTTTTAATTTATTGAAAAATGTTATTTTATCTAATTTTTGAAAACTATTTTGACTTATAACTTTCACGTTACTTCAATATTGGCATACTGATGAACAAATATCCATTTAATCTCTCATTATAAGATGTAGTTTTTAAATAAATCAGTATAATAATTGACATTTTAATGCAATAGAAATTAGTCCTTGAAACGAAGAGTCATATTAACATTAACAGTGAAATCTTACTTAAGTTATCTTAAGATCAATCACATTGAGAATAATTCAAAAATACATTTCTATAACTGCACGTTTATCTTATACTATTCTTGAATCCAATGTCATAGTAAAATGTAAGAATCGAATGAATTAACAAAATTTTATTTAAAAATAAACGTGATTAGTCGAATGAGTCACCGAATTTTTTTTTTAAGTGCGTTATTTGCTAAGAAAACTCAAATTGTAAGCTCTTAAAATTCCCTTAAAACCATGGCAGTTTAAGAACCGATCAAAGAAAAACTATCACATTGCTGCTCTGTACAAAAACGGGAATTTGCGCGGAAGACAATGTCTAGACATTATTAAAGTTAAATGGTACCAACAAAGAAAATTGTCAACCGTACCGTATCATTTGGAAAACAAAGTGGTTTGCATAGCTCATTTTATATTTTTTTCGCTTTCATAGTAACAAAGAGTATGCATACTTTTTCTCGACTATCCATCAAAATTTTCATTTCCATAGTCTGAGGGGAAGGCAAGATTCGCTAGACTTAATAATATTGACTTGAACTAAAAAATAAGTAGAATATGAGATTCCTCTTCGGGAGAGGTACCTAATCATAGGGCTAAAAAACATAATTTAAATCCCTTTCTTCTAAAATAAATACTTGAAATGCTTAAAAGTACTTTAAAATAAGCAGTGTTGTAAACAAAAAGAAAAGAATCGGGTACTGTTTCAGTAATAATAGCAGTGGAAAGGAAAGCAAGGTTATGAAATGAGGAGCTCAGTCGTTGGGTTGAATATCAGAAAATTGAAGCATTGTGATATTCAACCCAACGACATGATTTTTTATTCTTTGAAGACGGCTGCTTTAAGATAGTGAAACCACCCCGTTTAAATTTTTTATGGCCACATCTCTGCATCGAAATGTTCCTAAAAATATATAATTAGCTCAAAATAAGGGGATATATATAGTCACTATCATAGTCACATGCCATCTGATAACTTCACAAAATTCATAAATTTTTATACATTCCCGTGCCATTTATAATAGGAAGACTAAAATTTAGAAAATAGAAGACGTCGAAAGCTTGATAGATGTTTATCAACCTAAATTGTTAAAAATAGGAAAATACTATAATACTGAGCCGCAAACTTTAAAAAGTCATAAATTTAAAATATATTTAACATGAATTTAAAGTTTTGTTTCTACTGTTAATTTTCAATTCTGTACGAATGTGTAAATTAAACTCGATAGTTCGTTAATGGTATCTTCCATACAAAAATAAGTGATAAAAAGGTTTTGCTTTCTTAATAAGGTTGTGAGGTCCAAAATGTCTGGAAATTTCGCATTATCACACATAAATCATTTGTATTCCTTCATGATCATAGAAAAAATAAATTTTAGTTAACTTTCTTAAAAGGTAGCATTGATAAGCTGAGCTTAGTAAAAAAAATCAAATTCTAATAATGTGTAATAGGACATCAATATTTAAAGAATGGAAAATTATTAGCAAAATTTGGAATTTAAAATTTGCTTTTGTAGGAGGGAGTACCAACAACTACACATAACTCCTTTGCTTACAAATGAAGATATTTTTCAATCACATGTAGTATTTTTAATAAAAATGTATTACAAATTTAGGATTCTGTTAAAAGAAGTTCTTTTCGTGTTTTATGTAATAAAAATTCCCTGGAAGTCAGCGACTTTTCAGATAAAGTTCTATAGTATTTAACTTCTAAAACATAATGCCTCTGGACTTTTACGGAGAAGGAACTCATAATGTGTACGATCGAACCTTCAACTATGACATGCTTGCGAAAATAACACATCGCTGTCACCTCATTCACCTTAAAAGTTCACGAGTGAATACTCAGTAATAAAAAATGGTTTGTCAGACGACGGACAGATATTTGGGTGATGTGTCAAGTCTCAAGAAAACATGTGGTCGGGAAGTCAAAGGAGTCAACAAAGGACTTAGAGAACAGGTAACCGAGCTCCAGGTTGATGACTTAGTAAGATTACAACACATCACTTTCGAAAGAATGTAATAGTATCATATGCCCGGAGCAAATATTGCTTTCTTGTTTCTTCACTGTAATTCAACAGGAAAGGTTTTCCGTTAGCAGAAGCTAGGATAATGAGGTTAAATGGTACTCAGTCATGATAACTCAAATTATATAGGAATTTCGCCATATTGGATACCTACCAAGGGCAATACAATTTGCTGCAGACGTACTTGGCGCACTTATAAAAAACGCAGAATTTTTTATTAGATGAATGGTTTTCGATTTAAGGAAGAGTTTTGATAAAAAATTAATCGAAGAATACATTTAGACTACAATTACATTTTTAGACAACCAAGATTGATTGTTTAAAATTATTAGATAGATACTTTTTTGATGTCTTATTTAATAATAGCAGACCCGCACATAGCATTTGCGCTAAATTTTCTTATATATGATAGCGTACATATGCATTGATAATAAAGTATCGTAACTTATACTTCAATAAATTTACACTAAATTATAGCATCCATATTCGCATAAGTGTGTGTGTGAATTTCATAACTCTAAAAGAAATTAAGTTACCAAAAAGTATGTAACAGCATTTTCTTTGCTTTTACTGATGCTAATTCTTATTTCCAGCAAAATGCATGAAAAAGAGTACACCTCAGTTATGTTTCCACAGTTGGACTCTGAGCATTTACTTCTGCATCTCATTAAAAATCGATCCTTAATCTTTTATGCTCAACTTATTATAGCTCTTACTATCTCTTCTTTGTCAATTCTTAACTATCAGATCTCTTAATGTTCTCTGTAATCATACAACCCAGGAATTTCAATCACATTAAGATTGACGAAAGAATATATATAGGAGCCTGACCCACACAACACAAAATGATGTTTTTTTTACGTATGAGCAGCACAGTAACCTAAAATTTGCAAATACACGCTCCCCCCACAAAAAAAAATACCATAAAGAACAAAATAGAAAGATAGATTAGGCAAAAAGTCAATTCAAGTAGAAGTCTTAGCATAAGTAAAACTAAATCTTTGTATCATAATTAATGCATTATTTAGTTTTGACTATTTTGGAATTATTCCATAAGAATCAAGATGGGTTTTTTTACTTATGATATTACTTCTACATGAATTGACTTTTTGCCACATGCAAAACGCTTTAAACCGCTTTTCTCAAAACATTTAATTTTCCCCAAATATTTACGATTATTTGATAATAATGTTGTCTATGTTTTCAATGAATTTTAAGATCATGTGCTTAGGATTGACGGTTGACAAGTATTCACAGAAATTATGAAGCGAAAATAGTTTGTGGTTTCTATTATTGGGTTTTGTGTATTTGTTGTAATATTTGCACTCCAAAGCATCCTTTATCAAAATATACGCAGTAAAATATCTTGTGTAATAAGATAGCAGCCAGTTTCTTTCTAAAATGTTATACTCACCAAACGTCCATTTTTATTTTAGATCCGAACGCATTTATTTTAAGTTGCCTGCCTTTATTTTAATCGTTCAAGTGCACGCCCTGCCCGCCACTAAGGAACGGCTCTGACACTACCCTATAGAAGAAGGCTGGTTATTTTGAAAAGAACTATTTTATTTTCAATACTAATAGCATTTCTGAACGACAAACAGGTTTCAAAACCATCAGGCTAAAGAAACTTTCCGAAATATAGGTTTATTTTCTTAAATATAAGCGAATGCATTCTCTCTAATCGTGAAAATGTTGCTTCGAAAATAAAACACGTATTACAATTACGGCATTTTTTTCGAAAGACAATTTTTGTGTTTCCCAATTTTAGAAAAGCTGAAGTAAATGATAAGCCCGTTATTCGCCCATCAAGGTTCTGTCTTGAGCAATCTATAAATGATAGCTTTTAGAATACTTTTTTTCATAGAGGTCGAAATTCCACCGCATTATTATTTTGAGGTCATAAACTATATGCTTCTATGTAACGTCTTCAACGTGTCAGATTCGTGCCTCTGAGAAATCCTTTATTGGCCCCTTATTAGCCCCGGGTCCCAATGCACTCAGTCATCGGGCGAAATTTATGTGTTCTGCGGGTCATTGCACGATCAAATCGCTTTTTTTTTACTTTCAGTTATTAAAACATCTTCAACAGGCTAGAAATGGAAGTCTCTAATTTCTATTGTTTCAATTCAATATGAAATCTTAAATATCAGTAGTTATAAAGTTTTTGTGCCCTGTTTTTTGAGGTAATTCTCCTCTTTATTGCGAACGAAAATGAAAACAGAACACAAAGAGACTTTATGAATATAGATGTTAGTTTAAACCCTGTGTAGCTGTTTGTGGTGGTTTTTTGTTACACATTGAATTTAAAAGAAAATATGCAACTAATGACCTTTAAAATAAATAAATTAACAACAATATATACTTAGTTTTCAATAGAAATTGGAAATCCCAAGCATCTGTTAAACCTCACACATTTAACAGCAGTTAATGTTTTCAATCTATATCCATCCTTATGAATTAATACTTAAAAAAAATAAAATTGATTTAAAAAAATGATAAAAATGACCAATTTGATACATTGCAAAGAGATCAGTCAAAAAATTGATATCTAAAATGAAATTACTATATTATGAAAGAACATTCAATAACGAACAGGAAATTTATACTAATGTATCATTATAATGGAGTAAAGCATATGTTAAGTTAAGAAATAAAAAAATAAGGACATCTTTAAGTAATAATAAGTTATAGAGTAATTAATAAAGCTTACTAGCATAAGGTAAAGTGTAATAGTAATAAAATGGTATTGTGATTTTAACATTTTTCTGTAAGTCCTGGGCTCGAATCCCGGTTTATAAGTGCATGAATGTTTGTCATTGTCCCGATTAGAATTAACGGTGGCTGTCCACTGGGTGTTCAATAACAAATTACCTTCAGTTCGCTCGTTGCAGCACCGAAGGCCAAAAAGATTAGTGGTTGAGCATTAAAAAAAGAGTAACTAACAAATAGTATTTATTAGTTACTCTTCAAAAGGTATAATAAGGTATAATTCTCTAGAAAGGTATTTTAATACATTATATTTAGACATGCATTGGAATTACTTCAATTACTAAATTGATCTCCGAAAAAATGAAAAAAAAAAAAAAAAACCTGTAGTATAACTGCTTATCCTGTTGATTACCAGCTAATGTCACGATCTTTCACTAAAAAAAATATTCGTCGAAATTCTTTGAAAATGTGTGCGCTTTCCCCCCTACCGCTAGCTTTTTTCTATTGAGTTGCACATACGAAAAAAATAGAAGAAATAGGTATCTATATTTATCTTGTTTTGTTTTTATGACCACACGGAAACGGCAAATTATGGTGTAAATGAGCAAGAATTATAATCTTCAGAACCCTTTTTTTTACTATATGAACTCGGCTCAGAGAAGTCGCCCTGGAGTAGACTAATGAAGCTCAAATCGAAAGAATGACCAATTCATGATTCTTAGAAGCGCTTTGCAATATCTGTACCTTGGTATAAAAAAATGCTGATGGTCATTTTGAAGTTTTTTTAACGGCTCATCTAGTGTATATAATTTGTTGTTTTTTTTAATTTTTAGTTCCGCATACAAAAATACTTTAAATATGTTTTGACACTTTTATAATGTATAAAAGTGTAACAAGAGGATATTGTTACTGTTTTCGATTGTAACTTTTATTATCTTGAAGTGATTTGCGGAGAGAACACAAAATCAGAAAACATTTAAACATTTGTCTTTGGTGTTTTTTTTTTCAAGACACATACATAACACCTCGAAATATATTTGTTTAATTCCATCCCTTTTTCAACTGAATCGTATAATTGCAAAAATTAATTCTCCATTGGTTAATACCCGATTATACACCTCTCGTGTTTGTTTCTTTCTTCTGTTTCCTTAATGATTATGACCAAGAATGTGTGATTGGGGAATTAAAAAAAAATAATCGATTGGGAAATAAAACTGTATCACACTGAATGGATATAAAGCTGGCAACACAAGGTGAAAGACCTAGCGACAAGGTCCCCAGCATCCGGATAAGAAAGACAATAGACTTTTTTCGCTATTACCATGCACCTTAACTCATTTCTGCACCTCCTAACAGCTTCACTGAAAGTGATGGCCGGCACTGTAATTATGCAGGGAATTTCGAGTCAAATCACAATTTCGCTTTATGAAGAAAAAATAGTTTGCTTTCTTTATCTTTTCTTCCCCTTGTCGTCGTCGTATACGGTAGCTACTAGTTAGTTTGTTTTTCGTATGGCCCTCCGGCGATGGCCGCGTTTATGGGTGTGAGCTTCAGATGGATACCATCCGCTCAGAGAAACTATGTAATTTAGGGGCAAATGTTTGTTGTTTCCGTGAGGTGGGGGTGTGGAATGCCCCGGGTCGATAACCCGTCTGGTCGTCTGATTAATTCTCACGCTGATTCGCGCACACACCTGCGAGTTGACGCACTGTGCACTTAAAATGAGGTTCTCTAGCTCACTTATTTCTTCTTTTGCTATCCTTGAAGGAATAAATTATGTAACATGCATGGTAAAAGGTAAACTGCGAGTAAAAAAGTATATTCTGGTCAGTAGATAATGTATTCTCATTGAATACCTGCACACCTTAAGGTTATATTCCACACATTCCTGCAAGGAAAAATATTCTGTACATGAATTAAAACTTTCTATGAACTCTGTTTTACCTGATATTTCTTGATGGTGGCGAAAAGTTGTCCTTGATGGTTGTTCAATAACCTTCCTAGTGGTTTCGACAAGAAATCTTATCCATCAAAATCTGACCAATTTTGCTAATGACAAAATATTACGTCATCAAGATATTGTCGATGTTTTTCATGATGACGGTATCTAGATCTGGTTAGCTTTTTCCTGATGACCAGATACAATGTCCATCAAGATCTGGTCAGTATTGCTAATGAAGAAATATCTCGTCTATCAAGACCTGGTCAGTTTTGCTAATGACGAAATGTACGTCGTTCCTAGTGATTTCGACGAGATGTTTGTAGATGCTTTTAATGATGACAGTATCTAGATCTGACCAGATTTTTCCTAATGACGATATATTGTTCATCCAGATTTGGTCAGTTTTGCTAATGATGAAATATACCTCGTCGAGACAATCACCTAGAAAGTTAACAAGCACAACCTTTTCCTTCGAATGAGTGTTATAAATTTTAAACAGTTTTTGTCTCGAATGTATTGTATGAGCGTGAAGTGTAGCGGGAACCTCTTAATCTTTTTAGATTAAGAGCATTACGTGCCACAAAGTGGTTCACAATTTATCCTTGTAGTGCCATAACGAATAATTTTCAATTGGCTGGGTATTGAAAAAAGTATTATGTTTTAAACAGTGTATTAATCTCAAATACTTTTCTTTGTTTTAGGTATTTCATAGTATTCCAAAATTTAAAATTTAGCTTCACACGACGCTATAAATGGATGTATACAGCAATGGGTATAAGAGTTCACTTTCTAAAATCCTCAATCCGCAAAAAAATTGTGTTTGAAAAATTTAATAATGAATCACTATTCTACTATAATTATTTGATTGTAGAAGTATAGTGATTATCCGAACTCAGATTAAACGAGTCATCTGAGCAGAATATTTTACCGAGTTTTTTTGCTTTATTAATTGTTTGGTAGCAATAGTATTACCACGTATTACAGTAATTTTTCTGTATTTCCGATAGGTTATTTTATGTTACTACGTCCATGTTATCCAAGATGGCCTCATTCCACATTACCTAATATATTCAAGGTTCTACTGTTATTGCTAAAAATTGATCGCATATAAAATACAAAATTTACAAAAGCTGATAAAACAAATAAAATCAATATGCATTATTTAATGTTGATAATCATCTCCAATATGAAACGAGTATAAGCGTATAACTTAAAAACATGCGTTAATGTACCGAAACATCAAGATTGGTAGCTGACATTGTTATGAAATACTGTCACAATTTAAAGTAAACATTAAAAGACCATAAAGATATCAGATACAAAAAGAAAGACACTAAAAGAAATCAGAAAAAAAAATACTAAATATTACTAAATTGTTAAAAATCGAAAATATTATTTATGGAGAAAACATATTTAGTTACGGTAAAGTATTGCTTTTAAAAGTACAGGGGTAAAAGTGATACCTTCAAAAGTAACGTAGTAAAAGTAATAATTAAATATGAAATAATTTTTTTATCTTGCATGTTTGTCCATTCTAATAAAATACCGTTATATATACACATATATCATTAACGTAAGTGGATGCATAGAAATCGATGTTATTTGCCAATTGTCGATTGACAATAACATATATAAACATAAAATCGACCTTTAATTGATTCATTCGCCAATTTTGCAGCTTAGTTTAAATATGCTTGATTTTAATTATGGAGCTACATAATATTGCTAATCCTACATGAAAGAGCTTGCGACTCTTATGAAATTCATCATTTATCTGATTACAAAAAGCAATGCGAAATCTGGTAGATAGAAATCACTGCAGAAATGAAAATACTTTTGAAAATAGGAGTGTCATAAAATGCTTATTTGCCTTTGCACAAGGGAATGTGTGAAGTTGAAGTAGACTCACATGAAACTTTTTGCCTTGAAGTAAATTGGAAATAAACTTTAATACCTGTTAAATTTTCATGAAACTGTTACATATATTTTTGGATAATTTTATTAGATTTATTACTTTATTTTAAATTAAATTACTTAATTTTATTACTTTATTTCATTAGAGATGTGAGTAATGACACTTGGCCATAAATAAACAATTATGAAAGTTAAACACAAATTGTTATCAGTGGGTCTGCTGATATGTTTCTAAATAAATCCATGTTACTGAGAAAACTCTATTTGGCCTTTTGAGTATAGAAAAAATATGAACTTGATCTTTTGTACCGTCAATTCTCGTTTTCTTTGTATTCTAACGGGAAAGTAAAGTGTGAGAAGGCAGGTAAAAAACAAATGAAATCTTTCTTTCAATGAAGCATACCGCATTCAATTCCCATGTCCAAGTTAAACGCAGTTTTAAAAATAGA
Source organism: Metellina segmentata (assembly GCA_947359465.1). Lineage (NCBI taxonomy): Eukaryota > Metazoa > Arthropoda > Arachnida > Araneae > Tetragnathidae > Metellina > Metellina segmentata. The sequence continues at coordinate 71,728,966 of OX375875.1, read as the reverse complement.
AGATAAGTGAAAGTAAACCTATTCCGCATTCGAAACGTGTTTGATCGACCGTCACGCTTTGAAGCTACACACGCGACTTCGCACGCGTCGCTGCTTAGATTCAACAAGCGAGTGTTTTACTCTCGTTAATTTGAATAGTCTGGGGCTCTTCTATTGCGTCAAAATCTGCTCCGAACTTAAGCACGCTAAAACTAGGGATAGCTCGAAATAAGCTAAAGTGATTCGATCATACTCTTCTCATTGTATTTGTGGTTTTAAATACCTTAATTGAATAATTTTAGAAAGAATGACGAAATTTTACCATATTGCAACTAGTTATACACAGCTATCAAGAGATTGTATTTGTGTTGTTTTAAGTATAATGGCAGATTTCACTTATGTACGAAGTTCTGTATTTCATGAATAATAGTTTAGGGAATAAAGTTTTTGTAGGGATTGGGAAGATTTTACTTCCACCACCTAAATGCCCTCAGATGAGGGTTGCCTTAGAATATAGTTTATTACAGTTTTGGCGACGTTTGCCGTTTAATGTAACTGGCGTTAACCAATCAATTATCATATTATGTGCCGGTGGTTATAAAATTTAAAAAAGAAGAGAGAATTGCTTAATTTGCATAGAAACTATCAAAATTGTAATAAACAAAAGGAATTTAAAAAATAGTTTTTGCATTTAATCGCAAGTATTTTCTGAAATATTTTGTAATATTATAAACAAATATTTTTTAATGCACCCAACTCCAAACTTTGAATACATTGAAACGGAAATATGATTAAAACCACTTTCATGTCAACCGGAAGATATATAGCAATTTGGAATTAATTCTTTTTAATTATTTATTGGCGAACACGCGTTATAAAAATAAGCCAAAGTACATCGCGTTCGAAATACGCACTTTAAGCATGTTCCGCAGTAGAAACACTACTGACACTCACATTTAGCTAGACATAAAATGCTTCTTATTGTTTTTCAATTTAAAAATGAAGTTAGGTTTTCCATAATAGTTTATCCTTGAACAAATTGAAATTTTTTTTATCGCAAGTCAATGTTTAATGTACTTTCTCCCTGTTCCTGATTACAAGGGAAAATCTTACAGGTTTTGTTTTATTTTACGCAGATATTAGAAAGTAAGGTTATGGTCATTTTTGTTTTTAACAGTTATTTCAAGCGAAACGTAAATTCAAAGATGCGTCTGCTTTTGAAGGCTAAGATTGGAAAAAATGATGAAGGCAGCTGCTTTACAGATTCATTTGATCCCACTGACCTCTAATAACCTTGATCAAGAGAGACATTCCATAGGGGTTCAGGAAAAGGAATGATTTTTCCAATCGCCAAGAAACTTTCCATCAATGTTAACCTTGGCACGCAACACACGCATCAATTAAGTTTCCCTTTAGAGGCTAGCATGGATGCTTTCCTGGGCACTCACGCTTCTGATATAAATGGAAAGAGGAACAATGCAAAACAAACACAGACTTTCTTCTGGTTGCCATAAATCTTTGTCTAATAAAACTGTATTTCGCTGCAAAGTTTTGGATGAAAGTAAAGAACTATGGATATAATAAATAGAACTTTTGACTTGGAAACAGTACTAAATGCCCCTTTCAATGTCAGGTATACACAGCAATCTAAATTGCACTCAATATCCTTAGCATTCTCTTCCTGAGATAGTGTGAGAAAATTATGTATTGCACTCATAAAAGACTGAAAAAATTATCTTTATAACTATGCAGTGCATTAAAGTTTTCCATACATTGATTGAGAAAAAAAGTGAATTGTAGCACGATCTGCGTTGAAAATTACCATTCTATTTTTAAATGTTATATCGTCGAATTAGAACAGACATTTTTCTGAGATATTAACTGCTTATATTCATGATGAGAAATAAATTACGACATTGTAATCTGTTAAAAAGATGTATAATACAAAAGGTGCTTATAACTTTTTTTTGGACCTAAAACCTAATAGTTTGTTTTTAAACAGCCTATATATTTAAAAAAAATACATTTTATCAGGAAAGTTTCTACTTTCAGACGACGATATATTCTCTTGAATAAAAATTGCGTATTTTTATTAAGGTATAAACGGTCTTTAAATGTTGAAAATTGATTTTTTAAAAAGCAAAATAAAAACCTAGGCTAGTACTTGACGAAAGATTGTTTTCTTATCCAACTGTACAGTCTAATCGCTTGTTATAACATGCATCGAAATCTTAGGCATAAACCCAATAATTTTAATAGAGTATCTTCTCTTTTTTTACACTAGAGAGAATTTTAGAATTCACGCAGTAGAAAATTCAGACAACAAAAAACTATGGTACTTCTTTTCCGAGTAATTCATGAGTTTTGAATGCACCACACAGTTTAATGCCAACATACTCCTGCTAAATTTTGATTACCTAAATTTTGTAATACGCTAATTCGCTGACTAGAATCGAAACATATTCTTTTGGATTGAAATCTCACATTTTGAATACATAAATATGCTTAGTTATTAAAGTCGATTTTTCCATGTAAAATGAACTGTCAGGTTTAATTATGAAAGTACTTAAAGAAAGACTTTAATATATACAACTCTTCATTATGACTGTTGTATTCAACGCAATGTACGACCCAAATCTAATGATTTAAATTAAATATTTTATTGGATTTTAAATAGAGAATTCAAGCACTAAGAAAAAATCTATGATATTCGTGTCGGGTTAATTCAGAAGTTTTGAAAGCACCACGATCTAACATACACTCTCAATCTTGCTAAACATTGATTACCTAAATTACATAATACATTAATTCACGGATTAGTACCGAAATCGAGGAATGCTCACGTTCCGAATTAAGAGTACAATAACCTTCTCTAACCCAGCTAACCACTCCTCAATAAAACCAGGGTATGGTCAAATTGGTATGGAAGCCCAGCGATTTTTCTTTCGTGGGAGACCTGGGATCATTAACCTGTTGTGACCTCCGAGGGGCAAGGGCAAAGGTTACGGCGCGGAAAGGTCTTTGAGTCTGCAGTAGACGACGGACGGCGTAAGCACCTTGACAATGCGATTTCCAGAAAAACTGACATCCGAAACTGGTTTCGGGTGCTTTTACTCCTCTTTAGCAAACAAAAACACACACCGGCGAGAAAAAGTTATGAACGAATACGTGGACTTCCGCTTGTGTGGATACTCTAGGATTCAAATTACCCAAAGACCTGCTTTTGAGGTGCGACGGAAGTCGAAGCAACAGCATTTGAGAAAATCACGAATGAATAAAGTTATTTTACCTTTCTCTCTCTCTCTCTCTCTCTCTCTCTCTCTCTGTCTTAAAACAACAGCTTCCTCTTTCTTTGGACTTAAAGAAGTATATCCAAACTAGGATATTTATATTAGTCTGATAACCGAAAGATATTAAATATAAATGCACAGTAAACACAAATGAGTTTTTGATATTTTTTCTGGTGTTTTTTTTTTTTTTTTTGCATTTCAGAGGAAAATACAGTTCGAAATCCATAACCTGTTAATAATCTTGTTACAACCCTGTATAAAAAATTGACTAACGTACGAGGAACACACAAAAATTGATGTTATTTGTTTAGTTTCAAAGCTTATAAACGATACTAGATTAACCCTTACTTGATTCATTCACCAAGTTTATTGTATGTTCTTGATTTGAGCTCTGGAGCTGCATAATATTTATAAAACTACACACAAGAATTCGTTAATAATGATATTCGTATTCAGTTTGATTATAGAAAGCAGTGAGAAATCTGCAAGATTAAAATCAGTGTGGGAAAAAATATGAGAATATAGGTTTAACATAGAAAAATATCAAATCGCTTTTCAACAAGGGAATGGGATTAAGTTCAAACAGACGTCCAGATCATAGTAAAGGTATGATTTTTGGGTTACACTTTTTTTACAAATAAGAATTAATACCAGTAAAAGTAACCGAAATGTTGATTTTGATTTTTGGATCACTTTATTTTAGTTGGAGCTATGGAATCTATTTATAAAATGGATGCTATATTCGTTATAAATGTATTGAAATAAGATATCAAATGAGAGTAACGACATTTTGTTATCAATAGATACAAACAATTAAGAAATTTCAATTGAAATACTGTTCATGGGTCTGCTACTATTAACTATTCGTTGGAAATATATGGTTTTCTGTTTTACAAATGTTCTCTCAGAAATGTTTGTTTTACAAAAACTTGAAAACAACATATCAAATAATAACTTCAACAAAAATGAAAATTCTTGTCACATAATTAAAAGATGTTGCCAATGAAGATGTTATAAATATTGTATGGTTCAAGTTTTGTATTAATCATTTTTTGCTCATGAGCGTAACTGTACCTTTCTAATTCCATCCGTCTTCAGAAAACCATTTCAAAATTCCACGTGCTTCACCTGTAAGGTGGAGGTCAAAAGACACTCTTCAAAAAAACATTATTAAAAAAGTTAGTTTTTAGTTCTTCCACCAGCAGACTATTGAATGACTACATAGCACTAAAGGGGGTTTGGCTCGACCCTTGGCAGACGACATGGCGTAGAATGGAATTGATAAGAGGGCCGGCGTAGCCACAGGGGACGTGGGTGCCTTTTTGAAAGTACGAAAAAAATAATAAAACACTTACGAGTTATAGCTCCGAAAATTCTATTTGTATTAGCAGTTAACTCTGAACAGTGTATTATTTTTACGACTCTGCGGGGGTGGTGAAAAGTGAAAGTTGAAAAGTGAAGGCTATAAAGATTTGATTGCTTGGTTTTGATATTCTTTGAAAGGGGAATGTTTAGATTGCTCTTTACAGCGATTTTCATGGGTATTTTCTCGACGCGGACGTCGCTCTTACTGAATCCGAGCTTAGGCAAGCATTTAGTAAGCAGTTATAGAGTTTAAGTATTGGATTTGTGCATAAGTTATGTTTAGATAAATACTGAATAAAAGTATCTAGAATTTGTAGTGTTTATAAATTTTCATTCAAGCTTATTTCACTGCTCGCTTAGAAATTCATTTTTTTTGTATGAGTTCTGCACCAATTTTTCTCTTAATTCAAGCTGTTTATTGTTAAATTAACACAGACCAGTAAACGCATCTTTAAATAAAATTTCATTGATAAGTGATCATTTGCATAGGACCTAGTATATATTTTTTGAGGGGGGGGGTAGTGGCACAAGGACTACATTTGACCAAACTGCTTCAAATAATGTCGAATAAAGGAATTAGGAATCGTGCCTGCGCTACCTACAGATTGCGAACGCAGTGGGCAAACCCAGTGACCCACGGGGCCTCCATCTATTTCTTGATTTTGTGGAGATAATTTACTCTCATTTTAACAAAGCTTAGTTTATAAGATAGAAGGCAATATATTTTGTGACTTATTGACTCAGATAAAAACTTATGTGTTATAATTGAAAAATTGTTTTATTTCCTGTTATGTACTAACTTGTATCTGTTTTATCATTTTAGAGGCGCAGCACACTGGCCGTAATGGGCCGCCTTTCGCAGCTTAGAGTAGGCTTTCTTGGACTATCAATATTTCTTGTTGTCCTCATTGCACATTCGGAAGGAGGTTAGTTATACCAGTATATATTATTCATGTTTTTGTTCTTCTTTACATAGCTTATATTATCCTAAGCGTGCCCTGATAAAAGTGAAAAGTTTTTCTACTGTGTTACCAGTTTTTTCTTCTAGGAAAAAATTATGAACCTTTTTATTAGCTTAGTAACGATAAAGGTGTTTAATTGTATGAAGTAGAATACTAAAATTTACACATTTGTTAACTACTTGGAATACTATAATTTTATTTCATGGGGTCAATGTCATACTGGATCCCAGATTGTAGATGTGGGAATCTGACTTGACACGGTAACAAAAAAGTTGGGATTAACCTGTTTAGAAATATTTGCTTGATTCCTTCGAACTCTGAAAAGAAAATGTATTAGTTTTGAGCTCGAAATCAAAATAAGGATCTTAGAATCACTTAGCTACCGTCGACAATAAGAATGCAATTTATCTGGAATAATGCAGCAAAACACAAGACATCAGGATATCGCAGCAAATCATCCGTCCCTTTCTCCCCGAGAGAATGACATTGTCATGATTAGAGAAAGAAAACAAAAGGAGACCATGAACTTGCGATTGTTTCGAAGTCTGGGTAAGTTACATATTAAATGGCCTTTTATTGGAAGGAATGGAAGCATGAAGAATAGCTTGCAACTAGCGGCTAATAGTTTTTCCTCGCAGCTTATTATCGTGCTGACCCTTTTTTATTTTGTTCAGCGAAAGTTCCGGTTCAAGACCTTTTATGCTCTCCGTGAACAACTTATTCATGTTCCTCCTCATGCTTGATCAAGATTGCATGTGCGTTCAGAATCATTTTGGTGATGCAAATCACTGTGTCAGCTACTGCTGGAGCTACTTCAGAGAGGAGGTCTTTCCTTTTAGTGAATTGAGATGTTTGCCTGCCATGTTTTTTGTTTGTTTCAAGTAATATATCCATGGCAATTAAACAAAACATTTACAAAATTCTGTCCTACGAAAGTGATTTATGAAATAGAAAACAATTTTTTTTTAGCGAAATCAATTTTTTGACATTTTATATAATTATATTTTAAGCGTATGTATTAATGAAATATTACAAAATGTGGAGGTTTAAAACTAAACCATCATTTATTTGATTTTGTTTGCATACTAAAACTTGGTAACCACATGTTTAAAGTTTTGTCAAATTCTTAAAGACAATAATTTTTTTAAATATTTTATTTATTAGCTTACTTTTTAAAAATGCTTTTCATCATTTAAAAAAAAAAAATCTAAGCACAAAACTTTGACTTTTAAAATTTTAGTAGACATTATATTTTTCATACTTATTACGATCGAGTCTTTAACTGAATCAAAGGGAGTTTTCAATCGTGTATGATAGATATATCAATAAAACATTTATGCTTCTGTTAACGCAAAAAAGCAACTATACATATTTCGTTGGGCATATACATATTATTTGTGACAAATAGAAACAGTTGTATATAATTTGGCGCCATTTGTTTTGATTTTTGTGTTGTTTTCACAAAATGTCTCTGCTTTGGAAGCCACCATTTTCAAAAGTATTTCCTGCACTTACAGTGAATACCTTTACAAAAATGTTCACTAAAAAAGAATAATGTCTCCATTATCTCAATAAGTATAGTAAATCATCTTTAAATTGTATCATTAAATTGCCAAAAGTATAAAAAAAAGTAGAAAACGAGAGTTCTATATTTGCAATTACACACATGAACGATTTCTTACGTGTCTTATGAGTTTGTATAAATCGATCTAAAAAAGTTTTAAAAATACGATTCAGAAAGTAAAAGTAACAGCTACATACTTATTGTCACTTCTATATCAGTAAAAGTAATAATCAAACAAAAAAAATGTTAAAAGTATTTTTACATGAAGAATATATGAGTATATATTTTTACATGAAGATATGTAAAAATGAGGCTATATATTTGTATGAAGATATATATGAGGCTATATGTTAAGTTTAGAATGGAATGTTACCTAGAATTGGATTAAAATGAATGACTATTGTTTTTTCTATAATTTTCTTTTTCAACTGTTGCAACAGATAATAAGTAAATTTTTTGTATTTATTTTATCATTTTTAATGTTACAAACGTTTTTATTCTATGATTGTAATTATGTATTTTCCCCCACAATATGCAGCGCAATTTATGAGATTTGGAAAAGTGAGTATTGCATTCAATAAAGAATATTTGAACGCTTTTTCTCATGGAACAAACAGTAAAAATTTTTTATATAAATAAAATATTGAAGCATTATGTACTGAAGTATTCTGTAAAATATTCTTAAAAACATTTTGAAGTACAGTCAAAATCATCATGAATAACTAAAAAGTTTGAAAGAACTGACACTTCATGAGGAAATTAGACTTAGTTTTAATCCACGAATAAATCTTGACATACAATTACGCCTTTGCATTATAGATGATAAGAATTAGAATCCATTTACTCCTTTTTAGAAGGATATGAAAATGTTTGGTAGTAAATTACTGGTTTAAGATATAAGCTAATTATATGTGATCTCATGTAATCTTTAATGCTATCTGTTAGATAGATGTAGGGAGAAATAAAATGTACCCAGAAAAAAAAAATTTATTTGTGATTTTAAAACAATTGCACTTTTTTATGCGCTTTGAAAATATCATTTGAAAAGCCTGGAGATTATTCGTTGTTTTTCATGGCGCAAGGGTCATATTTGACCAAGTTGTGCCAAACGCAAAAGCGGCAACGTCATGTAGACATATACACAATGAAAGTTTCAATGACACAGAAGAGAAAAATACACCCAGTTTGAAAACGAATCTTTGTTGCCTAGAGCTTGCTTGTTGCTAGAGCATTCTGTTTGGTTATGTACTCTAGAAAGACGAATAGTATTGAATAAAGAGAATACCTCAAATGGAGGGGGATAAAAACAAATCAAAGGAAAAGTGTAATTTTTCTCACATTCTACAAAACAGACTATCGAGTAAAAAGGTCATTCTGTAAATGCTTTCTAGGGTTAATGCACGCAGTTCAATTCCTTGTAGTAAACATGAAATGCTGCAGGGATGATGAATGCAGAAAAATGATTACTGGATCCGAAATTGTTTATTTACAGGCATGCGTAATGAATTAGAAAGAAAAATATTTCATTGGTGATGGTAGATGATGGGGAGAAAGGACCTTTTCTCTTCTCGTGTGATTTATTACCTACGTAATTACTGCGAATTAAAGGAATCATTTCTATTTTTGTACGTTTTGTTTACTTTGATGGAACGCAATCCCATTTCGATCACAAAAATTGGCATTAAAATTACAGTCGGTTATGGAAATGCGATACCGTATTCATTTAAATTCCTTTTCTAACTTTGTCGTAAATATCCGGGTACATGGGATCGAATTCCCAATCACTCCATTTGGCTTAACAGGTTAAACTCCCAAGAAACGTTGAGGTAACCTATCCTTTTCTTCCAGATTGAAAACGTGTTCGTCGCTAGAGGAAGGCGTCGAACAATAGAATGATTTATCACGCTCGGGGGTAGTATTAAAGTTGATGCGAGGGGGTCAAAAAGGAATGAAAGAACATCTTTAAAATATTATAAATGGTTATTGGTCGCAGGAGGGCACGGAAATGGTTTGATTATGTGTGATCGAAAACTGTGGAACATCATTTATAGCAATGACTGCCATGAAATCATTTATAGGAATGACTGACTGTCATGGTCTATTCACTCCCATCAATGCTACACACCTCTACTTTTAATATGAACGGTACTTATCGCCAAATGAATTGCCAAGCACACACGAATTATTCTATGATATTCAAATGTTCCGTATCTTGACATCCCCGTCAACAGCATGTTAAACATTTTTTTTAACTTTATGCGGAAGCCAATCCTCCTTTATGAATACATTTATCCTTGAATAAAAATTCATTTTTTTTAAGGGACAGCGGTATTCTCTATTGTCACACTACCTGTCTAGAATAATCCTAGATATCAATTTCAAATGAAAGACTATTTATAAACTTTAATTACATCAACATACCTATAGTAATTGTGTACTTAGTTCTAACCCTTTGTAGTGTTCCCATGCATAAATCTATCTTGAAACTTGCAGCCTTCTTTGCATGACTTCGATTAAATTTGTACCTTCTTGGCCAATAGATTCTTTACAAAGAATTCTATTCTTAAAAAATGAGCAATAGTATCCTTCCAAAGATTCTAATCTAAGGAAATAAGTTATAAAATCTTTGCAAATGAATCTATTCTAAAACAAGAGACATATAATAGTTTCAAGCTATTCTATTCTAAGAAAGGCAGCAATTAAATCTATCCAAATAGTTATGATCTTAGGAAAATACCAGTAGAATCTGGATGTAGTCAGTTAAAAAAAAAGATACAATTAATGATAGTTAAATTAACGTCTCAATGGTGCAACACAATGGTCTCCGGGATCAAAACCGAACACAAAGATAAGGGTACAACACCTCGTAATTTTGATATACGGTCAGTTGACTAGATCAAACGAGAGCATTATAATACATGCTGTCAAATGTAATTCATAAAAATTGGCTTTCATTTGTTTTGTGAAACAATATCTACCATTTTGAATTACTTGAACGCGGCTAGAAAAATCCTTTTTGACTTTTGAATGTAAATATACTTTTAAGAAAATTCACCAATTAAAAATTCAAGAGATACTTCCATATACAAATTCGTAAAAACGATATTTCTTCGAACGCTTAACTTGACTACTATTTTTTACACACACCCAACTGTAACTAAGTAATCACCTACATTCGAGTGACGTTTGTTCACTTCAAATATAGCAATAGAAAAGTTTAGTTTTTTTAAATTAATAAAGTGAGTTCAAAACCAAAGACCAAAGTGAATGTGAGGCTGGTGAACTTTAAACTTTTCAAGGTCTTAATTTTCATCACGTTGGCGTGTTGTACAATTTTGAAATCTGGGGTGGACAGCTCAAGTGTTGGCCTGAAATTACGAGGTGTCTTCTCAATCTTTCCATTCCGGATTAATTCCAGCCAATAGTCCGAGTGTTACTCCATTGCGAAGTAAATTCAACTACCTACCACCTGAAAAAATGTAGGAAGTATTGTAGAAATGTATAAACATGTAAGAAAATATTAAAATTTATGTCAAAAATTATACTTTTTCTATGTGTATCACCTATTTAAAATTTATCAACTAAACTACAAATGAAAAAATATTATATTATGGTATGTCTAAATAAATATTTTATGACATATATGCATTAAGAAACGTATTTAACTAAAGGTTTCCATGATTCTGAGGGTTGTGAAAAACTCGAGCTATTCAAATGTCAGTTTCGAAAATTTAATCCGTTAACAATATATGTAGGTGGTTATTGCTGAATAAAATATTGCAAGGGAATAATTCACTCAGTTCAAGTGTAAAAATATCAAAGAAAGAGCTTTTTCCCATCAACCAGCGAAAGGAACAGTGACATACATTAATGCGGATGATAAAGCGCCAATCTCAGCTTACGTGGGCTTCGATATTTAACCTCGACCTTAAGCTTCAAATCAAAGCTCGAGGGGGTTTAGAAGCCGTAAAACTACTACGTACCAGAGAGAAAGTCGTCTCCAATGTTTGAGGCGCCCTCAAGATACATAATGACCTTTTGTCATGGTTCAATGTCCTCCGACTTAGTTCGACAGTGGTTAAGTAATGATATAAAAAAATGGGAGCATTTTTAAAAAAAAGAAGTACCATTAAAAGTAAAGGCGATTTCATTCTATACCTGAACCCAATGGTTCAATGTCATTCAAATGACAGATATCGTGAAAAACAAAGTTGCCACCCATAGTGAGCGATGTGAAATGATTTTCTTTGGGGAAAACAACAAGATCGATTACTTAGGTCTTGGCTATTACGAAGATCCAGGAGTCTAGAATGAACGGAATAAGAGAGGGATTCTTCAATGATTATAGGGATGGTAAGTCCCATCACCACAAAGCTTACCTCCAGTCACCATACTCGTCGTTGTAATTCTACTCCTTTTCCCCTTTCCTTATCGAGAAATGCAGGATGGAATGATGCTGTATTTTTCTCTATTTAAAAAAGAATGGGTAATCAATTAGGAAATTTCACTATCCTTTTGCGCTACCAAAGATTGCTATATGAATATCAAATTGTTTTTTCAACAGTCTCATTGCCTCGTCAAACTTCTTTTTGAACTTTGTTTGCTTTAGGGATGCTTGTGTTATTTTGTACTCCGATTGTTTAAATCCTTCCAGATTTTCACATTTTGTGTTTATTCGAGTTTGAATGAAATTGGTCACTTCTAGCGAAATTGTTCTATATTAAGTTTAATTTCTTATGGATCTAAGAGAACGACATAGAGAGAGCTGAAAATAGTTATGTTAACCTATAAATTACAGATTGAATAAACTGCAGATTCCATGGCACAAGAGCTCAACGTTTGAGAGTTGCTGCTTCAAACAAATGGAATGGCGGCTGTATTTCCAGCAGTTTCGTTGCGTCGGCGAACAACCATTTGAGCTTTGCTTGCTTGTGTCTTTCCTTTTCTGATTACTCTGCTGCTTGTGTCAGCATTTGACGTTCTGTGTTGATTGGTCTCTCACAATGTCTATCTTAAATTTTACTTCTATGATTCAAATCAAACGGTACAGAGAGCTAAAAACAGTTGCGTTGACCTAAAAATTCAAATAGAATGAGCTGTACAAATTTCATGATGATAGAGCTACCAACTTTGGAGAACTTTTGCTGCTTCTGACAGACTTCCTTCTTGATCCATGAGATTCTCTAGTATTCATACTAAAATGCATAATTTTAGTTAACTGGGTTATGAAAATGGAGTTGCAGTTTGTTTAAAAAATTACAATATTATTAATTTTTATCAATTCTGGTCCAAATAGTTTATTAACTCATTTACAGGAGTAAGAACTTTTTAATTGATTTACAAACAAATTTGCTTTTATGATAATTATAAGACAAACATCCAGCAGTTTTATTTACCAATAAAATAAATTTTAAATACGTACACATAAAGTTTAAAATTCATTTCACTGCATTTGAACTTCAAAGTTATTTCTACGGGGAACAAAATTATATGCCTCAATTTAACTTACTTCCTGATTATGAAATTCAAGCACATTTTGTGGATTATTTTGGTACCCATTTAAGCAGTTTGAGAAAAACTACAAGACGAAAACATAAACCTACTCATCCAATGATAACAATAAAAAATAATTCAAAGTATTACAACTGAATCAAATTAGAAATCATAAAAAAAAGTAAACTCTGGACGATATGAAATGAAAGAACTCTTTTACGAAAGCAATGACCTTTTTATTCTTTCATGTATTAAAATGTAATAAATATATTCCAATATCTATGGAATGCCCCAGCGCATTCCGCATTACCTTTATTAGCAAGTCATCAATTGAACTTTCCAACACTTACTTTCACCCCAACAATCACAAGAGGCTTTCGCGTACGTTCTCTCTCAGAAAATTACTACAGACTTTTACTACTTTCTCTTTCAATTGTACTACTCTCGTTAGGGGGACAATGAGAAAACTCTTCCCTCTAATGACCTCGGGTCTGAGAATGGAGCCTTACCTGCTGATGTGACTGTCCCCTTCGGAAGGTTCTCTATTTGTTCATGTGTGGCAGTCAGGGGTCATTGTTTTTATAACCCACTGTTTACAAAATGAATTCTTTTCAACTGCGCCCTCGGGAAGGCATAAAATCATTTTATGAAGCGGAATCGTATTATTCTTACTCTTTCGTTGCCTCGTAACTGCTAAATATGTCAAGGTCAGGAGGTCAGCAGCCATGGACTTGATGATTCCACTGGTTTGGTAAACTAAGTATAATGACGACTAGTTGAGGATGAAACATTGTAAAAAGTAAGGTCAATAACTTTCCACGAGGGTGGAGATCGTCCGGGTGTGTTTAGAAGGGGGAATTTGCAATTATTGTCTTTACCGTGCTATTGTGTAAGTAGTCTCGAGACAAGGTTTTTATATTCCCATTCTTTAGTGTATTGTGAGTATTAAGAAGATGGTATGAAGCAAAAACTCTTTTCAATCGTCTTCAGCTGATTAGTGCTCTTCCCTCGACGTACTTTTTCGATCAAGTTAGAGGGATATATATTTTATATGAGGTCACAGTGAAAGCTTTCCTAGGTTAACAAACTTATTTATTTCGCATAACACAATAAACAGCGCATAAAATATTCCTTCATTACGAATATTCCTTTGAACAGCATGAGACGGGTTGGTTGCGTTGAGTTTTATGCAGTAAAAGGCCATATTTGACGAAGCTGGATCAAACAACGTCAAGTAACTGGACATACATGTTCAAGGAAAGTTATGCTGACACAAAAGAGAGAGATACACGTAGAGGAATCGAACCTGCTCATACAACTCAAAGGTTTCTAACTCAGTAGACAAACCCACTGAATATATAGTCCGCTATTGAGTTTAAGCAGAATATACGTAATAGTATACCTATTTTAAGAGTTATTAGTTTCAGCATTGTTAAAAATTCAGGATATTTTTCAAATATTAGCATACATTTTAAGTTACCAACAAAGAAGTTATGTTTATTATTTGTTAGAGAGTAATAGATTATACTTTTATGATCAGTAATATTATAATTAACAATCATCGTTAAGTTTTAAAACATTTGAAGCTATTTAAAATAGAATATTTTGCAAAACTTTACAAACTGAAATGTCGGTTCTTTTATAAGTTTTAGAGCATAAAATTTTTTTTCATCGTAATAAATATTGTTAATGTTAAATCTAATTCTTTATTTTGCAGCACCAGTGCAAGAAACATCAGTCAGTCGGTACGCGAATGAAAAAGGTGAGATATTTAAATTATCAAAACTTTGCACAGTTTAAAAGTTCCTTGATGCATTTATAAACTTTGAATTTTGCAGTTGTGGGTTTTTGTTAACCATGTTGCACCGTACTAAAAGAAACAAACAAAATCATCAAGCATGTTTGAATCAAAACAAATTTCGTAATTTTGATGGCATATGTTTAACAGATTTTCTTCAGGGATTTCTCATACACAAAGATAATACAATACTTTTTTTTTTAACAAAATAAAGCAATGGAAACAACATTTGTCTGAAAAAATTGTTTAGAAGGGTATAAAATGAGAGATAGAGATAACAAAATGAAAGCAACGACTAATATAAGGTAGATTTTACAAAACTCATACTTTTTAATAAAGAGTAAAAAACTATACCGTTCATAGGATAAAACCATATATATTAACGATTTTATTATCATATTAAAAGAACAGCTATGTCAATAGTAAGAAATTTCAGCACTTATATTTATGCTTATAATATTACGATCTCATGATAGGAAAGTTACATAAATATCGTGTCAGCAAGAAAAATATACCTCTAAGATATTGATTATTTTTTCAGGTTGTTACTATATGAGTAAATTATATCCTAGTGGAGATAAGATTCAAACCAATGAACCATGCTTAAACTGCACGTGCATCGGAAACACACTAATGTGCTACCTCAGAGTGTGCCCCTTCGTTAAGCCAATTGGTGAAAACTGCATAACAGAGCAACATGTGGGTGAATGCTGTCCAAAATTTTGGTGTCCAGAAGGTGAGTACTGTAGTGGTTATCCTGAGATATATTTTAAAGTAGCGCATAATATCATTTTACCTAATATATGCTCTTTTAAACTTTGTTACTACTTATGAAATTAATCGAGGTTATGTAGAATTTACTTAACATGCAAAGGTGTTCATGAAATGCTTCTTTAAGGATAATGTTTTTAACTAACGTTTGTTTAGCTTAGTCTACAGTTTGAGTTGTTCCTAATCACGTACAGCTAATTATGAACACATTTTCCATGTGTAATCTGTTTAATCTACATCCAATTATGTATTCATGCTTTTATTATATTAAAAGCTGTTGACAATTAATGAATTGTAGATACATTTTCTTACACAAATCAAACCATTATAATTTATTGTGCAAATATATTTTTTTGGTAAGATTATTTGCCCTCTCATAGTCATATCGAATACGATAGGTAGCGTCTTTACATTTTTACGTTTTCGATTTAATAATTTCATGGACCTAGTATTTTCACTACTCTTAGGACCTATGTTCAAAGGCTTAATAATATAATAAAAACTTTATATTTATATTAAAACAAATAAGGATGTAACTTGAAGATAAAATCATTCATTTCGTTAACAATTCAAATTTTGTGTACTTAAGCTGTGGTAGCGTAAAAATTTCATAATCTGAGTATGCAAGGAAAGTCCAAACAGCTTCTCGTACAAATTTTGAGTCGCGACCCGTAGGGTATAGACCTTGAAAGCATTGGCAAGGCACGTCTTGAAGGTGCGCTAAAAATACCGTTCGAATAAAAGTGTTACCACTCATTTGTCATTTAAATATACACGATTTGTAAGAAGAATACATGTATTCGTAGGTAACAGAAAACCTCGAGATGTATTAGATAAGTCACTTATTCATGGTTGTTTACTTTTCCCTTACAGTGTACCCGCGTTCTACTACTGAGACGCCAGATACAGAGCCCAGAGGTAAAATTTTCATTCATATCTTACAAGAAAATTGTACTCACGTCATAAAAATCGTCGAACTGTGTTCCATTTATATCCAGCATTGCATTCATTGTTGACATCATGCCGCATCCAGCGCTTGAATGTTTTGCATAGATGCATGTGTGCCCTCAGATTTGGAGGCAAGGAAGAAAAATTCTACCACGAGGGAGGGAAAGCGGGGATTATCTATTGAGGAGGAATTTTATGCATAAATTCTATTGTCATAATATTCGTTTTCTTTACCGGAGGAGTCACTAAAGACACTTTGCAGGGCTTTGCAGATTTTAAACGATGTTCTTTATTTGAGAAAGAAAAAGGTGTAATAAAACGACATGATGTAAGACACCTCTATTAATAAGTCATCTAAACAAGAAGACTAAGTGTCAGATTCTCTTAATATGCATGAGGAAGGAAGCCGTTTGTCAGTAGTAGTAAAAAGATAAGCGGGCGCAATGGTGTGTTGTGAGTACTAAGAAGACCCTGGGCAAAAAAAAGTCTGGGTTTTTCCTGCAATATAAAATTATCGCGTACTTGCGATGAGAGCGACCAGAAGATATCAAGTATCAATGACGAATTTCAGTTTGAAGAGTGAAAAGAGATGTCTAATCAAATTGATTCAGACATTTTATTTATGGCATGTGACAAGTAGAAAGATTATCACATTTTCTCAATTCTTTTTCATTATAAATTAGATTTCATATCACAGTTAAATTATGTTCGTTTGTTTCACTTGTTATTTTCTGAAAGTATTGAAATTTCTCACATGCTTTTAGTATTTTAAGTTTCAAAAAGCTTCCGTTTAATGCGTTGTCATGTTAGCATTCTAGCATACTATAGTAGTCTGTATGCTACGAGATACTGTAGTATATTTTATAGTACCCTATTTTCTAATTTGCTCCAAAGTGGTTTCTTTAAAAACTTTTTGAAACAATTTATTTATGATACCTCGGAATAAAGAATTGAAACTCAATTATTCTTACGGGTATTGCTAGTGTGTACACTAGTGTGGTAAATAGTGAATACACTTGTCAAAAGTTGTACACTAAATCGGTGTAGTGAAATAAATCTTACTAAATAAACTACTTCACCATCCATAATGCACACTAGTTACGTTCTTTTGGCACACTGGTTGAAAATCTCTGCAGTCTATTATTATATATAGATTACTACTATAGTACTCGTATGCTATAGGTGTACTGTGGTATCGTATACTATGTATAATACACTCTACTGTAGATACTACAGTATACTAGCTTATTATTTTTGCATTGAAATTCAGTGGAAGAATTCTTTTTATCATTTTATTTCTTATCAATGAACATTTTTATTTTTTTAATCTTACAATTTTATTTATATGAATCAAGGATACAAAATTGAGTGCAATTTACAAGTAATCATTATGTTGAATAAGAAGAAAGGAAAACATTATTTCCCCCCTAGGTTGTTATCTCGATGGAAGGTACTACGATGAAGGAGCCCGAATTCCTATGGATCCGATGAAACCTTGCGAAGTATGTTATTGCATAAGGAACACTTCGGTGTGCACTGTTCAGGAGTGCGAATTAAAAGTGGACGGATGTTTTCCTCAATATAAGGCCGGTAGCTGTTGCCCATCTCGGTACAATTGCAGTAAGTGAACAGAGTTTGTGTAACACTTTCGTTTACAATTACGTCATTCTGAATAATGTCGTTATCTTACTCTCGTTTGAGTACTTCTGATTTCATTTTAAACAAAATAATTACCTGATTAAAAGGTTTTAAACGGAGAAATCAATCTTTTTATTTTTAATTTTACTAGTTTCTTATCAATGTAAAACTAAAACGGAATTATAAAGTTGCAAGTAGTCGGGAAACAACTTTTGTTCTTAAAGTCAGGTATCTATTGTCGCGGATGCAAGGGTAAATTTATATTGATCATTGTAAAGGCTACAGCATCTATTTTTTTAGGCTGATGAAATTTAAGGGTAATCGTCGTGCGTACAGAGAGAAGGCTTCTTACAGAATTAAAAATAAATCTTTAACATTCACATATATGACAGATCTCAGCGAATGAGCTTGATGACCAAAAGAGCTAAACCGGAGCACTTACTTCTGTTCGGACTCCGACACGTGTATTATTTGACAATCTTTAAAAAAATTAACATTCCAAAAATTGCAGTACAAATATTTTTGTCTCTTTATTTTACGACTGAAAGAATAACAACTCTGAATGATTTTAACAACGCCTTACATTTCACCACTTCTTCAAACTCCGTAAAGTAAAGAAGAAAGTACCCGAAAATTAAAATAAAGCAAGAATTCTCCATCAAAATCACTTTCTTGGCTATCCAAAACTCATTAAGGAATAACACGAGAAGGGACTGAAAAGTTTTATCTCAAGTTTCTCGATGTCCCGTTCATCACCCATTAGCAAGAAGCGGGACAACAAATAGCGATCATCAAGATCAAGAGACGTAATAATCATTTATCCATTTTCGTATATCGCCGGTGGCCGTTTCATTGACTTCAATCACTGATCTTGACTTCCGCAATTTGCTGCTGAAATTAGACTGGAGGATCGATTTTTTTTCCACCTGTCATCACCTCCAGCACTTGCCCTATCATTACAGGAAGGTTGATGCGAAGAATTGCAGAATTCTGAAGATAACTTCCACCCCATGAACTATTACTTTGAAGAACAAAACCGCTCGTGTAATTGATAAACTACCTTGCCCTTATTCTAATCTCTTCATCATTCAATTGCGGAAACCATTTGTGAAGAGAATGACAGTTGTGGAGTTAAAGTATTGATTTGTATTGTTCTGTATGAGACAGTAGGCAGAAGAGAATTAAAAGGAATATAAACATGATAGGTCCTTTACATTGAACTATTTATCTGGATTTCTTGATGCATTTTGCTTTAATTTCGGTTTATGAAAATAGCCATACAAAAATATATATTAAATTAATTTCTTGTAATTTCACTACAGCATTCAATTGTTAAAATAAAGTGTGAAATAATCAAATGACTTGATGGTAAATTTCTTAGAAATTATGTTATGATTTGCTCGATAGTTTGCTGAATGATGATGCACTTATTTTCATGGAAAAATAATCATCACTTCATTACAATATATGTAAATAGTTATTTATAATTTGGCAATTAAGGTCAGAGTTTAATTCACTTAATTATAATTAAATATGAAGGTATTATTAATAAAAATGACTTTGTTTTACCGCAATCAAAAACAAATAAATTCATGAAAAGAAAACAGAAATATGTCATAATTCAATATATTTTTTGCAAAAAAAGTTATATATACTCTGTTTAAAAAAACAATAATAATAATAACCTTGAACATTACAGCGGAAGAAGCAGCAACAACAATCCCACCAGGTGTTATGGAGCCAGAAGATTATGAGGGTATGAAATCGAATAGTCCATTTTTATTCTCAAACTTTAAATTATAAATTGTGTCTTACTTTTATTCTGTGTAGCGTTACTTTTTAAAATATACCTCCCTGATATGTCCGCTTTGTTGCGATGGTCTTATGAACAGACAACACCTTGCGGAGTACTCTAATTTAGAGGACATTGACATCAGGGATACTTCTCCCCAAGGACTTTCATCGCTATATTGGACGGCACGACAGCGTATGGCCGAAAGACCTTGAGCTTTAAACTTTTTAAAATATTTAATGATTATGTGTTATAAAGCAAATTAACACGAGTGCTACACAAAATATTAACTATCATCATTATAATACATTACAAATTCTTCGAAGCAATTTGCATTTCCAAATTTGCAGAAACTGAATATTAGTTACGCTCTTTTTTCAAACAATAAAACATGAATTCAATTTTTGGTGATCCTCGATTTAAGAACTCATTTCGATTTTTAGAGCAGTGGAGAAGACTCCTGTAATTCTGTCAAGGTAGTAATGTTATTTTACCATTAATGCAATAGCATCAAAATGAACGAATCTCATATTAAGCATATCTGAAGATAAAAGTAACTTGAGCTGCAGTTCCTGTGAAATGTGAATGGAAATTTGAATTTATTTAAATTTTTAAGACTTATTTTCATTCAATTAGTTTTATGCCTAGGAATGTATCTTTTATCTTAACCCCTATGGTTTAGGATTTTGTAATATCAAACATTTTGAAAATTGCGTATAGAATATTCCACAATGAGCTTACAGAAATTGCAAAACAGCGTAGGTGAAAATCTAAAAATTCTAGAATAAATAGGAGAAAAATTGTTATTTAGAACATTTTCTTCTCACAATTTCTGAAATTAATCGTAGCAAGTTTGGTTCAGTATTTCAAATTTTATTTAGTATAATTCATATTTTATTTATGATTGCCATTCAAAAAGATGATTTCTAAGATAAATACAAAATTTCACCTGAATTGCTAGCATTTATAATATTTTGAAGAATATGAGATGGAAAAAGACCATCTATAATAATATATTCTTTGCCAAGACGCTTTTACAAAGGTCTTTACAGCTCTAATTTATTGCAATATGTTTTGAATATCTAAAATACATTAAAATAATTATACGTTGGATTATATGGTATTTACCTAATTAAAAATTTGGGAATATAATATATAACTGAAACACAAATTCAATCATAGTAGAACGCTGTAAAAAATAAAAATCTCACCTTTTACTGGAAACTTAACTTGAAATTAAACTTCGCTCTTGTTACAAAACTCTTCATTAGCTTTGCATAAAATTTTGCAATAAAAATGCAATGCTATATGTCAACTAAAAATTACGGAAGACTAATTTAAAACTTACAATGACAACAAGAATTCGAAATTTTAAAAGTTCTCTATGAGCATTTTTTGGGATCAGGCGATTTTTGAGAAAATCTTACAGTTTGCAATGGAATTCCTGCTACCAGATTCAACATGAATATTAATAGTCTCGCATTCAAATTTAACAGATTGCTAAATTCCAGTTTTATCTAGTGCATTTTAATAAGAAACTGAAACTGTAATGGCGTAATTCAGGAGTTAATGTACAATTGCGGGGGAAAAAAACGAGCCACCCGTCTTTATTCGAGCAATTTTAACCGTAGAGCAAATTCAAAGATGGCATTCGACTGGAACCAACGTCTTATAAAATTCATAAATTCATAAAATTTGCATAAGGGCTACAGCGTATTCATATTAAATAAAACACTAACTTCATAATTTCCAAATACCAAATTTCATGTCATTAGGTCTTACAGTTTCAAAGTTATGAAGGCAGAAAGATTAAAGCTCCTAATGCTGAATCAGACTTTTATGGATATCTTCCTAAATAATATTACTATAGTGGTAATATTTTGTACCATGTTACTGTTGAACAACCCGAACACAATTAATCTAGTATTGTCTTTTAAAGATAATATTTACTATGCAATTCTATTCTAATTATTAAATTAATGTATTAAGAAATAATGAATATTTTTATATTTTTATGGGAATCGATTATTTTCACTTATTATATATTTATGGAAATCGATTCAGAAGGATTTCCAGCTCCGCTTACTAGTTTGTGAGATACATTAAATTTTCCCAATTATTGCGATTTTAGGGAGAAAACAAATGTTTTTAAAACGTTTGACAAAGATAATAGTTCTCAGATCGTTTGCACATGCATAGTAAATATAATAACTCTCGGATTACTGAAAAATAAGATTTAAATAGTGATCAAATTTGAAATTCAAGTAGCGATAGCTAACATTAATAGCTATCTACGAATAGCGTCTTTCTATGTAGAGATGATCCCTGTAATTGAAACTAGCTTTAACATTGAATACCTCGGAATATATTGATAGTAAAGTCACGAAATTTTATATTTAGACTAGTTTGTGCAAAATTTGACATGAAGACGTCCTCTTATGCAATTTTTTTTTGTATTTGTATATGTATAGGAAGTTATGCCCTATTGAATGATACCTTTGAATTTGCTCGAGTATGAAAAGTGCTCGAAGTAAAGGAGGTGGCTGTACATTAGTCCAACGATTTGAAAAATATATAAAAAATATAAGGACGGACATTTTCTCAAACAAGCATACTATATGTCATTGAATGCCATAAAATTTGAAATTTCGCATTTAGAGTTATGCGCATGAACAAAATTTACATCAATTTTGTTGTTACTAATTTCTAAAACTGCGATAAAAACAGTCAAATTGATAAATATCTTTAATAAGATCTTAAATAGAACAGTATTGTTTTAAGACACTTCATAACATTCAAAAGTTTCTTCAGCTTAGTTGAATAAACATAAACGTGATATAGATTTTTCCGAATTATTTATTTTATTGAAGTATTTTGGTATGAAAAAATTGATTCATTATTGGTTTTTAATTATGCTATAATTTATGTATTTCATATTTAAAAAAACAAATAAAATATTTGAGGTTTTAGAAGTGTAATTTATCTATGTAGAATTCTTTGTTAATAAAAATTACACTAACTTTTTACTATGCGTGCATGAGGGATTTTTAGCATAAACAAACCAGGCGATAACCGAAGTTTTTATGCCCTCTACCCAAAAGTTTTCGCATGATACATATTAGGGTAACTTTAAAATGTAGTTATTCGACCGTTTGGCGTTTAATCTACTTGGTGTTGACCACTCAGCTGTCATACATCAATGGAATTCATTCTTTGGAATTTTTATGGGGGAAGTGCTAAAATCATATTCGAAAAACAAGCTAACTGAAGCCCCTTTCAGAATAATTACAGGATACACGTAACTCCGCAGGAACATTACCAGAACTTACATTTGGCTTGATAAAAATGCCTCTCATTGGCATTTAAAAGGATAACATTGAAAAGTTTCGAACAAAAGATTAGTTATAAAATCTTTATGCTAACAAAATGCTTATGGTTAAACAAAATGCTTATGTAGGAACAAACATCATACCATAAAAACCTTCTTTTATTTAACAAAATCTCACTTTCAGGATGCAAGGTTGAGGGTGTATTGTACAAAGACGGTGAACAGGTACCTTCTGAAGACAACTGTGAAAATTGTTATTGCATGAAACATGAAGTCGTATGCGCTGTCCATGAATGCCAAGCGCCTGCTGATAATTGCATACCGGAACAAGTTGAAAAAGGACAATGCTGCCCAACTAAATATGAATGCCGTAAGTAATGCTTAAAACAATGTAGTCAATCTATTGCGCACTTTGGATTCTAGAGGACTTCAGAGACATCCAAACTTATTTTAGTGAACGTACAGATAGACTTGCCAAGGAGGCCACAGACTTTGCCTACTAACTTACCAGGTTATTCCAATAAAGAGAGTTCAAATAATAAACTTTGGGGATCCCTGATAATTCATAGCTGATACCGTAGAGATTACCTCCCCCCCCCGTAGCCTCTCTCAAAAATACGGGTAACAGAAGATTCTAGATTTGTGTGTAAGAACATAAGATTTCTACCTTCGTTCAGCTACACAAGGTTATTCAAATTGGCTAAAATGTGACCTCTATCAAGTCTCCCCAGTTCACCTTCTGTCCTGCGTTGTTCTGGCAAGGCAGAATCTCTAAGAAAGTCTTGAAATTAGTATTGGACTTTTTAAAAGTTTCCAAACTTAAAGACTTTGTCTAGTTGCTTAGACTGGACACCTTAGAAATAAGTAACATCAGCATAGATTAAAATGCAAAATGAACTACACACACGTTTAACAAACTTTAAAACAAGTGTCAAATTTAAAAAGATTGAAGTTCTAAAATTAATGTGACATTACAAAACCGATCTGTGTTTTTAAAAAGAGGAAAACATTTGGTTCTGATCATTCTGTTTCGAAATATGCATAGGATGCCCGGTTTTTATTTCGTATGAATGCAATACTGAATTATTAAGTAAAATGCGATATGTTGATAACTACACAGTGTTTAAGGATATTTTATAGCGTGTTTCCATTCGCATACCAAGCTGTGAGGAAGGTGAGATAATTCCCCCTACTCTACTTTCATAAAACAAAATTTTGTTTTCCTTTTTCAGTCATTTCCACTTGCACATATTAATTTTTATTTAGGATATTAGTTTTATGATCTCATAAATGCATATATGATATCTATGCAGTCATACACAAATTAAATAATACAAGTGATTAAATTGTATTCCATTTTCAGTGTATTTACAAAGCATATTTTCTTACAGCTCCTACGACTGAAATTCCAGTGTGGTTGACATCTCGCCCTCCTTCACTGAAAAACATATCCGAGTCAGAAATTGAAGACGACCTATTAACAACAGTAGATGACACTGACAGCCGTTTGAGCACAATATTCACCGAACAAGATGCGGAATCTACGACAACACATCTTTTCTCTGATACACCAGGAAAGCCAGGAGTAGTTGACAGACTAACAACAATCATCGAGTTGTCTCAAGTAACCACCACTCCGATTGGCTTAATAACTACAGAAATTTCGGAACTTAGAACGCTAACAGAATCAACAGAGAATGCCACCTTTGTTACCGGCGATTTGGTTTCTCGCCCAAGAGAACCGAAAATTACCGAAGTACCTGATGATCTCTTTACTTCTGTCACTCCAGCAAAGGCTACCGGAAGACCCGTCTTCTATCCTAGCAGGCCGATACCTGGAGAAGGTGACCCTTTTTTTGTTAAGTCTCTTACTTGCATAATTTATACTATTCTAGTGATTGTCTCGACGAGGTATCTTATTACTAAAACGAACACAGATCCTCATGGACGAGATATCTCGTCATTAAAAAAACTGGCTAAATCTCATTACCAGCAAGATTGGCCAGATCTTGATGGTAGATATATCTCGTTGAAAACGGTTGGAAGGGATCCCATGGTACTATAGTGGCCTGCTTATATTGCACTCTAGTAGCGATATGAAACCATTTTTTTATCGCATGGCATGCATAAACTAATTACAAAATACTGCTGCCCACCAAAAAATATATTATACTTTTTGCCAATTCAACAAAAATTAGGCATAATTTTAATTTATTTACAAAACAATAAAAGTAATTTCCTACCCATTTTTTTACACAACGGTACAAAAAAAAAATCTTTCTGAAGCAATTTATTTAGATGCTTTTTATTAACAGAATAATAGACAGAATTACTTATATGAAGTTTGCTTGACATTAGCTGTCAACAACACTTGTAAAAAACTGGAAACTAAACTACTGAAATGAAATAAATATTACACAGTTTAAGTCGCCTCACCATCCCTTTTTACTTTGCACCCATGAACCGTAGAATGAAATGGACTGAGTATGGTCACGCAGTTGTATGTTATTTCTTCCGATCGCTCAATTTGAAGATCTCCGAATCAGGGTCACTTGGTATTGAGATAAAGCAGTAATCCTCATGTAGTATTAACTGTCGAACGTGATTGAAAACACTTGTTCACAGTTCGGTAGTCAATCTGTCCAATTCGATTCCAAACATCACATGACCTACACTTCTGAGTTTATATTATATCTAGCTCAAACTAGACCAATTGGTATAAGTAAGAAAGGAACGTGTATTATCCTCCTCCAGAAAGCCCGTTCTGTTGCTCAAGTACGACGTTAATTAAAAATTACCAAATTACCTCATCTAATCAGAATGAAAAAGTATTCACTTTCAGTTATTTTTCACAAGAAAATCCTTTATTTATCCATTCATTAAGTATTACGAATTGACTGTATTCAGACTAATTATTCTTTCTTTTTAAAATTAAATACAATAATAACAATTTAAATATAAATTGTAAATTAGTCAATAGATCTGTTCACTTCGAATATATTAAGCAGACTAATATATTACCAAACAGAAAAAATTATTACTTGAATCGAAAAAACGATGTGGTGTAAATAATGTATATTATAATTCCGTTTTACATAATATTTATGCTTCATATTTCTTCATTTCAGGTATTTGTCGTCATGAAAATAAGACGTTCCAAAACAAACAGAACGTGCCTTCTGCTGACCCTTGCCGGCTCAACTGTACTTGTTTCAATAGTGTTGTACATTGTGAATTGGTAGAATGCATGCTATCTCCTCCCGAATCTGGAACTAATTGTAAAGTCAAGAAGCTATCTGGTGAATGCTGTCCTAAATACGTTTGTGGTAAGAAAACTAATTGATATTTTAAAGAATCAAGTAAAAACATGGGCACAGTTTATTTTGCATTTAGCAATTTATAACAAGGTCTACCTTTGACTGTTTATATTAAAAAATGTGCCAGAAAAAGGTTTTGTAGGGAAAATCTTTCTGAGTTTCATAAATATAAAATAAAACTACATAAAATTAAATTCATGCATAATTTCATATACGTTTTACAACTCTTAGTAATGTTATAGGATGAAATTTTGAAATATTAAGCAAGTTTTTAAATTTTAATTCTTAAGTGTACATTGCTCTTTTATATTTTGAATTTACTTCATTTTTATATCAGATACACCAGGCGATACAACAGTGGGAGATGAAAAGACAACTACTTCAATTATGGTAACAGATGAACATGAGAAACAGACAGTTGCAGAGAAACTCTCAACGACTCTTTCATCGTTTGAATCTTCAACACCCGTCTTCGAAGGAACAACAAAAGAAGAAGAAAAGAATTTAACCGAAGAGGCGGAAGATTTAATTAAACTTGTAACAAGTATTGGAACACAAGAGCTCACTACAGAAAGCGCAGAGGCACATGAAAAGGAAAAAACGGAAGAAACATCGACAGAATTTAGTGAATTAGAAGGATCTACGACGACGGAACCTACAAAAGAAACTATTCACATTTCAACAGACGGTGTTTCAATGGTAACAAGGGAATCAGAAACTGAATCATCGTCTGATGTTTCAACACCAGTTTCAGTTTCTAGTACCATATCAACAGAGGAAAGTGAAGAAACATCCAAAGATTTAGAATTAGTTAGAACGAAAACAACAGTTGAAAGTGTGAGTGAAAGAGATCGCACAGTTCCAGCGTCTACTCCTGAATCAACAACTGTGGTATTTGAATCGTCGCAGACGCCACTAGAAGAACTAACAACCAAGAAAACTATAGACATTATTACAACTACTTTTGCAAGTACCAGCACATCTGAAAAGAAGGATGGAATTCAATCATCCACTCCATTTGCAGATGAAACATCGCACTCGGAAATGGAATTAGAAAAAGAAACACAGGCTTCTACTGGTATATATGCAAGAACCACTAAAGTACCTACAGATAAAGAGGTAGAAAGTACTACGAAATATGATGTACCAGTAACTGAAAAAACACCTTCAGCATTCGACGAAGAAAGACAAGAAATCTCAAGCAAAACGACTCTTTTTACAACAGATGTAACAGCCACTGCAGAAATCAAGTCTTCAACACCGATTGAAGTGACATCAGAGGATCAAAAGACTACTTCACCAGCTAAAACTACAACAGAAACAACGGAACTCTTGGAAGAAGAAGACAAAGAGGAAGTCACGACTACAGCCAAAGAGATTACTACAGTCAGTTCTTTTGAAGATAGAACAACTTTATCTTCCGCATCCACTAAAAGCGACGTAACGCCTGAAATTACCGATGTCACAAGCGGAAAAGAGGAGTATGCCACTGAGTTTGAAGAACAAAGTACTACTGTCAAACCTCTTAAAGCTGAAACAACAGTTTCTGGAGTGACAGTTGATAGCTTTATAACGTCCGATTTCCACGATACCACAATCTTAAAGGAGAAAACTAGCACTGTATTCGAAGAAAAAATTACTACAATCAGTCCTCTTGAACCAGAAACATTGCTGTCGACAACTATTAAAATTGCCGTACCGTCAGAAATTCAGGATATTACAACTCTACAAGAGGAACGTACCACTATCAAACCTCTTAAAGCTGAAACAACAGTATCTGGAACGACAGTAGATAGCTTTGTAACGTCCAAAACCCATGATACCACAGCCTTCAAAGATGAATTTACCACAATAGCCGAAGAAAAGACTTCTACAACTAGTCCTCTTGAAGCTGAAACAACACTGTCTTCAGCATCCATTAAAGGTGACATAACGCCTGAAGTTCATGATGTTACAAGCTTAAAAGAGCAATATACTACCGAGTTTATGGAACAAAGCACAACTGTCAAACCTCTTAAAGCTGAAACAACAGTTTCTGGAACGACAATAGATAGATTTGTAACGACCGATATCCATGATTCCACAACCTTAAAAGATGAATTTACCACAGTAGCCGAAGAAAAGAGTACTACAACTAGTCCTCTTGAAGCTGAAACAACATCGTCTTCAGCATCCACTAAAGGCGACGAAACGCTTGAAACTCATGATGTTACAAGCATAATAGAGGAACATACTACCGAGTTTAAGGAACAAAGTACAACTGCCAAACCTTTTAAAGATGAAACAACAGTTTCTGGAACGACAGTAGATAGATTTGTTACGACCGATATCCATGATTCCACGACCTTAAAAGATGAATTTACCACAGTAGCCGAAGAAAAGAGTACTACAACCAGTCCTCTTGAATCTGAAACAACATTGTCTTCAGCATCCACTAAAAGCGACTTAACGCCTGAAATTCATGATGTTACAAGCTTAAAAGAGGAACTTACTACCAAGTTTAAGGAACAAAGTACAACTGTCAAACCTCTTAAAGCTGAAGCAACAGTTTCTGGAACGACAGTAGATAGATTTGTTACGACCGATATCCATGATTCCACGACCTTAAAAGATGAATTTTCCACAGTAGCCGAAGAAAAAAGTACTACAACCAGTCCTCTTGAAGCTGAAACAACATTGTCTTCGGCATCCACTAAAGGCGACGTAACGCCTGAAACTCATGATGTTACAATTATAAAAGAGGAACATACTACCGAATTTAAGGAACAAAGTACAACTGTGAAACCTCCTAAAGCTGAAACAACAGTTTATGGAACGACAGCAGATAGATTTGTAACGACCGATATCCATGATTCCACAACCTTAAAAGATGAATTTACCACAGTAGCCGAAGAGAAGAGTACTACAACTAGTCCTCTTGAAGCTGAAACAACATTATCATCAGCATCCACTAAAGGTGACGTAACGCCTGAAATTCAGGATATTACAATTATAAAAGAGGAACTTTCAACTGAATTTAAAGAGCAAAGTACTACTATCAAGCCTCTTAAAACTGAGACAACAGTACCTGCAAAGGCAACAGATGGTTTAGTAACGTCAGAAATACTCTATACCACAACCTTAAAAGAAGAATTTACCACCGAAGACAAAGAAAAAAGTACGACAGTTAAACCCATTGCAGTTGAAACAATAGCTGTTGAAACTACTGCTATAAGTTCTGTAAAACCAGAAATTTACGACACCACAACTACAAAAGAGACAACAATACAAGATGAAATTTCTTCAACAACAGAAATGTTACCTCAAACCGTTGAAATTATCACTGATGTTCCGATAAAGACAAGTATATCAGAAGATACTGCAACTGAATTGCCGCTTACTTCACCTGAAGTGACAAGCGATGATGGAAAAATTTTAGAAGTTTCTAAAACTTCCCCTCCGGTGTCTCAGACCGAAGAGACATTCACAAAACTTGGCGTCACTGAAACATCCCAAACAACAGTGCAAGCACCTATGACAAGTACTCAAGAACATGACCTAGATGTTAAATCAACAGTGATATCAGAAACGAAACTCGGAGCAACAGAAACAACAAAATTGTTGGATTTCACTTCGATTACAGACAGCAGTACCGTAAAAAGTACTACAATCAGTGGAGAAAAGGACGAAACTTCTTCAGTTTCCGAGGCTGTTGAGGTGTCAAAGGGTACTACTGAAATAGTTGAAGAGGAGTCTGAATCTACGAGTGAACATGAAACCGAAGAAAGCGAAATCAGTAAAGAGTCAGTTACCTCTACAGAACCGAAATTGTTTTCAACAGAAACAGCATCGACAATATTGAAAATTTCGGAGGGTATTGACTCATTTATAACTAAACAATACGGAGGTACAAGCTACGAAACTGAAACCACATCGGAATTTACCGAAGCGGTAAAAATTGGGGATTTGATTACAACGAAATTACCACTCATAACAACTTTTGCTGATGTGGCTTCAGCCGTTGCTACTCTAACCACTTTAACATCAGATCTCAGTAAGACTTCAGAAGCCCCACTATCAGAAGCTGACTATGGCTTAACTGAAGAGGATGAAAAATTTGAAACAAGGGATACATCAACTTCCACAACTCAGCATGGTAAATCAACCATTTTACCATCTACTGAATTCGAAGAAACATCAAGTCAAGCAATTGAATTAACCACGGTGCAGACAAAAGAAAGTATTGTGACAGAAACTTCAAAACCATCAGAAATCTCGACTAAATTAACTACTGTCGATCATGAAGTATATACCACTGAAATTGAAACAGATTCACCAGATAAGCATAAAATTAAATTCACAATATTACCTCAAGTGTTAGAAGTTGGAACCACAATTGCTACTGTACAAACGGAAGATGAAGAAACAGGCAAGATTACTGATGTTAGCTCAGAAAAATCAACGACCCATATTCCAATAAAAATTTCTACGGAAGCGTTTTCAACTGTAACCAAACTTGATACAACCGTTAAAGATTTTACTAAATCGGAAGTTAGTGAGTTATCAAAGGAACCTATAACTGATTCATTCATAGAGACAAAAATAACTTCTGATTCGGTCGAAATTTCGGAAAGTTCTGAATCGTCTACTGTCTTACCAGAAACCAGCCTACCACCTTCACAAGCAACTACACAAAAATACATCAAAACAACTGAACTTTCCGAGCCAGGTACTTTAACAACTTCCAAAGATATACCTACGACTGCATCAATTGTTACTTCAGAGATTTCAACGGCACAATCAACAGCCGAAATTGAAAAACTTCCAAGTACTGTAGTGGCAAGTACAGAAGAGACAGAAACAAGTAGAATACTTGACATAAAAACCACCACTGAAGCAGAAAAGTTCTCTGTAAGAGATAAAATAACTACAGAGGAAATGTTAAGTACAACAGACGTGGATTTGGTGACTGAAAGTATTGATGCAGCGGAAACTGTTTCAATTGATTTATCATCAACAGGATCAGTTGAAACAACTTCGGCAAAGACTACATTTGAAGTAACTACTGAATTTGTGGCTAATATAACCGATGCACCGTTACACACAACGGCATTTAAAGAAATTAAAAGTCAGACTTCAGTTCCTATTAGTACCATATCCGAACTCACATATCCAGAAACCAAATCAACACAACCAGATATACCAGAAGGTTCTACGGAAAGTACGGTGACTTTCTCAGATGTTACCGAACAAACTGAGACAAAACTTGCTACGACACCTAAATACGATGCACTTACAGTGGAACCATCTGAAATTTCTACAAAAGAAGAAACTGATAAAAAATCAACTTTTGTTACAACCAAACCTACAGAAAAAGTTGATACAGAATTCGTTACAAATTTACAAGACAAATTGTTCACAGGGTCAATGTCAATAACACCGCCAACAACCGAAAAAACAGATATAACAACTTCAGTTGATACAGAATCAAAAATGACGACAGAGAAAAGTTTTATATCTAGTGAATCGCATACTTTTGATGCTCAAGATCTAGAAACTTCAAGTACATCAACCATGGTACCGAAAACTGAAGAAACGTCAACTATAATGAAAGAAATTTCAACAATGTCGTCTGGTACAGATAGTACCACAACTGTTACAAGTTCACATGAAAAACTAACAACCATCTCTACAACAGTTTTGGACGACAGTTATAAAACTAAAGTTTCTACAAGTTTTACTTCAGAACCCGTTTCTGAATTTACAACACTTGAATCCGAAGAAGAACTTGAGAACATAACATCTGCTGCCACTTTAGTGTCTGAAAGCACTACTCCAGTTGCTGAAACTGTTATGTTTACAAAGAGTACCTTACCACCCAAAATCTTAAGTGCGACAGAAAGCTCTATTACATCAGAAACAACTTATAAGGAGTCAGATACTTCCATCACAGAGATTGCATCTTCAACAACTAAATTCTTAAGTACTCAAAGAGAAGAAACCACGCTTATTTCGATTCCGGAAGAAATTTCGACCAAAACATATGTAAGTAAGAGTACCGCAGACGTATTTGACACGACTGAAGTAAGAACTACTTTGAAATCTGATGAAGATTTAGAAGGATCGACAGCAGTTACTAAGGAAATAACCGACAAATTAATGCCTGAAGTAACAGCAGATGACAGTGTAACTTCTCACATCCCAGACATAACACACCTTTCAACTGACACCGAAGTAACTGAAGGAAAGATTGATCTAGAAACAGAATCAGTAAAGAGCACAGATATCAGCATCAGTGAATTACCAAGCACAATCGAATCCAAATTCATTGAAAGCAAAACAACACCTGGTTACATCACTACTTTTACTAGGACAACGAGCTATCCCGAAATCATAGCTAAATCACCCATAACGGAAGCTGATGGCCATACACTCAGTACAGTAATATCAGACATGGAAACATCAAAGATAGATTTAGAGGAGCACAAATCAACTTTCCCACCAGAATTAAAAACTACAGTAACTGGAGAAAAGGCTGATGAAACAACAGAACATGAAACACAAACGCCTCATGAAACGGATTCCTCAATATCAGCACTTGATTTAGATATAACAACTGAAATGAAATTGACAACATTAACTGATCAATTAATCACAAAAGAATCTTCAACTAGTTTGAAAACCGAATCAACAGTCAGTACACAGTTTCCGGTTACAGACACAGACAAATATGAAGAAAAGTCAACCACACCAAGTATTTCATTCTCTTCAACAATGCAAGAAGAAATTTCAACTCACAAAGATACTATATCAGAAATTGGAGTTCCAGAAGTGACAGAAAAACCCACATCGGTAGCAGAAATTACGTCTGACAGGACGAAATTGGTAGAGACTACAATGGGACCACAACAAACATTTCCAGAAACGGAACTAACAAAGACATCACCTCCCATACATACAACAGAATCTGAATCCGTGTCTGAAACAATAAAACCTCTAATACCACAAACCACAGAATTTGTACTTGACATTTTAACATCTCAACCCGAAATGAAAACAACACACACTTCAATAACAGAAAAAGAATACGATTCTACAGAATATAAAGAAACTGTACCATCTCTACAAGTTACAGAAAAGACTGTAACAATATTAGCTATGGAAACTGAATCATCAACATCCAACTATTCTATCTCAGATACAACAGATGGAGTATCTGAAACGGAAGAACCTCGTAAGATAACGGGACAAATTAAGCCCAAACACCCTGAAATCACCATTACTGAACAAGATGTTACAGTGAAACCCACAACGCAACTTTACGATGAAACAACAGCTGAACATGATTATAAGCTCCAATCACAAACGACGAAAGATGATTCTACTGCAATCTATACAACTGTGGGAATCAAAGAAGAGACCATTACAACAAAGGAAGTTACAGCTGTGCATTATACTGAAGTAACACCAAAACCTACAATATCAGATGATACTACTCATAAGATATATGATCACACTTTGGATTCTCATGCAACTACTTCAGCTTTTGATGCTTCAGAAGAGCCTAAGACTATGGAATCAGAGAGCACTATTTCTGAACACGACATTTCCACCACCGATGTTCCTCGTACAACTTACTTTAGTACTGAATCATCTGAAACAACAGCGCCGTTAACATCATCTATATCAGATACATCTCAAACACCTGAAGTAAAAATTACATCAATACCTACGACGCTTAAATCAGAAACGGATGAAGATAAAGATTTACCAGACAGTACAGAGTTGCCAACTTTGGATGTTGGAAAGTCAACTGTTACAACACCTACAGACTTAAAAATCACAACTAGCTTAGAAAGCAAAACACCACTAAAATTGACAACTGAGGCTGTTTCTGAAATCAGTCCAACGACTGAATATGGTAAGGATTTAGGTACTGAGCAGCCTGCCATTTCTGAAAAAGTATCCACATTAACAACTGATCTATTGAAGACCGAAATAGTGAAGACAACCACTGAGGTAGAGCTTGACGTTACTACTCCAGTGTCTCCTATAGATTTGGATGCTGAAATCACGAAAACGACGGAATATGATGTTGAAACTGAGAAAACTACAGAGCCATCAGAATTCATAACTGAAGAAACTAGATCTGAACCATCCATTACAAAAGAATCAACTGATTCAAAATTCTTAGACGACAGAGTGACACCGCTTTACACAATAAAGTCGAGTACCACTTTGGGAACATCTTCAGAGGATGCCCAAACTGAAGAAACAACTATGAGTTCAATTGAACAAGAAAGCGCTCTTGATGTTACGTCGATCACATCAACTCTAAAGGATATAGAAACGGAATTATCTACACGTGAAACAATCAAACAAACAACGATTATGACTGCAGAAAAAGAAGTCTCATTACCTACTTCTGCATCAGAAACAACAATTTCTGACGCCATAGAAAAATCAACAAAACATGAGAACACAAAACTTATTTCGACTGTTGCTGAAGGCTCAACCGACAGCCCAATGACTAAATTGTCAGTTTCGACACATGTTATGAGTGAGACCACAAAATTAACCACACCTGGCACTACGGAATTAATGGAGGAAACCAAAGAACATACGTCTGACGTTACTGAACACAAAGTAACTCCTACTGTTCCAGGTCTCACGATTACGGAAGAGAAACTAAAAGAATCAACTGTTACAGAATTTACACCAGGAGAGATTGAGGCAGTTGAAATCACATCAATAAAACCCGAGGAAGTTAAAGACAATTTAATACCCGAATTCATGAAAACTATATCTGAAGAAGAAGCAACAATAAAAATTAAAACCACTGAAGGAACTACCTTCATGACTGAAGAGGAAGAAAAGGCATTTAGCACGACGCCAGAAACAGTAACTAGAGTTAGCGATGTCGATATTAGTGAGGAAAAGACGACTACGAAAGAAATACCTACATCATATTTCACTATATCTACTGCAAGTGACCAAGAGCCCATGGATACAACAATTAGTTCTCTTGACATTTCGGCAACCACTGAAACTGATTCAAAACTGGTTACTCCAATTTTTGAAAAGAAAGAAATATCAACGCACTCGACACTCACGGTACTCGACGCTGAAATAACAACCATAATATCAGTTGATGAGTCCACAGTCAAAGAAAAACCGGTATCTTCGGAAGCAACAGATACTCCTAAGACGAAGTTACAAACAGATACTGTCACACCAAAGACTTCCGATGTAGATGTAGTAAAGACTACCGTGCTTCCTAAGATAACACTTTTTGCTGAAACCGAAAAGTTTTCTGAAGAAAAAGTTACTTCTACAACCGCACTACCCGAAACTACAAAACCTGAAATCACAGTAGTATCGGAGGAAGTACTATTAAACAACCAAACATTTGGTGTAGATTCTCTAGTCGTTGAGCATTCTACAACGCCTGTTACCACTTCAGAAGCGGAATCTGAAAAAGATACGTTTTCCAAACAAACCATTCCTACCGATTCAACTTCTTTTGAAACTTCTGTTTCTTCTACTAGTTTCACAACAGCCAAAATTTCAGAAAAAGATATAATTCCTGATATTGAGCCTGTGACGACGGAAACTTCAGGAACAACCCCTAAAGACATGACAACTGTCACATCAAGTGGTACTATAGTTTCATCATCAACTGAAGATGCAGTAACTAAAGGAGAGATTGACGATTCAACGTCGATGGAGAAAACTTCAAAAACTGCTTCAACAGGAATACCTGAAACGTTGACTGATACCCCACCACCAATTGAAACTCAGACTGGATTTGAAATATCGACTGAAGGAGGTTTCACACAAAAAACGACTGATGAAAAAACAGCCCCTCCTAGCTCCATTGAAACCTTCAAACTAGTAACAGAGGGAAAAGAATCCACGGAGACAACAACAGCAAGTGCATCCACAGCAAAAGAAAATATTTCAACCGAAGTAAAATCTACCGAAGACGATGAGATCCAAACAGTATTTACCTCAGATTCCGAGACGTCTACCCCAGTATCTATACTTATCGAAACGACAAAAGTTGAAACTGGAGTCACAAAGTCTGAAAAATCAGAAGTGACAGAAATATCTCTGAAATCAAGTGAATCAAGCATCCAAACAGACAAAACAACGAAAGCTGAAGGTACGGAACTCTCTACATCTGAGATATCTGTAACTTCTACTCCAGGATCCATGTTAACAGATGTGGAGGTAGACAGAAAAACAACGCTGCTGCACGAGGAAACTACGACTGCTGTACCCTCTGAAAAATTTACTACGGAAAAAGAAATATTAAAAACTACCAGAATACCGGGTTCAACTTTTGGTTCTGATACAACAGATAGGAAAACACAGGAAATGAAAACTACTGGATATGATGAAACACTTGACGAGAGACATGGAACTACCTTGACTGACAGAATCGGATCAGTTACAGTTATGCTTCAAACTGATCTGGTATCTGAGCAGGACAGATCTACATATCCCACACAAGACGTTACGAAAGAAATAACTCATTCCACCATGATATTTTCTGAAGAATCAACAAGCTCGTTACCTATTACAGAGAAAGAAACGCTTGAAACAAGCAAAGAGTCTGAAATTGTTGCTTCAACTAAAATAGTTAGTGATGTAGAAAAGCTTTCAACACCGAAGACTTCAACTGTTCCAATAACGGAAGTTGAAACCAGCACGGTGATTAAAACTGTGAAACCTGATACATCAACCGAAGAAATTAAGCTTGCCTCAACAACAATCTTGAGTGAGACAACCACCAAACCTCTTATACCAGAAGATATTTTTGAGGATAAAGATATAAGTGTGAGCGTTCAAACTGTAGAGGATACAGCCAGCACTCCCGTTACGACAGTACTAAGCCAAACGACCACATCCAGTGAGAAAACAACCGAAGTAGAGAGTCAAACCACTACTGACGAAAAGAGTTCTCCAACCTATGCGCTTGAAGAAACATTCACAAAACCGATAAGTACTTTAGTGGATGAATTAGTTGTGCCAAACACAACAATATCTGATCATACAGATCTGTTAGCTAAAATTTCTACCCTGAAAACAGAGGAAGAAATTTCCACAACTTCAATAAGTAAAGCAGTTACAGAGAAAGCAGATGTAACCACTGTTGGAAGTGCTGAAGCAAGTATTACCATAGAACCAGCATCTCCTGTTACGGAATCAACGTCTTCAACGGCTACCACAACAGCAGGTTCTGTTACCGAAGTAGTGACAAAAATGTTAACTGACGCTGATGCTACATTAGATCAAGAAATAGAAGAAAGGCCATCCACCATTCTTTATTCTACAGAGGATTCAGGCGACACTGTAACCGACGATGGTACATCTGAAATGAGTAAGTTATATTAGATCATGTAACTTATAACTTATAAAGTAACTTATTTTTTTAATCCATAATTTTACATTGCGAATGCGTGCATTCTTTGATTCAAATATTCAAACTGTGTGATATTGTGAAAAAAAAAAGCACATTTCAACATGAATTGCGTGACATCTTTAAATAATTTTAAAAGATATTTCAAAAATCAAATAATTGATTTTTTCAAACCTTAGTTTTTTTTTTAAACTCATTATTATTGATTTATAGAGTAATGATAAGCTATACTTCCAATTGTTTTTTACATTTATAGATTAATTTTGTTCTTTAATTGCTGATTTATGTGAGTCATGTTTCCATTTTTTTCAATAAAGCATCATTTATATCTATTATTATAAGTTATATAGAAATTTAGGGCGTCAAATTAAAATATTTTATAATTAATAATCACTACAATTTTATTCACTTCGAAAAGCAAATTATACAATTTAAAAAACACGTTGGTTATAACAATCCATAAATAAAGTTTCAAGGCTATGTAATCAAAATAATTTTATATTTTGAATATTATAAAGTCAGCAACATGGCACTGATATTGGAAACAGTTTTCGAGAGCAATAATCAGGATAATAATACATCAGAATTTCTTAATATCCATGTAGTTTTTACAGGGTGAAAATAGTTTTTCCCTTTGCACCAACTACCACTCGTCTTCACCTGAGATCAGTATTTTCTGTATTGTAGTTGCTAGGGTGCCTTTTTTCAGGAGTACGGTACTGGTGCTCAGGGCTAACAATCTTTTGTATCTGTTTTATCTCAGACTATTCTAAGTGGGATAAGTAAGAATCATCAAGTGAGAATCGAAACAGACTTTGTTGGTATTTTACTTCATGCCCAACACTTCTATTTTAGGAATATGCTTGATTAACGGTACCATATATGAAGATGGCGAACCTATTGTGACTGCAGAGCGTTGTGAAAAATGTCACTGCGTTGAAGGAGTCATAAGTTGCTTTAAGATCATATGCAAACTTCCAAAACAAGGATGTCTGCCGGATATCTATCAGGGAGATGAATGTTGTCCGAGCACATACAAATGTCGTAAGTATCTATCTGTTGATTACTTTAAATCATATATCAGATCGTTGGCTTACAAGTGACACACTCTGCTAAAAACAGTTATGAATCAACGGTAGGAGATTCTGTTACCAATGCTTTACTCACTAAGCTTGTTTATCGAGAACAAATGTAACCTTCATACAAAGAAAGAAAAAACGGACACACACTTCACCATTGTAAAGATCACCACATTCTGATTTAGAAAAGCTTTAAAAGTCATATATTGGAAATTGTGACCTAGTGTGTTTCGCTTGTAACCAGGTTCTACTAATAAAAGTTATAAACAACTAAAAATTTAAGAATAAAAATGTATTGTTTTTATATAGAAATCTGTTCATATTTACAAAAAAACAAATTACTATTTTTATGGTATATAGTTTTTATAGATGTTTAAAATCTATACTTTCTAAGAAAATTATCTATTTATAGATTCTAGTTATTGATTTGCTTTTCATGATATCTTATTTTTATTTCTTTTTTTTAAGCTTCTGAGACAAACGTAACAGAATATGTGACAACTACGAGTACACAAAAATTCACAGAAAAAGATTTAACCACTCCCATACCAATCAGTTTCATGTTTTCAACAGTGCCAACATCCATATATTCTACCACATTGGTCACAAAATCGGATGATGTCTCTACCGAAGAAGGTACCTTAACAGACGACTCAAGTACAACTCAGGGAAAATCTAGCTCTACTGATAAAGTAACAGAAGATGCCTCTAAGGAATTGGAAGATAAAACAACGATAGGAATATCATCAGAAACTTCAAGCATCTTTACTGAGTCTGCAACAATGGAAGCGAGAGTAGAAGAGACCTCAACCTTAGAGCCAAAAAGTCCAGTCTTTGAACAGAAGCTTTCAACACTCCAGACAACGCTTTTTGAGGAAAAGAGAACGGAACAGCCAATCAAACAAACCACTGAAGCAGAAATTGCAAGTACAATTCTTCACACTGTTACTACTCCGAGTACTGAAGAGGTAGGATCAGAGGGTGATTATGACGAAAGCACGTCGCACGCAACTTCTATTCCTGAAGATACGAAAACGGAATACTCTACAGAAGAAACTGACAGAAAACATGAAACAACATTCTCTCCACTGGCTGTCGTATCTACAGTAGGAACTCATCCAGACAAAATTACAGAAACTACTTCAGAAGCTCCAAGCTCAACTACCTCCCATTCTATTGAACTTAAAACTACTATGATAGATTCAATAGATGAAAAAGAATCTAATGAAACTTCTTTGGAAACTACTAGTACTAAAACTCATGAGGATTCAACATCTTTATCTACTGAAGAACCAAGTAAGTCTGATGTCGATCAACTCGTATCTACTTCTATGCCAAGCAAACTTCCGAAACTAGATGATGCATTTACGACTACAGTTCAAACAACAGTGAAAGGATCGACATCTGAGAAGTCAGAGAGTATTTCCCTTCAGACTGAAACATATCAAACAGAAGAACCGTCTACATCTTTAGGAGAAATCAGCACAGAAGGTACAGAAAAGGACAGAAAAGTTACACTAACATCCATTTCAACATCTACCGCCGCTTCTACCACAGACGAAGCAACTTCTGATGAAAGTTTTGTGACTCAGAGTGAAAGAACAGACATGACGAAAGGCGATGTATCAATGAGAAAATTTACTATCTCCGAAGCTGAAACTTCCGAGATTCCACACAAAACTAGTACACTTCCACCACTACTTTCGACACTAAAGCCAAGTGATCTGACAACAGCTTTTGTAGAAGATAAGTTAATCGTGACATCTTCGAGCACAGATGTAGAGACGATCGAAGGGGAAAAGACAACAGAAACACACATGATATCCACAAGTGGGAAGCAAGACGAGGAGAAAGAGACTGACATCGGGAAAGAAAGAACTCAACCAGACACCAGTACTCCAACATCTACAATGTCGGTGGTATTAAAGTCAGTTGATTTGACTTCTCCAGATAGTAAACAAACACTTATTCCTTCAACTATCACTGATAAGTCCTTAACAACCGAAGACAGACAATCAACAGAAAAATATATGACAACCACAGCTGAAGATGCTGAAACTGAAAAAACCTCTGCTATTGAGTTTATATCGATGGCTACACCAGAGGATAAACGCTTTGAATCTAAAACAACGATGTTACCTGTTACTTCAACTGAATTTAGTACATCAAAAGAAGTGAAGACATCTGAGATTTCTGAGTTGGTCACTGAAACAATCGAACTAAATGCTACAGTTATTAGTTTCTCAAAAGAAGGTACAACAGAAAGCGCAAACGAAACTACTGAGTCAGCAACCGTATCAGACGTTTCTGATCATGTATCAGAATCTACGGACAAGCTAACGACTTTCAAAGAAAAATCTCAACCAACACCAACTACTTTACCTAAAACGACCATACAATTAAGTGATACTAGATCTACTGATAAAGTATTTAAATTTGTTTCTACCCGTTTCACAGATGTAGCCTTTTCAACTATGCCAACTACATCATTATCATCTGAAACTTCGCAAGACTATGATAAAGTAAGCACGTTGTCTACTGAATATGAGTCTTCGAGAAGTGATTTAGAAACAGAAAAGGTCGATAAAGATATCATAGATACTACGGCGACGATGTCAATTGACGATGCTACTACAAAAGCTACCGAACGTCTCACAACAATCACTGAGCTAACTACTAAGTTATCTGTAACTTCTACAACGCCAATTTCAAGTTCTGAAGAAATTATTACAACTAAAAGACCCTCTATAAAATCTCTAGATGACCAGGGTACTTCGGATACTCCATATGCAGAAGAATCAACATCTATTCAGACAGAACGAGATGAAGTAAGCACGAAATTGCCTCTAACTCCTGCAATTGTTTCTCAAATAACTCAAGCAACAACTGAAAGCGTTTCTGTAATAGACGTTGAAATGTCTACGATAGACACAGAAACATCACAAGCCGTAGTAACAGAAGGAACTTCTCGTCAAACCTTCCATGATGCATCAACACAGACAACCGGAAAAGCAACAGACGCAATGAAAGATGGATTTACTGAATCAACAGTTCCTAAACTAGTCACAACTTTTACGCCATCAGTTAAATTCACACTACCGTCAGATGAAGGTGTAACCGTAGAAACAGACATGGGTAAAACACTACAAGAAGAGGTTTCAACATTATCCCCGAAAACTGTAACCTTGTCAACTGACCTCATTCAAACTGAAACGGAATCTGAAAGCAAGTCAACGGAAGCTACGACATACATTGAAAAAGAATCTTCTGAAGAACTATTAAAATCCTCAGAACAAACATCCACAACTGTTGTGTTTTCCAAAACCACTCTTGGAAAAGAGGAAATTCAAGAAACAACTTCAGTGGTTCCTGAAATAACTTCAAAAACTTCAATTGAGACAACCAAAGAGTATGATACCGATACAACGACTGGAATAAAGGATAAGGAATTAGTTTCGACCACTACTTTGGAAACAGATATATTTAAAGACTTTGCCTCAACCAAAACTGATGCTTCTCTGGAAGTTACTGATGTAACAGACTCAGAACTTTCTTCAGAGAATCAGACTTCCTTCCTACCGACTAAACAAGAATCTATTGAGTCGTTCAAAACGACTGTAATTT
The DNA here is from genome assembly GCA_947359465.1 of Metellina segmentata. Taxonomy (NCBI): domain Eukaryota; kingdom Metazoa; phylum Arthropoda; class Arachnida; order Araneae; family Tetragnathidae; genus Metellina; species Metellina segmentata. The sequence continues at coordinate 71,686,614 of OX375875.1, read as the reverse complement.
TCCGAGATGAATTAGACGCTGAGTCTTCGTCTATTCCTTCCGCTTCAGTAAGTGAATTCGAGGAAAGAATCCAAACTACAATAGCTCCGCTTTTATATGTATCTTCAGAAAAGTCATTAACAGATTCTACAAAACCTGATAGAAGTGTGATCACAGAAAAACCAGAACTCGGTACATTAACTGCAATTACAGAAGGTTTTACTGAAAGTGCAGAAGCAGAAACAGTGACGTCATCCGAAAAGGTTACATCCAGAACACCGTCAATTTATATAGAAGGATTAGTTTCAGACACTACAACAAAAACATTAATTACAGACCAGTCAACTCAGAAAGAAGCGACCGTTACTACAGTAAAAGAAGAAGTTTATAATTTAACTGATTCAACCTCTTACAGCATACCGGAATCAATTACACAAAAAACTGATGAATTAAGTTCCTTAAAACCCATTGAGTTATCTACTAAAATATTATCTGAAATAACTACTGAAACAAGCATGTTTAAAGCTAGTGAACTTATTACCTTGGGTGTAACTGAATCAGATACACCAAAAACCAGTGAACAAGCCACAGAGAAGTTAGATGAACAAACCACATTCAAAACTATCGAATCATATTCACCAGGCCTTGCCGAACAATCAACTCATAAAGAAATTCAACCAACTTCTCAAACAGTTACTGAAGGAATTGACGTTGAAACTACTGCCATAGAAAAGACAGAATTAACCACACCTGATGTAACTGAGCCAATAACACTGAATGTATCTGAATCATCAACTCAGAAAGAATCTGATCCAAGTACCCAAGCATCCACTAAAGAAATTCCAGAAAGAGATGGTGAAACTACGGTCACAGAGAAGACAGAACTGATCACAACAAAGGTAACTGAACCAACAACACTGAAGACATCTGAATCATCCACTCAGAAAGAATCTGAACTAACTACCGAAACATCTATTGAAGGAATTTCAGAAAGGGACAGGGAAACTACTGCTTCAGAGAAAACAGAACTAACCACACTAAACGTTACTGAACCAACAACACCGAAGATATCTGAATCATCCACTGAAAAAGAATCTGAACCAACTACCCAAACATCTATTGAAGGAATTTCAGAAAGAGATAGCGAAACTACAGTCACAGATAAGACGACAGAATTAAGCACACCAAAGGTAACTGAACCAACACTGAAAGTATCTGAAGTATCCACTCCGAAAGAATCTGAATCAACAACACAGAAAATATCTGAATCTACAACGCAGAAAGTAACTGAGACAACATTCCTAAGCGACAATGAAACTACCATAGGAAAAGAAACTCAACCATCTACTGTTTCTGAACTATCGACAACAAAAGCTACTGATCTTCCAACAAAAGCTTACAAGACAATTGAAACAACCCCATTACCATTGACAACAACAGATTCAACCGAAAAAGAAAATGCTACTGGTAAGTAATTTATATCAGTAATGTGTATTTGTGTATTCTTATTACTTTTAGAAAATTTCATGCATTTTAAATTTAATTCATGCATTCATGAAATTTCATTCATACAAGTTAAAATAGCATATCAATCAATAAAATGACTACTTGAGAAAAATAAGCTTAACTGTTGTGATTCTAATACCTAACAGGAAGGAATATCATTTTATAAAAGTATTTTAGAATGCTTTTCAGCTTAAGGTGATCCTTTTCTTTTTTATCATGGTGGATTCCAAATTATTTGTATTTAATTTAAAAAAAATACAATTTATTTTCTACTTGGTAATTTTATAAAATGCTTTATGCTATAATAACTGAACCCATGAGAATAATTCATGCAGAAAATATTTTTCAGAAATGTTCATTTAGTTTTCAAAGAAAACTTTTAAATACGTAGTCTTCTTGTATTACCTGAAGCTGATTAATATTTGCAATAATATAGATTTATCCCGTCTTCTTAGACTAATTAATAATAAGCATACTCACTTTTCAATTCGTTTTATTTAATTAAAAACAAGTGTTTATTAATCATAACTTTGTACATTATAATTTATTGACTAAAAATAAGTGATTAAATTTAAATTAAACAAAAGTTTATCATAAAAAGAGAAATTACTTCACACACGACAGCATAATATTTTGGAGGAATTTCCACCAAAATGAATGATAAAAAATACTCAATTATCTCAGAATTGAAAAGAATGTGAGATCATAAATGTTTTCAAGAAGTTTCTTTGATAAGTATCTATCTTTATTAATATTAATTTAATTTTTAACCCAAAAATCATTTTGTTTTTGCCGCAGCTCCTGTCGAGGATGATGACTTTTTGCTGGACGATGGCTGTAAGTAGAAATTTCACATTTATAATTCATTTTGAATTCTAATGGTTAAACAGAAAGGTACATGAATATAATATTAATATGTCTTTTCCAAGCCTTAAGACACAAAATATATTCTGACATATTCTGAAGCTATAATTTTATTGCAATGAAATTTGAAAAATATATATATACATAATTATGAACAAAATGCTTAATTAACTTATATTGATTATGGGGAAACTTAGCATTTAACAATTTCAAGTGAAGTGTGGTTTCATCGCTAAACTTTTATTTTACAAATTCTTAGGATGCTTGCATACGATTTTTTTCTGTTTAGCCCATGAAATTTAATAGCGTAAAATTTGTTTAAACATTCAACGGCTAATCGAATAGAAATTTTAGCCGGTACTTCAAAAAATTGACTAAGGACCAGATTCAACATCAACATTTCACGATCATGTAGCATCGAAACTCTATTGGCCGCGGCTTAAAGCCGATGCTTCAAGTCATTTGATACTCGATCGTGTAAACTCGTTTCACTGATCGAGAATTTTCTACTCTCCTAGTCGCGAGTACGCTCGATGCGATCATTTTGTGTGGACGTTTCTTTTTTGATATCAGATGGGTGAATATGAAAGAGCAGTTTGTAAAGTAGAACAGGGAACGTAGAATATAAAATATATATTTCGACAGAAAACAACGTGTTATTCACAAGTACGAAAATATGGTCAATCTTTTAAAATATAAAAATCATCTCCAAATTTTCAAACATCGTAATTTGCTTTTCGTATTTTTATATTCCACTGTTTACCCTCTCATTTGGGGTTACTGTGGTGAGTCAGAATATCAAGCGAAATTAAGTAATAGCTTTTACCAACTTACACAATATCGTTGGTAGAACTTTCAGAGATAAATTGGTTAATTGACGATCTTGTGACGTCATAACCATTTGAGCAATCATCTTGCTGCTTTGGTAACCCTATCAGCCTCGATCGTGTTTAAACGGGACCAAAACAAGACTCGCTCGTGGCGCTTTTGTACGTGTGTGATTCTCAACTACCCTTTTTCAATTTTTGTTTTATTTATATATACCTAGACCCATTACTTAAATAAGATACACTTAAGATTTTAAACCAGTAATGATTAAAATAATTTTTGAAATAAAATGTTTTAAAAAAAATTTTGAGAACATTTTAGTATCACTTTTTTTTATCGTACCAGTACAATTTATTTAAAAATATATTTATCCTAAAATGCCCTCTCGTTTTAGACACACGTTGTGTACCAATGAGTTTCAATTTCAATGATTGGTGATGTATTGTTAGGTATAATAGTGAATTCATATTATAGTAATTAATATTATACTTTCGTTTTTCAGCATGTATATTCGAGGGACGTATTTACCAGTCAGCTGAACAGATTCCACGATCTGACGCGTGTGAATTTTGCTTCTGCTTCAGAGGAGACATCATCTGCCTGCAACAGTCTTGTCCACCTCCTGCTCCAAACTGCCATCGGACGATGATTCCTGGATATTGTTGTCCAAGATATGACTGTCGTAAGTTTTTGTCTTTCTTGGAGTCTTTGCTACGAAATTAAAAAGCCATTCATATTCTCTCGATGAAACTGTGTTTTTAAGATACTCAACAATTTTCACTGGGCCTCCATGGCTTGGCCTAGTGGGCAGAATACCAAGCATCCTGTGACCAAAATTACGAGTAACGTAACCCATAGACTACTTTCCTTTGCTGTGTGGAAACGGACATTTATCTTCTGATTGATGCGTGGGACGGGAGAAGACTTCCAAATATAGATCCAATATATGATTGGTCAGCGCGACATAATAGTAACCTTTGGCGATTTCACCATTTTTTTCGCCACTCTATAGAAATGCGCATTCATTCACCTTCCCCTGTTATACGATGTTGTATCGCCAAACGTGGCAATAAGTTGCCAAGTCGACCAACCGTTAATTTTTCACTGAGCTGTCGCGTGTAGTTGACACTTTCTGTAGCTTCTCTCTATAACAATGCTCAGTCTAATTAACTATATTTCAAGTCTATGGTTTACTCACACTACGCTAGCAGCCTGCCTATGTGCTGTAGGAAATGCAAATTCAATTCCTGTAGCTTATCCTGTGTGTATTTCTTTCTTATGCGTTTATAAAACTTTCCTCCCTAATCGTGCATGTTCTTTATCTGGAGATGATTTATAAGTGAATCCGTGAAATCAAACTCACAAGTGTGAATTCACTCTGTTCCACAAGAAAACGAGACACCCCGAAGCTAGATTTCGATTGGAATGAAATTTAGCATGTGTGATGTGCATGAACAGAAAGGAAACTTTACAATATCAAATCTAAATGACTATATTATTGTAGAATTACATCAGAAGTGAAAGATCCAAGATTGGCTGTAAAGCCCTCTCTAGTGGTGATCAATGCTGATATACTATGTGGCATGGCGTAAAATAGAGTTTTGATGCTAGTATATTATTCCAATTATCATGCTTAATGGAAGTCAGATTTGGGGATCCAAATATAGACTGTCGTCAGGCATTAGTTAGTAATACTACAGGAGGATGTTTAGCGGATGTGCATTAGAGGATAGTTGATGAAGCAATTTCAGTTTGGTTAGCTATCGCCTATTCTTTCTGGCATCTGCCCTTCTGGTTAGCCAACTGTCAAACCCTGTGTAGCCGGGCGCTATCGAGATGGTAAATACTCCACTGGACACATCATGTGAAAGGGAAAACGGGTTGTCGGACCTACTGGTCGAATTGATGTGTTGTCAAACTATCACGTATCAGTGCTTGAGAGGGCCTGTTGTTGTAATTGATGGCTCCCCACACCATTACATTAGAAGGTGGTGGACAACGAACTGTGAATGGTAGCGCTGACTGGATCGCCGTTACACTGGAATTCTGAGGTCATCTGCCTCAAGGCAGTAATAGGAATTTGTCTCTTAACATGAAAAACTCAGTCCATGCCTCTACACGACTCTCAGCCATGGCACAACTCGATTCCTATCTCACGATGCCCGATAACCATTCTCAGTTTATCAGAGTACCACTTTTGCTCCACGGATGAAATGCTGGGAGTCGCTGATTTTGAATGATGTCCAAAAATCACTTCTAAGTAAAGAAAGTTATACTAGAAAAAGAGCCAATGTCCTCCTAAGTATACATTATGATAGAATGAAAATTGAACTGTATTTTTGTAAGCTGTAATACAAATGTTTTAATCAAAACTATTATATCAGGTGTGATGTATAAAAATTTGCAAAATACATTAGCTTTTTTTCTATTAAGATACAGATTTTTTTTATTTGCTCCAATATTTAGTACCACAACTTTTTTATTGTTGCTTGAAATGTGATTATTTTCTTTTAGCTGTCTTAGTTACATCGCGTAACCTTACAAGCCTTACCAGGAGGAAGGGAGTTCAACCTATAATTATTCAGAAAAGGATTGAAAAACGGGCCATTAGAGCTCCAATTGAAGTGAAAGGTTGGTTGTTTTCTTAATATAGCGAAATAAGCGAAATAATGAGTGAGCCGGAGAACTTAGGCCGAAGGCCTTCTATCTCCCTCGTAATGTAGTTGTGAACTAAGCAGGTTTTGAAGTTCACTGAAATATATAAGGTAGAGTGAGTGCAGTTGGTTGTCCAATGAAAACAGGTGGCTTAGAAAGTGGGCAGGTCAAAGACGAGTCCAATTGGTACAGTACATTAGATGCAAGATGACAAGAAAAGCTTTAGAAATATTAAATTAAATTAAAAGAAAAATTAAAAGCAGTAGATTTAAATAGTAAACACATTAAGGATTAAGTATGACTCTGGGTCCTTCATTATACTCGGGTTGACGAGGGTCATATCTGGGGATACACTGGATAACAGGGTTATTTTCTTAATATATAGTACAAAAGAGATAGTTAAAATATATATAAAATAAAATGTTACTCTACTTTAGCATAATTGATTTTGACTCTTTCGTCTTTTATCGGGAGTATCTGATTCCAGAATGAAACAAGTGTAGTTGAAATTTTTAACTATGAAACATTTATTTTTCCTTGACCCTCTTGGTGGTTATTTCGACTAGGTGTCTCATTATTAGGAAAACTGACAAGATCTTGATGGGAGATATATCTCGTCATAAGAATAAAACTAAACATATCTTGATAACGTCAACATCAAGAATTCTTCAGTATCGATGACGAGGTATCTCGTCATTACAAAACTGGTCAGATCTCAATGAACAAGATATCGCGTCATAAACGACATTGGTCAGATCTTGATGAATGATATACTTCATCGAAACCACTTGGAGGGTTAATTAACTTTATCTGCATATATTGTAGCAATATAAAAAAAAAGCTGAAAAAAACTAAATACCTATTGAGATGAGGACTGACGTTTTGGCATAAATCAGCATTTTTTAATGGTTAAATGGCCAAAAAAAATTGTAGGATGGAATGTCATATACAAAATGTTGATAGGATTCATATCGGTAGATACAGTCATTATGGACAAGATATCGCGTCATAAACAAAATTGGTTAGATCTTTATGGATGAAATATTTCGTCGAAACCACACAGAGCAGGGCTCGAAATACCCGGGTGCACAGGTGCACTGTGCACATGAAAACAAAATTGTGCACCTAATTTTTTTTGCTCTAGATCCACACAGTGCACCTAAAGCCGCGTCCACACCGGAGAAGCAGAGCAAAACATGGATGATTGATTAACCCCGGAGACAGGATTGGTGAATCAATCTCTCTGGTTTTTCTGGTTTGACAGCTCGGACACAAAATGTTCCATGTGCTCGCGATCAATCTGGTTGGTTGTGTGTTGAAGTTAAACTGCAAACTTATTGTTTGAAGCAAATTGTTTTAAGGTCTCGTTCTTTACGAAGTCGGCGCATAATCGCGAGTGCAGCGTATATTATCATTAAAGATTTATTAAAGAGAAATAGGAAGAAAAGTTCCCAAAAAAGGCGACAGTGGTGATGGAAAATATTCTCAGGAGCCATAAGACTGAAAATGTATACGTCTTTTGCTCACACGCGGTAGAAATTACGCTTTTCCTACTGGGACACTTAATAAACCCTAAACTAATAGCCGTCTCGGAAAATAATCCACTTCATCGTTAACCCTGTACAATTTTGAACAAACCGTGTTTTCAATCCTGCGACGGCGGCTGCGGCAACCACTTTATTAATATATATATATATATATATATATATATATATATCCATACGTACTTGCAAAATTGATATTAGCAGATTATTTCCCTACAAAATAAAAATTTCTTACTGAATATTTCACTCATATGTTCCAACATATTGAATGTCTCTTTCAATTCGGCATTTTTCGGTAAAACGTATTAATATTGCAGTGCAACAATTTTTAATTTTCTTTAATTGCAAAAAAGTTTAAATACATTTTAAATATCCACCTCTTATTTATCTTAAACTAGCCACTGCGTGGTGATTGCTAAGAATTCCCATTTGGTTTGCGAAGCCTATTGGATAACAGCAATCATGGCATTGGTTTGCCTCACAAACCAAATGGAAATTCGTAGCCTTTTGGAATGGATTCCCAGCAAATTCTAATTTGATTTGCTTCGCAAACTAAATTATGAATATTATGAACTATGATTTGCTTCGCAAACAAACACCTCGGGCAACGCCGTAATGACCTCGTCATTGCCAAATTAGAATTGCGAAGAGATCCAATTGGCGTGACGTCAGAATCTCTTGCGAAAATATAAATATTTAATTGAAAAATTATTTATTAAAAGAAAATCAAATGGAAGGTAGAGATTTAAGGGTTTAGATTTTATTCAGATTTCAAATCTGTTGAAATTTTCATCTGTCTTTAACGATCCCGATTTTACAAAAAAGTACTTAACAATGCCAGTCAATATGTTTTTTTTATTTGTTTTGCTTTTCTTCGCTGTGAAATGGTTTGAGTGTAGGAAATGAATTCTGTGATATCTCGAATCAAACGAAAGTCATTCTTCACAGAAAGTGGCGTTCGTGTTGGAAAAAATATAGGTTTCAATTTAAAATTATTCATTTATCTAAAATCATATTTTTAGGTATAGATCTAATGTGAAATTTTCCGCAGATTTCATATCCGTTGAAAATTGTACTCTATCTTTTACGATCAAGGAGATAAAAAAAAGAACTACATAACTAAAGTTAAAACTTTAGTCTGCTGACAAATCTTTCTCCGCAAAATAAAATCGGAAGCGGAAAAAATACATTTAGAATCTGCTAACTTTTTATGCAACTTTTATTCCAAAGAAGACAATAATAATTAAATTCCAATAAATTATTTTTTAAATGTTTTAGATTGAATTTTAAAATTCAGTCAGGACACAAAAGTTGCAAAAACTTCGGACTACCCGTGTGCCAAATTTCATTATTGTAAGTGCAATAGATTAGTCCGGACATTGCGTAGAGGAGGTCGGACACTTCATTTTATAATAGCAGAGATTTGACGTGCAAAGTTCCCCAAGACCACTAATATAGACCATCTAAATACACATGGATGGACACATCAATTTTGACACTAATATGGGCAGATTACATTTTCACAACTAAGTTTTAATCGTCAACTATGTATAGCAAAACACACAATGCTTACAAATAGACTACTTAAATAATAGTATCACTTTACAATCCGAAGAAATATAAATATTTCTATGTTCCGATCCCCGACCCGTTTCTTAACGATGACCCCGGTGATTGATTGAACGTCGAGCAAGGGAACGAAAAAACGCCGTCCAAATAGAGCGAGCACGAGCACTTGCTTTCCTTTGATGTACCGACTAGAAGCGGATCATTTTGCTCGTGCTCAAAATGTTCGTTCCCCGTCTACACTGAACGAGCTGCCAATCAAACCTGTCTCCGGGGTTAATCAATCATCCATGTTTTGCTCTGCTTCTCCGGTGTGGACGCGGCTTAACGTTAAACAAAAGGTGGGTTTTATGTTATTTTGATGTTTGTACAAAATATTAGTATCGACCTCTCTCGCTCTAAAGAAACGTAATTAAAATTCCTAAATACACACTATGCGAAAACAAAATCGCTGGGCTGTAACGGGTTTATATAAAGGAGAAAGGTTTACTTATGAAACTGCCACCAGAATTTTCCGATGATCGAAACATTTTGCAGATGGCTCTGTTGAAGCGACTGTCGTGACAGCTGTTCCTCGGAGAATTTAGATGTTTAAATATTTTTATTTACCATCTACTACTAACATATCTAAAAATACTCAACTAATAATGTAGTTTACATTACATTAATGCTCTTATATTACGTTTTTTTTTTAATATGCTCCTAAAATATAACATGTGTACCTAATTAAAAAACTTAGGTACACAAGGTGCACCTGTAATAAAAAAATCTATTTCGAGGCCTTACATAGAGGGTTAATTAACTTTATCTGTATAATTTAGCAACATAAAAAGCTGAACAAAACTAAATATTTATAGAGATGAGAACAGACAGACATTTAGGCATAAATCAACACTATTAAATGGTTGAACAACAAAACAATGCAGATTGGAAAGTTATATACAAAATGTTGATATAGTTCATACCGATTGATACAGTTATTATCGTCATAGGATCAATGTCTCTGGGCTCGTCGTCTTTTTTGAACTCTCATCGAACTCTGTGTAAGGTCATCGTCTCTCTAAATCCGAGTGGTGTAACTTCTGAGTACTCTTTCCAATGCTCCACTCGTTCAATTCTAATATAACCTCCTATTTCTAATGTAATCCTAATCTAAATGTTCGTCACAATTAATCGCGGCATTAGCCCTGTTTTCTTCCCCACACATCTATAACTCTTATTTACGGATAATGTTTTAACATTATTAGAGATATATATAAACTTTTTCTATATGATATACGTGTAAAAGGTACAAATTACATTAAGTTATATTCCCTGAGACATGATAAATCTGGTACAGTACCAGCTAATATAATTCTAATGTAACGCGAGACAGAAGGGTCTTCGAGAATATTTAATGATATATTAACGAGCTATAAGTATGTTTCTGAATATAAATTTTTATTTCCATAATAAGCGATATAGTAATTAGTATTGTAATTTCTGTGTATAGTTATACCATAATAGTCTGGTCAAGTGAATTATTTTATGTTTCGAAGGTTGATTTATTGCTGGATTAAAGTAAAGGGCAACACACAGAACAGTAATATATTAAGTTACCACTTCTTGTTTTTAATACATACAAACAAATTAACTGGCAGTCAAACCTCCCGAGGACACTTATATTAGGATTTGCAAATTACAAACATTATATTTATCTTTATAACTTTATCCTTATTTTCAGGCTGCCAAATCAATGGAACTTTCTACCAAGTAGGACACACCGTGGCCAAAGCAAGCGGGCCTTGCCTTCACTGCATGTGCGAAGAAGGCGGAAACATGCGGTGTGACCCTCAAAAATGCAAGCCCCAAGCGCCCCTCATGCTCAAAATGAACAACAGCTTTTTCAGAACAAGATAACGGATCAATTAGATTAATTATTCTTCTTCTGGTGCGAGTGATACAATCAAAAAGCAAACAATAATCACGAACTAAAATCGGTGTAAGATGCTGCATCGATTTGGCCAATGGGCGTTTAAAAGAGGCAACGCATCTATGTTTATTTTCTTCCTGTTCAGTTCCTGCGCTGTTCTTGGTGCTTCATCAGTATTTCATATCGCGAATCATTGTTTCTTTCTGCAAAATACGCTGAAGATTTAAACGCGAGGGTGGCGAGTTTATGGACGTTGGACCAATCAGCTTTGGTCTCGATACCTCCACTTCGGACTTAATGAAGTTGAGTAACTACAACGATGGAATTGCTATGGAGAAGAACGCTGAAGGTGTAAGTTTTCCTTTGTTTCGCAAGGGAAATACTTTCATTGCAAGTTATAGAACAGGGCTGCCTTTCTGAGAAAGTGTTCTGCATAACTCGAGAACTTCATAAGTGAACTGAATTATTTCTGGAATAACTTGAAATGGGAAGTGTATTATTGATGATGAGCTACAAGGTTTTCAGCCAAGCAAGTAGTCAAGCGTTTGTGTTTATTTATATTTTTTGTTCGTTTTTAGTGAAGATGACTTAACAATCACGCCTTTTAGAAGTATTCCAATCGGATTATTGTATTCTGAATAGAATTATTCAAGATAATTCCATTTGCAGACTAAAACCCGAGAAATCGTTTTAACGTGTTTGAGGAGTCATATTTTGGTACGTTAAATTTAATTTTTGACACTGTTAATATCAGCACTGTTAAGTTTAAATTATGTTTTTCAAATCGAAACCCTTACTCTTCGAAAGGTGTGATTATGTTCTTGGTGTGAGTCTTGTGCGTCTGTTTTCAGTCTTTTATACGTGGTATACATGGTATTTAGTTTGGTTACGGTTATTAGCAGGCAAATTGAAATGGTGCCATAACCCATTGCTGTGCTTCTTGAAGGGCTTAAGAGAAACAAATTACTTACTATGCTATCCGTGTAAGCATGGTGTGTGACAAACACACGAGATATAAAGCAATGAATATAAATAGTTTCATCTGGTGTTAGTTTCATTGCTTCAATTCATTCATTATTTCAATCCCACGGAAATACGTTTCCGCTATTTTCTGTTTATAAAGTCATTCATTAGGCGACTTGAAATTCGTTAGATGAAATAGGCCTATTTAACATAAGCCGCTTTTTTCTTTAGAATAAGTACCATCCTTTAAACTATAAGCTCAAATAGCTTTCAGGATGTTACTTAAATCACTACATCACGGTATTTCTTAAGGATATACAAGTATAAATTAGACATGAAATACATTTTGCTTTGACTTAACTGACTATAAAGATTTATATAACTCATGCCATAAAGAACAATTTAAGAAATAGAAGTAAAAATAGACTGCACACATAAATTATTTTAAAATTGTTTTGAAATGTTTAGTTGGAATGTGTATTAATCTGTTAAGGAGCTCTTTTGAAATGAAAGAAATTGAATAAGATATTGAACTGTCATCTTGTGTCCGACAACACTTATCATGCTCAACCCACGTGTCACTATTTCACACAAGGTTAGTGAAAGCCTACGTGATCTCGGAGAACTTACAAGAAGCGTGAATGACATTCATGTGACTTTTTCAATGTGCCTTAAGAATGATACGTTTTCATACTGAGCCATACTGCTTGTTGTACGCATTTATTTAAGAGTATTACGCAGTTTCTTTGTATTCCCAAGCCATGTGAGCACAACGCAGTGCAGAAGCTTTTTCATCCGTTTCTTCTCGTTAATGTCTATATTTGTGTGTTGAGTTTTGGGTACCGCCTCCTTGATGTTAATCGCTATGTTTGACAACTGTATCAGTGGGACTTATGTATGTTTCGAGAATGCATTTCGAATGAGAGTTGTTTTACATACCGATTGACAGAAGTGTGATATATTTTCTTATTAATCTTATTATATACTTTCGTGCGTCGTTGATAACTATTTATATGTGAATATTATTTTTGTCTGCGTTTGAAATTATTAATTTAATTGCATAGGACATGTTTATTGAAATAAAGTGTTCGTATCTTTATTTTGCATAATTTGTTTTATTTACTTCTGAAATTACACTCACAGATAAACACTTGTAGTTTCCTTATATCCAAGGTCTCCATGTACAACTTTTTATATTTCCTAACAGATAGAAGTACACTATGAACTAAATACCGGAAAAATATAATATTTATAAAGGTCGTCTCAACAGTTAAATTAATAATTTATTATAAAACAGGAATCTAAAAGATAAAATAATCAATAAATATTATTTCTATACCTAAATTTCACACACCTATGATTTAAAATTTCCCCATTTCATAAAGATTTTTTCATTACAGCTTCTGTAATAGAGCTTTTCGAAATAATCTTTCCTAATGTTACCGGTAGAAAGATCAGAAAATGATACTAAACACTTTTGTTTTTCTAATTATTGCTAATAAATTAAATTTGTTTTACAAATTTTGGACAAAAGTTGTGGTATGAAGATCACAATTATAGGTCCTTTAAATATTTACTTTAGTAAATCGATAAAAGACCATAGTTTAAAGAATGCTATATAATAAGTTAGGAACAACAAAAAACCTGCACTGACAGTCAACAAGTGAAAAAACATGACACACAAAGTGCATTCCTATACCATAACAATGCCATTCAATCTATGCTCTGAATCTAGTATGTAAACGGTTCACTAGATGTTGCTCATATTTCAAATAAGGACGTTTCCTTCGGCGTGTGTAAGGACCATAGAGTAATGTAAAATATATTTTATTACAGAAATGGGGACCCCTACTCCCCCTCGTCAACATCCAAGATCGAAAGAGATCTTCATTATTTCGCTTCACTAAATTAAAGGTGGGATCACCATAATAACATTTACCAGTCTATTTTCTAAATAAAAAATACATCAATATAAGAAATGTATTTAAAAAGCGCAAAGAAATATATCAATTACGCAGGTTATCTCAAGAACGTAAAGATACTTTTGAAGAAAAAAAATTGAGGTGGATGCCCAGGTGTGTGATGGCTTTATTCAAAGAACAGTATGATCTGATATCAGGATAGACCAATAGAGGTAAAAGTCATAGGACCAATATTACAAAATTTATTGATATGACTTATTATAGCGTTTCCCAAAATATATTCTAAGAATAATTAATGCGTTCTAAGAAAAAAATATCAAATTTGATATGAACTTGAAATGGTTCTAAGTGATTGGAGTAATTTTGATTGTTTTCCCACCTTGTATGAATTGTATACTGAAATAGATTCCAAAGTAGATGCAAGAGTTTATAATTTTAGAACACTTGCATGACTGCAATGTTTTTCAAGATCCAGTTAAGACAATATCTGGGTATGGAATCTATTTATATCGACAGTTAAGCCAGCAGGCTTCAATGTAATTGATTATGAAAATCTAATTAACTTAGTTAGTGACTCTGATAGTGAATTAGCTGATTTAAAAAAAAAATACAAGGAACTACAGTTGAATGATTTCTGGGAAAACTCAACAAACGAGTACCCCAGTGAGTCAAAAAAATAACTACTTTAATTTTACTTTCTCTTACAACGACTTACTTATGTAAGGAAGGATTTTGATATCATGTGGCAACCACATCAAAGTCCAGGAGCAGATTTGATGCGACACAAAAGACGAGAATTCAACTTCAAAAAAATTATATCAACAGAACATCGTATTCGAACGTACGGGTGATGTTGCTAATTTGGGATATAAAATAGTTGGAATTAGGTAAAATACTTTAGGAATCATAAAATTCGGTTCACACAACACAAATAGCTCCTACGAGGCATTTATATAAGCTATGTTCCCACTACTAGTTAGTTACAGAATATCAAGCAAATGAGGAGTCCATTCGGTAGCGAACTATCATCGTGTTTTGTATCGAGTCGTTAAATTTGTATAATTCCTGAGCAAAATATATGGAACAAACAATTTCTCTTTGAAGCGTTTGCCTCGCTTGGCTTGAACTGTAAGAGTGCACAATTTCAAATAATTACCCTAATTTAAGTTTTCGTTTGTGAGATATGAACAGGAGATGATTTTTTAAAAATCTAGAACGAAGCCTCTTTTTCTTGATTAGCGTTCGGCCCTTAAAGTAAAATAAATTAATATTAAACTGAAATAAAGGTTTTCTATAGCTCTAAAGCTGAGTATTATCATTAAGGTTATTTTTCCAATTTAAAACTACTCTAATACGTCTTTAGCACCTTTAAATTGGCGCTCCAGTAGCAGGTTAGTTGATGGTAACTTATGAAATACAAAAATGTGTGCTAATATTTAAATTACACAAATGAAAAAAAGTTTAGACTACTTTTCCATCGCATAAATACAAGCATATTTTTTATAACAAACTAGCTTTAATACCCTTCTTCGTCCGAGAGTTTTTCTGCTTCAGACAAACCAAGTCGAGTATCAATTTCTTAAGAAGTTTCGTAACTTCGTTAAACAGCTTTTTCAACTTTGTCCGCTTCGGTTTTTTTGTGTTCTTTCCTCTTCTGTTTGCTCAGCTCGTGACGATTTGAGTTGTTTCGAATTTGTTTAAAAGTTGAGCTCTTGTAAAATATTCTACATTAAATTTAACTTCTATGGTCCTAAGAAAACAGCATAGCAAGCTAAAAATAGTTACGTTGATCTAGAGAGTTATGACACAAAAAGCTGTGCCAATGAGTAGCGTTTGAGAATTTATATAGCTTCAGACGGGTTATCTGCTTCATATATAAGACGTGTAAATATTTGTAAAATTTTAAATTTAGAAGACAAACTACACATTGCAGTACAAAGAATTCACATTTCCTGATAGAAGCCCATTACCATAGTACCGACCACCATGTGGAGGCAGATGCAATTCGATTCATTAGAATCTTTGTGCCTTTTCAACTATATAATAAAGATCAAACGTTACAAAGCCTCTTACGAAAGTGTTACCTACATTCATCTAAACTAATTCACTACTTCATGAGTTAATGTCAGTCATTGACCATTACTACGAGTTTAAAAAAGGAATATTCTTCAGTTAAATCTTCAATGCACCGAAATTGGATCCATAACTTTATAAACATGCAAACGACTTCTCTAGATTCAGCCAGAGACAGCGGATGAAATCAAATGTTATGAACAAACGCGTGTTTATTCTTTATTATATATTATAATTCTATCCTGATCTATAGAGTTCGTGTGACGGTGTGTCTAATCTGTTTTAGAAGTGGTATTTAAGGAAGTTAAGAATTTTGGGTTTGTTTTGTCGCTTTTCTGTCATTCCTTGTGACACAAGAGTTAATTTAACTGAAGGAAGTTTAGAATACATTCCTTAATTTCACTTGAATTATTCGTTCCTCCAGATATTACACACAGGAAACTTCTTACGTTTGTTATGCAGAAATATTTCCAAATCTCACTAAGTTAAATCGTTAATTCAAATCACGTTACTTAGTTATAACTAAAATAAACGTTTATCAGAGACATTGATTAAATCTTATTAACACCTGGTTTAAACCTACCACGATTAGTGTGCAGCAAATTCACGAACTAATTAAACAAACCACGACTTTAAACTACGCAGTAGATCTGTGCTGTTCATTTCATTATTTCTGTGTTCCTTAAAATTTCTTCTAAATCCGCGTTCTTAAACGAGCTATTCTTCGTCATTTCACATTTATAACGAAACCAAATTAAAAATTACAATAAAAATCTAGGAAAAGCATTTGTTAAAAGTTTAGAAAAAAAACTAGGTGCTTATATTTTCTGTCCTCAAAGGATAAATTGGCAACTCTAGAGGTAAAAGGATTTGAACGAATCACTGCAATTTAAAATATCGGTTTATTTATTGTGAGATTTTTTTACATAATTATCATAAAGTTAGGTGCCTGTTTTAGTTATAACGATTTAGCAAATTTCAGCTACCAAGCTAAGAGAGATAGCCACGATAAAAACCAACTGAAAAACCTATACATCTTCTACAACAATTGCAGAAGTAGTTCTATTTCAAAAAAGTACTATTTCTTTCAATGAAACGTCTGTGAGCATACTGTATATATTTCACTTTAGTGCTTGTATCAAGTTAAATACAAGGTGATGTACCTTAAAGAAATTAATGATCTGGTGAGTATTTTAGGTTTTTTTTTAAGCATGAGAGAAGAATGCAAATATTAAAATTTAATACTTTTTAAAAGGCTAAAAAATCACAATTAAATGAAAATGTTCTCTCTAAATCTTTGACAAATGCAAATTATGCCTTAAATATGATCACATTTCACTTTTATTAAGTCAACGGTTGTTATTTCAACGCTGTGCTTTATTTTTTCATTAATATTTTCACATGGAAGAATATTTAAATTCGAAATAAAACTACTAATAAGTAATCTGATGTCGAAAAGAACAAAGCAGAAGGTAAAAAAAAATTAGCACAGTTCTTATGGATCCTTCTCATGGATCACGATATCCCTGGGTAGATACTGTACTGTTTCCTCGAAAAAACCGTCTTGACAGTGATTAGTCTGTGCTTTCATAAAATCATAGTGATAATACGGGATTTAAGACGCACTTCTAGTAATTTTATCTAAAAATGAATTACATCATTTTAGGTAGCCATATACTCAGCATCCTTCATTTTGTTATTTTAGAAGACATTCTTAATTTTAGATCATGACTAAACAATTTATTTTTCATATTCAAATGGCTTCATAATCTTTTAATACAGATAGTTACTTCAAATTTCAATCCTTAATAATAGCATGTTTGAAAATATTGTTAAAAAAATAGCTCATAACAACTACTAACATAGTATACGTACAGGAATTTAGTGTTTGTTTATAATTTTTCTGCTATTGTTTTAATGTTAATAATTAAGGTTTAACAAAAAAAAATGATCCATGATTTTCTACCAAATAATCAAAAAAAGGTATTATGCCTTTTCGTCCGAAAATTAAATACTGTGGCATTATTTCTAAAATAATGAATGACGTGACACACCAATTAATGACAATGAATAGGCACTATTACATTAAACAATCTTCTCTCAACGAGATACGTGTTCACGTATACTGTTTATGTAACCAGTGTCTTTAAAATCGAAATATCTAGCCTCATCCAATTTTATTTTTAAGCAGTTTCTTTAGCATGTAGTGATAATCTAATTGGGGAATAAGGAAAGAGTTTTCATTCTAAAGCACTATTGTAAATATGGGTTGCCTTTGGAGGTATGTGTTTTGGCATTGTACTGCAAGAACCTAACTTTCCTCTATGTAAGCCAATGCTGGTTGCTTGCATCAATGCGCTAAGCATAAATGCTTGGCCTTTTGGAAGACCTCGTGCTACGCAATATCAGTCAAAGTCAACCATTCACAAAGCATAATGAGATAGAGCGGAGCTTTTGAAATGGGGAATCGGGTCTATCGGTGGTAGTCTATGATGTTTCCGTTTGTTGCTGGAATATTGGATCTATTCGCACGTCACCAAAAAATTTAAAAACTGTTCATTTTTATGATGGGAGATAAGTCAGGAGCAGATTATAAACCTCTGAAGTTTATTATTCGCATACAAATCACGTGAGACCGAACTTCCATACCTTCCCAGGTTGATACAGATGAAAGCGGTTAGTTTCTTAGTTAAAATGTTTTTGGTCTTCCAAAGCAGTTTTAACAGAAAAAAAATTGATTTGTAACAGCTTTACTTATCAAAAGTAATGCATATTTTATGATACACATCTGAAACATTTATACCGAGTTTGAATTCATAAAACTAACACCATCGAATAATGTTCGGTTAGAGACATTTTGAATCAGTGTAATTCATTGACAACCAAACAAAATGAAGTGAAACTCATCTCATTTGCGACACCCTCGAAAATATTCTCGTTTCCAATTTATTTGTTCAAAATCTGCCATTGCAGCGATCTCAAGCGTCCCCTCTCCAGCAGATTGTTTTTGGATGCTTGTTATTTATTAAACACACATGGTGTCATCTGATTTCAATTATTTTCATAACATATATATTTCTTCTCTTGAAGAATTTGTTGGTGGTGCCATCTAGGGGTATGTTATTCCTTTTTGTTATGTACGTTTTACATGTGCTGCCATCTATAAAAATGAGTGTGAAATAATAAAAAATACCTTGGTTACTTTTATTACTTTCAACACCTGTTTCTACATAAACGAATACTCATTTTAAAAAAACACTTTGCGGAAATTTTGTATTGGAATGAATTGATAAACTTTTCATTTAAAATTTGTTTTAAAGAAATGGTTTCTCTTTTTTTTTGTTTTGTTTATAGAAGATTCTTTAAGGCAAATTATTGCATTATTGTTTGAATATTGAATTCGAAATGCGAAATACTTAAATTGATTTTTTTGGATAGCTAACAGATATTTAGAATTTATGACAGACTTGTAGAAAAGCTACAGTTATCCACTGCAATAGCCATATCTTTCTAAATTAAATATAGAAAAAAAAGCAATAATTATATGGCTCCCTTGCGCTTTATCTAAAATTGCAGCTACATTTTTCCTTTGAGTCTTCTAATTTCAGTTAGGCTGAATGCAGTGTTGATAATAAATTGCGTGGAATCAATGTTTCAACAAAAAAGGAAAAATACGATTCAAAACGCACCATAAACGTAAGTTTTGAACATTCACAACATCTCTAACACTTTCAATAAATTGATTTACTACTTTGAGACTTTTGTGTAAAATTTCTGAACTTGTGAAGTTTGTATTACTATTAATTAATTAAATATTGGTTTTGGCACCCACATCATCCTTTTGGCTCCAGTACCATACTAGATTGTACTAAACGTTAGATGACGCCCTCACAAAATATCAATATGTATCCCAAGTAGACACACATATGGATAATTTCATTTCTTTTACTTCACATATTTATTGCTCGCAACCTCACTTTCCCAGAAAATCAGATATTGCATTGCCAAATGAACCAAAGTGAGATTGTATCCACTGCAAGCAAACAGAGTCCCTGTACGTCTGATGCAGAAATTTTGTAGTAGACATAAAAATGCTATTGCATCCCCAATAAAAGTAACAACCCAAAATTAAAATTTATTCACAAATAATAATGAATTCAATTAAACTCGAACAAACCATGGAAATCTAACTCAAGAAAAAACTTTGAATATTTGTTCCTTAAACTGAGATAAAAATTAGATCGGTTGCTTGCTGTCATTCCGGTGAAAAATGTCCATAAGATGTCTCCGATCATCATGAGTATCCTTCAGTGTAAGATATGACAATATATGATCGGTAGGGCAACTTTTTGCAACAAATGCAACTTTTTTCACACGTTCTAAAACCAAAATTCTTCCTACATGGGGTGTATTGTAAGTGAGTTATAACCGCAACATAAATGCAACTTTCTGCATAAATGCAACTTTTTGCACAAATGCAGCCCACCGACAACTTTTAAAATTTAACTTAAAATTAATTAATATGAAAATTGCTATTTCGTTTTTTGCCCTCTGAACACCCCCTTCGATCACGTGTCTATCTGATCTTGCGAACGCCGAAGTATTACGGATCAAACAAGAAGTTCGTGAAAAGAAGCTGTTCGTCCTAAAAGACGAAAGTGAAATGGCAAGAAGTACTTTTAACACACTGGTTGGCACTCTTGATAATGCAGAGAAACCTTGCGTAATCGACTGCAGAGTTTGCGCGGTGAGTGTCGATCAAAAATATGCTGTTCGCCTTGTAGATATGACGTTTTAAAATCTCTGAATGTTGAATGAAAGGATTTGGCGCTTCTGCTATCCAATACAGCATATTATAAGAATGCGGCTGGCGCAGTTTTTCATTGTTAAATTACTGGCTAAAGATCGGCCATTCAACGTTCTTCTGTATTTAAGAGTGTTTTATAATACTGTTATACACGACTAAAATTGTCGAATTTTTTCATTTTTTACGAATAATTTATTTTAGAATTTAGTGTATCAAAAATAAATGCAACTTTATTTCCATAAATACAACTTTACGGAATGATAAATGCAACTTTTCCCATTTTTACTGCAACAAAAAAGTTGCCCTAATGATCATGATTTGTGAGGGAACACCTCGCTATTTTTAAGAAAATATGTTTTTCTGTATTAACCCTTTTATGGACTGAGACTTGGAGAGGCCTTGGACTGTAATTACATTTTAAAAGTCCAAGACTGCGCCAGACTGCTCTGACAAGACTGAAGCTTGCGCAAAATATACATAACTAGTGAGAAGAGTTAAGAGGTACCCACAACTTACACAAACCCCACAACGCCATCCTTTCCATATTTTAAAATTTACTGATTTCTCAGCGGGACAGCTTCGGATTATCAGGAGTTGGTCGTTGTGCAACTTGTACATAATGGTCTTTTGTATTTGGTCAAAGATATACCTTTATCAAAAAATCAGTAACAGCAACATACGCTTATTGTACAGTCATAGCTTTATTAAAATGTAGTTGAAATGTTCATTAAAAAAAAAAGGTCAACCAGGAAGTGTCACTAGAAATCGATGGCAGTAAAGTAAACTTCAAGGGACATAACTAAATGTGTAATGTTCGCCATCCTTGGCTAGGACGTTTACATTTTATTAGTCTAGTATTATCACATGAATCAAACTACACACCGACTAACAATGATGTATACACCTATGCCTAGTGTTTTAAGGAATTATACTAGTTTAAATTAATGCGGTTATTGGATAAATTGAATTTGACACCCAGATGATCATCTCCTTAATAAGCCAAACTCATCATCTTGAGCTTGGCATAATATGTCCCATGAGGACTCAATGCCACAAAACCATATCCTATCCAATCCTTAATTAACCGATGTATCAGAAAATGATCGTAGTGCGATTAAGCAAACAAACCGTAAATTACGGATCCTTGAGATTTCGACATTATTAATATTCCGACGGTTGGTTTTAAGGGGTTCTACAGGTAGCGCGACTCAATCCCAATGCCAGCTCGGGTGTTGGCTTCGTCATCTAAACCGTGGTTCAAAGTTGCGAGGTGTTGTCCCTGGATCTTTCACTTTTGTATTAATTCCAGACAATAGCCAATTATCCATTGTCTTGATGCAGTACTACGTTAATTCAACTACCTACTATCCATACGAAAAGAACTAATATCCAGACATCAGGTATAGGATTTATTTGGTCACATTGAGATGTTCTATTCGTGTCAACTTGGTAATAGCTCTTTTTGTACAGAGAAAAAGTCAGTTGTACCCAAAATTTGATTTAAGATAACTTGAAGATGAAATAGTGTAAGTTCGAAAATTTTATTGATTAATTAAGCAACAACAGATACAGTCCTTTTCACGACTAAAGTCTGCATACGATTGTCCCATACGTGACAATAGAATACCCCACTCCATTTCGACATTTCTAGATCACCTGATGAGCCGGAGCC
This sequence comes from Metellina segmentata, assembly GCA_947359465.1. Classification (NCBI taxonomy): domain Eukaryota; kingdom Metazoa; phylum Arthropoda; class Arachnida; order Araneae; family Tetragnathidae; genus Metellina; species Metellina segmentata. Next base: position 71,664,323 of record OX375875.1, on the reverse strand, counting down.
CTCCTCGACATTTGTCGAAACCGGATGAGCGAAAGCATCTGACAGCAAAAGTAAAAGTGGCGCATCCTACTCCCATTTAACGGAGAGGATAATGTATCGCATTCTTACGGAGCAATTTCTGGGAAGAGTAAACATGCAGAACGGGTGGAATTCAAGTGTAGCAATGCGTAACAAGCGCTGGACGCTCCTTTGCATAAGACCTTGCTCCCCTTATCCAACAAAAAAAAACAGAGCGCCATTTGTTTTCTAGGTAAGCGAGAGAACAAAAAATTACGAAATCGAGGTCTATGTTTATTTTGGCTGCTTTGTCAACCGACTATTGTTTAGGCGTTCGAATGCGGGTTGAAACAAAAATCTAAGATGCAGAAAGAATGACAAACATACTGCGGGAATCAGTTGCTTTTTGATTAGGGCAACTTTGCCGAAAGAGAGCGGCATTTTTTTGCACAATTCAAAATTACAAATTAATTTACACTTTATAACATAAAAATCGACTCACCAAGAAGGTGCATTGGTGCCGGGCTCGATCAACTTGGAAAGGCGCTGTCTGGGGACATATAATCTTTAGTGGCGAGTCGCGTTTCCAACTGTGTCTTGACGACAACCACAGATTTGTCTGGAGAGCGTGGGTATCATGTCCTTACTATCGAACGCCAAACATACACACAACAGGGTGTCGAGGTACAGGGTGCCATCTTCTTTGATAGTCGGATCCCATTGGTAGTCTTTTCTGGCACACTTAGAGCCCAGCGGTACGTAGACGACATTCTGAGACCGATTGCGTTATCGTTTCTTTTGCGACACCCCGGACTTACTTTTCAACAAGATAATGGCCGGCCGCACACGCCACGTGTTGCTATGCGTCTTGAAGCTTACCCAACACTTCTTTGTCAGCTAGGTCTGATCTTTCTCCCATAGAGCATATTTAGGACGTTATGCGAAGGCGATTGCAACCATCCTTCAATGTTGACCATTTAGCCCGACATTTGGAGACAATTAAGCAAGAAATTCCGCAGAATACCATCCGAGGACTTTTTCATTCTATGCTATGATAGGTGACAGCTTGCATCCAGGCTAGAGGTGGTCCAACGCCGTAGTGACTTACTCCCTTTGTAATGGTCAAACTCTGAAATAAATCCTTCTATTGTTCTGAAATTTTAATACGTTGTTTTTCTATGTATATTTTTCACATCCACCAATTTTAATCGCTATCAGACAACTCCTTCTTGGTGAGTCGATTTGTTTTGTTATGGAGTGTATTTTAGTTGTACTCACATGGGTAGGAATACTGGACAACTTTTGTATTGGATTGGGTAATCCATTTTGTAAGTTTAAAAGTTAAATCTTGATAGCATTCATGACAATAAAGTTATGCGATGTGTACAAAGAAATGGAAAAAACTTGGGAAGATTGTTTTGAGGACACAAACCGTAGATTTGATGTGAATAGTCGCTCATGTTGGATTGCGGAATGACTGAAGCAGACATAGGAAGTTTGATTGATTGTTTATTGTCAATATTCAACAATTAATATGCAGTTTGGACGATTAAAATACAGTTTGATATTAACTGTTGATGAGAAATTGTTATAGTCTAACATTAATTGTAGAGTAGTTTGGTTGCTTTTGAATGACACCACTTACGCAGTCCACACTTCACGTAATCTAAAGGTACACGGGCCCAAAGTTCCCCCAGTACCACAGAATTTTGACATACTGTGGATCTCTTTCCCGTTTAATGCTCCTTGTCACTCGGTCCAAAAGCCATGCCAGGTATGGACGTCCTTTGTCTACATGTCGCTATATTTATCTTTTGAGTGCTTTTTCCAGTTCTGAAAGACTAAACAATTTTAATGCTAAACTTTTTGTTCATGCCCTCCCCTCTAGTATTGTTTCGATTTTAAAGACGTATTTATGTCAAAAATCTATACATTTGTGCGTTAAACTTGGATTGTATATAGGTACTAGGGGGCCCGCCCCCTGTTCGCTAACGCTCGCCAACCCCCGGATTGTTTCCTAATCCTCATTGGTTCGCTGTGCGAACCTATGCTCGCTTCGCTCGCATCAATGAAGACAAGTGTCCTAGCAGAAGAGATTGCTTACAAAATATAATATTCCAAAAAAATATTTTTCAAATCTAAATTTTTTTGCTGTTTTTCAGAAAAGAAATATACTACCTATGGAATAAGAACTCAAATGAGAGCTTTGAGCAAATTTTGACTCGAAATGTGAGCGCTAATTTGGAAATTGAATACCCAGCATGTTGTTTGCGTGTGCATTTACCCCTGCACTCGAGCCACCCACGCTTTTTCATTGACTTTGTTGTCGAAAGTTGTAGTGCAAGCGTCTTGTTGAACTATAATTGTTGGCCCTGAAAAGAACCTTTTTTTAAATGGCCCTGAAAAGATCTTCCGCTTTCTTTGATTTCTATTATTAACTGCAACAGCTCGACTAAAATTCATTTTTTTTCTCAGTAAAATTTCATCCGAAAACGCTATAAATTCAATTGAAACGCTAGGCTTCGTGATAAACAAACAATCGTACAATGTTGCCAAAACACGATAACAAATAACGTCGTTTTTTCGTGCCACGTAAGAGAATTATACATATAGATTCCAATAGAGGAAAGAGTTGACCCGGATAATGTCAAAATTTAAAGCAATGTAACTATCAAGGAGATCCAGATTAGATCATCCAAATACAACTGCTATTCATCAAAATAAAGCTTACGAGTCTACGAAGCAACGAGCTAACAAAACTAGTAATTGCATAAAAGCTTCTCAGAGAGCATTTATTAATCTATGTAAGGGATATCATTTTTCTTGCATTTAGTACCGACTTAGATAATTATACATCATAAAATAAAAAGGGAATTTATATTTTAAGAAAAATATTACAAATTATTCATCAATGTTTTGTTATTGACAATCATACAACATGTATATATTTGCATATCGATAAACACATGACTTATAACGTCTGATTTATCTCATATTTAAAAAAAATTATGTTTAATAGAATAATCCACATTTGTTTTGAAATAAGAAAAGTTATTATCTGGTATAATTAAATTTGGCCCAAAGTTGATACATAATTTTATTGACTGCTTTGGATTTCCAGCGTTTGTGGCATTTGATTATCGCTTTCTCATTTTATAAGTATCATCTATATAAATAAGAATGGAGTGTTTGTTTGTACATTCAATATTTTCGACCCATTTCAAGTTTTCTGTCCGTTTTGGACCCTTCTGATGCCGAATCCGCCTTTTTCTCGTTTGGTGTCTGTCTGTCTGTCTGTCTGTCTGTCTGTCTGTATGTTGTGCCCTATACACGTCCACGCGGTTTAATATATTTTCATGGAAATTTGCATACAGTGAGTACTTATCTTCATTTAGTGAGTGGCATTGGTTGCGAAAGTCTGTCTGTCCGTCTTTCTGTTCTATGCTCTATTTTGTGTTTGTGTGTTTGTGTAGACATCACAAGAATTGTATTCCAGATATTTGATTACAATGTGTTTTATTTAATACATTATTTATTAGTTTAGTGAATGCAATATTAAACATTTTTTTATTGTTATATTTAGAAGAGTTTCATGCTAAAACACCTGAGTAAGTATACTTAAATCATCCACAATTTGATAGTTTTCGAAAAATTGGAATGTAGTTTGAGTATTACGATTACTTTTATTTGCTTTACCAGTAATGCTGAAAACCAATTATTTTTCAAAAAAAATATTTATGGTGAAATTTTAGCTTTGATACTTCATTTATTTCGAGTCTTATTTTTATTCTTTGCGCAATGAAAACGATTTCCGAATATTTGGGACAGACGATATTTTTCAACGAAACGAGAATGAACAAGATCGCGCGAGCAGAGATATTTTTTCTGATTCTTTCGCTCTGAATTAATTTCACATTTCTAAATTTTGTACACTTTTAGTTGTAAGTTGTGGCAACTGTGCGAGATCAAGAGATAAAATTGAATCACAAATTAATATCTTTAGAACAATTTTTTGCGACATCTTTTATTTTGTTTTATTTTGCTGTTTCCTGTTTTAAATATTTATTATTTTAATACATGTGTTTTCCTTCTCATCACACGCAACAGCACCACAAAGTATTAGACTTAAGAATGTTAGGTAAGTCAGTATAAATTTTCAGTAAATTTAAAGTGTAGTTATGCCATTATTGAAAGAATAATGCCGTTATTTAAAGAATAATGCCGTTATTGAAAGAATAATAATGTTTATTAATCCAAACTGGAACTTTTTCCAACATTAAAAAATTCGTTGTAATAATGATAGGAGAATATTGCAAAATTTCACAATGTCGCATACCGGAGGCAAGAGTGCCACAAGTAAAAAAATATTGTTTTGTTGACTATGAGTGCGAGAGCACTCGCCGTAAATCGTAATTTTAATTAATTGAGTTGAACATGAAAATAACTTAAGAAAGGGAATTCCAAATCTCCCTCAAAATCGTATTTTGTAGAAGTAACCTTAGTATCACCTTTCGTCATTTTGTAGCTTTGTCATACAGCAATTGTGCGATGTATGTGAAAAGTATTACATGAATGGATATCCATGTGTAGGATTTGTGTCCATAGTAAGTTGTAGAAAATATAAAGATGGCGAAAGGTGTTAAAATAAATTTTTATTCTACAAAAAACGTAAGTCATTATATATTTTGATTATCTCTTCAATCTAGAGTAAACCAATTCAAACCGAGTAAGGTCGGGTATTTTGCTAGTTCCTAATATATTTCGACTACTACTTTTATCATTGATAAAAACTTAAATGAGGCAATTATTTAGGAATTCTGGTACCCACAAAATATTTTTTTGTTAAAATATATTATATAAGTAACTACAAAATTAATTATTTCTCGTTTAATAAAAAAAACTTATAAATTATTAGTTTACTACTTTGATGTTTATTAACGTTTAAAATTGGGAAAAAGCACAATTTAGTTTATTTCAATTCCAGAAAGATCATGTAATAATAATTTTAAATGTCTGCGTTTTAGAATGGAAATCTGGTTGCATAAATGAAAAGAAACAATAATCGATTTCTTAAAAAATAATTTGATATATGTTGCAAATTTGTATTTATTTTTCTCAAGGTAAATGACACGTCAAGCTCAACTACTTTTGTTTATAGTAGATCTGTTTTACTAGTTAGACGCGTTCATGCATGTTAAAATAGACAGAAAACATTTTTACTTATTATTTAAACACGCGAATTTTTGAGTTTAGAGTAAGGAATTTTCTCAGAAAATAATCAGCAAGAATTTAACTATCAGCATTTCGAAAAAAGGTGCTACTTAGTACATTTTTGAAGACGAAAGAGGAATTAGGCAAACATTTCTTTCGATTACTATATTTCAAAGTACTATAATGAATTTTCATACATAAAATATAAGTATTTTTATCTTATTGTAAATTGATCTGCGAAAAAGGGCATAGTATTTACATAAAATAGAGCCAACATCGTGACACAGGCATTTAATTAAATAGAAATGTTAAAGGAATTTATACTCCAAAAAATGCTTTTATTTTCTGGATGCATTTTTCAAAAGAAATCATATCAGACTCCTGGTGCAAGTAAAAATGCCTAGAAGACTGCTGTAACTAAAACAAATCGACTTTGAGTCTTAGGGCCATCATAAATGCCTATTCTTATTTCGTTTTTTGGGTACAGCTACACTCTACGTTTATGAGCGATGGCAACGGCCTTGACGAGTTTTTTCTTCTTCACACTTCTAGTAGCGAGTTACGGTAGATTAAGGCAACCCATCTGTATTTACGGTTGAAAGAAAAAGAGTTTTGAAATAATTCTTTCCTTGGCGACTTTAGAAGTGCACCAAAACAAAAAAATCCCCAAGGTCGTTGCCACCGCTTATAAACGTAGACTGTAGCTGTACCGTTTTTTGTAGAATAATCGTAACTCATACCAAAAAATGACGCGAATCCAAAGATTACCACTTTTCTAATTTTCTCGAAAGTGTCCTTTGCAATAAAGATTTCAAATAGTCGTCTGATTGGATTTGTGAAAGTTATGGATTATGTTTTAGTTATTTACCATAGATTCAATCTGATCAATCATTTTTCCATATTTATTCTTATTACAACTTAAAAAGTGCAAGGAATACATTTTTTAACTAACAGATATACTCTAAAACAAAAAAATCGACACACCACGAAAAAGTTGTCCGATTGCGATAAAAATAGGTGGATGTGAAGAACATACGTAGAAAAACAAATGATTAAAATTTCAAAACAATTAAAGAATTTATTTCATAGTTTAACCGTTAGAAAGGGAGGTCAAAAAGGCGTTGGTCCTTCTCTGACCTGGATACAAGCTAACACCCGGCGAGGTATAGACTGAAAAAGTTCCCGGATGATATCCAGCGGAATTTCTTGCCATACTGTCTCCAACTGTCGGTCTAAATGGTCAACATTCCGGGATGGTTACAATCGCCTTCCCATAACTTCCTAAATGTGCTCTATGGGAGAGAGATCAGGAGACCTAGCTGGACAAGAAAGTGTTCGGAATGCTTGCTGACAATTCATAGCAATACGCGCCGTATGCAGTCGGGCATTATCTTGTTGAAAAGTAAGTCCGGGGTGTCGGAAAAGGAACGGTGACACAACCGATCGTAGAATGTCGTCTACGTACCGCTGTGCTGTAAGTGTGCCAGAAATGACTACCAAAGGGGTCCGGCTATCAAAGGAGATGGCACCCCTAGACCATAACGCCCTGTTGTGGGTATGTGTGGCGTGCGATAGTAAGGGCAGGATCCCCAAGTTGTCCTGGAAGTCTCCAGACTCGTCTGCGATTGTTGTCAGGACTCTTTTGGAAACGGGACTCGTCACTAAAGACTATACGTCCCCAGTCAGCGCCGTTCCAAGTTGATTGAGCCCGGTGCAACTCCTGGACAACTCTTTCTTGGTGTGTCGATATGTTTTGTAAAAGTTATAGTTTCACATCTAGACAGGCAGACCGAAAAAACCGAAGCCACAGATTTCTCCAACATTTCCAGAAAGTGTCCTTTGCTACCAAGATTTTTAAACAGGCGTCAGCTTCAATTTGTAACGGCCATGAATCATGTCCCAGTTTTTGCGACGTCATTCAAATCATAAATTTAAATCACAAGTTTAAATTTACACAAACACGGACACTTTTACACGAAAGGGCACTACCATTTCAAAACTACCTGTTATTATCATCAGATTTTCTGATCTTTAAGGAAGTGAAATTTTTGAAAATGTATGCGCGTGGGAAAATATTTACCGAAAGTCAGTCAGATTGGTGGTGCATCACTCATCAACATGGTTGGATGATACAATAACTCTATCTCTGCATTGTTTCGATACAGATTCCCTAAACAAACCTATATGCGTGTGTTCAAAACGAAATTTCCTCTCACTATGTTTCCACAACCTGTCCTCACATAAGTTCCCTTCACACGTGGATACCAATTTAAACCTTTCTCGAGAAAACTTAAGATTCCAACAACACCATAAAAAATAAAGAAAACATTTTTAAATAACAGATAGTTTCTATCTAGAATTCAACCAAATAACATAGAGGCAGGTTAGAACAATCAGGGGGAAATTGAGAAACAAATTGTCTATTCTCGGGTCCAGTATTTTATAATTTGTTTCTTAAAGTGAAATTTATACTTCCCATAAACAGACGAACCCAAAAAACCGGGATTTCTCCTAGAGTAAAGTAAAGGTATTGACCGTGACCACTGTAGTCTCGTAACCCACAGTTCACCTGGATTGGGTGACCACATGGCTGGAATTTCCTGGAAAATGCAGTCGATCACAAAAACAGCAAACGAAGTAGAAATGATATTGGTTATTTTTCTTGTGAAGTTTGTTGTCTGTCAAAGAGGATAAGAAAGTAAACAGGTTGTCACAGCGGTATCTAGGTGCAATGTATCGAGGAACATTGGGGTTGTGTATTTTTTCCACGCAGACAGAAATTGCAATACATGGAGTCCTTTTCTGCTGACAATGATTAATTCCACTCCCTCTATACCTGTCTGGTATTGAAAATTAAAAATATTGAAGTAACGTGCAGACAGCATGAAAATGTCAAAGTGTTGCTGGGACCGGGAGGCCTGACCCAGACAAAACAAAATGACGTTTTCTATGTAAGAGCAGTAAGTTTACTTAAAATTACCACACTCTCTCCCAAATACCACTGTAAACTATGAAGGAAAATAAAATTACTTTATAGATATTCGAGGAAAATATGATGGTTCAAAAAGATTAATTAGATGAAGAATTTATATGGAAAATACAATCTAAATAAACTTTATGTATAGCAGTTGATGATAAAAATTCAAAGATCCACTTACGATTAAGGCTATCAAAATATAGTGCGTATTCGATTATTTTCAAGAGCCGTGAAGAAAAGATAGAAAATTCAATTAAAATATTAAAAGTATTTGATCGCTGTTTATTTATGTTATCTAGAATATTCATTTTATAATAATCTAAGTGAATGAAGAAGATCGACCAAACCTGTTTTTCTTTAGTGTTGAGCAGTTTTTAATCCTCAAAATTATTCCGACGATGTTTCTCGTCCACCAAGATCTAACCAATTTTGCGAACGACAAGATATCTCGTAATCAAGAAACTGCCTAATTTTTTTATGACGACACGGTCTGGTCAGTTTTCTTCTGATAACGCTGATGATTGAGTATTGAAATGTAACTGTGAGGAAATTATGCAAATTCTTAAGTATATTTTATTGTAATCATATGAAGAACATATAAAAAACTAATATGTTATGAAATTAATAATATTAAACTATTTATTGCTGGGCATGTTCATTTAAAATTGAAGGCATATTGAGAGAGAGAGAGAGAGAGAGATAGCCTGTCCATCGGCCGCCTCTATCTTATTCCTGCCTAAGTGCAGTTGCACTCAGTACACCACCCAAGACCGACCCTGTATGTGGCTTGGTGCGGTTAATCGCTCCACTGTCATATTTTGGTATATGGAGGTAAGGTTTCCTATTTGGATGCTAATAGCAACACTTAAAACAGAATTATTTCTTCAGACTAAGATTCTAAACGCCCATGTCAACGGTCCCTGAAGGCGAGACTTTTTTCATGCCAATCATCATAGAGAAAGCAAGCTGTATATCATACATCCCTGCTGAGAAGCACAAGAAGGCATCCACAAATCACCCCTGATTTACGACTATAGTGTTCAAAACCTAGTCTAGATAGCGACGCCACCTCGCGTCGAGATCGGGAGTTTTACCATAACCGGTCGGAGAACGAAATGAAATTTCGAATCGAAGATTTCGTTCTTTTTCTCCATCTCAGCAGAGAGGAGGAAAACGTACCGTAGGTCAGTGCTCCTTGGGCGACTATTCAACCATCGCCGAATGTCGAGAGGAACGTTCAACAAGTTCGAATCTTCTTTCCTGTAGACAGCCATCAATTCCTGTTGGGGGATTGTTATTTGAATCACGCGCCGCTCGTTCCCGAAGATGTCTCGTGAATTCCACTCACGTGACGCCAAACCACTTGGAGACGCCACGGTTGAGTGGCTGGGGTGTTTTCAAGCTCGAGGTCGAACCTCTTCTCACTTTCCATTTCCGGATTTTCGTGTTCGAGATTCGTATTCGTCCATAATGTCGGTTCGATTCACCATCCTCTATGGTTGCGCGTGTCTTTTATCTGCTTATTAAAACGCGGACCGCATATTGATGGATAAATGTGTCAAGGGTTATCTTCGCGAAGAGATGTATATCGTCCACCTAGCTGTAAATTGTCTCGTACACGTGAGGCTTTCTGAGAAATTTTCCCGTAAAACGTATTATCTAGACACGTGAAATGTCGTTTCTATTCATAGAATGGCACGAAATCCAATAGCATCTGATAACGTTTTTCAAAGGTATGCGGGTGATATCATTCAAATTATGCAAGGAAAGTAAAACGATGTTGCGTTGCAAGATCCTACAAGACGTTGCAAGATCCTACATTCTTTCGGATTATTTTTATTAATTTAATATGAAATTATTCGTATACACACTAAGGATGCGACATCGATGTCAATGTTGTCAAAACCCCCATCAATGTTTTATAAAAAAACTTTGATGTATTGGAGTCGATGTTTTTTAACATCGATGTTTATACTGGTCGGTGTTTTTACGTTGTCAATGTTTTATTTTTAAAGAAAAAATGTACCATTATAAAAATTTTAAAAAAATAACCAAGTAGCATAATTTTAATAATCAGTAAATTGAACATATTTTAGACCAAAATTGCCAAGGGTGAAAAAGGTAGGGATAATAGCGTGAAAAATAAGGATGAGACATCGATGTCGAAGTTTTCAAAATATCGATGTTTTATAAAAACATTGTTGTATTTACCATCGATTTATTGGAGCCGATGTTTGTTTAACATCGATGTTTTTACGTTGTCGAGGTTTTATTGTTAAACGAAAAAAGTTTAAATACACTGATGTTTAAAAACATCGATGTTTTTTGGACGATGTACCATCAACATCGATGTTTCAAAACATCGATGCTTTGCGGTCGATGTAGCATCCCTAATACACACACCTTGGTTAATGAATCTGTTTCAAAACACATTTTTTAAATATTTCGTTCAACCCCTAAAAAACTGCATACTTCGATTAAAACCTCATTAGTTTATTTTTTGTTTATCAGGTTTTAAGCCTATTTGGTTAAAAATATGTTGAGTAAGCTAATTTCAAACTTTCCAAAGTATTAGTTATAAACCTCGTATTGGCTAATTTTTAAACCCGTATCTCACAACTAGTGTACTATTTGGTGTCTAATTTCAACCGTTCCTAAAAAATATTTATTTAAAATCTTACGAATCTATTGTAAAACGATGATATATGATGTCCCCAAGTAAGCACGTAGATCGAGATCAAATATTACTCATAAAATCTAGATTAAGATTTAGTGCTTCATAATAGACAAAAAAAAAACTAGTGGAATCGGTTTCAAACCTCTTTCTTAGTCAAAATTGATCTTAAAAAGTGCCGGATATAAGGTAATTCCGGAACAGATGCCCCACTTAAGGAAAAGACGTTATAAAATAAATTGGGTATTAACAATAAAAACAAAAATTTGTGGGAATACGTAATAGTTATTGCTTATCAATACTGAATAGTTGTTTTGTGTTATATTGTAAATTTTCTTTTGAAAACAGATAAAACTGTGACAGCACTACAGTTGGCCATCTCTCCCAAGTTCCGGGTGAGATGCCTCTCTTACATGGGTGAGATGCCTCACTTATATGGGAGAGATGCCCTACCAGTAAAAATCAGTCATTTTTAAAACATAAAAGGTTTTAAAGGTATATAGCGTATTAAAAATAAGTCATTTTAAGAATATACTACCTTAGCATTAATTTATAAAGTATTGAAATATTTAACAACCATAGACAAGATGTAAAAAGTTTTTAATAAAACACATTTAAAATAAAACAAAATGTAATAAAACACATTAAAACTAGTAAAAAAATCAGTTTGCTAGAAAGTTACAAAATTCTTAGTTTAAAAAGTATTAAAAGATTATTACGGTTTTAAAATATTACGAAATATGTGTCGAAAATATTCAATTAAGAGTTTTCTTTTTGTCATCTCTAATTTTTGCTTTTCCGCAAATATTGCACAGATCATCGGACATTGTAGATGATTCATGTAACCATTTAGTACACTCAACACATTTAATCCAATCTACCAATTATTTTGTAAAATAATAGTCTTTAACGCATTCGAGGCAGTTGCACGGTGGATCACTTTTGTTGTCCATCTGCTTTTTTGATACATTGTTACGTTTGTTGGCGGATTTTGACCGTATTTCTTGGATGTGTTCTTGGGATGTAAGTATCTTAACCGACACTCTCTTTCTCTTTCTGGGTCTTTCTTCTAGTCTGGGTACCGGCGAAATCTGATGCAATAATTTTGTCGGTGGTTGTTGTCTGTTGAGTCCAAAAACCTGATGAGTGCGAACAATTTAGGGACTTTTCATCCGTCTTGTTCATTTCTTCATTGATGGCAAAGAAGAGGTTCGGAATAGCTTCTTGGTTTAGAGGGAAATTCCCGTCTCCCGAAAACCATTGATAGTAGTGTCGACAGAAGCTGCCCTTTCCCACGCTCTACCAACCAATTCTGAAGCTTAGATTCTTCCAATTGTTCTTCCTGGTTGATAAATAATCCATTTTCGTTCTTCAACTTTAAAGAAATGTTTTAATGGCTTAAAAAAAAGACCTGTCAAAAGGCTGAAGAGTTTGTGTTTTATGGCTTGTCAGGCACACAATTATAATCTGATTCTTGACAACAAAGTCCAGTAAATCATAACAATTTGCGTCGGATGTGTGGCATCTCTCCCTGAAAATGTATGTGGGGTATCTCTCCCAAATATATGTGGGGCGTCTATCCTTTTGGTATGGGAGAGATGCCCCGACAACTGTCTAAAGTGCAAGACACCAAAGATGGCTATAAACTGTCTTAAGTCGACTGATCAACTCCTGACAACAGGTTTTTATGCTTACATAAAAAAATCCATTCAAATTATCTAGTGCCAGCCTTACACTAAAACATCAATTTTATAACGGAGTAGAAAAAACATGGAACTTACTTAAAATGTTGTTGTGATAGCAGAAAACAAAATGTTTTGCAACAAAACTTTCAAAGCACACCAAACAACATCCAACTGAAACATTCATAGAACTAGTATAACCACCTAGAGTAAAGTTTCAAAATTACATCATGTGGGGCATCTCTACCGGGGGGACGTTTCACCTGGAATTACCTTAAATAGCATTTAACATAGCATTATAACCAATTAGTTAAGTATGGTTATATTAGCTGTTAAACTCATTCAGAAACGACCGGTGGAAGACTATGGAGATGTCTTAAACTTGATAGTTTTTACTACTTATATTTTACTAAGATTATTTGTAATGCAATGAATATCAATAAATGAATTTTGATTTTAAATATGCCTCTTGATTGTAAATTGTAAGATACGATGGCTCCAGAAACTCTCGACAAAAACAGAAACATATATACCTTAGTTGAAGTATTGGTCCATACTTTAATTTTGTAATCTTGTAGTGAGTTAAATCATTCAATCTCTGGTACAGCACTCAAGTGTTATTTTAAAAATAAATGTCTGACAACACTCAACATTTTTTTTAAATGTTTTAAAATAAACCGATATAGTTAAAATAGTTCTGCCCTTAAACAACGACGAAAGCTTTTCTGTTGAACATTGTAAAACTTTATCTCCGAAACGTGAAACAGTATAGGTATGAGAGTCTTTTCTGTAAAGTTAAATGAACATGGTGCTAGTCTTTTTATGATAAAACGTGTTTCCTGAAAGTTCCTAAAAGTGACTTCACTTGGCTACATTTTAATGTTAAGTCAATTATCAACGAGAACATTGTATAACCGGAAGTAAAACACTCGCCTTACTGTGATTTGCTTGTTTGTTTGCACTGAAAATCCCTCTTATATATTCAGTTCATTGAGAGGATGTAAATAAAAGTTTGTCTTGGTTCTTAGCGTACCATCTTCCATAAGAACAACTACACCGCCTAAGTCCATCGCTAAAAGTAAAAAGAAAATGTCTGTCAACAGGGGCCATTGACAGTTTAAATTGACCTTAAAGTTGGTAGATGTTCAATCATGTGAATAGATTTCAGCATTGTTTTGAGAATTTCCTAAACATGACATTCAAAGCCGTCAAAGAAAAGCTGAACAATACGCTCGCTGAGAGGAAATCTGGTACTTATGACGGTCACATGAAAAACAGGTAGCACTTCACTACTCGAAAGAAAATAAAAAAGGTTTTAAGATTCTACATTCGCACAAAATTTGGATCAAATAAAATAAAGTGTCATCATTTCACAAATAAAATAAAAATCGCTACAATTGCAATATGAAAACGGTAATAAAAAGAACAAAAGAAGGCGTAAAATGGTATTGAAAAGAAAATGGAACTACTGGGCCCGATGCTTTATCAGTCGCGTTTCATTTTCTTAAATACTAGAAAGAATAGATTTTTAAAAAACGAAGCAATTGTATGAATATTGTGGCGTGACAGTCCAGTAATATAGTCAGGATTTCGTTTTGGAGGTGGCCAAAATTAGAAATGCTATAGTTTAGATATAGCTTCTTGTAGACGCGACCTGACAACTTTTGGTTTCTTTTGAACCGTTGATGCTATATAGAGAAATTCGAATGCGTCGAATGGTAAGAGAAAGCAGTGCTATAGACTTCATGCTTTCATCTTCTGCAGTGAGTAATTAATTTAGTAATTGTCCGAAAACTGTTTAATTGCATCAAATGATTAAGAAAGGAAACATTATAAAAATATTCTATTCACACAGTTGTATAAAAAGTTAGAAATCAACTCCTTCGTGGTCGGCTTGGAATCTTCTATAATTCTATTCATTTCCGATTCATGAAACGGTGATGGAAATGATCTTTACTTTAACTTTAAAAAGCTTAAAAGTTTAGCTTTTTAAAGCTTTAAACTTGGTACTCGAGGTATATTGCTCATCTAGATTTGATTACTATTAAAAATTATGAAGTTTGTGTGCAGTGTAATATGAAGATAGTCAAACTGTGGAAATTTCATACATAAAAGTTTATAGAAGACGTTACCCCCTATCGAGTAGTGCTTTTGAATTTACTTCTCGAAGAACAATGCATGAATAAAGAGGTATGTTTAAAAGTATACAAAGCGCAACATCGATATAAAAATTATGCTTGGATTACTATTACTTTTGAATATTTGTAACAATTCTGCTGACACAGATGTGAAACCTACAGAGTAAAACAATGGATGTTTTAAATATGGCATGTAATTATATTATTATAATGTGGCATTTTTGCTGACCTTTTGTGATTTATTTTCCATCCATTACAAAATATAATACCTTTTAGACTCTATTCTTCGAATGAAAATCAGTAAGCTGAGTTAACACTTTCAAACAAATTTTTTAAATACACTTGTTATGATAAAAACACTAAAATGATTATTAAAATTTTTTTAACACAAATCAATACATAATAACTCTATGAATACTTCTGAAATATACAAATAGAGTTCGGAATAAATATTTTATCAACTAAATAACTCAAAAAAAGTTCGAATGGGTAAATTATTAACAAATGTACATCTTGTGACATATATATAGAAAATAAAAACAATACTACGTGTTTAACTTATACTAAATTTATAGCTTGAAAATAAAAAATGGACGGTGAAACCGAAAAATAGTAACATCTTTGTTTGACATTGAAAATATTTGACGGTGGGGACGATAAAAGCCTGAAATGAAAAGGTCCGATCTAATAAGTTAAGATTATATTAGGGTTACTTTTAAAATGAATAATTAAAAAAAATTGTAAACTGTTTTAAGATTTCTTCAGGAGTGTCCCTATAAAAAGAAAACTTGATTCTTGGATGAAAAAATATTATTTTCCCATTACAGCTAGTTTCCAGCATACATGGAAGTTAAATTAAATGTTAAACAAAGAGTTAAATTTAAAGTTAAATTTGACAAGTAATGTTGTTTCATTTATGTAGCACTGGAGCAACTTAAAAAGCTATTGATGACAATTGGGGATTGATCCAAGAATAGCACCTCAAAATTTTGAACTATTGCTCAGATGACTAAGTCTCTCTGTCTGAGTTCCTCCACTAAGCCAATATGACGACATTTGAGGTCACAACAGATTTATCGTACATAAGTCCCTACGTACACAACAGTCTTTGGTTGGATATAGTTTCCAACTCGCAATTCTCCGGTTCCTAATCGGCAACTGTGTCAGTTGGGCTACAGCGACACTTAAAATATTTCAGAGAAAACTAATGTATAATTAAAGCGTGTTGAATTAAGCATGTAAGAATAGTACCTAAAGAATATGTGTGCATGTGCCTTCAAAGAAACAACTATTCTCCAATCCCAAAAGATTTTATAGAATATTAGATTTAACATATGATAGTTATGTTTCATTACTCCATCAGATTCATTTAACGTTATTAAATTTAAGCAAAATAAAGTTCAAATCATGGATTTGTTTAATTCTGTAAAGTTTTATTACTAATTCCAAAAGTTTGGGGTTTGGTTGATTTTTGGGATCTTTTAAATAATATATATTTACACATACAAAAAGGAAAACATGATCATAAAATACAAATAACTTTATCCTTGAAAACTAGTGTAAAAGTTATAATTCCTATAAAATTAATCAGCAAAAAAAAAACACCTTAAAAATTTTATTCAAAGGATTATTGCAACCATAAAGCAGTAAATAAAAACGAAAGAAAAATATTATTAAAAAAATAATAAACGAAATTCTTTACAATCGTATGGAGATTGTTTCTACATCACGTCCCAAATTGCGTAACGATCGACGCCGTTGCCATTTGACATTGATTGTACACGTTTGCTGGACATGTGCCTAGTAATGGTATTACTATTGTATCTGCTAAATTCACTTTATTTTTCGATAAAAAAAAACTATTAATATGATGAAAGGCGATTGTAATTAATACTTTTTTATGTTTTGGGGCATCGGCACCTTCGTAACGTAAATTAAATTGGCAAAAATATTGGCAATTCAATCGTTACGCGATTTTGACAAAGCATTTTTAAAAATAAAAAATAATAATATTTACGACAAAAAAAAGGCACAGAAACACATAAAAATATCTTAAAACGTTTAAAAAGTTATTTAAAGGCAAATAAATGCATTTGAAGTACTTACCAGTATATTCTTTGCTTCAGGTATAGAGACATTTCGATCGTTACTTTTAGACATCGCGAAACATGCTTTATGGCTTTAGTATTGTTTATTCGTTAATTCTTCAAAATTTTAAACTAATGATGCCATCTGCTGATCAAAATAGTAAACAAACTATCCTTATACTCTCTCTCTCTCTCTCTCTATATATATATATATATATATATATATATATATATATATATATATATATATATATATTTTTTTTTTTTTTTTTTTTTTTTTTTTTTTTGTTCTGCAATTCTGGAAAACATATTATAATTTATTTTCTTGGTGATGTACTGTATCACTTAACATTATAGATGTCCCAAATCCTACATTTGTAACTAAAGAATTTAATTTTAAGCATATTTACACTAAACTATGTAATAAATAATACATATTCTTGTCTCTGAACAGAACTAAAAACCCATTGAGAAAAATATTAATTTTAAGAATTAAATTTATTTGCTGTCAAAGCTTAAAGTTATGAAATGTGTCTTGCTCCCACCTTTTGAGAACTACACGTAACTTAATATACATCAGCAGTCTAAAGATTTCTACATTCTGACTTAAAAAAACTAAATAACTTATATCTTGAAAATTTTTCTGCTGTGCGTTTCTCTTGTAAGCCGAGGAAAAAGACATCCACACATTTTAAGTTATTCAGGACTCTACTGTATATTATATCCTCTTTTCCACAGTCATAATGAATTCATCCTGATCTTCTGGTCTTTTAGTATTTTCTCTCATTAGTTCCAGTTATCTTGTTTTAGTTTCATTTGCTTACCTCATACCAATATAATCATGGAACACATGAAATGAATCATGACAAACAAGATCATATAAGCCTTCAAAATCCTAATTGACATTTACATCTCGGACAGTTGAACCAATATCATTAGCATATTCTCACCCTCTATGATCAGTGACATTTTTTATGCAATTAATTTTTACCTAACTGGTTTTTTTTTCCGTTTTGTTTATCGTACTAAATTTGTCGTTATCATATTAAATTTGTCATACATACCATTTTTATCAGTAAAATTATTTTCAGTTATAGATTTATCCTTCACTTAAAGTTAAAATAAACTTATCACACATTTCAATTAGTTTTTAAGCGTAATTTCATTTATTTTTGGTTTTGTAATGAACAAAATTTTTCTTTTACATATATTTCACCTTAACTTTAATTTGCGCTAAATATTTTTTAAGTGTACTGTTAAGTGAAGTATGTGTCTGGGGTGTCTAGAGCTGTAAGGGCTCTGAGGGTCTTAAGATAATGAAGTATTGTTTTCAAATGTTCCCGCAGGGGCTCACAACTGAACGCTAGAATTCTTTGCTCTCCCGAAAAGAATAAGAGTTGAACTACTAAATATATACAGTCTAAGACAAAAAATAAAGTTGCACCTGGAAGGAGTAGACCGGTATAAATGAAATTTGGAGGAGTGGTAGATATGCGTTGGAGATGCAAATGATCAAATTTTCAGAAACGTTTGAGCATGCGCCATGCGCAGGGCAGCTCTCAAACACGCTGCATACCGGGGCATAAAAGACCATTTAGTAGCGCAGAAAATTCATTTCGTCTCATGCTGTTGTGTTGGTTACATCGTTTATCATTGATTTATGCCTCGGAAAAAAATTCAAAGGCAATTTAAGCAAATGGGAGAGTTTGACAGCGACCGAGTAATTAGCCTCCGAGAAGGTAGATGGACTAATCGACGGATTTGCGCAATATATTTGTTGTAGTGATATTACTGTTGCACGTTGTTGGCAGCGGTGGATAAAACAAGGCAGATGCCAGCACCAACCAGGCTCAGGAATGCCTAGAGAAACTGGACCGAGAGAGACGTGTTGTAAGACATATGCAAATTGATCCAACAGCCACTTTTTCAGACATCCACGACGTAGGACTAAACTCACGTAGAACGTTACGACGACTGCTTTTAACAGCATTGCATCGCCGTCAAAGACTGACATGGTGTAGTGACAGACGGACATGGAGTGTCGAATGACATCGAGTGGTCTTTACTGACGAATCCCGCTTCAGTCTGGGTGGAGACAACATTCGAATCAGTGTGTAGAGGCAACGTTGTCATCGCCAGGGTTCACGGTTTGTTGTGCAGTGTCACACTTACTGAAGACCTGGTGTCGTGGTGTGGAGCACAACTTCGTATGATGCCAAATCACCTTTGGTAATCTACGGGCTCTGACAGACCAGCGTTACGTACAAGAAATTTTACAGACAGTTACGCTCGCATTCCTGAACTCCCAGGTTCACCCGCTTTTTTAACAAGACAATGCTCGACTCCATATTGCTACCGTCTCTAGAGTTTGTCTACGACACAACGATATCTCACCACGGCCGGTATACTCACCGGGCCTCTCCATTGGACGAGATGGCAGCACTTCACACGTACCACGTAATCTGCTGGAACTACGAGACAGGATTCAAGCAGCATGGGATGGACTGTCGCAGGACTTCATAAAGAGCCTGTATGACTCACTATCAAGGCGCTTGGCATGCTGCATTACGAAAAATGGCGGTCACACGCCATACTAAATAATACTGCTCTAAAAAAAATTCATTAAAGTTTGCTTATTTCAGTCTTAAATTTTATTCATTTACTCATTTATAAAAGCACTTTACTTAAAGCTCGCATGCACTAATGTAAATTTATTGCATTCTGACAGTTCCTTCTATGTGCAACTCTTTTTTTGTCTTGGAGTGTATACATACAATTTGTTGGGACTTACTTGGGTAAAAATACATCTATAGAGGGGCTATGGATATTGATCCCTCCCCATTTTTGATCTTAGAACAACCGAGATACGTCATTTTTTATTCTTGGAGTAACCCTTTTAAAATAAATTATGTAGTGAGCAAATTTAACCTGAAAACTTTGCGAACCGAATGAGTTTTGTAAATGTGTTCTAATATTAATTTGTAATGAAGACTTTTATGTTTATGTGCGAGTCCCCTTTATAATATAGCTATTGTTATTACTATGATTGCACGGTTTTCTTATTACTAGCATATACTTTTCTGCTATGCACTGGATTTATTTTAGGGAGATCGGTCAGTAGAGCATTCTAAATTTACTATTTTCTCCCATATTAAGTTTGCTCCCCTATCTCTTACTATTAGAATGCATTTCGTTTTCTAAAGATAAGATGATGCGTCTCTTAAAATTACAAAATAAACAGCGCAAAGCAGAATTCTCTTACTGTGACTAGCAATTGTTTTATGAATTCTATGGCATTTTATACAGTTTTGTGGGTATTCTTGATTGTTTTAAATATTGGTAAGAACCGTGCTTGTGTTTAAATTACTTTAGGTTTCTTCGCTGAGAATTTGATATAAGTGTTTTCAAAATTGAGCAATCTTCAGGAATGGTTGCAAAACCAGAAACAGAAAAAGCAGGATGGAATTTGAGGTTAGGAAAAGATGCTCAAATTCAAAGTGCAGAAAAACGAAAAAAATTGATCCTTGAAAATGAGATAAGTATAAACATGTAATAGGAAAGTTCAATGAATATTTTTAATTGTTCATATAAACAAATGTTGAAACGTGAAATGCTTAGGGCTTAGTGTAAAAAAATATTGCATTACTTTATTCCTATAAGAGAACTTTATAAACAGGTCATTCTACATTTTTCCAGGGTTTATTGTAATTTATCTCTAATACCTTTTTTAAAATAAGAATGAAAACAAATTAATTTTATGGCTTTTACTAATATTGGTTAATAATTGCAAGCGTTGTTTCATTGAGTCCTAATTTAGAGTTTAGATTTTGTAGGTGTTCGAACTCGGGGGGGGGGGACTTGGTCTAGCTGTTTAACTAGGTATTGAGGAATAAATAACAACAATCATGGTTTCATTGAAAAAATGAGAAAAAAAATACTACAAATAAAATATCTATTTACAATTTTTTTTAATCAAATAATAATAAAAGCTATTCACAATCCGACGGTTAGTGTATTATGTAGGGACTATATGAAAGTATTAAAAATGAAGTTTACGAATATTTGAAATTTTTATATAGTGTTTTCATAAAACTTTGAATTAAATTTTGAAAAGTAGCAGGTTTTTTTTTATTATACCTTCTTACTTTCAAAAACCAAACATTTTTTTAAATATATAATATATATATATATATATATATACATGCTCACATTTATCTGACTTACTACAGACATTCAAATGAATTTGTGGGTTAATCTAAAAGCATTCTTAATTTAGCAGAATTAAGGCCACGAAAAGACATTCGTGCTTTTGAAAATGTGGCATTTTTCTTTTCAGTTTTATGCATATCAACTTCAAATAAACTCTTATGCCATCAATTCAAGCTGAAATTTTACCTCTATGTATCGGATTTGAATTATCGCAAGATGCTGGAAGCATACAAATGAATGAGGAAGGACAATCGGTCATCTACAACAGCGTTATGGACAATGATTACTATGTTATTTTGCAATGAACTCAACGTTACTTCGTTACAAAATATCTTATTTTGAAACCTTCCAGACTTATATAAGAATAGCGGAATAGGTTCAGAGTCCTTTCCCACAGACATTTTACACTCTGGAATACTAATAGGCTGATATCTTCTACGTTGCACTGTGGATTAAGTGTGGTTGGTCGATAAGTTCAGTTACCAATCATATGAAATACGTTTCAGGTAGAATAAAATGATCGGAGTTGTATGAAGATGCAGGAATAGTTCTTTAAAATACATTTTCCACCACACAACACACATCTCATTTTTCGTAGTTATCATTTACTGCTAGATATTTTCCCAAACGCATATCGACTTTTTTATTCCGTCCATGAAGAAAGTTCGTGCTTAGCCCCTTTTGATCTATTTTGAGTACAACTTCGGCATCGGCTCCAAAAAGGTTGATCGTTCAACATCCTTTCAATTGGGGGAGGGGGGGGAGTAGGTAATTGAACTTATGTCACATTGGAAAAAGAAACACAACGGGTTTTTGGCGATGGTCTAGGATCAATCCCAAAGAAAAGATCCTAGGAAAAGCTAAGAGGAAATTTGAGGCCACGAAAGATTTGAGGCGCTTCAGCCCCTCAAAGTCTTCCCCCACCCCTTTCGAACTTTGGTTGGATCGAGTCGAACTCCCAACCCCCTGTTACTAATCCGTTATTCTACCAACAGGACTACCGAGGTTTCTTTTCAGTTTTGGTAAAAACAGTTAGATTGTTCCAAATCTGGTCTGTAAGAAGGTGTGATGTAGGTGTGGATTTGTCGATTGCAATGGTAGCATTGTATTGTTAAAGAAAAATCCTCTTTCCAACCTGATTCTCAAAAAAAAAATCAAAAACTTACTACTATATTATTTACCACTGGTACGTAACTAGGAAGTAGCACTTAAAATACCTTTATTCAAGGACATCAGGAAGTGAATTGAAAATAAGTTCGCGTGCAGTATCGGCTTCTGAACGCATGTGCAAACGTTTCTCTTCCTCAACTACTAGCGACACCACGTGGTAGGAGACTTAACTCCTACCTCGTTTAATCCAATCCTCGTATGGTAAAATTAAATTACAAAAGCTAATCATGGAGAAAAAAACTTAAAAAATCTATATCTTATGTGTTTACTACTAGAAAACTAAACTTCTTAAATACTTAAATATAGATATTGGAATAAATAATTGAAGATGTTTTTGACCTGGTTGAAAGACGAACAACACTTCAGTGAATTCCATTATTTGTAAATATTTTAATATAATTTAATTGATCGATACAGAGTTATTAATTAATAAAATAATAATATTTTAAAAGACTATATAACATGTTAAGTCTGTTATATTCGATTAATTAGGGCGTTATTTCGTCACACTTCGACCTTGGGAGCTTTAAGATGAATTCTGCGAGGCACGCGGCTTAACGTGGACGAAAACTACTACAAGCATCCATTCTATTTAGGTATTCGAAATTAGAATCGGTAGCCAACAGCAACAATGCTTTCAAGATACGTGTTTCACAATGGATTTCTTCGATTTTTGATTCTTGAGTTTTGAACACCATAAATTCTTGTCAACAATAAATAACAAATCAAATAACAATTCTGAAAATTTTCAACTTAAGTTCCTGTCTAAACGCAATATTTCTTCATTTAATATAACTTCATTTGTGCACTTAATACGTGCATTTAGTTTAAGGAAGTGTATCAAGAAATTTTAAATTTATAAGTAGAAGGATTGTCGTGTTATGGAGCATCTTCAAAACCCCAAAATCTGTATCCAGAATTAATTTACACTACTTCCTGATTTATAAAACACCGAATTAGTTTAATATTGTGTGCACTCCATGATCCTTGAGGAATGATTAGAGCTATTAAATTATAAGGCTGTTGTTGATAAAGCACCTTTAGTGCACCTTTTAGAAGGTAGTTAAGAAAGCGCAAAAAAAAACATGAGCAATGATCAACCATTAATGATTTATTTCTCGCCAACTTTGGAATCGAACGATAAACTTGATGCCAGAATGGGAATTAGGACTAAGGATGCGACATCGACAGCAAATCATCGATGTTAAAAAAAAAACATTGATGTTGGTAGTACATCGCCCAAAAACCATCGATGTTTTTAAACATCAGTGTATTTAAACTTTTTTTCCTCATTTCTTAAAACTGGCTTAGAAACCTCAAACATTAATATACGCGGGTGGGGGGAGATTTAATTTGTCATTTGCCATGTTTATTATTTTATAACTAAGACTCTTTTTAACTGTCAAAACAAAGTCAAAAAAATTAATAAGAACAATTAACAAATCTTTTATTTTCAAATTGAATAATACAAAGGGCGTTCCATAAAAACTGAGAGTAAAATCATAAAAAATCAAGAAATATCTTTACAGAAATAATACATCATTCTTTTTCAAAATACCGTCCCTCAGATGATATGCAACGGCCCCATCGTCCAACCTATTTTCAAAACAAGTACGAAGCCATTTTCTGGAAGCTGATTCAAAGAACCCTGCACTGCTGAAATAACTTCAGAATCTGTATTAAATTTTCTACCACGGAGCTTCTTCAATTTCGGAAACATCCAGAAATCGCATGGTGCGAGATCTGGACTGTGAGGGGAATGTGGCATGATTTTATTATTGCATTTACTAAGATATTCCTAAACAGAAGTGACATGCGGGCGAGCATTATCATGATGTAATGTCCAATTCCCTACAAGTTCATGTCGCTTTCTCGATATGTGTTGTCGCAAAATTTTCAAAACTGAACTATAATATTCACCATTCACAGTAGTTTTTGTAGGCACAGCATGCTGATAGATTACACATTTATGATCAAAGAAAATTATCATCATGGCCTTTCCAGCAGATTTGGTCTGTCGGATTTTTTTCGGAGGCAGTGAATCAATGTGTTTTCATACACTTGTTGCGAACTTGGTAAGAGAATCAAAATGATGCGCCCCCAAGTTTCATCACCTGTTATTACAGTCTTTAGGAAATTCGGATAATTTTGAAACATCTGTTTCCAATCACAACATTGGTGAATTCTTGTTTGCATTTGTTCTTTAGTAAGGTGATGAGGGACCCATATGGAACAAACGTGGCGAAGCTGTAAATTGTTGCGTAGAATGCGAAATATCGAGTTTTCGAAATGTTAGTTGATGCCGCTGTTTCCTCACATATCAGTCGCCAAATTTTCTTGCAAGATTGCCCACACAGTGTTAACATTTCGATCATTCACAACACTTTCTGTTCGGCCAGGCGTAGGAACCAGTTCTGCAGCCAAACATCCTTTTTTGAAATCAATAAAAATCGTAGACTCACCGAAACATTTGTCTTTGTAAGCTTCTTTCATTAATTTAACTGTTTCTGGAGCTGTTTTGCCCAAACGATAGCAAAATTTTATGGCAGAACGCATTTCATTTCTTATCTTTGAATCACTCACCTCCATTTCTGTAGGGCAAATAAAAACAGTCCTTTAAACAAGCACGAAACCAGGAAAATAAAATCGTCTGCTTCGCTTAGAATATTTATAATTGTAGAGTTAACAGTTTGAAAAAATCGCCTGCACTTTTATTTTTTAGTTTTGTGGTATTGCCACTAAGTAAAGAATTCACTCTCAGTTTTTATGGTATGCCCTTTATATAAAAGAAAATAATATTTACAACAATTTCACATAGGTACTACTTACTATAAGTATAATTAGGTAGATACATAACAATAATTATTGTTAGTTATTATTATTTATTTATCAACTTATGGGAGGGGGAGAAACACTACAAACTTATTTTTTATTTACTGTAAATAAAAAATATTGGGGCCTATACTTATTATAAGCCCTAATATTTGTTGTTTACAGTTTGTAAAAAAAGAAGTTTGTTAACTTCCTCCAACTTAAGCCGACTTCTTTTTTCACTAACTATCCCACCAGTTAGGGATTAACTATCCCACCACTTTCTGATGGGACAGATGTCGCCATCTCTAACAAATATTTTGTTGCTCGGTTATTATTCTTAATTTTTACTATAGTGCTTTTTCATTCAAATATAAAACATTGACAACGTAAAAACATCGACAATGTTAAAACATCGATGTTAAACAAACATCAGCTCCAATAAATCGATGGTAAGTACATCGATACTTTCAAAACATCAAACTCCATGTCGCATCCCTACTTTTCAGACCCTTCACCCTTGGCCACTTTGATCTAAGAGTATGTTCAATTTACTGATTTTGAAAATTATGCTACTCGGTTATTATTATTTTTTTAATTTTTACAATGGTACTTTTTTTTTATTTATAATTAAAACATCGGTACCAATAAATCGATGGTAAATACAACAATGTTTTTATAAAACATCGATGTTTTAAGCACATCGACATCGATGTTGCATCCCTACTTTTCAGACCCTTCACCCTTGACCACATTGGTCTAAAAGTATGTGCAATTTACTGATTATGAAAATTATGCTTCTTGGTTATTTTTTTTGTAATGGTACTTTTTTTATTTGAAAATAAAACATCGACAAGTATAAACATCGATGTTAAAAAAAATCGGCTCCAATACATCGATGGTATACACATTGATGTTTTTTTATAAAACATCGAAATCGATGTCGCATCCCCAGTTATTACGCCAATTGAGGATTCGTTTACGTTTCCTGAGTCCCCTAATTCGGTCAATAGACTCGTTTAAAACCACGTGAACCTACTGCCTTCGCAATGTATCGGACTATATGGTGTGGCTTCAACAAGATAAACATTCCATCTTAGGTTAATCGATTTTTGAATAGGTGTTCAAGAGCGGGTGGGAAAGGACTATCATACACAAAAGCATGAATTGCGATCGCCTCGGATGGTTTTACCCATGGCAACTCATTATTTCTGCTATTGATTTAGGCTCTAAACGGTAAACATAGAACCAGAATTCGCGTGAAGACACCGATATAGGACTTGTTTGGGTGTGTGTTGTTTACGTTCCATTCTATCAGCAAGTTTAAAGAATAAACTCGCTCAAAACCACATGATTTGACTGCGGAAGCCGGACTATAAGGAATCAGTCGATATATTCATTCCCTCTTTTACTCAAAATATTTTCGTGCATTTGCATTTAGCATAGTTATTAACTTTGGAAGAAATAAACAAAGATACTTAAAAATATAAAACTATCCATGTATTAATCCTCATAAATATGTAGACTATAAAATACGTAATCTCAATAATTTCTTCATCAATTTTCTAAAAATGGCTACATTCATCCAAGTCAATTGTTATACACAAGGAAACTTCATTCATAAATTCCTCATTTTACTGTCAGGAAATAATTATTCTAGGCATTTTTGTAAAAATAGGACAAAAACGTTGCATCCCAGTTGGCATAGATCTGATTTATCATCTGAGAATTTGCAGGTGAAAATAATTAGGACATGTGTTGTTCTGCCAAACAAATCGTATGTAATGGTAAAATGCAATAAGTGTACGATTAAACAAACCTACCATCGACATTTTTAGATTTCCAGAGTTTCTAGTAAAAGTGCTAGGTACTGCGTGAGCTTTCTCGTTCAGCAGAAAATCATATAAGCTAGTTTTAGTTAGGGTCAGGCAATGTAATTGTAAATAAAATTTGTATGTTCACTTTCCATCCTTATTCTCAAACTCTTGATTAATTAATAAACCATCGTTCACCCCCAACTAAACCAACTTGTCAAAATCCTACTTTTATATGTCACTATTACAAAGATTCCAGAAACGAAATTTCACACCGTACTCGGCTGTTTATAAGAACCTCGCGTGTTCACAATTATCTCTGAAAGTAGGGGTAGTTGTAAACAAAAGATTTTCCTTCTGATATTGAATATTAGACAAATGACAGTAAGAGCAGTAGTCATGACAGTAGAAGGAACTCCAATGGTATTTTGACCCTTTTAATAACATGTTTATAATCCCCCCGTGACAGAACTATTAGAACTTCACCATATGTTGTGTGATGTTTTAGTAAAAAAGTTTTGAAGGGTTCCTTTGCCTTCATGGGTGACTGAGACTAAATTCGACAATTTTGTTAATGAAACAAATATTATCTGCCGTTAACACATACCATATCTTTTTGCACTAAATTTTATTTGTGTTACTTCGCATTTTTGTATTATTTTGTCATTGTGTTTGTGTGTAATAATTTGTTTTGTATTTAAGTGTTTTATAGAAAATAAAGTTTTATTTCGTATATTTTTCACTCTTTAAACCAGTGTATATAAAAGAATGGTCTGCGACTACGTTTTTATCTGGTTTTTCATGATATGTAAAAGTGTTATAGGTGGAACTTGAGTAGAAAACACAAGTTTTTTTTTAAAAAAAAACGCTGTCAAATTGTTATCTAAATTTAGGATTCCTTGAAGAATATTATAAACTAAAAGAGTTCTTAAGTGTGGAAGGTTGAAGACCACTGTTCAAGAGTTAGGTATGTTGTTAAATTTACATCGCACTGGAGCAGCACGACAAGCTATTGGCGCGGATCTTGAATCCATCCCGAAGGGAATATATATGAGGTCAGCATTTGGTAATTTTGAAACACGATCAGACGATGAAGTCAATATCTGAGTTGGCGCTTCACTCATCAAACTTCCATGCCAATGTGAGAACATTTGAGACTACGACAGATTTAACGTTCATCAGTTCCCACGTATATGACGGTGTTTGGTTGGATCAAGTTTCGAATTCGACACCCTCCGGTTGCTACTCAGTGACTCGACCAACTAGATTACCACGGCCCTACAAATACCTAATGGATAAGTAAAGTATACTTAAAGAGATTTTCAATCTTAATGCTCTCATGTATAATTGTTCAGGTTATGTTACTGCTCTTAAGGTACAATTTACTTTTACACTATCACATTATTATAAAAGTTAATGACTATGAATGTCATCAAATTTTAAAAATAACATTTGAAATTCATGTATTAGGTTGGTTGCTTTCCTATGACATCGTTTCCAACATGCGCCTCCAACAGATCGCAAATTGCTAACTTAAAGGTCAAATCCACTCATTCATATTCAAAGAATTCAAAACAATCGTTTTTTTCCAACAAACCCCACTCCCTCTGCTAAAGTCGATGCATCGTATGTTTGATACGGATTTGTAGTAGATATAGGAATGCTATTACTCTCCATAATAATAACAACCCATATAAATATTTATCCTCAAGTTACAATAAATCAAAATTAGATCAGTTTTATAATTTTATTCCTGCGAAAAATGAGCATAAGATGTCTGTCTTGGATTATCATGAATATCCTTTCATGACATTCCGAAATACCTACAGTACGCGATCAAGACTTGTGGAGTACCCAGAGATGTCGCTATTTCGAGGAAGATGCTATATGCTTTTTACCTGTTTAACCCTACCATGGATGGTGGAATTTTGAAACTCGGTCAGGTTACGAAATCAACATCTGAGATAGCAACCTACTGTCCAACCTCCCGCACCATGCCAACGAAAGGACATTTTAGGTCAGAACAGATTTAACGTTCACTGCATTTATGCTACAAGCACATTCTAAATTAAAGTAGTTCAGTTCTCCTTTTTTTTTTCATTCACAGCTTGACTCTAAATAGTCATTGGAGTCTAAATAGTCATAAATGATTAATCATGCCCTTGTTCGTTATGAATGCCTTCGTTATGAATGCATACTTTACAGCAATTTTAACAGCGATTTGCAAATTATGAATCTAAAACTACTCGTATTTGTAGGGGAGAAGGGGGCTAGTGTGGACAATTTTTATATACTTGGAAAAAAAGTTTACTTAATATTATTTTTAACACTTCAACTATTTTTTCACAATAATATACTATTTTACTTTTATTTTGGTTGATATATTAAAGTATTTGGCAATATAGTTTTTTAATATTCTCTTGTTTAAAAAAGTTGTTTTTGTCCACACTAGCCCTATGGTATAGTGCTAGTGTGGACAAGTTAGAAGACTGATTATGCAATGTAATACAACCCATGAAAGTGTATAAAACCATAATGAAATCCATTTTAATCTTAATAAAGCATATTTTATTAATGTTAAGCCCAATATATGTGTAATTAGTAACTGCACTATATTATAGATGTACTTCAAAGACAAATCAAAACACAATAAGAAAATTGTTTTTAATTTTTGTTTAGTGGGAAAATTATTTGAATGTAGAAATGGAATTTTGTAATGTCGTTAGATTAATTAACATTAGATGTCAACTGAGATGCAGTGCGAATTCTGCTACCGGCAACATCTGGTGATGGTAATTTAACTACAATTTCATTTCTTGAGATGTGCGATATGTCCTTTATATCTGGGAAAAAGAAATATTTACTCTGCTTATTAGAAGAGTTGCTTTGTGTGAATAAACGATACAATTCCTTGTAAATAATTTACTATTTCACAATAATCAATTTAATTTAATACAAAAAAGCCTAAAAAGTAAAAATACAGTTATTTGTGAATGAATTTTTCACGTAAACAATCTTATTTAAAAAATAAATAGCCTAAAATTTAATATTTAACCTGTGTTTTTACCACTGAAAGCTAATTGGGGCTGGGGGGGACATGTCCACAATATCCCCACCACCATCTGTCCACACTAGCCCCTAGGAGGCATTTGTTTATTTAGGCCTACTACTGGTTAATTTAAAAAATGTAGAGCAAAAGTGAATATCAAAATAGGTATTGAATAATTCAATATATTCATTTGTAACATACTGTCGCATTTTTTAAAATTATTGAATTCAAATAGTTTAAACTTGTAATTGAAAAACAAATCAAGAACTTACTTCACCACCATGAAAACCTTGTTTTATAAAGTCCTACTGAACTATCAAGTGTGTTATCATGCAACTGCACATGGAAATTTATATCAGTGTTGCAATTCTGCAAAAACTAGTAGAGAAATTTTAACTGATAAATAGCAGAATTATTCAAGTTGTCCACACTAGCCCCCTTCTCCACTATTAGTTTTTTGTTCATCCAGTTAAAATGTTCATACAGATCATCGACAAATATGATCCGAGTATTAAATCATGCGATTTAGTTGTTAAAATACAACTCGATATCCATTTCGATTTCTAACCGACAGCCCGTGCGTCTGAACAGGATTCAATTCTTCAAAACTGTGTCTCCCAATCCAAACATCTCACATATTGAAACCAAACCCGGCAAATACTTTTAATCAACTGGCTGGGAGATCATCAGATTTACGAAACAATCTTGTGAAGATTTAATTGAATTATTTTATCAACAGCAATTTCAGATTACTTTCAAGCTTGGTTTTCAAACCACAACCAATGGCGTCGATGGAAGATTCAACTTTTCAACACTGTGACCTCCGTTCCAAGATCTGGACACATTGAAACCAAACCCGGAAAAATGGTTTTACTCAACTGACTGAATGGTTTTACTCAACTGATCATTAGATTTAAGAAAAAATCTTTTAAACATTTAGTTGAATTATTTTATCAACAACAATATCAGATTGCCTTCAATCTCGATTTCCAACTAACCAACGGCGTCAGAGCAAGATTCAACTTTTCAACACTGTGTCCTACGTTCTAACATCTGGACACATTGAAACGAAACCGCAAATGCTTTTAATGTACTGGCTGGGAGATTATCAGATTTAAGAAACAATATTTTGAAAATTTAATTGAATTATTTTATCAACAACAATTTCAGATTGCTTTCAATCTTGATTTTCAAACAACAATCAATGGCGTCGGAGCAAGATTCCACTTTTCAACACTGTGCCCTCCGTTCCAATATCTGGACACATTGAAACCAAACCCGGAAAACGCTTTTAATGAACTGGCTGGGAGATAATAAGATTTAAAAACAATGTTTTAAAAATTGAATTGAATTATTTTATCAACAATTTCAGATTGCTTTCAATCTTGATTTCCAACCAACGGTGTCAGAGCAAGATTCAAATCTTCAATACTCTGTCCTTTGTTCCAACATCTGGACACATTGAAACCAAACCCGGCAAATGCTTTTAATAAATTGGCTGAGTGATCATCAGATTTTAGAAACAATCTTTTAAAAATTTAATTGAATTATTTTATCAACAGCAATTTCAGATTGATTTCAATCTTGGTTTTCAAACAGCAACCAATGGCGTCGTAGCCAGATTCAATTTTTCAACACTATGCCCTCGGTTTCAATATTTGGACACATTGAAACCAAACCCGGAAAACGCTTTTAATGAACTGGCTGGGAGATCATAAGATTTAAAAACAGTGTTTTAAAAATTGAATTGAATTATTTCATCAACAGCAATTTCAGATTGCTTTCGATCTCGATTTTCAACCAACGGCTTCAGAGCAAGATTCAACTTTTCAACACTGGGTCCTCCGTTCCAACATGTCGACATATTGAAACCAAACCTGGCAAATACTTTTTCTCAACCAGCGGGGAGATAAAGTTTAAGAAAAAAAATATTCTAAATACCAATTAAATTATTTTATTAGCAACAATTTCAGCTTTGATTTCCTTAACAATTTTCACCCGACAGTCCACGGCACCTGAGCACGGCTCAACATTTTAACTCTGTGTCCTCCGTCTCAACATCTTGACACATTGAAACCAAAAGCGGCAAAAGCCAGAATTCGAAACCTCCTCGGAACGCTGATCTACGGGCGAGAGACGATCAGCAGCGCGTATCAACGGGTCCTCCCCGCACCTGTTGAGGCAGAAGAACACAAAAAAGAAAAATTGACCCTGCCTATAAAAGGACGAAGTGTGCCGGAAAACCGCCTTCGGTTTGAGCACAGCTCGGTAGCTGCATCCTCTTGTTTATTTGGGATCGAGTGGAGAGTTATCATTCAAAGAGATCGTGTGGATTTACATAGAACGGTCCTTCTGCTCAGCAACTAGACCATATTCAACGTTCGTTCCAGATGGAACAGTTCATCTGGCTTGGTATCTTCCTCCTGGTAGCGTGTACCAGCACTTGCCAGTCGCAACAGAGGGGTGAGTCAGGGTTACGGCTTCCGGTTTTAATTTTAAAACTTCATTTACAGTTATTATTTTTAACAAAGTAGCTTATTTAGTTCAGTGTTATCTCTTCAGTCTATATGTCGTTACAATTTGGATTTATCACTTTCCTCGAAGTTCGTCATTTTTCATGCAGTTATGCAACAAGTTTCAAGTAGTTACTTATTGTGGATGATGTTCAAATACGTAAATAATGTATTTATTTATAAAATATCTGAAACAAAATATTCTACACAGACTATTGTTTCAATCTGACACATTTTAAGTAGTTTCATAAAAACATAATATCACTTGGAAGAGGTTATTTATTTTACATTATTTCCTAACATTTTTTTTCTGTGCGTTCAGGTTCGATTCCTGTGCCTAAGCCTTACAGTATTCTTTTTTTGTGTGTATGTTCATTACTTGACGTTGTTTGCCTTGAAAGTCGCGCAATATGGCCAAAGTTGAACCCTGCGCCATAAAAAAACCATACTAGCATATATTTAACTATATTCATGTTTTTAAAATTGTCTAAAAATTGTAAAACTCACAAGTGTATTTTTAGGCTTGTCGATCTAGACAGAAGTTTAGTAAATAATTTGAATCTAAAGATAGGTATAAGAAATATATATTACATGATAATGTTATTTTTTGCATAAATCTCTATACAAATGTATAGCTTCAGTCAATTTTGTAGTAATTTACTAATTTAACTTTGTTTAAATACACAAATATGATCTATATATTTGATCCCTTCATGTAGTTTTCTTACAAATTTTATTATGAGTTTTGATTTTACTTTACTTTCAATTGAATACTATGAATAAAGTTGTTTATGAGAATTTTTAATAAGTTGCTTATGGTAATACAAATTGGGAATGCAGAGATTTTAATAGATTTATGGTATGAAATTAATTAATATGGGTATTTATAAAATATTCATTATTAAGAGGGGAAAATAAAAAATAGACTTTATAGTGAAATTAGTGAATAATATTAGTAATTAAAAAAAGTACAAACATATAATAAATTCAAAACCGAAATAAAAATTTAAATAAAAATGTTTTTTCCTTTAATCTATTCTAAAGCTACATCTTATTGCAACACAAATTTCTCAAAATATGCTTATAGCATATTACACTTTGATTAGATAGTTTTAAAATGTATTCTATATGCCATATGAAAACACATTTTAATGTATAATAAAAAAAAATTTAAGTTTTAGATTTAAACCAACTTCACTGATTTTGAGAAAATTCATACCATAGATAGAAAATTTAATACAAGTGAAATAAAAAAAATTAGTATTCGTAACTTGTGTTATGTACGCGTCTTTACATTTCTCTTAAATTGTCCACAGTGAATCAATTACAAATAAAAAGAAACAAAATATTTCAAATAGTTTTAAAGCAATACAGAAAACCAAAGTTTGGTTTGAGATTTTTTTTTAGTATTCTTATATTCGAATCTCCTACTCTGAAATGTACCAGTTTAAATTTAAAGGATACTTTCAAAGGTATTGAAAAAACTTATATTTTACTCACATTAATAAATTTAAGATATTAAATATATTGAGTAGGTCTGTTAGCTCTTAATTAGAATTATCTCACTCAAAGATATATACATGCAATGCACCATTTTATAATAAAATAAATAATACTATTATTCATTCAATACTTAGCTGCTATCTGTGCTTTTCTTTTCCAAATTAATTTTTCGAATTTTCTTCCTTCTCGAATTTTTAATTATTTCTAACTGACAATAATTTTTACATCTTTATAAGAATAAAATATTTATAATTTGAGAACATACCACATTTGTTTTTTATGTTTCTTAATTTTCGAGTGTAATGGTTTTAAGTTTTAATTTATTAGTTACAATTTGCAATGGAATTTAAAAAGCGGTTCTTGGTAGATTAAAATTTTATTGTCATATACCCTATTTGTGTGTGCCAAGCCTATGCCTATGCCCCTTAACCTTAAGCAGTTTCCATTTAAACTTTTAAAAGTTTTATCAGAGCGGCAACAACTTAAAACGTTTGCCTGTAATATCTAGTATATGATTGTTACGAAATCACATCACAGTGAAGTATATTTAGTATGAGTAGAGAGTAAATCCGATTTTTGTAGAACATTTATGTTGCTAAACCCATCTCATTTCTTTCCTGGAAATTCTGTTATGTTTAACTTAATGTCATCTTGACGTTTTAAGAACTTGAATCTATCATCACAAATGGAGCGTGTAATTTTTAAACAATGACAATATGTTTAAGAGTGATATCGTAAAAATTTCTGTGCTCGCTTTTAGTTCTGCCTTAAATCCGATTTTAAGCGAAATTGATAACTGTTCCCCTTCAATAGGCGCATATTGATTTTTAAAATCATTAAACTACGAAATGACTCAGTAATTCCCGTAATAGAATAAAAATTCGCGAACAGTCTAAAGAACTCCTTATGAGTTGTCAGAATACAGATGAAAAGAATTGCCAACACCATTTCAAGAATTTTAAAATCTACTCATTCAAAGTTGAAAATGTTTTGATTCCTAGATCCTTCACTAAATTCATTGGTCTTCAGTTCTATCTTTCTCATTGGGATTTACTTTCAGACATCTACTTATAAAATTGCGCTTTTAAACTTCATAGTTGCTTACTTTCTGCTTATACTCACGAGTATCTGTAATGCATACTCCCAAACTTTCATACTATTACAAGTATTTGTGCTCTCATAATGTTACATCATTTGCGCGTTTTCAAATAAATTTATATTCATGAAATAAGTAATTGGGACAAAAATTAAAGTATTATTCCCACTCGTATTTTACTGATAAATTCCGAAACACTGGGATTGCGTATTTGAAGTCGATTCTAGTGTCGCTTTCAATTGTTTTGCTATTATCTATTATCTTATTATTGAATATTACGAACAAGTAAAATCAATTTTGCTGACTTGAAAATCTGATGGTTAACTTCAAAACCATGCCTCTAGATCGGAAGGTCCCCGTTTCGAATCCGGGTTCGGGCATGGATGTTTGTAAGCGTATACCAGCTCAGGTGTTGCTTCGTCATCTGAACATGGTTCA
This sequence comes from Metellina segmentata, assembly GCA_947359465.1. Lineage (NCBI taxonomy): Eukaryota > Metazoa > Arthropoda > Arachnida > Araneae > Tetragnathidae > Metellina > Metellina segmentata. The sequence goes on along the minus strand of OX375875.1, from coordinate 71,628,954 downwards.
AAATTACGAAGTATAAATTGTTAGGGGCAATGATGGTCCTCCCACTGGGTGCTCCTTCACAAGTGGCCATCACTTCCGGCTTTGTAGTGGCCAATGACTTAGGTCAAATGTGCCCGCCATTAGAAAAAAAACCTTCAAAACCATTCGCTGTCATAAGTAAAGTGCTTATTACTACTTAGAAACATCTTTACTCTGTGTAACTTTAGAAACTCTTAGTGTTTATTGAAATTTAAATCAATGGAATGAAAACTAACGCAGATAAATTTTTGTTTGTTATTGAGAGATCTGACTATGATTTGTTTAAGTGGGAAATCGTGCTTACTTAGCAGCTTTTTTTTATCTTCGCATTATAATATTAGAAACGTTGAAAAATTGCTATTAAATGCCTGAAATCTTGTTCATATGTCGAATTTTAAAACGTAAATTTAGTCAACATCATTTAGATTAGATCGTTATATTATAATAATCTAACAAAAAGATTTTACTGTCAAATTTTTTCTCACAGTCTATTATAACTATAATCGGTAATCTTTAAAAATAAAACATACTCATTTTTCAGCATTACTTTAGATTCTAAAGAAAGTGTTCGCAATCACTTTTATTTGTTAGTTGTTTTTTTTTATTTAAACGACCTAAACGACCTTATCAGGAAGAGAAAGAGAAAAAGGAGTACAATGAACGTTTACCCGTTAATACAATTAAAAAAACAAAGACTTATGCAGTGATGTGAATAGCAATTAAGACCTACCTGGAACTAACGTTAGCATGTGATTTGAATGGCAAAGACATTCACTTCCTTAAAAACCATTCATTACCTACTCATCCTTTCAAACTTGAAAATGCATGTAATTATCCGGCGCCAGACTAAAGTGAATAAAGGAGCTTGACCTGACAAGTACTCTGGCCACTCTAATGCAATTAGAGATGTTCCCATGAAAAGTAAACTGCAGATGTTCTGAACACTCTGAAAAAAGTTCGTGATTTCAATTGTCATGACAAAATAAGATTACGTCAAACCTAAATCTTTGAATTTTGATCTTGCGTATATGCGTACATATTTATGCCATGGAAAGTCTTTTGGTTATTGAAATTTTAAATTACTGTCTATTAATTTACCTACAAAGAACTTTAATTTCAGAATGTGCGTTAAATAGACGTCAAATGGAAATAATTGGTTATCTAAGAGTCAAATCAAATTAATTTGGGGGAGTCGTTAAATTAACATCATACACTGGACCAACATAACGATTAGATCGATTGGTAAAAAGTAATATCAAAAGAGACATGTATTTCACAATCGGATAGTTATTATTAATAAATCTAAACATTCGTAGATTTTTATACGGATGCATAATAATGAGTGTTAGTTGCATGTATAGTTAGAATGATAATAATAACTTATTCGTCGCACAATTTATCTTTGATGAAACGCTTAAAAATATTAATAATTTTTACGAAAATTTAGTTGCGACATGGTATAGTAGGAAAAACATTATGAAAATAATTTTTCTGGTTAAATTTGAATTCTATTGGGTAACTTTGTGTAAATTGATAAGGTAAGTATGTAATTTACTTTCTTTGATGCATTTTAACGACTTTATTTGCTTAGTTTTAAATAACTGTTGGATAAGAGTTTGAGGGAAGAGAAACATTGGGACAGACAAGTTACTCAATTATGTTAATTCGAAACTACGTTATGTTGAAATCCTTTAAAAGGCAAATTGTTCACATCTATCACTAGGCCGTGGTAGCCCGGATAGAAGACTAGCGGTTTAGCAACCGGAGGGTTGCGAATTAAAACTCGATCTAACCAAAGACCATCATGTACGTGGGAGCTGGTGCATGTTAAATATATCGTGGCCTCAAATTTCCTCACGTTGGCGTAGTGTGAATGTTTGGAGAGTGGGGTGCCAGTTCCGGTGATGACCTCGACATCTGTCCATAGTTCAAAAATATCAGATTTTGTCTTCTGATCTTTCCCTTCGGGATTGATTGATTCGTCCCCAATAGTCAGTTCTTTTCTCCAGTACGACAATAATTCAACTAACTACTGTATTTCATTAATAGGCCATACGCCAAGACCAGGAATGTACTGAGTTATTCATATGCAATAACATTTTATAGACTATTATTCGATGTTAAATGTTATGTCCAGCAAAAATTTTATGCGTGTGTCGTGGCATTAAAAACGTAACTCACACAGTTGCACCCTTTTTACATGTTTTCGAAATTTTATGTATCTTTCAAGAAACAGCAATTTTACAGATACGTGTCTTTTACATGATGCCGACAGGTTTCTTTGATTTAGAACATAATTTTATTAACTGATCTTTTATGGGGACAATAAATGCTTTTATTCGTCTTTATGATAAATATATTTTCGTATGTAATATATTATAAAAACATACAACCCAATCGGAATGCTTAAAATTTTATTTTTAGCCTAGAAACTAAGATTCAGTTTTTAAATAGCTGTATAGAAAAAAACTGTCGATCAATGAGTTTTTGCTCCTAGCCGATATGAGCTTTCAATTTAATTGCAAATGTTTGCAAATCTTGAACAGTATTGCCTTTAAGAGATGAGTTAATGGAGCTCTAATACTAAAATGAAGTAAAAAGAAACCGAACTTATAATCGAAAAAATGCGCTTTTTTTAATAAAAAGAAATATTTTTGCTAATTTTTGTACATAATTTGTACTTGCATGACTTTCTATTTCACTTACTCGTTTTCTTTGAAGGCCCATTGACAGTTACTGAAACATGTGTGATACTGACACATACATAATAACACATAAACACATAATAACGTATATATAATACTAATACATAGATACATACATATCTACTTTTTTAATCAGTTAATTTAGGATGTAACACTTTATTAGATAAATTTATTGCTCGTACTTATTTCTTTAATTTTACCATAATGTCAGCCAGATAGTCAATAAAATAGAAAAAAATGACATTCTGGATACAATAGTATACTAAATTCATAATTTTCATAAGTTTCAGATTTTAATTTTTCTTTTGTTTGCTTTGACGGTTTGTTATTCTCCTTTTCTAGGCGATGACATGATGTTATTTCTTACATGATATTATCAAGTAAGGCATCAAGTTAACAATATCCAAAATGGGTTCAAAACACACAATTATTCATTTTTTAGTTAATTGTAATTTAAAAATTTTATTTATAAAAGTATATTTAATACGGTATCTATAAATTCATCTTACTCCTTTTAATCGGTTGTTCGTTTGGAATATTCATTTATTTTAACAAATCATTGGATTACTCAAAGTTTTTTAAATGCATCAAATTCTCACAGAATCGTATTTCAAATATACACCTGTAATTTCTAATTGTCTTAAGACATGTGTTGATATTTTACCGAAACTTTTCTGACATCAGCTAGTTTGATTAATTTCAAGTTTTATCGTATTCTTATTATTACATATTTTGAATTTTAAATTAACACTTTGCTTTTATATTGAACATGCTATATTTGGTAGTTGAAATATAGTTTTTTTAACTTATTGAAATGAATGACTTTGTTGAACAATTTGTGAAACAAAAATTTCATTTTATATATTCCGAAGGAGTTATAAAATAATCAATGTATGAATTGTATGAAGAAATGTATTGTAATCGCTACTTTCAAGAAACAAAATCAACTCGACGTTTCATTTGAATGTATTTAATTCTGCCACATACAGTCTCGATTTAACTCTACATGGTGAATTAAAATATAAATTTTCAAATAATACTTTTTCATAAATAATAATAAATTTCTTGACATATATTTTAAATTAATTTTTAATAAATTTAATTCTGAAGTGGAAAAAAAGGAAATTTTGAACATTTCTTCTTGCAAAATCGCCAAATATTCTACTTGTTTTTTAGTTCTACAAAGAAATGTATTGCGTTAAAATCATCGAATTGGAAAATAAATTCCAAGTATTTCTTACATCATTGTTGGTAACATAAAAAAACATAAAACCAAAAATTTAATTCATCCTTTTCAATAACAACATACGTCACGTTTACGAAGTTCATGAATATTTTTTTCACGAAGGTTTACGAATACTCTTAAGACATTCATAAAATTCTGTGTCACATATTTTATGGAATTCAGAATGAAAAGTTAATAAAAAAAATGAATTTTTAGTTTATTTATACAAAATACTCAATCTATAAAATTCAATTTTATTACATAGTATTCTCTAATCAAGTAGACAACTGGTACTGTACATTTCGTCATCATTCAATTCTTTTTTAGCATAATTAGATTTACGTATTTCTAATATTTGGGTATTTTATGTCGATTATCTACCTTCTGTTTAAATTCTGTAATGCTAACCGCTTAATGTAATCAAATTACCAGTACAGAATTGAAATCCATGTAATTCTGTAAAATCACTTATTAATCAAATTAGTTACGTCACTAAAAATATCACCTATTCTACTGAAACACCTTTTAATGACATAGTCTAATAAAATGGCAGAAGAACAACCTTATCTCTGTTAAAAGCAGTTCTTTTCATGACATTTCTGAGACTATTCAGCTTAAAATAGGGTTGTTTCAAAAGGAGATAAATTATTTTTAACATTTGAGTTCTTTATTGCAATTGCACGTTCTTATAAATCAATCCGTAAAATATTTACCATTCTGCAAGTAAAAATGACTATCTGTTTTAAAACAAAACACTTTTATTGTTGGTTGCACTGGTTAACTGAACTGAAACTGAAAATTGTTCATTGAATGTCCGAAAGTTAATCATGAATTGGAAAGTCAGCCGCTTAACCTTAAACAGGGGTTCATTTGCATATATCCGTTCTGTAACCAGCACAGTATTCCTTGCATGACTTCTAATGAGTTTTGACGAAGCGACGACTACACCACTAGTACAACAAATCTCTTCAAGCTCAGAGGATAAACATAATCAATATTTTTTAACAGAAGTAATTTCACAAAAAGGAGGCATCGTATCAGTTTTATTTTCTTTTATGTTCCTGAGACGTTTAGACTAAAGTTGTTTTAACTTATCCCAGTCAATTTATCCATTACAGGCAGTTTATCGTTCTGTTTTTAATCGCACTATTTATCTTTGTACCGTTGTCTTTCAATAACATGTGCATCAGCACAATTTCTTTTATCAGAATACGCAAGCAATCTTTAATTATATGAATACAATACTAATTGCCATAACCTTTCAATGGATTTTTGCCACCATTTTTCACGGTTTTCAGCTCATTGTTAGAAATAATAACTAAGTGCTCTCTGAACAATAGTTTCACTTCCTTGTTTACATTTTACGATTCAAGATTCCAAAGTTTTTTTTATAGAACATAATCACGCAAAGGAGAGTTCACTTTTTTAAGGCAGTGAAAATATTGTTTCAAGGACTAGTAAACGCTGTTGTTATTTTATTACTTCTTCTATCAAACAATTTCACTTATAAAATTGCTTGATTATTTATAGCATTTTATAGAACCTGCCTTATACTTAATAGAACTTTACTGACTTTACAATGGACAAGGTTTTTTCGGAACCCTACTATTCTTTGACTTTTTTTAAGGGGGGGGGGGGTTATGGACTTGTGGACTTGGTCTAATTTAAAGAGACCATATCGGGGATTAGTAACAACAACAACAGAACTTTACTTTTATAACAAAGTATTGGAACACATCTAATAACAATGAACAGTTACATTAAAGTTCCCTACATTGGAATTAATTCTTCAAATGGTTTTGCATCTTGAATATACTATACATCACACAACCTTCTGATCAAACACGTACGTCTAGTTATAAAATCTTCACAAAACCTAGTGAAAATCTAATGTTTTAACACATAGTGTAAACAACTTTAAACCTTTCGAAGTATACACAAGTAGATACAAAAACTCTTAACGTTGACATGTATAAATTCTACCTTACTACTTGCAGTCTTCCCTGCATGGCTTCTAACCACTTTTGTCCAACTTGACCAACATAACTTTACCAAAGATTTAGATTCCAAGAGGACTAATAGAAGCATTCCAAAGGATTCCATTCTAAGGAAAAGACCACTACAATATTTTTCAGGTTTGAAAGAATCCACATGGATTCTTAGTATAATTAGTCATTTTATTTGTGCTCGATTGAGCTGTGAATAATGAGTTCGATGGGTTTATTATGAAAAATGCAATGCTGATTTTTAAAGTGTATATTTAAATGTACTTAGAAATTTTCAATCACTTATATGCTCTAGTTGTATACTTTTCTCTATATAAAGTACAAAACATTCATTTCATTTGCAAAACAATCTCGATATATTGAACAGCATTACTACGAAATAAGAAATACTTTGGTTCCGGATGATTCATGGTAGGTAAATGTTACATTTTATAAGTTCCTGGAAGAGCAGTTTCCTGAGTTCAATATTTCTTGTGAATGGCAATTTTACGCATGAATGAAATGAAAAAAAACTTCTCGCACCTGCCTTAAAGTCTTTTATCTTGAAACACAACTAAGCGTTTCACGATTCAATCGTCTTTTGAGAAGTCAAAACAATAAGGAATAGAACAGTTAAAACAAATAAAGGAACTGAATGTTAAGAATTCCTGAAAGTAAATGAGTTGAACCGTGAATATTGCTCATCTGAACTTAACTGTGAGAAACTTAACTGTTAGTAAGTGCATGAACGGAATCGTAAATTAACGACAAAAGATTATTCTTATCCTTAGAAAATAAAACTCACTAAAACTTCGCTCTCGTAAGCTTATCCTCTTAACCTTAGAAAGCTTTAGGAGAATCAGAGAAGAAAGTTCTTTGTAAACATTACAAGAATAGTAGTCAGATTCTGATAAGCTGCAAGTTAATTTCAATCTTAGTTTGATGGTTATACAACATTCTATAAAGTAAATTCGTAAAATTTTCTTTATGGTAATTTTCTGAGTATTACTTGAGAGAAATTTACATCGTAAAAGATCTTTCAAGTTAGTCTTTATTCTCTGAGAGTCGCGGTTTTCGAGTAGTACAGTATTAGTTTTTTCCCATACAACACGCACGTAATGACTAAATACTCAGATCTATTGAAAATCTATTTTTTCAGAAAAAATATATAAAATATTCTATTGGCCAAGTTAGTTAGAAGTCATAGAAGAAGGATTGTCGATTTCTGAACAGTTTATGCATGTTAACCCCTTAGAGGGTTAACTCTCCAGGCGGTTGTCTCAGGTACGAGGTAACATGACTGACAAGATTTCTCGTAAGTAGAAGAAAACTCACCATACCTTGATCTCGCCATCATTAAAATATCAACATTATCTTGATGACGAGATATCTTGTCCTTATTAAAATTAATCAGATGTTGATAAACGAGATATCTCGTAGAAACTCCTTGGAAAGTTAGTACATTATATTGGGTGTCCATTAATGCTTCACTTCATAAAGTTAACATTCATTTTTTGTATAAACAAGAGCTAAATTTTCAAAATTTGAACTGTTTTAAAACGGATGTAAAATAGGGTATATGGGGAGGGAGGGTAAAAGTATGAAGAAATATTTTATCTTCTAGAAATATATAGTTTAATCCAAAATTTCCAATCTTGTTTACTTTACCTTAGACTCAAGATCATTCCCTACTCATCATAAAGATTGCTAATTTCAGATAGCGATCATTCGAATTCTAACTTCGCAAAAATCACTACATAAAAGACAATGCTTTTATTATTCATCAAAAATTATTTTCTGTTTGTTTAAAAATGAATGCTTATTAATTTATGAAAGTCATATAATGCTCCTTAAACTTTCTAGTGGTTGCATCTATGGGAATCAATAAATCGGCGTTTATCTTGGTGACTAGATATCTCATCCAAAGCAAAATTGTTCGTAACTTTATTGACAAAATATTTCGTTGAAACCACTTCAGGGGTTGGGGTAATAGACAATATACTTTAACAACAATAATAGGGTTAAGGAGACAATATGCTCTAACAATTATCAAAAGTATTTTATAGTCATAAGGACATCGTTCGTGAATATCTGTACAAAATTTCATAGCTGTGCTACATTATTTTACGAGTTATTAAAGTATTTTTTCATAGAATATCGGGAGTGAAACCAGTTTACCTTTAAACTATGAAGTTCTTTTTCTCATTTTTTTGTTTTAAGTACTAAAATGTACTTAAAATTCAAAGTGGTTTTGTAAATAATATATAGTTTGAAGCTTTCTACGGTTGTGCCTTATGGTGTATTTAATTTGTACGTGGAATAAAGGATTTAGAAGAATAGATAATTTTTTAAGTGACAAATAAAGTATATTTTTTATGGATTATTATAGTATTGGTTATAAAAATATTCATAAAAATAAATAGCAGTAGTGCTTTTAAACCCATATATGCAAGTGGTGAGAAACACTTCAAGGAATTTAAGATAAAATATTCAAAAAAAATCATAAATTGAAAAATACTGAAATACTTCAATTGAATTTTTAAATTTTTGCTTATGTAAAAAAATTTCGTGAAATACATTCCACGTGTATTGGAATAGTGATACTAAAAAATTGATGCAAATGCATAGACAAAAATAATGGTTTTTAAGGGTACTAAAATCTTTTAAAATAGTTACTTAAGATTTTTTTTTCTTTTGAAAATAGCATTATCCTGAGCATTTACAACAATAAAAGTAAATAGAAAACTCTCTGAATATATTCAAAATAAAAACGGTAGGATTAACAAATAATAACGATTAAAACAAACTAAATTCACTAAAATTACTTGAAAGGAGACAGTGGAATAGAAATGAATAATGGATTCACTAAAACCGAAAACCTTGGAAAGATGTAGTGATTTTTATTTAAACGCTTTTCACACACATAAGCTTCTGCTTGCGCAGTAGTATAATATATGAGCAATAAAAAGATTAAAATAAGATCTAAAAAATTCTTAGGTTTAATCGCATTATCCTATACGTGCAGCGTACTACTAATATAATAGCTTCGGGCTTCAGTTACAGATGTTCAGATACAGAGATGAGCATGGTATTATTTTCAATTCATTTTAAAGGGTGAATAAACATAACATACGAACTTTGTTATAGTTTTATCATTCAGTTTAAAACTTAGATATTAATCCTTTCCAAAGTTTCGAGTTCTGCAGATTAAAATTATAAATTAGAAACACTTGAAAATTTAAACTGGACGAACTATTAATTTACAGATTTTTACCATTAATATAGTTACACGTATATATTCGTCCTGCAACTTTTTTTTACCTGTGTGACTTCTAACCACTTTTGAGATTCTTGACCAGTAGAATCTTATTTGGGATTCTTATAACCAATATCTGTGAAGAAAGCAATGTTGCTTTATTTGGAAAACTCGTCTCGCACAGAGGGTTAAATTCACTAAAAAATTTTATGTGGAGAAGTTTTGATACTTTATGTATATCATATGGAACATAAATTAAACAATTCCCGCATAATTTAAAATTTGAGAAGTTAAATTGAGAATTTCGTGCTGAAAAGGTGAAAATGCCAGAAGGAAAATTTTCACTACCGGTGAATATACACTGGTGTCCAAAATTAAGGTCACAAACACGTTCTTCAAATTAAATCAAGATTGCTGCCAAAAAATTTAATAAAATTCGTATTTTATATATTTTGAAGAACTAAAAACACAACGTTAGCCTCCACTTTGGAATAAAAGGTTTATGGCGTTAGTTTTGTAGAACAACGTGGAATTTTACCATTTAAGCATCTGGGATTTTCTCTTGCAGTGTTGTGAATATTGGGTGAAAACCCACAAGTTTGACTGTTTGCAGTGAGTTCATCATCGTTCAGATGATTCAATGAGACGGAAAGCCGTTGGCAGGATTAAAGCTGAGCAGTCTCAAGCAAAGGTGGCTCGATGGTTACAAGTGGCATCAAAAGTGGTATCCAGGTTGTGGAATCTATTCCAAACAATTGGTACTATCACCAGGAAGCCCGGCAAAGGCCGCCCAAGAGCAACGAAACCTGCACAGGATTGTTACTTGCCATTAAGTGCACGATGTGATAGGAAGACAACGGCTACAGAGCTTTCTCGTGACCTTGCTACTGCGTCTGGAAAAAGAATTTTCAGGCAAACAGTATACAGTTGGTGACAGTGCACTAGGTGCCAATAGACAAAAGGGTAACAGTAAAAACTTCAACAAAGACAGAAGGCAGAACCTTAGTGGGCTGAAAGACTACCTCGAATCCCAGGTGCAGAAAGTGCCTAAAACAAAATCTTTGCAGAACAATTCTTCCTTAATTTTATCAAAATTTTGTCCGATTTTTCTTCAATCATAAATTACAATGTTCTGCAGTGAAATGCGAACTCCTTGCCATACTTTTTTCTTCTCTAGCTACGGAACAACCTCCCTATACCGCTCCAAATTACCACAAACACTTTATAAATAACACATCTTCAATGCCAATGACAAAATATTTAATTTCAAAAGTTATCGACAGAATTGCAAATTCTGAAAGTATGCCTAGGTTTTTGTTAGTTAGTTAATTAATTGTGATGCTTTATTACAAATATGTAGTACATATTGAGCCGATAATTGTGTTGTACGTCTGTTTTTGGTTTTATTGCAGTTTTTAAAATTCGGTCAAAAGGCCTGCAGAACAATTGTAATTGCTTGGAGTTGTGTTGCAGAACACTGAATATAGTTCTGCACCTGGGTCTCGAAAACTGACAGAAGAATGAGTTCGTACGGAAGTGGAACCCATTCCTCTGCCAGCGCCTTTGACAACACGTTTCAAAAATTTGAATGTACACAAGCTTTCTACTGAATATCTCCAATTATTCAAATTTTCACAGGCTGTTTCGTTTAATTTTGAAGTTGTGTTTAATTTTGAAATAGTGGTGCTCTTTAAGTTTTTCGTGCCACTGTAGCCTTGTTGGAAGAGTCGCTTATTAGAGATCTAAGGGTCTAATTTGAGACTCCTTCTTGTCCGAGACCGTTGTGTGGGGACTATTGCTCGTTAAATCGGTTGTGACCTACCTCAAAGGACCTCACATTGGCGTGGTGTGGAAGTTTGGAGAGTCGTGTGCCAGCTTTGTTGATCTCGTCACCTGACTGTGGTTAAAAATTACGAGCTATTTCCCTATGATCTCTTTCCCTTCAGGATAGATCCCGGACCGTTGCCAATGGCCTGTTGTGTTACTCCAGTGCGGTATAAATTCAACTACCTCCATTAAAGTCTTGCACACTATTTTAGCTTTAGTTGTTTATCATAATATCTGTTTTATTTTATTTTATTCTTTTTTGTGTAGTGTTGTTTAAAATTGCATGAACAGCATTAACAAAGTGTTTGTAAAACGGTTTATGTGTTCACAGATTACGACAGTAATTCTGGCAGTGGAAATTACAGAAGAGATACTGGGTATGGACGACCTGTATTGGCGATGGCAAACTCACCTCGTAAGTTTTGATTTATCTTTAATTCCTTCAAACATTCTTAAAATAATTAGATATTATCTCAAAAATACTATGGATCATCCGGAAAGTTCAAATCGAAGCTAGCTTTGTTATTATTATTTTGCTACCGCTGATAAAGAATGATTTTGATTGAAGCAGATGTTTAAATTTCGTCTTTTCTGTGCTTACACTGCATAATTATAGCATGTGTTGTGCCATAATTTTTGTTTCACTGCAGTGCTTAGTATAAAGAACCAGAAAGTTCATTTTCGTCATGTTATGCTCTTTTATTTTAAGAAAGGAAAAATGCTAGTCAGACTGCTCGTAAAATGTGTGCTGTATATAGACATAGTGCTGCTTCTGAGGCCACAGTTCGAAGGTGGTTTGCTAAATTTAAGCATGTAAATTTCAGCCTCGAAGATAACACCCGCTCTGAACGAAAAAGTAATGCTTTCTGTATGGTGGTACTACAAAGGAATTTTTATTATGAATTGTTGCCACAAAATCAGACAATAAATTCGGAAAAATACTATTCTTAAATGGCAGTATTAAAATCAGAAATGAAAGCAAAGAGGCCAGAACTGACCAATCGTCGAGGTGTTGTCTTCCAGCATGACAATTCTCGGCGCCACATTTCGCTGAATGTCAGACAAAGACTTACTGAGTATGGCTGGAATGTTTTGTGTCACCCCCCCCATTTTCACCAGACCTTGCCCCCTCAGATTTTCACCTCTTCAAGTCACTTTAAAATTCTTTGAACGGCCTGGAGTTCAATTCTTTGGAGACTGTCAAACAGCCCCTCGATAACTTCTTTACAAATAAGCCTAATGATTTTTTAAAGCAATTTTCCCGCAGCCAGAAAGATACAAAAATTCATAGAACAAAATGGAGCTTGTGTGATTCAATAAAAATGTCTTATGGTTTTGTAATGCTTCGTTATTGTTTATCTTAAAAAACGCGCAGAACTTTCCGGATGACCAATATTTATGAAAATATTTCCTATTCTTACGAGAAAATAGAAGTTTTTACACAGATTTTAAAAAAGGTTTTTAATTATTTTTTTATTCTTACCTAAATCTTCATAAGTTGGGGTTATTTCTTGCATATGATTGTGTAAAATTGTATTAAATAATATATACATTTTCTTGAGTATTCTTTATTTTAAGTAGTAATTATAAACACGATAGTAAAAACCCAAAATGCGAAGCGTAAGATGACATAATTTATTTTAGTCTCTTTTGAAAAAATTCTGTATCTATTCTTCCCAAAAAGCTCTTGTGGGAACATTATAGAAAACGAAATACTCTTAAACTTTTAGGAAATCGTGACATGCTGATTTTTTAATTTTATTGATTCTAATTTAAATAGTTATTTCATTTGTGTTTATCGTGAAAACTGTTAGGAATAAGAAACATTCAAAACTAGCAAACCTGCACTAGCTATTTTGAAAAGAGGATCCTATAAGAAATGGCGCTTAATTGCTTTTATCAATTGATGATAAAAACGTCGTTACATTTTATAAATATTTCAATAATGCATTTATAATGAATATAGCATCCAAATTCACACAAGCAGATTTCATACCTCTACATGAAATAAAATTATACAAAAGTATAAAACTATTTCGTTTACTTTTACTAGTGTTAGCTCTTATTTCTGTTAAAACGCATGGAAAAACGCATACCTGCCATGTTACCATAGTTAGATTACGAACAATTAAATTTCATATGCCCCTGTTCAAAGGTTATTTGGTGATTTTTGAAGATGACCCTGCTTTTGCTCATATTTTCTTCTCTGCATTGATTTATATCTTTAAGATTTCTCACTGCTTTCTGAAATCAGACTGCTGAAGAATTTATCAATGGCGAACTTTTCCGTCGAGTTTTAGCAATATTATGCTGCTTCAAAGATCAAATCAAGCACATTAAACTAAGCTGCAAATTTGGCGGATGAATCCCGTAAAGGCCATTTTTATACTGTTTATATCCATTGTTGCCATTCGACAATAAACAAATAATGTCAAATTCTGTGTCACATACGTTAGTGAAATTTATAAAGAGATAATATTTTATACTCCTGTACAATTATATTTAATATAATCTATTTTTCTCAAAATAGTGTAACCGAACCATACCATCACCCTATAATCAGTGACACAGTTTAATCTTCCCAACAGAAAATACTTCCACGTCCGAGAAACAACACGATTAAAGTAATAACTCCTAGGTGTTACAAACCGAGTGAATCATTGAAGCATAAAGTGTAATGATTCTGTAATGAAGAAAACATAGGAAGAGATTCAAAATTTTCCCTGAACTTTGAGAATCCATTAAACAAGGCACGCTGCTCCACTGCAGAAACACGCAATAATAGAAGCCAGTAATCGATGTTAGTAGTAATAAAATTTAAAAATTGATCCTCCAGAATTCGTAGGTAAGGACCCATTTTCTTCAGAAATCATTCTACTGTGTGGGATAACACTCGAAACCTTTTCTTAGATTGCAGTAATCACTGCTAGTGGAACCAATCCAACAAAGCCACGTTTTGTCACTTGCACTTGGTGTAGCCGAATGCTTGTACAACGGACCATGAAAGTAGAGGCTACATAATTCTGCTTTTATGGGTTTCGACCTGGAAGGATTCTAAGGAGTGTGACCTGGGCTGTGAAAATCCGCTCGTCTTCAAGGAATACATACCAAATAAGTGTTTATTGGTATCGTAAATGCACCTTTGAATCCACGTACTAAAAAAGCGTGAGAAACGAACAGTGGTAAATATCCTGAAGCGGCTTTGTTTCTGAATTATGTTTTCTGCAGTTCTGATGGTCACATGGTAGAAAATGTGCTGAATATGGTGAGAGGGGAAAACATCTACAAACAATAAATAACAGAACAAATTGAGCATATTTCTGTATTATTTGAGTGTATTTTCTTTTGCAGTTTTACTAGCTTTACCACCCAGCTTCAAACGAGAGTTTTTGGTGCTTTAAACAAACAAAGATAGACCTCTCTTTCCTAAGCAGTGGTATTGAGCAGTCTAGCAGCCTTCTGAGCTTTGTTAGATTTACGTGCTCGCTTTCTTCCTTTCTATATTTCTTGACTTTACTTATCGTGTATTATTCGAGTTTGAAAATGAACCTCTCTCGCGTAATGCTCCATGTTAAACTTTACTTCTATGGTTCGAAGATAATGGAATAACGAACTGAAAATAGGTGCGTTGAGCTAAAAATTCCAGATCAAATAAGGTTGAAATTTTCATGACGTCACAGCTCAGCGTCCTAGTTTTTTTGTTGTTGTTACACTTCAGATAAATATATTTGTATAAGATTTTACAAATCTTAATTCTAATTTTTTTAAAGCAATCTAACAAAATAACAATTAATATTTACCATCGTGAAATTTTCATATATTTTCTAATTTAAAAGTCTCTCTAGAAATCTTCATATTCATTTTTACTCTGAAATTTATTTGCATACCTTCTTTGCTTAATTCTCAGCATTATTAGATTTATATAGAAAACAATAATAAAACAACGTACTCTAAAAACACAGAATGTTTTAGCGAACACTGAAAAATAAGCATATTTTTAAATAAACTTATAATATAATGTTATGAGTTAAATTAATGTGTGAATTATATACAGTTTATACAATACGTATATAAATATATATATATATATATATATATATATATATATATATATATATATATATATATATATATATATATATATATATATATATATATATATATATATATATATAATTTTTAAAGAAATTCATTAGAAAAAACTTTAGTGTCATAATAATAAAACTTTAACGTGGTATAATAATTGTATATTGTTTTACTAATAAATTATATGACTGTGATTATACAGCTAAAAATAATTTGCATCAATCCGAAAAATAAATTTTCACGGGGTTATTAAACTTTTACATCTTCCAAAAAGATATCGCAGCATGTAAGTAAATAAGTTTAATGTAACACTACGAATATTTCAGAGCGCGGTTTAAAAGTCACCGCTTTCATCAAAAATGAAAAGCATTGTAGGTCAGTAATGCCTATTGTCACTTTCCATGGTAGAAATAGTTTAGGTGTCTAAATATTCATAGCAATTCGCCTTGATAAAACGGATTTCCTCTCACCCATTCATTTTGTACGGCCATACCACGCACGTCATCCTCTTCAGCCATTCACTCCAAACATACTCCGCGACTCAACCTAAATTCTCAAGAATCTAGCTGTCGACGTAGAACGAAAGAGCAGCCAGGCATATGTCGTTTTGTCAAGATAAATCAGGTTTTCAAATAACCGTGAAAGTGTACCCAAGAATGGTTCCACTCAGCGTTGTTTTTTCTTTGACAATGACAGCATTTCAAACGTTGTCAAAAGGCTTCAGTAAGATGCATAACTTAATAGATATCATCAAACCTCCTATGTTTTTCCAAATGTAAATAGAATTTGATAAGTTTCATTTTCCTTTTCACTACGATAATAATAAGGCAAGATGAGTAGGTAGGTAGTTGAGTTTACGTCGCACTGGAGCAACACAGAGGGCTATTAAAAATAAAAAAAGAAAAGTATTAAATAAGTAATAGCTAAGAAAACGAATAATAACGATAGCTTTTTTAGCAGGCAATGACCATTTTGGTGGATCAATACCTCTACCATCTCAAGACTAGAATAAAACGAAAGTAAAAGTGTTACGTTTTACTTTGTTTCTGACCATAATGGACATGTTGATCGGGAGAAATAGCCATTGACTATTTTTATTTTATTTTTTTTATTAATAGCTTTTAAGCTTTTAACTAACTGACTAGGATTTTGGCAGAGGTTTTTAAATATTCTATAAAAAGATGGATTGATGAAATTTTTGATTCAACACAACTGTTTTTTACTATCATTGATTGAAGAATACTGTTATCTAAAGTAGGAATAAAAATGTTCCCCAAAAATATAGCAATGAAAATACACTTAATTACATCAGAACAGACTGTAACAAAATGATGATAAATTTACTTCAGTAAATGGACACCTAAAAGACCTAGAACGCAGATAGTAAAGCTTAGTCCGTACTTCAAACATCTGACTCATTCTTTTTAAAAATTTGGTCACACGTTTTAATACTGAATCAATCTATCGTCGACTTACAAGTGAAATACACTTAGTCAAAAAATAGTTCGGTGTAAATGAAGGAAGGAAATTCTACTCGGGGAGGGCTCAGTCAAACTCATTAATTGTATTTCTCGAGAAGAAATTGAATCTTTATGCCAAGAAAAAAAATGATCCTATTGGACTTTAAGACCACCTCATACTAGCCTAGGAAAATTAATAACTCATGTCTTGAAAATTTTGACTTAGTAGGATTAACTTGCAAGCAGACCATATATTGAACGAAAAGAAACAGCATTTTATTCAAAAATATATCGCCTTTAAACAATAACCTTTAGAATATATGTTTCAATACCTTTATCTTATAATAAAAAATGGCATTAAAAGATCCTTTTTAAATCTAAAATGATAATTTTGAAAACTTTACTTCTTATTTTATTTAAAATGTATCTACCCTAGATACTAAGCACAACTTGGACAGATAAATTTTGACTTTACTTTGAATATCTTTACTTAGTAGTTGTAGTAATTAAAATATACTGAAAAAAGGTGAAAATTTTCAGTCTTCGATTCGCAGGCATCATCTATAAATCCATAAAACTAACTTCAAGTGTTATTACAGTAAAAAATTTAGCCAAGTTTCAAAATTGGCTAACTTTTAGGTCCGTAGCCCATTCATTCAAATATGCATCTACAGAATTCATTATGCACGGACCTATTTCTATTACTTTTGCAATTACTGACAGCTGAGATTATGGATCTGCCCCTGAAATGATAATTTCAACAATAGCCTTTACGTCATCTTTTTAGATTAATTTTAACATTTGAATGGGAAAACAATTCGTTGACTCGGTCATTCACAATACTTTGAATTTGGAATTTCAGGATGTACATTCAATGGAAAACCCGTAGAGGATGGTACTTTCGTTTCAAGTCCTGAGCCCTGCCTTAACTGCTCGTGTAGTAGAGGGATACTTTTGTGTTACCTGCATACCTGCAATTCCATGGTCGCTGTAATAGGATGTGAAGTTGTTAAGAAACCAGGAACATGCTGCCCTCATCTAGAATGTAAAGGTAAGAACACTTTCCGAAGCACTCCGAACATTAACAGAATAAAAATTGCTCTGAATTATGTGTATAGTTTAGAGTATAAGTTATCACCCTAGGATAGCTTCATTTAGTGATTTCGTTTCGTCAGAAAGTTATAAATCCATAGAAAAACGGTTGTTTCAATTATTATCTAAGAAGCAAAGCAATTATAGAAACTATAACTTGCTTAACAATTTCAATGCATCGCAAGGTAAAACAGGAAGAAGAGAAATAGTGAACTATGGTAATTCCTCTAAGAACATAAATTCGAATAATAAGTTAAGATATAATAATTATGAAATTGAGAAGAATACTTAATTTAAATTTGAAAATAATTGAATCTTCGACAGGTTATTGAACACATTCTTCAATAAATTTGTTAAAAAAAATATCTTGTTTAATATAAGTAACATTTTCAATATAATTTGAAAGTAATAAAATCTTCGAATGATTTTTGAACACATTTTGCAGTGAATTTGTGAACAATAGCCCTTTTTGCTTAATGGAGAAATGGATTATCATGATTTTTACTTTTTTTAAAATTGAAGTTCAAAGACAGGAAAATTTGATGGTATTCATAGTAGTTGTATTGTCTTGAGCCTTTTTGTATTTTAAAGTACCAACAACACGTTCACGGTAAATTTAATAAGAAACTTAAAACGAGCGAAATAGGAATATTATCTGCTACCTCTCATCATTCTATTTCAGAACCTTTTGGGTACAACGAATACCGAACAGATCGAACCAATGAACCAGGCTTTAGATACAAACTACGACAAGACGAAAGCAATTTCTTCGGACTGATTGGAGCAGATTCAAGAACAGATAGAGACTTAACCACGACTCCCTCTACAAGGAAACCTTATGGGAAAGGAAATGGACCGAACTACTCATCATTTCTCAA
Organism: Metellina segmentata; assembly: GCA_947359465.1. NCBI lineage: Eukaryota > Metazoa > Arthropoda > Arachnida > Araneae > Tetragnathidae > Metellina > Metellina segmentata. Next base: position 71,610,422 of record OX375875.1, on the reverse strand, counting down.
AGGAATTTCACCCCATAGAAGATCTGACACGGATGGTCAGTCTTTTTATGTGCAAGAGGAAGATTACGGGGAAGATGAGCTATCTCCGGATAGAAACAATTCCGCTGGATGTACGTATGTATTATATTGGAATTGTGTACCTCTGTCTCATCCAAAACTGTGGGAAATATCAGCGACAAGGACTAATTCATTGCAATGGATAATTTGAACGAAACTTGAAAATTGTGAATCTAATATGTCTTTTAATCTAATTGAATCTAATTGTCTTTTTTTTTGTGTCTAATATGTTCTGTTATGTCTTAAAGGGGCTTACAACCTTTAAACATTCCAAAAATTAGATTTAAAAAATATATATATTTATTAAAGTACATACATTTCTGATCATTTTGACACCAACCGCATGACAAAATTCAAATAAATACCAGAGATATGAAAGAAAATCGAAAGGTACACTGAGCAAAACATGGGCTTCTGTAACCAAACTTTTATCTTCACGGCTGTTTTTCTCAGCTTTGTTTTTTTTAGAAAAATCTCAGATTGAGCGCATGATATCTGAAGTACTATTTGAGCAACTTGTTCAAAAATTGGTATACATATTCGTTAAGCCTGCATGCTTGTTTTAAAACCACAATATTGAAAAAAAATATATTATTTTGGAAATTTGGGGAAGACATTGTTGTTGACGTATCAGAATACTTACTGCTTCCATGAAACATAATTGATAAAAAATATTAATTTTTATTTATTATTTTTATTTTTTGCTTTCATTTTAATCTGTCATATATATATAGAATAACATACACTAAAATTAATTTGTATACATCTATTTGTTTATGTGCAATCTTGCACGCAGCACTGTTCCTCAAATCTTTACTCACAATGAAGTTATATCTTAACGAGCCCGACAAAAAAACTCCTGCTAAAATTTAAATCATGTTTGTACAATGTATTTTGTACCTTAAAAATGCAGGAGCATAATGAAAACAAAGTATTCCATTTTATGCAATACTTAAAAAATGACATAGCTTCGAAACTGACCTTATTCCTACTCCATCAAGAGTGGTTTAAAGGTCGTAAGCCCCCTTAATCGAAGGGCTTCAGGCAACATGATAGGGCATTTTTCGAATTTTTCTGGCAACATGATAGGCCAATTTTTCACATTTTTCTGGCTAGCAAATTTGAAGTTCAAAAATATTCTAAAATTATAATGGTTTATAATTTCACACTTGAAGCACTATTAAAAAAGTTGTGTTACCTTAAGCAAGCTATGACTTTTCGATATAACACTATTAAATTAACATTAAATTCATACTTAGATTATTATGTTTAATCTATTCAAATATTTCTATAAAGAGCAATTTTCTTACATTCTTTTTTACAACCATGTGGTGATTGCACTGGAGAAAAATCCTTCTCTTATCACAGCAGACGGTAAGATAAGGTAATTTTAGTTAACGTCGTGCTAGAGCAACACAACGGTCCAGGATCAATTCTCTAAGGGAAAGATCCGATGTCAAGCAGATGAGCAATTATCAAATGGATAAATTTTGCAAGCTGATCTTTTTTTTTCGTACAGTAAAAGTAACTATCGATAAATGTGTGAGAAACATAATAAAGTATGGCAACAACTTTTCAGCAATTCTATAAACTAATCTTTAAAATTAGTGAAAATCACTCACGCACAGTTTGTTTATTGCTAAGGCTACGAAGAAAGTACAGTAACTGTTGATGTCAATAAACTTTTCGGCAATATTCAAAATCATTCAAATTTTAAAAGAAGCTCTAGACCAGCTATATTTATCTAAAAAATGAATGGTTTATTTTAACTAATAAATTTATGCCGATTTTATAAACAGTAATGTCTACATTAAAACTGAAAACTTTCATGTCAAATATTTAATAAAGCATAAATTTCAATATTAAAGTTGATAATGAGCATTAAATGAAAATTTTTCATTAAACGTAGAGAGGCTCATACTTATATACAGTCAACGAAGTTTAAAATATGCTTTGCTTTAGTTTACATTTTATTAAGAAATATTGTTTACTAATCTTGGTATTCTTGTGATTCAGACTGCTTCTCACGCGGTCGTAAATATCCAGAAGGAACAGCCATGCTATCCCCCACGAAGTGTGAGTACTGCTACTGCATCAGAGGTCAGCAGATGTGCGTCAGACCGAAATGTCATCTGAACGTTGATGGATGCGTACCTCGATATCAGAGTGGATACACTTGCTGTCCCTCACATTACAACTGTGGTAAGTCATATTAAAGAAAAGTTGTTTTTGGAGGCTGCAAAAATTTCGTCTAACTGTAAAAAGCATCATGAAAAATCATTTTGATCCTTTATCATCGTTTTGAAAGTGGATATGCAACATACAAGGACATTCTATAAGATGAACATTCAGCGTTTACAAACACCAGACGGAGAGAGTTTTTACTTCCGCTACTCAAATGCTCTCACATGATTTGTATACCTTAAATTATAGTTTACAGCCGTTTTGGCCACGTTTGGCGTTGACCAATCAACTATTATATACATCAATTCGGAATTCATTCTTTATAATTGTTATTTTGGAACAGTGCTGAAATCGTATTTCCTAAACAAGCCCAAGTTAATTCACGTTTGGAATACGAAAAGGAAACACGTTTCTCTACAGAAACACTATAACCATCTACAACTAGCTTACAGTAAAAGCTTCTAAAAAGCTAATAAGATTTTAAGGTCTCCAAACTATACAATAGACATATTTCGAATACCTGAGATAGCCGTAACAAGAACGTACTTACCCTAAACCAATTCATTCAAATTGATCACCCTAATTAACATCCATTGGATTAGCGTCGATTGGTTAAACAGACCCTGAGATCTCTGTTATCATCAGGTTAATTGTTTGCTAAACAAAGGATCGAAATGCCTTTCTGAAGACATCGTCTAAGAAATATATATTATCACGCTGAAGAAACCATACTTCGACAGCAGAGAGACTTGAGAGAAGCTCGCTGAGGAAATCCGATATATGTCTGTAGTATATAGTTCTCCTTGTAGACAGAACTATACTATCTGTTCAAAGAAGATAGTCAACTGCTCCAGACACATAGTCTAGGTACTGTTGGTCACTATTGAAAAGGTATCGTACATATTAAGTGGGTATGAGTTGGTTGAGGTTTGGGCGAATTTTGCTGTGGGTGGTTTGGGGATTTTAGGTGATATCCTCTTATCTGAAACTCCGGGAGAAGTAATTGTCGCTAAGAGCGTCAGTGTTTTAAACTCCAAGATGCTTCAAGAATCCCTTTAGAAAAAAATGTAATTTAATTTCTACTTCAACTGATATGTAGACTTTCTATATGGAGCAGTTCTTGTATTGCTTATATTGTAAATCAGACAGACAAACCTCGATACATTCGTAGCCCGAACTCACAACTAAGCTCTTCAGTCAGCTCCAAGCTCTCCAAACGAGAGCTCAAATCACTAGACTACCATTGTGATGTATTTAAGAATAACCGCAAAATGAAAGCATAAATTGTAATAAATCATTCAACAACATTTTGCTATAAGCTTAAACTAGTATGCCAAAGAAAGAATACTATACTACTATGCTAACTTCTTTTTCTAGTGTATTTTACTACTACTGTGTAGTGTTAAAAACTGTATCACTTATTGAAATTAGAATTAAACGAAATGCTGTAGTGTTACAATAGATTACATCATATATGTATTGAAAGTTTACCTGATAATACATAATATTCTATCTGTAATAACATTATATCTCTAATAACATTATTGTTATTGACATTATATTCTATAATAATGTCATAATATTCTATCATCGGTTTTTTACATCCGTACATTATCACTCAACAGAGTTAACAACCATTTAGTGTATGTACGAGGATGTGAAGCTGCATGGAATATAGAACTCTAGAAAAAAAGTTTATTTCTATAAGGTTGATAATTGGCAATTAATTAACGTCCCAATAGAGCAACACAACGAGCCATTGGTAACGGTGCGGCTAATAAGAATTAATGAGGATTTATTTCGTAAGAAATATGTTTTAATCGTCATATAGAACCTATAGTGTTGTTATCAGTCAAAATTAGTTAATTTTTTACAACCTTCCAGGATATCAGTTCTGGTGATACGAAAAGGGAAACCGAAGGGTAGGTAGTTGGTAGCTGAATTTACGTAGCTCTGGAGCCACATAGAGGGATTATTAATGACGATCCTGGATCAGTCTTAAAGGGAAAGATCAGTGAGATCAAACGAAAACGAGTTTTAACGTCAAAACAGAACGTATTTTTGAAATGCTTAGGCCTCAAAAACTTAAAAATCTATAAACTGAACTAACCAGATAAAGGGAAGAACACACAAGTATAGTAGCATATGCAATAGAAATTAAAAGATAATTGGTTGAATTTTATGAAGCACGGGCCATATTCGGCCAGTCTGTGCCAAACACAAAGAAAGTTTTATAAAAGAAAGAAATGCACCAAGGGCAAGTTACAGAAATTGAACCTGCTAACAATTCTCTGGTTGCTAACTATTAGAAGATAGTTCTTCCAAAACAAGTGTATTGTCTATCCTCCTAATAAAAAGCACCTACTCGCCCCAAAATGAGAAAGGTACGGCAAAGTTGGTAGAGAGCATACCATACCAAACAAACAACTCAAAAGTGGAAATCATTTATTTCCTCGAATGGGCAAATGAAACCTGAATGACCTTGATAGGAGACACACAATTCGTGGTAGACGAAATTAATGCCATCCATACTTGTAGCTTCAGTTGAATGATATTGGGGTCATTTTGCATCACTGAGTAGATAAGATGTAGCTTATAAGCAGTTTCTTAAAATATTAATGAATACTTGGCGTTATTAGAAAGCAAATTAGTCTTAATCTTTAGAGACCATTTCAGCCTTCCGAGTAACCAGATATTTCAAGACGGTTCTTATTCTCGACATAGTGTGAAAATGTAAATAATTACGGTTAAGCTAGGTCATTTTCTTTTGAATGTGTTTGCTATTAAAGTGTTTAAAAATTGCTGAAGGTGAGAAAACGGTGCAACAAAACAAATTTAACTGAGCAGGGGACAGTCTAGATCTTATTCCTATGGAGAAATGTAACAGTTGCTTAAAAAAACCTAGCTAGAATAAAAATAAATATTATTCATGTTTGGAATCACAGAGTATATTTTTATTATCTTCTGGAATTGAAATTATGCGTGACTTGATTATTATGTTCTGATGTTTCCATTATGCCTACAGATGGTTTAACAAAATAAAACTTGTGGCATAACTATTTTTCTAATTGAATTTGGTTCCAACTTAACATGAAAATATCCGATTAAAGTTAGACTAGAAATGTCGACACTACACAAACATTTTTGCATTGTCATCAATAGTTGCAAGCGTTAATTTGAGTTTGTTATGAGAACACTGTTCAAATAAGGCTTTCCTTTTGGTTAAATACTATAAAATATGTGTTTAAGTATGTTAAAAAATCTTCATTGCCCCTACTGTAATGTGTCATCGTATAAAATAAGATATCTTGTGAAATTTATTGGCAAATTCATTTTTTACATCACTGTATTTTATTATGTTTTGTAATTTTTAGATATCTCTTCTAATGGATCACAAGATGAAAATGTATATGAAAATGGATCCCTACTTTCAAACAGAGGTTAGTAAGGTGATTATGACATCATTAAAATGAAACAATGCACCATTTCATTAAATAACTATAACTTTAACTATATTCAATAATAATATTCTGTGACATATAAACGTTAAAAATGATATGTTTGTTACATCTGCACAGGAGAAATTATCTATCTATAAGCCCTTTATCACCTAAAAGACAAATATCGAGCCAATTTTAGTCATTTTTAGTAACTTAGAAATTAGTAAAATTCTGTAAGTCAAATAAAAAATATTTAATTTAGAATCAGTGATAATTCAGTATTTTCGATTACTACTTACGCTAGTTAAATTTTCCAAATACAAGAAAACTTTGTATAGTAATAAAAGAAACTTCAACGCTATAATGAACGCAAACTTGAATTATGAGATATAGAATTAGAAAATTTCATAGAAAATTTAAGATACCTGCAAAACTAACAGTTTTAATTTGCAAAATGCTCCAGATATAAATATGATTAAACCCTTTTGTATTGGTCGCTAGATAGAGTAAATTGTACTTCCAAATAGAATTTAAAATGTAATTGCATAAGCCTTTTTTTTTTTTAATTCATGATAATATAAAAATAAAATGATTGTCTATGATTTCTTAAACTTCCAGCAATGGAACACTCTCAAACTAAATCTCAGAAGCAATTGTCTAGAAGAACCAAAATTCCTTAGCCACGTTCTCCGCCATATAATTGCACCAGATTGCAAAACACTGCATTTCTGAGAAGACGGACATTCGAAATGCCTTCGTTCGCAAATTACACAGGAGGGGTCCAAACCAACAATGCACTGACGCAGACAAACGAATCACCTCAAAAAAAGAAAACATTATAATCAGACATTCAATAAAAAATTGTATTTGTTTTTATTATCGTAATCTTCCTCTCCTACAGTAACGTCATGCAACGTTGAAGGACACGACTTCGAAGTTGGCGTGGCTGTACCCTCCAACGGTCACTGCCAGACGTGCTACTGCACCCAAATAGGCGTGGTCTGTCGGCGCTTAGAGTGCTCACCCTCTGTACCCGGCTGCACCCCAATCATCCCTGAAGGACACTGCTGTCCTACACAATACAAATGCGGTGAGTCTTTGAAATCATCGTACACAATTATTAGAAAACTAGTTACGGTGCCTACAAACCTTTAGTATATGTCGACCATTGCATATTTTAACTACATAGGGCGTGTTCTTAGACATCACCTGTAATTATGCAATTTAATTCAAATCCGCATTTTAAACTGGTTTTTAAGGAGTCAGTCTTTAATGCTGATGCGGTAAGACAATTCGAATAGCGTGTGTTTTAAACTGCTACGACAAAGTGCTGCAAGCAGTGAAGGAATGACATTTTTAAAATTAGTTTGCTTAAATTATACGAAGGTTGGGGCACGTACATATCTTGGGTATATATCAATGTAAACTTAATATCCCAAAATTCCAATTTAAGTATAGTAGTGTTATGGTTTTGCTGTCAAAATAACTTCGTTCCCTTATTTTAATAGGTACTGAAACTAGATACAGAAATCTCAGAAAACTTCAAACTTTTAATGCATTACTTCAAACTTTTATTTGTATACTTGACCTGTCGAGGAAAAGAGCTTAAAAACAAATGAGGAATTAGAATACAGAGAGTAGGTAGGAGTTTTTTAGGTCAGTTTGGACATTAAAAAGTATTTACGTCAAAAGATTTATATACATAATATTTCTACAACAATTAGTTCTTTCCTTAGAATATTCATCATACAACGTTAAAAAAATATTATGTCAATATTGAATCAAAAGATTGCTTTTCTTTTCCACTATTCTTTGATTCTATAATTTATTCCTTCTGCTTTCTTTCAGATCCGAAAATACAAAATAATACCCAAGGTCCTATATCCCATAGCACAGACAACTATGATGTCACGGTAATTTCTCCGTCAGGTACCGAAGGAACTTCGTCGCAAACTTCAAGAACGGAAAATCCGGATTTTACAACTGAAAATGGGGAAGAACGATCCGGCACTGTAACAAATCAGCCCGAATCTTCGACCGGAACTATTTCCGAGAAGCACAAAATCACAGTAGAGCTTTCAGAGGAATCCGACTTGGAAAGTATATCAGTTATTCCCGAAGAGAATATAGCCGTACTGGTCCTTACAACTGAAAAAGAAAATGACGATGGCAAAGAACCTCATGACATATCAGATGAAATTACCAATGAAACAGTCACAAATGAAGATACCACGACAAAACAAGTAGCCACTTCCTTTATTAATGCCAAGAGGAAGGCAAAACCTACAAAACCAACAATTAATAAAGACGAGGACACCACCAAATTCTCAACATTGGAAGACATTACGAATCTGGTTACATCCACAGCAAGCCATGAAGAAACAGTAAAGTATACTGATTCCGAAGGTGATGAAAAAGAAGCGTATGCTTATGATTATGGTGAAGTATACGATGATGTGACACACGATGTCAAACAGACCTTTTCTGCTTTTTCCGATTATAGTCAACCAGAATACAGTGAAACACTTTCCACTCAAAGGGGTCAAGAAACCACAGATTCTTCTAAGTTAAAGAATAAGATAAAATATAATGTACCTTCAACTGCCATTTTACTGGCTACTAAATTTAATACACCAACTACTAAAGATGAATCGTATGGACATACCGCAACAGATCATCCTACATACACAATTCCCAATGATCCAAATAGGTATACTATTTATAGCACGGATAGAACTCAGACTTCATATACAAAAGACATCACTGAGTCTTTGGTAACGAAACAAAAATTGGCACAGAAACATCGCAGACCTGGCATAATAACTAAACATCAGCAAACAGTGCTAAGAACACAAAGTACCAAACCAATTGATTTAACCACATTCCCCGGAACTCCAGTGAAAGAAATTCATGATGACCAAACAATTCGATATGATACTAGTACAGAAAAGAGAACTATTGTTCCTTTCACAACAGAAACCCAAACACATCGTCCAAAAATTCGAACCACGCATCCAACAAACAAGAAATCCCTCAACCACCAACGTCGACCCCAAAGACCACTACACTTAACTGTACCACGCAGAACTACTCAATCAATACCACAAGATCTTGCAGACTTTTTATGGTCAATAACTCAATTACAAAATACGCAAACTGAAGCTAGTTCAACAGAAAAAGAAGACACAACACAACATAGCAACAGCTTTTCAGGAACTCAAAACTATTCCCCCGAGACATTGTCCCCTATTGCCATTGCCGCTCCAAAGCTCATTATGGAGGAATCTACACCGGTAAACCCTCAAGAACCCACGCAAACAGAATCTACAGAAGTCGAAACAAATCCTGTGTCTCCAAGTTTTAATTTTCAGTCACCAGACATTATATTTTCTAATCACGGACCATCTTATAATCAGAAACCAGATGTTCCTCTCATCATAAACAACCACAAGAAAACATCAACGAGGTTGCGTCCACCAATTCGTTCTCGACCTCAAACGACGCCATCTTTGGAAGACACCTTTGTTGAAATCTCTAACCACAGACCTACAAGTACGATTCGACGTCCTCCGGGTAAATTTCCACCTTACCCCCACTTCGTAAATCGACCTGATAGTGGTTACCACAGAGATCCTCATTTAAGAGATTCGCATCCAAAACTGCATAGAATAGAGCCTGACTTGAGTCCCAATCATGCTGAGGATTACGAAGAATACTATTACGATTCGGATCGAGATCATCATACAACATCCAAAGTATTCAACAATATTCAACCAGAACAAAGTCCATCAGCAAATACAGTGAGAGAAAACCCGAATCCGCCTTCCATCAATTCGGAAAGTGACCAGACGACAACCACAAAGAATGAATATCAGTCATACTCAGATCACGAAATCACAACCAGTGAAGTTATCAAAAGTTCGAAATTACCAACTACACCCACTATTCCTACTGAAAGTATTCAGTTGACGCATAAAAATAAGGATAATCCTGGAGACATCGAAGGTCGGTCATCAGAAGAGACAGTGAAAGATGCAACTGAAGATTCTGTAAAAATAGATGTAGCTACAACTCCGCAACTGAAGACTACGTATTACATCACCCCAACTATAACAACGACGGCAAGACCAGTTGATATTTACACAACGAAATCTTTCTCAGGTTATGTGACAAATAAATACAAGGGCACAAGTACCTTCGTAACCGGTGGCGATGCGAAGCATTTCAGAGCAGAGGATAATGCCAAAGGGAGAGAAAAAGGTTTTATTGATCATCGTATGAACGAAAATGGTGGACGGCCATCACAAAATTCTCCGACTTATTCAGATAAACAAATACAAGTCCCACCAGTATTGCCTGCTGTGAATATTACCCAATCTCCACCAGAAGCAGAAGATTCTCAGGAAATCACAGGTAAAGTGGAATACAAACTGTTTAAGTTAGAATCAAAAATATACGGTACCATTGCCAACTGGTAATAATTACCGCCATTGGTGATAATTTTGTTATATGGTAATCTATCGTTGGTTTGCTATATACACTTCAGCATGCGCGCCAGTAGTAGGCTTCCAATATAGCAGTCTATCCAAATAGTAGTTAGGTGACGAAAGTTTTAATCGCCAATTTGAAGAGGGGTCAGTACCGTGTTTATGAGTTTTACTACCACTGTTCGTCTTACTATTACAGATATGCAAATAAAAAAATGAAGTTATCAAAATATGCATACTGATATTTCATGTGGCAGTTTTCATTGATTTAATAAACCTCCGCTCATTTCTCATAAACCATACAATGAATTGTAGAACAATTTATGAGAAATTTTTCGAGGCTTAGAAATTAATCACGAAAAAGAAATCTCAAATAACAAGTGTCAAAATATGAATGAAGTTATCAAAATATGAATATCAAAAGAATTAATGTAATACTGCATTCACCAAGGGCAATTTTCAAGTATGTGTATTTCTGCTTCAGAATTGTTTTCTCCATTTGCTGTTATTAAATTCTATTTTAGCCCATTTTGATAAACATTTTTAAAAATTTTATGTTCAAGTCTAAGTTAAAAGTGTGTTTACTTGAGTGCTTTTATTAAATTTCCACTAAAATTATATATATATATATATATATATATATATATATATATATATATATATATATAATAACAACATACAATATACAAAATAACATAACACACACAAAATAACAAAAAATAACCAAACAGCCGGGGTGCATTAACCAGAAACCGAAACTCGAAACTGATCGACGCCTGATCCACCAACATTTCTTCATTTTTATTATTTTTTAAGACTTTTGTTACATTTTTTTTTTTGGAAATTCTTGTGTTCTTGAAATAGAAATATATATATATATATATATATATATATATATATATATAGACAGACTGTAAATTTACAGTCTGGATGAAGTTAAAAACAATTTAAATCAACACAAGCTCGTAAGTAGAGATTACTTGCGTTATATTTATAATATTATATAATTGGCTCAATGTATTATGGAGAACATGAGTTTATTGATTTACGATGACAACACACGCACCAAGATTAGTTGAAAATCAAATAAAAAATAAAATAAAATCTATCAGTATGCAATGAAGAGCCAAAAGTCACGGGAAACCTACCTAGTATCGAGTAGGACCTCTTCTAAATTCCGGAAAAGTACAGCAACTCGACTTGCCATCGATTTCATAAGTTGCCATTTAGATAGTTGAATTTACGTCACACTGGAGCAACGCGACGTACTATTAGTGTCGATTCGGGATCAATCCCAAAGAGAAAGATTCAACAACACTTCGGGATTTTTAACCACAGTCAGATGACGAATACCTGAGCTATCACTCCACTCTCCAAACTTCAACACCAGGCCAACGTGAGTCATTTGAGGCCACGACAGATTTAACAAGCACCATTACAATTTACCCTACGGACACCACGGTCTTTGGTTGGTTCGAGTTTCGAACTCGTATCCCTCAGGTTCCTAATCAAGGACTCTACCTACTTGTTTATCGAGGCCTTCTTAATTTGCCGGAAGACTTCGGGAGACATATGTAGTGTTTAAATTACTGCCCATCGTTCCTACAGATACGGTATCTTGAGTGTGAATGAGTCTTTTCACCACTTCACATAAACGGTCCATTGGGGTTATTTCGGTTAAACGTGGTGGCCACGCCATCCGTAGAAACTGTTCAGAATATTGGGTAATTCCACAATCCTACGTCTTTTGGATCTTCAGTGTATGCTATAAGCTCTACTCTCCTTTATGAATAGAGAGGGTACGCCAACTCACTGCGATGGGTGTAGGTAAAACCCTATACTTTTTTTTCATAAACAATGTGATTTCAACTTACAAGGTTTTAAAGCATTTCAAGAAAGTTTTCAGCGGATAATAACCAACTTACTGGAGATAATTTCTTACTTTAAATGTTAATGCTGGTGAATTCATATGCTGTCCTTTCAGATGTCTGCTTTGTGGACGGTCGATACTATACCAGTGGTGAACTCATAGTGAAGAGCAATCCATGCGAAATGTGCAAATGTTTCTATGGGCATCCATTGTGCCAAGTACAGCAGTGCCCACCCCCTCCCGGACCATCTTGCATTCTGGAGTATTTACCAGGGTATTGCTGTCCTAGTGTCACTTGTGGTAATATTCCCAATATCTATTGCAAAACGTTTTATATAATCAATCTATTTTGTACTTTTATTTTTATAACGAGGTTATAGATTTGAGTTCTAGTGTAAGCATTGGAATCAGGTGTTATGTGTTATTGATGGCGGTTTCAAATGCCGATCATAAAGAAATTGACTTTTTGGCCTTCCCATCTCTGAATGTTACATTTAAAGTTCTTAAGGGATATCATGAAGTGAGTGGATGAAGGTTGCACCTACTGTTCCTCAGAAAGAGGTGAGACACTCTTATTCTTCGTGTGTCATGGAAGGACATTCCTAATGATTCGAGACTTTGACATTTTTCGCTGAGGAGCATCATGAAACTAATCTAATTTTTATCGGAGGATGAAAAAAAGTTCTTACATTAACTAGTAGAGCTTTGGTTGCTCAACATCATAAAGGTGTGGTATATTTGAAGAGATTGAATGAGTACTATTGACATTTAATGTATGATAATTTTGAGAAATCAACCTTATCAAAGCTTTTACTACAAAGACTATGTTGACGGGCTTTCCAATAAAATTAAATTTGTCCAAAAAATGCAAAGAATAAGTTTATAATAATAAATCCCATATGTAGTGTTAGTCTATAGGTATAGACTACTAACTTCTGTCTCTTAATATTTCTTATGTAATAAAATTACACAAAATTTAAATCCATATTTAAAAATATTCAGTTAAAAAGCACTTGAATATGCACAAGTATTTCAAAAGTATATCTCTTTTGGACAACACTTTTCTTGTGAACCTAGAAATATAATTGTTTTCAGAGCTTCCAATAATATTACAACCACTTACAAAGATTACATTTTTTAACGATCGATACAAGAAATTAAAGTTTCTAAAAAAAATTCAGTTTTTTTTTAAATAAATTATTTTTTTAATAATTCTTTAAGTTAACTTATAAGCCAATGATTGAACTCTGGACACAAATGGGAAGTTGATTGGTTGTTCTTTGTTGTGGCGTAATTTTATCTGGCCAAGCTGTGCCAAGCATTATTTCCGTTATATAAATGGACATAAGCACACAAAAACTTTTATTGATACAGAATAGAGTAATACACGCAGGGTAGTTACAGGAATCCTAAACTGTTATCGTGATGGGCAAATCCACTGATCCACTGCGTTCCCCACAATTGAGATAATGAGTTTATTCCAAACAAGCAAATAATATTTTGGATCCTGTCACGATTTTTTATTTCCAGGTGTTCAAACGGACCCTGATCAACCACCAGGAATCGTCAGTGCTCCAGACCCAACAAGTCAAGAGATTCGCCCTCCACTTATTGAAACTGATAACCAATGGAAACCTCTGCCCCACGGACCGATTGTAAGAACAACTGAAAGCTCTTTTAAAACAGAACCCTACGTTCCAGAGAATAAGCAACTGGAAACGAGAAACAACACAGAAAATATTGAAATGACACAGCCTCAAGAACAGATCGCTAATAAAAATATTTTGATGGAAGAATCCCAATTGCAACAACGTATGTTTTTTAAATAATTAGAGTAAAAAACCTATGAACTTGGAACAAATCTTATAATAACGTGTGACATTCTCATTACTGTTCTTATTCAGTGTTTCTTGATTTCGTGTTTTCTTCGTTGGAAGCTTTCTTATATAAAACAATAATATTTTAATTCCTTGAATATTACATTTTGATAACAAAAGTCTTTTATTCAAATTCATATTGAAAATGTTCATAGGACTTTTGCTTTAAAATTAATAATGTAATAACAAAGATGCTGTCTGTAAATATTGTAGAAAAGTTTAAATATTATCTAGTGTATAATAAATGTTTTAAAAAATCGTGTGTTTAAAAAAAACAGACGGTATCAAGCACATTATGGTATCATACACATTTAGCACATTTTATTGACACTATAAACTTTAAAAAAATGTATTCTTTTTCAAAAGATTCTTAGAAATGAAGAACTCCGAATTCAAAGAACTCACCCTCACAACCTCCTAACTAGTACAATGGTCATAACGTTCCATCTGTCACCCAGTAAGTTTGTATCACGGTTCGTAAGCACATGGATGTTGGGGACTGTCCCTGTTAGGAGTAGCGGTGTCTCACCACTGGGTGATCCTTCACTAGTAGACATCTGTTCACCTTCTGTAGTCGAAGATTTCAGTGGTCGAACATTAGAAATAAAAAAACTTACTCTAACGCATTCGATATCTGTGCATTTGAAAATTGCTAAACTCAGTTTATTTTCAAACAAATGCATATTCAATTAAAAATAAAATAAATGTGGATTTACTTCTGTTAATTTAAAAATCAATCTTTTTTTTCCTTAGAGCAAATAACAACCGCTTCTACCACCACGGAACAACCTTCAACCACATTACCAACAACTCTGATGGCCATGACGACTTCACCGTCCGTATCAGAGACTACAGAGATGATCACCACACCTCCACCCTCGACAACGTTAACACCTACAACAGATGAAGAGTTTACCACTGTCTCAGTACCAAGCACAACCTCTTCTCTGGGACTCAGCCCGATATTCGATCCCTATTTTAATGACGAAAAGGCATCTCAGAACAAGTCTGAAATTCACGATAATTCTAGTGGTGTGAGGAAGATCTTGAATGGATTCATTACGTTGCCATCATCTAAGGTTGTGTTATCGCCTGGGGACAGTTCAGATATCAGCACTGTGCTACCCGTCATTATAACTCACCCAACAACAACAGAAGTACCGGAAGAATTGGGAATTGAATTAGTTACAATAGCCGGTGTGGATCTTTTTGGTCAGTCGACAGACCTTGGAGGCAATTTAAAAGTTTCAGGTAGTGTATAATTTCTCATTTATTATATATATATATATATATATATATATATATATTGTATGCACTTAATAGTTATTTATGATAGAAAATATGGAAGAGCCCAAATAAACTACAGAGACTAGATAAGGCCTCGAAATAGATTTTTTAATACAGGTGCACCTTGGGCACCTAAGTTTTTAAATTAGGTGCACAGGTTATATTATTGGAGCATATTTAAAAAAAAACGTAATATAAGAGCATTAATGTAGTGTAAACTACTTTATTAGTTGGGTATGTTTAGATAGGTGAAAAATCGATAGTAAATAAAAATATTTAAACAGATAAATTCTCCTTTCTCCGTCGTACGGCTGTCGCGACAGTCGCTTCAACAGATCCATCTGGAAAATGTTTCGATCATCGGCAAGTTCTGGTGGCATGACACAAGGCAACCTTCCTCCTGGATAAACCCGTTATGGCCCAGCGATTTTGTTTTCGCATAGTGTGTATTAAGGAATTTTAATTACGTTCCTTTAGAGCGAGAGAGGTCGATACTAATATTTTGTTCAAACATCAAAATAACATGAAACACGTCACCCCTCCCCACCCCTTTTATTTTAACGTGCAAAAATTAGGTGCACAATTGCATTTTCATGTGCACGGAGCACCTGTGCACCCGGGTATTTCGAGCCCTGGACTAGATAACTTTTTGATAAGGGTGGTTGGCTGACTTTTATGGTGCCAGAGCTACCAGAAACACAAGACAAACAACAAGTAATGAACATACACACTCAAAGAAAGTTTTACTTACATTGTACAGTGAGAAATCCACCCAGGAGGGATTGAAACTCACCGCCACAACTCGCAAGCTACTAGCATAGTGGGCAAATCCACTCAGTCACGAAGCTCTGTGATAAGGGTGTATAAACCCTTCGCATGGTTTTAAACATTTGCAAGTAGAATAATAGAACTTTGTTTTCAATAACGGTGTAGAAATGCCATAAGCTGAACTGCTGAGTAATAAGGGAACTTTTAACTAAGCTTCCATTGGAAACTTTTCTTTTGGCCATTCCACAATTGTACTTGTCAAATAAATACTTTCAAGTAATATAGTAGTCTTTTAAGATATATGTTTTTAAAGTGAGCAAACAGAATAAAATGCACAGTAAAAAGAGTGAATATGACGTAAAATATTTATACTCAGTTTCAGAGCGCTTCATTTAATACAAAGTTAAAACTAAATTAAAATTGAATTAAAACCCCACTAAATTAAAATATTTTGTAATAAATCGATTCAAACCCTTAAAAAATATCAACATTCTCTTCTAATGATGCACTTTGCATTTTTTTATATTTTTAAAGTTTCGCCTCTAGAAAAGGTTATTTTATTTTATTATACAGATATCACTTGTTTTTCAAAATTTTAAAAGTGTTGAAGTTATTTTGTACAATCAATAGATTTTAACATGTGTATAGGTATACATATACGTATAAATTATTTTTTTAGATTAATAATGTGATTATATTTAAAAATACCGGTAAAGAGAAAGATACGTATATATTAGTTTCTTACACTGTCATGGAAACATAAATGCGTGCATTAATGCCCCCAAAATTAATGTTATGCAATCAAAGAATCATCAAAACAATCAGCGTATATATTAGTAATAAAATAATGGAATTTAATTTACCTTTTTCCTACAGGTTGCAATGTTTATGGAAAGTACTATAAAATCAATGATAAAGTCACTGTCCTCAGCAAGCCGTGCAGTGACTGCATTTGTTCAGCGGACGGTATTTCCTGCAATGCCACTTGTTGATGAAACAGGGTGATTCTTCTGAGAGCACATGAAATATTTTCGTTAAGCTTGTGAATCTCCTTCATGTGTTCCCAAGAAAAGTATTATTTACCAAAGCATCGACAAAACTGTGATCGTCGGTAAATTCTGCCATGGACTAATCAGAGTGTTTATTTATTCTATACGTAAACTTCTCATTAAAGATAAAACTTTTGTGTCTTGGGACCTTCGCGATTTACGAATAACAATTCGGTGCAACAAGATGAACTGGTTCCTCTCTTCAGTTGTTTTATAAGTATTTATAAGTTATTCAATACATTTTTTGTGTGTGGACTAATTGTATATATTGATTTTAACTCGTGTGGGTAAACTATTCTTTCTTGCTCTACATTGAATACTTTCTTATTTGACAAAATGCAAAGTGTGTGGATGGTTAAAAATCTGGTATAATTAATATTGCACATTTTTTCCGAAAACTGCACCACCAATAAAATACTTCATATTTCATAATTTTATAAAAAGCTAACACGGCGAACTTTTTACCTTCTTAACTATAGAAGTCATAAAGTAGTTTTTTCGTTTTGATTAAAACAGTGCATTTCATCGAAATAATTATTTTATGTTTGAAAAAAAGGCAAAAATGTTATAAAATTTATGATGGACTTTTCCACTTAATAATTCAGTGTCTTGTAATTTTTTTAAGTTCCATATTTATTCTTATACACTTATATATAAAAACAAGTATGTGATACAAAACATAAAATTTTTCTTGTGAAGGTTAGAGTTGTGACTTTAAATGTGTGTATATATATTTAATTTTTCTTGTGTGTGTCATTTCATCAAAGAATAATAATAAACATCTTCATTCTGTTTTGTTAATTTCTCATTTCGTAAAAGTGCATTGTAAATCGTTCTGCTTTCTAATATAGTTTGTGAGGAACATTCCTTAAAATTCTTAAGGCTTAATTATATTTAACAGAACTATATTTAAAGGTTCACAAAGTTTTTTCGTAAGCTTTAAACAACAAATTCGTGTTATATTTACAGGACTTTTTCCACATAGATATATTCTTCTAAGCTAAGTAAGTAACACAATGTTCTAAAATGTATTTAATGCAATTTTAATAAACAACTGAATATTTTTTCTGCCGCTTTTGTGAAATATAGCTTCCAAAATATTTACCTTAAATTACAAATGGTTGATTCCTTATAATTTAAGATTTTCCTTTTTGTGTAAATGTACAAAATGAACATATTAAAAATTTTGTGATTTAACCTCAGTAAAATGCTTACAGGGAAGTAATATTTTTAAAAAAAAACTGCAAACGATATATTTTACAAACTGTATAGCATTAAAATCATTTTTACATGCCAACTTATGGATAGTACATCCTGCAAGTAATAGCTGAAGAGATGTTGTGTCAGTCTCCGGGGCATCAGTGTAACCCTGAGTACCTTGGAAGATGCCACATTGCACCCACCTTGAAATACGGGGACACATGACTTCCTGAAGAACTTGGGGAAGCCCTTGCTTGTATTTAGAAGAAACTAGCAAACCAGCTAACACGATTTTGGCACATTTAGAACGTGTACGAAGTTAAATGAGGCCATCAGAGAAAGAGTGGCCTAACCCACCAACAAACTGAATGGAGAAAAACGTGTGATTTCCTAGCTCCAATTTTTTATATATTTTTACTTATTTACAATGTGATTTGAGGTTCTGAAAATTTATTTATCAGGGAACAATAATATGTTATTTTGTCTTCGTAAAAGACTTGAACCAGCACATTTTTCATAAAAAGTAAAAGGTCGTAATAAAAAGTAATAATAAAATTTTCGAGATTTTGTGGGTTAGACCACTCTTGCTCTTATAGCCTCAAATATTAGTTGTTCAGTAATTTCTACACAAGAACTAATAGGTCCGGGACCTATAACCTAAGGAACGAAAATATGAGTTCTATAAAAATTTTCTTCCCATTTTTTCGTTTTCAGATGCTGATGGGGAAACAACATTCGCATTGTAAGATGTAAAGACATTTGCAGTTAGAGAGAATTTAAAAATAACAAATGGCCTTTTATGTTTTTGTGGAAAACGTTTTATAATTGCTGAGCCTAAACAAATGCAAATATTTTGCCAACCAAAATATTTACCTAAAAAAACTCAAATATACTACTAATTTCAAGCTAAAATTTTATTTACGCACCTGTATTCAAACCTCGAAATCTGCAATAATCCCTTTTTAATGCAAAGTATGGTTTATCTCTATGATCACACACACATTGTATTTTACTCTAATTAAACCGTTTTATGGCATAAAGATTTTTACACAATACTTATGAACAAAATAACAAAGAAGTATTATTTATTGCCATTTTTAATGGATTTAATGATATTTGTTATTGGAAAACTTATGTATGTATACTATATATATTTATAATAAAAATAGTAGTTTTCATTTACAAGAAGAACAACTACAAAATTAAACTCCAACGATGGAAATTTTGACACCTTATGCTTAGTTGTAAGTAGAAAAGATCTCATACTGAAATATAAAATATACAGCACAATATTAAATATTTCCAAAAAAAACTTTTTTTATCAGATTATTCAATAGTTCTTACATTCGTTCGTTTTCCATAAGCGGTTCAAACAAACCGTGACAGGGGGTAATATATTTCTTATGTTTATGATTTCTTATGTCTGAAAAACTTCCTTCCTATGATTGTATGGAGATCGGAATTATATGGGAAGAAAAAATATCTATTTTCCCACACAGGCAGAGTTTTTTATACTACCTAAACTTAAAAGAAAAAGTCGCATCTTTCTTGCTAAACTTATGGGTAAGAAACTTTAAAAAAATGAAATCATATTCAAATGTCTGTGATTCATATTAAGTTTTTAGATTTTTAGGGTTTAAATTTATTTTTTGTTACTTTTCTTAAGTATTTGTTTGGCGAGCAAAAAACTCAATGAAGTTCAACTAGCAGTATTCCAACGATTGTTGGAGTCTCATTACTGAATGTATTGTATTGCAACTGAAAGAAAAATCTCTATTTGAATACCATATGAAGATTTAGGAATAAAGTAATTAGACCTATGTTAAATAACTACATTAAAAAGTTAAGACATAAAATTGAATTTTCGATAACTTGGAGAACCTTTAATTTAAAATGATAAAATTACTTATTTAACTAATGTGACTTAAAATGTATATATATTACAGATGTAGCTGTTAAAAACACACTACTCAAATAGATCTTGTTGTATTTCAGTATTTTTTTATTAAACCGGTCTAATTACCCGTGTGTACCCCATAAAGCAACAAACCAAACCTTTTAATTAATCTTCCCTAAAATCGAGCTCTCATACGAAACTATTTTTATTTCTACACTTATATCACCCCTTGTAAAATAAGATATATCTGATATTTGACTAGAACACATTTCCCAATTACTGAACTTTATTACTGAAACATATAGTATGAATCCATCTATGTAGCATTTTTATAAAAATAATTCTTCAAACACTTCATGAGGATAACTTATTTAAGCGGTAATTTAAACTTAGAGTGGAGTAATTGTTTAAAAAGCATCACATTATTTGTAATTCAACTTATTTTTTTAAAAGTCCAGTTCTTATTTTACATTTTCCAATTCAGCATCAATTAAGTGTGAGTTACGTTTAGTTGTTTTAGTTTCTATTTGAAGGGTTATTTGGTATTTAAATCTGGAAATAATCTTTTTAGAGTCAATCAATTTAATTTTTTTTTTGTGAACTAAACAGCATTTCTCTTATTTCTTTGGATAAGCAAATATTTTAAAGAAAAAATACTTGTAGCTACTAAACTTTAAGCGGCTGGTTGTAATAGTGTAATTGCTTTTTTAAGCTTTTAGTCATATTTTTTAACAAATTCAAAGGTAAATATTTAAGGGGGACCGGAAGGCTCCATTGAAGCCCATGTTAAAAAGGGGCTTCTTTATGCCCATGTTTCTCAGAATCTAATCACAGCATTGGTTTAAAATATGGCACAGTTAATATTCAAATACTTTTATATAGATAGACATATGCTTTTGTAAAAAAATTGTTTTGTTTACAATTTATGATGTTATAAAATTTTTTAATGAATTTTTTTTAAAGCATTATTAAGAATTTTTTTTAATCTAATCTGTTATTCTCTAAAAGCATATGTCTATTTATTTAAAATCACAATATGTGTCAGAAAAAAAAAGTTTCAAAGCAATATGTTCAGTAGATTCTGAGAAAAAAGTACATTTGTATGAAAAAACAGCGTTTAAAGTATAAAATTGTATTTATCGTACCCTCAAATATATATTTAAAAAAATCCAGCCCAATAAGAGAGTGTGTCAGGTCCTTCAGCATCTAAAAAGTTATCTTCTAACTTTTTTTCTTTTGTTTCTTTTTTGCCGCGCTTTTTTCTCAATACCTGTCTGCTTTCTGAGTGCAATAGATACCAGCAAATCATCCAATGTTCTCATTGAGGAGACACGAGAAAGTCCAGGTTCTATTCCTGCTGCTTTCAAAATTCAAAGTCTTGATAAATTTCCATCATTGAAGGAATAAACGGCTTCATGGACTCCAAGAGTGAGGGATTTCAACGTGACGAAAGTGTGTTTCGGCACACGAGACCAGATAATATTGTTCAACGACTCATTTGGATTCTGAGTCTGTTTTTTCAGTTTACAGTTAACAAAAAATATACTTAACAGTTTCTAAAATTAAAGAAAAATAAATTGCTTATATATATAACAGTGTAAGAACCGAAAACATCGTCGTCAATCGATTTGCAGAAGATTTTTCAGTGAAGTTCTTTTTTTTTTTCTTTTTTTTTTTTAATAAATAAAAATATTTCTTATGGGCGCATTGACTAAAGGTGGCCGCCATTCTAAAGGTAACATTTCATATATTCAGAAACACTTAAAATCTCAAAATGGACTTTGAGGTCATTTTTTGCCTTCCGGTGTCCCTTAAGTAGACTTTAAGTATTGTGCATCATTTATTTCACGTGCTGACATCTAGTGTTTCAAAATAAAACCTTATCATCAGCTTGAAGAACAAAATGAAAAGATGTTCAAAGAACTCATATAGAAGAGATGAAAGGCACAAAAAAATAGTTTGAGACTTCAGCTGTGTAGTTTCCAAACGATAATTTTTGAAAATTGAAACATGGGGAATTTCGTGTTGCCATTGCTAGTTGTAACTATGCAAAATCGATATTTAAACCATCAGTTGGTATGAGGACATTTAAAACCATGACAGATTTAATAGGCTCCCCATCCTCCTTTGTACATGACAGTCTTTGGTTGGATTCGAACT
The DNA here is from genome assembly GCA_947359465.1 of Metellina segmentata. Taxonomy (NCBI): domain Eukaryota; kingdom Metazoa; phylum Arthropoda; class Arachnida; order Araneae; family Tetragnathidae; genus Metellina; species Metellina segmentata. The sequence goes on along the minus strand of OX375875.1, from coordinate 71,588,146 downwards.
CGCAACCCTCCAATTGCACATCCGTTGCTCTTCCAGCCAATATACCATCAGTTAACGCTACTAAAAATATTGAAACTAAAATAAAATTTTTGAAAAACAAGACCAGAATCGTAAATTTTTTATGTACGATATTAAATCCTTGGAGGTGATATAGTTTTAAATGTATCTGGTAATGAGGCCTACAAAACGCAAATCAACATTTTAAAAGAAAAATCTAATTCACAGTTCACTTTGAAAAGCAACTTAAATCTTTCAGTGACTCAATACATAAAATTAATCAATACTCTTAAAGTTTGGGTGATATAAAAGGCAAATATAGCATGCAAATGGCAAATTTGAAATTCAAATTTCCAAATAGAAGAAAATTTGCTTCAAGAATAACGCATCTTGCTTTGTCTTGTCATTTGACATCAAGCTAATGCTCACGTTTTGCTAATAATTTTTAACATTCAACAATTTTAAAATCCCACCCACATTTGAAAACATGCGTCAATTGTTATGATCCAAGCCACGACTGTAGATTTCCAAAAAATTACCTCTCTATCAGCTTTCTTAACACCTACTCTAGAATCTATAAATCAGGGGTTCCCAACCTTTTAATAACTGCTTATCATTTGAAATTTTTAGAACTTTTTGGCGTACCACCAGTTCTATATTTTTTTAGAAACATATATCTAATGTCAGAAAAGTGCCCAATGGCTTGTTTTATTTTAATTAAAATACTAAGAAAGCTTCATATTTTATGATTAATGCACTTGTATTTCGTATTAATGATGTTTTAATAAAGGAAAACAATTAAACGATTACTGAAAATTACTGTCTTATTTTCTACTCACAGTTCTAAAAACAAATAATTTTAAATAATTAGTACAAACTAAGCAAACAAAGATTAACATAATCAAAAAATCAATTTTTAGTGCTAAACTTGTTTTTTGTCTTTTATTAAAATATCAATATCAGGAGCAATGGAGCTTAACTTCACTCTTAAGTCCTCTTCAACACTTACTCTGTTTCTATATTTATTTTTTATGTACAAAAGTTCAGAAAAACCACTCTCACACAAGTAACTAGTAACAAATGGCACTAGAAATAGCATAACGTGGTTGTACATACTAAAAAATCGCACAAACTTCGTGGAATATTTGGGTCGCTCGTATCATCCTTGCGTACCACCTGAAACGTTTCCGCGTACCACCGGTTGGGAATCTCTGCTTTAGATAAATCCTCTTTAAACATATTCTCAAACACTGCAATGATAGCAATATCCTGCCCTCCCCACACACAATAGCCGAACACAAGACAAAACACCAACTTCTCAGAGCAGCCAATGCAATTACCGAATGTTTAAATCAAAGGTACTGCTAGATAATTCCATTACGGTATTACGGTCTTCTCTATAAAGTAATCCTACTAAACTTCCCTAGCTCAATAATTAAAATTACTAAAAAAAATTTTTTGACAAAGATCATTATGTAGAATCAAGTTATACAAGCATCATTCAAATATTCATGTCCTAAATGCAGGCAAACCTCAAAGGTTATTAATTTATCTCACTACTCTATATTTTCACCTATGGTGTTCTCGTCATTCAAATATCATGGACTGCTTTTTTTAAGAAGACTCCGTTGTTTTATGGCAGAATTGCTCTCAAATCCACATTAGACATAAATTACAAGTATTTCTTAAAACCCTTTAAATCTGGCTTACCAAATGTCACATATTTGCTAATAAAACTAAGACAAGGTCTACAATGCAAAACATGAGTTCTATCTCCCTACCCTCGTACTTTTTGATGACCTCTGTACTTGGCCTATTCATGTGGGTGATTAAATTGTTCCACTAAAATCATACAATTACTTTATTTCTGTCAATAATAAAATATTTAATTGATCATGATTAGAAAAATATTTTTATTTTGTTAATTCTTTAGAGTTATGGATCAAAATAAAAGTACTCTAAAAGAGTTCTTAAGTTGTTTAAAAACACATATTTAGTGGTAGTAGTGAAAAAATTGAAACCTTTAACCAAATTTTATGGCAGAACAAATAAGCATAGTAAGAAAATAATACAATACTGATTTACTTTTGTTCATACTATTTTCATGATCTCTTTCAGTTGCTTATTACCTTCGTAATTTTAAGTTTAGAGCTTTCCACAAGATAATTACGGAAACGTTCTTCAATTTTAAATGTTGAACTGGTCATGATATATTCATATTTATATATTGATGTATTATACAGTGGCCACACTCAATAAGTTAGTTGAATAGTGTTACAACTTAATATCAGCACTGTTGTCGAGATTTTATATGTGATATAATTTCTTGTAAAAGTCTGGTAAAGCGAACATGACTAGTTTGCAAAACGATAATAGAAGCTCTAATGTTTTGTTTTTTCATAGAAAGAATGTTACAGTAGCAACACAGTAGTTACGTAAGTAAAGTAGTTACAGTGTTACTGTATATATATTGTGCATTTGATTACAATATTTTTACTTTAAATAAAAGCTAATTTTCACAAAAGTAATTTTGGTACAGCTACACTCTACGTTTATGAGTGATGGCAACGGGTTGCCGATTTTTTTTTTTTGGCGCACTTCTAGTAGCGAGTTACGATAAATTAAGGCAACCCATCTATCGTTACGTTTGTTGTGGCAACCTCGGCAAACGGAAACTTTCAATTTTCATTTTGAATATTCTAGAAAGTTCTTCCAAAATCCGTTAAAGTCGTTTGATTTACATTGATTCCTTTGATATTCTTTCTTTCTTCCCATTGGTTATTTTGTTTTTAAAATATCTATTGATTGCATTGGTCCTTTTAAATCGTTTTCTGTGATACGATTGGTCCATTTATTTATATTTTGAAAGTTGTGGAATTTTCATTTTATAATAATAGTTTTTACGAAAGAATTAAGAGTTTTGTTATTTTTTAACCATTTTCGTTTTCATTATTTTTTTACGAAAGAATTCTAACGTTATCAGGTTGTATTATTTCTTGCTTTTTTTTTTTGTAAATATTTTTCTTTTTCAACCTGCCTACTGTATTTAGTGTAATTGATAAGTTTCAGGGTATTCTTACCCAACATTCGTAGCTTAGTTTCTCTGCTGGTTCACAAATGTATTTTGATATGTGCTTAAACTTACTACTTCTTGTGAAAGTTTTTAAAAAATATACTTTTTAGAACGTTCTGAAATGTGTTAAAAAAGTGTGTTGCAAAAAGAAAAAAAATTTGTGACAGAAATGGAGTTGAGAAATATTTCTTTCCTTGGCGACTTTAGGAGTGTGCCAAAAAAAAATCGCCAAGGCCATTGCCATCGCTCATAAACGTAGAGTGTAGCTGTTCCGTAATTTTATTGAATTTAAAATAACAGTCACCAAACCCGATGTGGTGATGGTCCATGGAAGCCTTAATGAAACCAAATAATAATAGAACTAGAATTTGTGAACCCTTTAGCCAAACGCGAATCAAATGTAAGGAAATATATAAAGTCTAAATAGTTTTATAAAGGGTCAAATTATGGGCATAACTGGCTATCATGAAATAGTTGGCAAAAAAGCATGAATCAGAATTTAAAGTTAAAGTCGTTCAAAAATTACGACTGCAACTGTATGAGTTGAGGCTTCAATGTTATGATCGAAGTAGAGAATTGTGAATAGCCGTCCATTGAAACCACAATGATGGAGGAAAGACTCGATGAGCTAGAAGTCTGAAGGCTTACGTGATCTAATGATAACTTTAGCATAACTAAAAGTAAAATAGAAATACTAAACTACGAGGTATAGAATTTCAGGAAAGTATCAAGATTGGTAACATTTAAGGAGAAATTTCTAATTCCTGTCACAAACATGACGTGACAAACAATATAAGCTCTAATAAAGATTATAGTCCGTTTCCCTCGAGTAGTCAGTTACGTCACATGGATTTGAACCAGTCTATTGTACCATAATCTGGAGACTAGTGGACACATCCCTTCCTCAATAGCCCATTTAAGTGAACGTAATGTACATGGAGAGATTCAAACTAGAAACCCGGAAACCGCTCATGCAACCAAAAACTAACCGGACTGACAGTGGTAAAGACTGAACTCGCATGCTAGTGATCCAACTACGTTACTTTGTAAATAAAGCAATTAAAACAATATAAACATATTTCCACATCAAATGGGAGCACGTGATTGATGAATTCAATTGATCGGAAAAGCAAGTTAAAACAAACATTTTCATTTTTTTTTACTGTTTACATTCAATATCACCAAAGTTGGAAACTTTTATACTTACATTTTCAAGGATAACATTACAGTTCATGCGAATTTGTTCTATGCAAGCTTAAGTATACATTTCTGTTTTTAAGTATACATATCGTTTAATGGTACTAATTTTAAAGTTTAGGGTAATCTCTTGGAAGCATAAAAATGAAGGTGGAAACGTATTACTTTAAATCTGAAGCCAGGAGTTCATCATTGAAAAATAATTGAGTAGTGTTGATTTTTCTTGTAAATGAATTCCGATTCATTTGATGGTCACATATTTATGAAAATTTAGTTTTAGCATAAAAATCAATTTGTTGGAAAATCAATTTCTCAAACCGAACAAACTTCATAACATTTCTAAAAATATATTCCAATTAATTTAATAGCTCTATGAAGCAAGTTATGATAAAATATTTATTCCCTCACGTGAGTTTATCAAACTTGCAATTTATACTGTGCAATCCTTTACTTATGTATTTATTGCATTTTGAAAGTTTTATGTACTTTTCATAAAGAGGTTTGGAGAAATTAAATTCGCATATGCACATAAAAGAACAAAAAATAGAAGATGCCTTAAGTACTAGAATTTGAATTCTTTGTTATTATAGTATAAAATAAGAATTACGATCAACCAAAAAAAAAATGTACAAAGCAAAAGTATTACCAGGAACTTGAATGCATGACTTTTAACATAAGCAGTTTATGTTATACCACGTAACTCATCAAAGTATAGTTTTAAAGAGTAGTAAAATACTTTTATTCGATTCAGAAATCAAGCATAAGGTTGACTGGAATGTTTAATCCTAAATATCCAATATATAGAGTAATTGTTTTATCATTTAAGAATGCGCTCAAATAAGTTTACTTAAAGCAAGTCAAAGTATCGATATTTTCAATATAAACTGTTAAGAAAGCCCGATCAAGTAGTATTCAGATATATTTTGTCTAAAATTACTTAGCTCAACACCTTTTAGAATTGCGTTTAATATAATGGGACTCAAGGGAAGAACCAATAAACTTAATGACAACTCTCTAAATGAAAGATAGATTTTTTTAACTTATTATAACAGAAAAAGGAACATCTTTTTAGGTCTTTTGCATTAATCCTATGATAAATCAATAAATGAACGCTACCCTATTGAGTCCTGATCACACATACTATTCTTCTGGAGAAATCTTACAGATCATTATACTTTTCGACTCATGAAAAGAGCCTTTTTTTGTAGTTAAATATTGCCAAACTTGACTACAATTTGTTTCAACTATAATGTGATACTTATATTTAATCATCTTGCAGAGGATGGTTCAGACATGGCTGGGAAGAAAACAATAAACTTTCAAAATGGAATTCGAAATCTTGTTCGTATACGATATCCAGAAATAAATCTCATTCCAGAAGGCATAGAGTTCTTAGCAAAATTGCTGAATGGAGTTAACGACGAGCTTTTAAAAAGTTTCGGTGGCGAACGAAAATCTAAAAATCAATCATTTCAAATTTGTGCTAAAAATGCCATTGAAAAAATTTTCAAAGGTGACTTGAAGCGATATGGAATCGCTGAAGCACAGAGGCAGTTTGGAATGTTGAAAATGGGTAGGCAGCATTCTTTCATATTCTTATAATACTATAATCCTAACGTTCAATACTTTTCCTTTCATAATCTCAATCTGTTTCGAAACATCTATATTTCATTAAAGACGTGAACGAAAAAGACAGTCGTGTGAACGATGGGGCTGGTGAGCGTTAAATCTGCCATGGCCTCAAATGTCCTCACGTTGGCATAGTGTGGAATTTTGGAGAGTGGGGTGCCAGTTCATGTATGTTTGAAGATATAACAATACCTCTGTGTGGCAATCAAAAATGATGGGGACACATTAACCTGTACGTTGATATCTTTATTTGAGGTAAAACGCTGGTAGACCAGCTAGCCTAGCATATTATGAATTACATCTTATTAAATTTAGATTAAAGTTACTCTATATTTATTACTACCTCATTGAACTAGACCAGGGATGAGCAAACTACGGCCCGCGGGCCAACTCCGGCCCGCCGGAAGGTTTTATCTGGCCCGCGGATAGAATTTTAATTTGCTGGTCCGACGGAAATTTAAAGAAAATATGATTTATATGTTATATATCCATCTCTTTTTCTACTTTGTTTACATATTATTTTTTTCTTCCTTTTTTTCAAAGAACAAGTTACACTGTAGCATACAATATTGCTAAAAATAATAAAGCTCTCTGTGATGAGGAGTTCTTTAAGCAATGCATGCTCCAAGTTTTATGTCCAGACAAGAAAAATAATTTTGAGACTGTAAGCTTATCTCGAAAAACGGTGACTTCTAGAATCGAAGCCATCGATAAAAATTTGACATCACAATTAGAGTCAAAGATTGGCCAGTTTAAATTTTGCTCCATAGCTATGGATGAAAGCACTGATATAAATGATACTGCTCAATTAGTATTATTTATACGAGGTGTTGATGAGAACTTTGAAATTACCGAGGAACTGGCGTGCATGCATTCTTTAAAGGGAACTACAACGGGAAGTGATATTTTTCGTGAATTTCAGGAAGGGCTTTAACTTTGAAAGTGCCTGTAACAAATATATGTAATATTACGACCTATGGAGCACCAAATATGACAGGAAAAAAATCTGGATTTCTTGGACTCTTTAATCAAAACTAACCCGGGAACAATGTTGTTTTTCTGCATTGTGTTATACATCAAGATGATCTGTGTAAATCTGCATTGAATATGAAACGCGTGCTTGATGCAGTCGTAAAGCTTGTAAATACTATTCGATCTCGTGGGCTTACTCACAGGCAATTTCGAGATTGTCTTCAATCCGTGCAATCTGAATACTCTGATGTACTGTATTACACGAAGGTAAGGTGGCTTAGTGTAGGATGTGTTTTCGAGTGAGTTTGGCAACTGAAAGACGACATTGTGTCGTTCTTCCATGAGAAACAGCGTTCTGCGGAGTGCGAAATGTTAGAAGATACAGAATGGCTTTCTGGACTTTGCATTTTTCACAGATCTTCTTTGTCATATGAGCAACTTAAATGTCAAGATGCAAGGGAAAAATCAATTTATCGACGATATCTGGGCCCATCTCAAAGCTTTTAAACTAAAACTTAATCTGTTTGCTGGGCAACTAGCTAAGAACGACTTGTCTCATTTCTCGAGGTTAAATTCAATATCCTCAGTTAATGAAGAGAAGCTTAAGAATTATGAAGATGGGTTTAAAAACCTACATTTTGAGTTCGAACGCAGATTTCAAGATTTCAGTGCCATTCAAACAGAATTGGATATTTTTACCATGCCTTTCAACGTAAATTGTGAAGCAGTGAGGTCAGATTTGCAGCTTGAATTAATTGAGTTGCAATCTAACAATCATCTCAAGCAGTTGTTTCTAAATATGCCAAAGTTAGAGTTTTACAAATCATTATCGAAAGTAAGTTTCCCAAATTTAATATCTCACGCCCAGGAAATCAGTGCTATGTTTGCTTCATCTTATATATGTGAACAAGTGTTTTCAACTATGAACCGTAGAAAGAATTATTTCAGAAGTAGACTGACAGATGAGTATTTAGCCTCGTTCCTTAGAATCAGTACATCTCACTCTGAACCTCAATATAAGGAACTTTTAAAAATGAAATCGCAATTTCATTCATCTCATTAACATATTTAAATTGTAATACTTGTATATTGTTTCTAAAATTTTAGAAAAAATTAACTTGGCCCGCCAAATTTTTTTTTTCGATTTTTGGCCCGCGATTAAAAAAGTTTGCTCATCCCTGAACTAGACTGTACATTTATATATATATATATATACAAATGTACAGTGTGTGGCTACGAGTAATTATATGTACAGAGCCATAATTCTATGGTTCAGAGCGGATTTTCAATCTTTTGCGCCTATAATTCAGAACGCATATACTTCTACACTTCACATCCATACTTCAAAAAAGGACGAATCCAAAAGCACAAAAAAAGTGCAATGTTAAAGTGTAAAATAAAATGAAAATAAACAACCCTCACCAAGTAATTAAATTAACACATGTATGACGCACACGCATATATCCGAATACTCAAACAGACCTTAATTTGGCAGCTTGAGAGAAAGTGGAAGAAGTTTTGTAGCACTGAATTACTCAGATTGTTTTACCAGTCGTTCTGGAAAACCAATTATTTTTCCAAAAATTATTTTTACGGTATAGAATTTCTAAGTCTGAACTTATTTTGTGGTATCCATTTAAAACTGAAATAGCCCGTGTACTGTTCTAAAACTGAAATAAAAGGTGCTTTAAAAGGTGTAGCGTATGTGTAGATAAACAAAAACTAATGTACGTTGAACACTTGCAGTACTTTTTGCTCATAATTAATTTTGTTTAGTTGTAAATTGCTAAATCACGGAATAAAAAAATCACGAATTAATATCTTCAAAACAGTTTTTTCACTCCTATTTTTATTACTCTGTTTAAGAATTTGGATATATGAGTGTACCCCCTTTATATGGTTAATTTAATTACCTGGAGGGGGGGGGGTTGTTAAGTTACATTTTATTTTCCACTTTAACATTTTTTTTGTGTCTTTGGATTCGTTCTTTTTTGAAGTATGGATGTGAAGTACAGAAGTGTATATGCGTTCTGAATTAAAAGCGCAAAAAATTGAAAACCACGCTTTAACCATAAAATTATGGCTATGTACATACTATTACTCGTAGCCATATAAATGTATGGTCGAGTTCAATGAATAAATAGGCAGATAAAATGTAGAGTAACTTTAATCTAAATTTAATAAGATGTAATTCATAATATGCTAGGCTGGCTAGTCTACCAGCATCTTGTCTCAAATAAAGATCTCAACTCATAGGATAAGGCCCATCATCTTTTATCGCCACACAGAGGTATTATTATATCTGTAGCCAACTTGCACGGAACGACTGTATCAAATTAAAGGTGTTGATGAGGTCATGGAGAACCTGGCTGGGAGCCTCAATTTCCAGTATTGACAGTATAGCACTCGATGAATGCGTCTGCCTTGGTATTTGGTAATCCTAATAAATTTACAGATAAGAAAAGAACTGAATAAAAAGATGTATTGACGATTTTTTTTTCCTTTTAAAAGTTAAGGGTTTATTTCTGTCGCTAGGTTAAGTCCAGGCCAAAGCTCTATATCAAAATACTAACTTAGGTTAATCCACTGCGAGATCCAAGTTAGTGACCTGCACTACGCACACACAATCAGACCTATACAACCACAGCTTTATTCCGTTATGTTGTTTAGCAGTTATAAACCTCAGCTGGTGAATCGTAAAAGTGTATTCCAATTTTCTTTTCGTCGTTGAAAATTGGATTTTATGTTTAGGCTGCATGGTGTATGAAAAAGAGTCCGACATTCAAGAGCCACCTCCCATCAAGTCTGCAAAATTACGATTCTTGCGTGGGAAACAACGATCGAGTGGAAGGCAACCTCAATCTGCCAAAGAGGCTCCGACGGGAAAAAAGTACAAAAGTCCTCCGCCTAAAACAATGACCCAATCCACCGATGCAAGTAAAAAGATTTTTACATCTGGAATTTCGAAACTTTGTACGCCTAACACTCCGATGGACACGAAAGCAATGGCATTTTTAAGCAATCACCTGTGCATTCTGGCTTCAAGAATTGCAAAGAAATCAGCTCAGAATGCTGGCGACAAGAATGAGATAAAGCCGAAGCATGTCAAAGAGGCACTGACTGATATCATGGGACCCGAGACTTTGAGAACAGTTGATGCTGAAGCATCCAGGTGCCTGTCCTTGTTTAAAAGCGGTAAGATGATCATATTTTGCTGTTGTAGAAAGTTAGTTATTCGTAATTTATTTTTCTTGTATCTATTCTTGCCTTTAATGTATTCATAGCCTATATAAGAATTGCTCAATCTGCAGCAAGATTTATTACTACCAAAATTAGTATAACGGTATATATTTCACATTTTTAGTTCAAGACTATTGTCATCAGAACGCTAATCGTAAAGCTAGTAAACCTTTACTCTTAAACACTCTAAGCATTTTGACGAGATATCTTGTCCATTATCTGGTCAATTTTGCTAAAGACGAGATATCTTGTCTCTATAAAACTGCGCAATTACTAACTCTAAGGGAGAATGAAGGTTCAATTAGGAAAAAAATTATCACTTGCCCTGAATTGGTGACAATTTGAACGAGTTTTTGCACCAGAGGACAGGTCCACTACAGGACAGGTTTCGACTCAAAAATAACCTACCCCAGAAGGGTTAATATTCATATTTTTATATACTATATATATCGCCTTTCCTGAAAACAGATATAAGTACGATCTAAAATATGCTACTAATAATAACAAAATGTGAAGCTAAATAGAATTAAAAACAAATTATTTCAGGATGATTAATTTGCGATAATTCAGTGAAGGTTTATAATATGCTAGGCTAAAGGAAGTTTTATGATGAAGTTTGAATGACGAAGAGTTTTTTGTGATTAATTGTTTCTATTAAATAGTGTATGGCCGTGTTTATGCATTGAAAAACGTTTTTTTATAATAAAGGTCTGATTAAATTTCAACCTAAGGCCAGAACTAAAAAAGCTAGTAAACCTGGCAGTCCAAAGTCAACTGATGGAGATAAGATAACTAAACCGACCAAAGGAAAAGGAAAAACTGCAATATCTATAAATGGAGACGTTTTCAAACCTGGACTTAAAGGATTTTTCGAAGAATTTGTAATTAGTAACTATTTTCAAATATCTTGTAATAGAATCTGTTTTAAGAATTGTTCTTTGTTCATGTTATTACAGTCCAAAAAATATTCAAGCCCGTGTCTTTTGTCATTGGCGTGGTATGGATGTTTGGAGAGTTGGATGCCAGCTCATGTGTTGTTCTCGTCAACTGACCGTGGTTCAAAATTCGGGTCGCTGTCCTTGAACCTTTCTCTTCGGGATTGATCCCGGACGCATATTAACAACCTTTACCTGGAATAGAAAACATGGGGAAAGTTTAAGCCCACTGATTCGTTGGTTTCAAACTGTCGACTATGACGTCACTACGTGACATCATCATTAATGGCGATGCTTCACGTGGACTCTGTCATTACTCGGTAGTTTCTACTTGAACTGAATGCCGGTGGCAAAACCTCTGCAACATGAATAACGAATCTATACAACAGATCCCCCAGCAATAACGAAAAACTCCCCTGTTTCCGCCTTCTATTCTGTTCAAGGTCCTAAGTGTCCTTTAAAGTTCGAAAATGGATTATTTTTTAATTATGCATGTAGAATCTATACTGGAATTAAAACATTTACGATCAAATTACGAGTACATGGCACAAGCCGTTGAACTGTCGCTTGGTAATTATCTAAAAGCTATCGCTTTCTTTTTTATTAGTATTCTATTTTCGGTCAAAGCAGTTTCAACTTTTCTTTCGCAAACATTGCAAGTAAATAGTGATACTTTTCACCCATGCGAAGTGCGCACTATGAGTGAGTGACATCATAGATCTCGGAGAGAGATAGCAAAGAATCAGCGGGCTTAAAATTTCCCCATGTCTTCTATTCCAGGTAAAGGTTGGTAGTATGCATCCCGAACCTTCGCCAATATCCCGTTGTGGTGTTGTTCTAGTGAGATGTCAATTAACTACCTACCCGTATCTTCAGCAATGTTGAAAAAAATTTAGTTTAACTTTTAAAAGTGTGTGCAAGACTGAAAAAATCAAATTGTTATAGACATTCGACTTATCTTAAATTATAGTTCGTATTTATAGGATTTCATTCTTAATAAATTCATTATTGTTTCTCAACATTTCCTGCGTGAGCCGACTATTTTCGAGCCTGAAATAAACATTAAAAATAACAAATCATCTTTGCAAAAACAATAATTAAAAGCTTCAATTTTTCAATATAATTCAATGTTTTAAAATTCACACTCTTTCACATTTTAATTTTTTCAAACTAATTGTCTTTATATATCTTGAAGTGTTTCTCATAAGTTTGTGCATGTTATTTGTTTTTCACAAATACTTATACATAAAAGATATTGTTAATAACAATAGAAAACAATCATAGTTGATTTTTGTCAAATTTTCAAAAATTAACTTTTCATGCTAAATCCTTATTCAATACACAAAGATGAAAAAAATTGGCATATAAAACAACCATCAAAAGTTTCATATCACTATATTAATCACCAAAAAAAAAAAACGTTAGCATTTTTAAATATATGCAAGTCATAGAAATTTAGAAAGAAAAGAATAGTTTAAAAGTTAGTCGGTTTCACATCTAACATTCTCAAGTCAGTCAAAAAGTCTCAATAACTCGTAAAATTATGAAGCTCTAGAAATTTTGCACACATTTATTCTTATAATTAATATAAAACATTCAAAAATTGCATTTTTGATCGTTTTTAGGACATTGTGTTCCCTTAAGCTTAAAACCATCAGTTATTTTCTAAAAATCCATTAGAACATATTTTGTTACTATTAAAGAAGATAAAGAAAATAAATAAATTGATCAGAATGGCAATTTTAGGTACCACCCAAAATTTTCCTCTACCTATAACTTTGGAAGCTGATCATCAAACATAAATTATTTTCCTTCATTGAAGTTCAATTTATTATTTTGACAAAAAAATATGCATTCGTATGAATGCATTTTTATTTCCATTTTATCTCGATTTTAATTCGTGTCCATTCGTATTCTGCGTCTTACAGAGTAAAGATAGCAGTATTGACCAAGATTGTCTGAAACATATGCAGGATACCCTTATGAAGATCGCAGAAGCCATCGCTTCACAAGCAGCGAAGAAATGCGAAAGAAGTTCTATTCCAATGGGAAGTGCAGAGTTACGTGATGCGGTTGGAGAAGTATTTCTTAACAATGATCTCAGGCATCATGCTCTTGTAGAAGGCACAAAATATGTAGCACAATTTGCAAATGGTAATATAAATGTCAAAAATCATGATTAGAATTGATAGGAATTAATTAGAAATGATAGTTATAATTTTTTTAAGGATATGAAAATAAAATATCTCTCTTATAATATTCTATTCAACAATTTTATCTTCGAAAGTAATGGTTTGTTCATTTTTATTCATTCCTCGGTTTGCAGGTATTCTAATTCTTACAGTCTATTATTTATTTTACAAGTATGCAGGCATATATTGTGAACGAACTATTAAAACACATATCACTCTTAGAAATTTGTAAAATTCGTGCTGTAGAATTTTTTTTACGTTGATACTTTTATTTTGCTCCAATCTCTTCTATAGGCATGGTTAGATATGAACCGGCGCCACCTGAACACGGAAAAATCTCAGAACCTTCAAAGGAAGGGAAAAAACGAACCAAAATAGCCACAAGAAAGTTTGTTCGGATGTCAAAGAAAAGGCAAATCACTCGAAGTAATGGTTTACCAGTAAAGAGCAAGCGCATAACAAATATACCTAAATTCAGAAAAAGCTTGTCTAGAAAACAAGTGTCTGCTTCTAGGAAGAAACTCTCTAAGCAGAAAGGGCAACCTCGAAAAAAAGTCCTTGTTTCAAAGAAGAGAGCCCCTAGACAAACTGGACGACCTGGTAAAAAAGTGATTGTTTCAAGGAAGAAACGTGCATCAGTAAAAGGAAAGGAAACCCCAGCAAAAGTACGTACTGTCGTAAAAGATAAGAAAAAGAAAGTACAAGCAACAAAAAAGAAGCCAGGAGAACGAAAAAAATCAGCAGTAAAGAAAAGATTTCCAGTGAAACAGCTACTTTCTGAAAATAAGAAAAGGCATATTATTAATAAAGCACCAGTAAAAAGAATGCCTTCCAAAGTTAGGGGTAAAGACAAACGTATTAAGAAGAAACTTCCAGCAAAGAAAGGACTATCTGTAAAAAAAGTGTTTGTTTCAAAGAAGAAACGTGTACCAATAAGAGGAAAGAAAACACCAATGAAAGGAAAGAAAATACCAAAGAAAGGAAAGAAAACTCCAATAAAAGGAAAGCACATTTCAGCAAATTTCAGTACGTTAAAACGCATAAAAAAGAAAGTATCACATACACGAAAGAAGCAAGTTGTTTCTGGACGAACTAAAAAACCAGCAAAGAAAGTACAATTACTTGTAAAAAAGCTGCCATCGACAAAGCATAAAAGGTTGATTACTAAAAGAGCACAGGCAAAAAGAAAGAGAACGGTAGATAAACAATTTGCTAAGAAAAAGCATTTGGAGAAAAACGTATCTGTCATACAGAAACAAGTAACTGCTCCGAGAGATGTTTCAAAATCCAGGAAACGGAAAAGATCATCCGAGAAAAAATTATTTAAGACTGGAAAGCGAAGACTAATTTCTCGACCATCATCAAAAATTAGGAAAACGAGAGCAGTAAAACCAAAGCCCATTAAGAAGAAAATTCCATCTGTGTCATCTTCAAAGAAAGCAATAATAAGGAAAAGATCACCAGCGAAGTCGAGTGTTAAAGTGAAAAGAGTTAAGAAAAAAGTTATGGTAGCACGAAAAAAGAGGGGCAAGTTCCGTCCAGTGACTAAAAACTTAGAAAAATCAGCAAATCGTTCTTTTGCAAAGAAAAAAATATCTAAACTACTTAAAAAGCAAAAGTCATTACCAGAGAAACGAAAAATTGAACCAGCACAAAAGTTTGTGGATCTTTCTTATAAAGCACCCCTTAGTCAAAAGGAACAAAAGAAATCCCCTATTCCTATGAAATCAATATTGAAAAGAAAAATTGACTTTGCTTCTGGTTTAAACGAAATTGCCGTTTTTGCATTTCCCGCCGCAAAAGTAAAACTCTCACAGGACATCACAACAGAGATTAGTAAAATACTTGGAGGTAAACAATCATTTCTTAAATATACCAACAAAATAAGTTAAGCACTGCGTATATCACGAAAGCAGCTTAAGGCCTTTGGGTATGCATTGTACTCATATGGGGTATCAGTAATTTATATATATAACATAATTTTTATCTTTCGAAAATATTCACCTTCATTTAAATTATAATACGATTAATCTATTTCTACGCGATTGAATTTAAAACGCAGGACATTACTTAAAGATGGTTGGGTTTTAGGGCAAGGGGCCATATTGCGCCAAACACAAGACATGAGACGTCATGAAATGAACATACATGCATACATACAATGACAATTTTATTGTCACAAAAGAGAGAAGTATCCTCAAGAAAAAGTTTAAGAATCTAACATTCACTGCTTACAACTTGCAGGTAGCTAACGCAGAAGACAAGCCCGAAAATCTATTGACCCACCATTAAACAAGGAATGTAGAGTGTAATCCTTCTAATTCTGAGAATAAGACACATTAAATATACTTTTAGGTGAAGCAATCATTTCACAAATTAAAATTAAAAATTCCTTAATTTTGTTTTTTTGGGGGGATTTTTAATAAATATTCTTATAGCATTGGATTTCAAGAGAAAGTGTAATTTTTATGATATTTATTTTGACATCAGTATTGCGTGAAACTTCAGAACAAACTTTTGCAAAACTGTAAGCACGATTGTTACATACTTTCTGTTGGTTTCTCTCTGTGATAGAAAATAAAATTGCTTGTAGAAAGGATCGGGGATATTTTTACTCTAAGTCGAATGAACGTAAAGCTCTTGAACAAATGTGAGGTTTAGCTTGTCGCTCTGGAGTAATTTTTTTTTTTGCTACACCAGGGCTGAATACACAGGAGGGGAAATGCGAGAAATGTAGACTAAGAATTAGGTCTCAATACTTCATGTTGGGATTTACCCGTTTTAATTAGTTTGGTTAGTAATCTAACTCCATGTGCTGAGTATCCATATGATGGATATTACCAATATGGCATCTACTGAATCCGATTTGACAGGATTGGTTGAGCCAGAACTATCTTAACTCGGTAAATCGTTTCCGAAAAATTCAAATACCTATATAGAGGTCTTGGCGAGCTAACTCGTCTATAGAAAGAAATCAGCAATCTTTCGCTTCTAATGATATCAAGGTGTCCAAAAAGTAGTTCATCAATTCTTTGTGGCAAGAGTTGTGGAACCTGCAAGTCAACAACAAATTGTATTCTATTAAACTCAGAGCGTCTCCATTATGAAGGACTGGTATACAACTGGTACTGCCTTCACATTGGACACATTCGATACATTCCTCGTCATCTTTTGTTGGAAGAGTATCCCCCTATTTATCAATCAAGCTATACTCCATTAAGTATTCATCACATTTTAACTGCCTCTCCTATTTTCAACAATCATCGTATTCTATTTTTACTACTATTATTTATTCTATTTTTCCAAAAGTACTATTCCAAATTTACAATATTTGGTTGGGGAAAATCTTTATTAAACTCTTTTCGGATTTTGATTTGCCATTGAATTTCTAAATATTATCTGAATTTGTTCTTGTATACAAATACAAGAATTTTGTCTGCTTTTTCAAAATTAAAATACTTCAAAATCCAAGTACTTTAAGTACTTGGATTTTGACTGCATTCAAAATGTTCATGCATTTAAACAAGTTCAGCTTTTGATTCAATGCTCGATTTTTCAAAATTTTAACCTTATCTTAATGCTGCTTTTAATAAAATCTATATATATAATTCTCTTACGTGGCACGCAAAAAAGACGTTATTTGTAATCGCGTTTTGGCAACACTGTACGATTGTTTGTTTATCGCGAGGTCTCGCGCATCGAATGAATTTATAGCGTTATCGGATGAAATTTTATTGGGAAAAAAAAGGAAATTTTAATGAGCTGTTGCAGTTAGTTTTTATAATAGAAATCAAAGAAAGCGGAGGATCTTTTCAGGGCCATTTAAAAAACGGTCCTTTTCAGGGCCAACAATTATAGTTCAACAAGATGCTTGCACTACAAGACGCTTGCACGGCAACAAACTCAATGTGTGGGTCGTTTGAGTGCTGGGAAAATGTACACACAAACAACATGCTGGGTATTCAATTTCCAAAGCAACGCTCACATTTCGAGTCAAAATTTGCACAAAGTTTTCATTTGAATTCTGATTTTAGAGATACTGTATATATTTTTTCTGTAATACAGCAAATTTAGATTTGAAAAACATTTTTTTTTGGTAACATATTTTGTAAACAATCCCTTCTGCTAGGACACATGTCTTCATTGAGGCGAGCGAAGCGAACATAGGTTCGCTCAGCGAACCAATGAGGATTGCGAAGCAATCCTCCGGGGGTTGGCGAGCGTTAGCGAGCAGGGGGCAGGCCCCCTAGTAAAATGTATAATCTTCGTTCGTGTGGCGCAATTGTCAGTTTTTGGATATTACATCATAAACCACAAAATCCAATCCCGGCATCCAGCAATGATATTGACACATGCAATCTCGCAATTTTGTCCTACCCTTCGCACTTGATGGATATTCTAATCACTTGATCACTGTAGTGGTCTACAAAAGTTAACAACCTAATGCGGCTATTAATGCATATCCTTAAAGGATTAACGAGATTGGCACCATATAAGGTCAAACTTAACGAAGGATTATTTTCTAGATGGTTAGTACGGCTGTCCCATAGTTATACCAATCATGAGACCACGCTTGTAGTGCTGCAACGAATATAAGTAACAGTCGGTAGCGCATTGGGCTTATAGTATAATGTTACCTAATGAGAAACATTTGTCTCATGTACAATTTTAAAAGGGAGCTGAACTTGCGAGAGGCTCACATAGTAGTAACCCAGGAACATTGCTGAAAAAAATCTGACTGTTGTGGTCGAAATCTGACTGTATCCATTTGAGAGCGATTTCAGTGAATGAATATATAGTGCTCTAAATATTAGTGTGCAATATTATAATTAATGTCGGTTTATCCCAGTAGAGAGAGAGAGTATGGCTGCTTAAGCTTTCACTGTTAAAACTGTTCTGAGGACGATTGTCAGAGCCCATATCATATCAACACTGAGGCTGTTGATACGCTGTTCGAAAGTTAAGCCTGCTCGATTAAATAGACACGCACGTTCTCCCGATTTAATTGCTATCAATAGTATAGTCAATATACCCGATATAATTATTATCAATAGTCAATATACCCGATTTAATTACTATCAATAGTATAGTCAATATACCCGATTTAATTTCTATCAATATCAATAGTATAATTACTATCACTTATAGAATGCTCTGAGAAACCAGTTTGAAAAATTTCCACAACTTCGTAGCATGTTAAACAAGACCGTACTGGTTTAAGAATGAGCTATTTTAAAAAAAGGATAAACAACCTTATTATACGTATGAACATGTGCAGCAGAAAAGTAATATCTGTAATTTATAATTACTTTTCTTAGTCCCATCTTCATCATTACATACGATTAAACATTGATATTCATTACGACATCCATTGTTGCTACTACGTTGTTTCATCGTTTGGGTGCACAAAGAGTTTCTTTTTGTGGTTTTTTTTATATACTCATTAAGCAATACTCTGAGAACTACAAGTGAACACGCGATACTCCTAAGGTTAAGTAACTTCGAATAAATTTAAACAAACTATTTTTCTAGTAAACAAATAACTAGAGTATGTTTTGCAATTTATAGTTGAAAAATGGCATACAGTTGGTACATATAACCAAGAAATTATGCTTTTCGTTGTGATATTTGCATGTAAAACGCATAAAAATCTGTAATCTATAAAGTCTGTAAAACGCATAAAAATTTTACTAAATATTGAAAGCAACAGACATTTCTAACTGCATGAATACAAAATACAATTTTTACAAAATAACTTTCTACCGATGATTATATCAACTATACCGCACAAAATTTGCATCGATATATCTGTAATACATGTATATTAGTTTTTAATTTTGTAGAATTCACAAGAAAAAATTAAGAATGTATAGTAAATATTCTATCATTTTAAACTGTCTGTTGAGGGATTTTCTATACCATCTCGCTATACAAACACATTCTTTATCAACCTTTCTGAGTGTCTGAGAGATGCATTAAGGAAACCTTCGGTTAGCTATGATTTACTGTTTTGTTAATAATAGTTTAAATTTGAAACTTCTAGTGCCATTTAATTAATTCATTTTATCTTTTGACAGATATTGCAACAGTGTTGGCAGTCAAAAGTGTAGAAGACGTTAAAAAACGCGGTGGTCGTGAGTTGGGAGCTGACAATGTCAGAAATGCTGCTTTAAACTTTCTGTCAGATGAGTTGGGTCAGCACGCAATATCAAGAGGAGAAAATGTCACAATGTCAAGCACCAAATGACTATGACACTTTCGCTCTGTGCTGAGTAATATTTTCTATATTTTATCCATCATGCATATTTTTAATTCATTTCCTTTTCCTGGTAATAACTGGTAACATTTGCAAGCAAACGAAATATGTACAGGGTGTTTACAAACTTCCCGCACAAACTTTAAAGGAAATAGGGAATCCAAAACCTGTGCATATGTATGTCCATAAGAGCCACCCTTATATGCCTAAGGAGCAGAAATGAAAGACAGATATATGAGCAGCATTTTTATTAACCGTAATTTTAAAGTTTGGTAGCAATTGTACACGTTTAGTCTCACAAGTAGGGGCTAAGATGCTAGCATCACTAGTTAATGCACACCTAACAACATTGTGGCATTGATTGCAGAACATGTTCAAAACTTCCTGGTCTCTTGCGGACACTTACAACCGCGGCAGCAACTTTTGCGATGTGGTCAACTTTGGAGTCAATAAGGGTCTCGTACACGATGCTTTGAGGTACTCTGGAGGAAGAAATCAATGTGAGATAAATTGGTGACAAAGTCACAAGTCCAACCGAGTTCATCCATCACGTCTCAAACGTACCCTTGTGGACACGCATATTCGTCTGAATAGTTCAATTTCGTGTTCCCTGCCTCCCTTTAAAGTATGTAACGGAAAATTTGAAATGTCCTTTTATGAATGTTTTATGCACACATGTCCAAATATTCAGGATGATACTCAATTTGGATCAATCAAGATTACCTGATCTCAATCCCATGGAGTGTATTTGAGATGCTCTCAGATGTCCCATTGCAGCCTAAACAGCAGCATCGTAAGAGCATAAACGGCTCTAGCGTAAGAATGGAACTACTCGCCACAGTAAATCCTGGACAACCTTGTGGAAAGCATGTGTATTATATGTTTTGAGATCTGCACACTCCCATATAAGTCGCTTTTAACAGAGCAAAATTTGGTTTTTGTTTCTCAGTAACTAAAACTTACCAAACTTAAACAAAAAAAAAAGGTATTTATTTTGTTCCTTAGTTCCAAATGGCACTACGAGTCATGTAGATGTTCTTATTTAATTCTTCATTTTAACTGAAGTTTGTAATTGTGTGTTTAATTACGATATGCTTTCCAAGTATATCTTATTAAGTAAATTTGTATCCTAGTACTGAACGTGCTATTTTTTACGTACTGAAATACTTAATACCTTTCAATATTTTCCTCAGTGTCTATTGAGAATATGTTAGATTCAACAAACAACATTTTTGAGACAATGCACTTAATAAGTAGTAAATATTTTATTAAACACGATTCTTTTTGGAAAATGTTCGAAATAAAATAAGTTCAAAGTTACTTATGTATGGTGGAAGCAAGATGTTGTTATTAGAGGGATTTTTCACTAGATTTCTTATTTGGAATAAACTTAAGGGGACCGGGAAGGCCCAATCTCCTCCATGTTAAATTCACAAAATTCAAGACCCTTTTTCTCAATAACTATAATAGTAATCAACACAAAATTTTTATGGTGGTTAGACTGATATGTTATACAAACTTTAACAGCTCACTTTTTTTTTATTTAAAATTTTTAATTTTATAGAAATTTTTAACTGAATATCACTTTTTAGATAGCATTTTTTAACACATTTAAATTTCTAAAAAATCCAATTTTCAAAAAATCAAAAAATGCCCGTGTTAAAATCTTTAGAGATATAACACAAATATGTCATAAAAATATTAAGTCATTATGTTCAGTAGATTCTGAGAAAATGGGGCATGAATCTTAAAAATCTAAGTTTTGAGATAAATGGATTTAAACATTTCAAATGAATTTTTATAAATAATTTTACGTCTAACCTTAATGAAATCCTGATTTATATAAAGGGTGATCTCTTTCATTTTTAATACATGTATCTTCAATTTTTTTTTTTATGCTTTTCTTTCTATGGCGGGCTTTTTTACTGTATTCGGAGAGTTTTCGCTCTCCATCGATAACACGGTCTTAGTCCAGTTTTTTCAAAAATTTGTATAAAATGGCAGCCTGGATTGATTTTAACTCTAGATAATGTATAGCACTTTATAATATTTCCACTGTTGCAGCAGGAAACAGCATCAAACACTCCCAGTTTTAAAGTTTGGATGGTTACAAATACATTTTTTGGAACGCGAGTCCAAATCACATTGTTCACCGATTCATTTGGGTTTTGAGTCTTTCCGTGAACACATTTTTTCAACAATTCTAGATTCGCCAAGTCTCTGAAATTTGATTTAATTGTCTTCAAAATGTAGGCAGTATAAGGCAAGGCAATATGTGTGTGTTTATCATGGTAATACACATCACTCTTTTAGCTACAGCACGTTGAAATTTCCACCAGCTTTCATTCCCAACTGGACAAAGACCGTGATTTGGATTTAAGTAACTTGACAGTAAATAAAAATATTCTGCCCAGACAGATTGTTGCATATTGTGCAGATAACCAACATTTATCCTTATTGCTAGTCCATAACAGATCAAATGTCATGTCTCAGAAAAGCTAACTTATATCGCATGGTAAAATTAATAAAAATAGTTAGAAAAAAACTAAATGATTACAGTTAACTCTACTGTTACCAGATTATCGAAAATAATTTGAGCAAAGTAAAGTAAAAAATATAATATACATTGTTGAGCATCAAAGCTTAGAACTGTCCACAAACGGTTTGTTTACATTTGAAAGGCCGTGTCAGATGTGAAGTGCTTATTGGAAACGTGCATAATTTTCAAACTTCCTCTTATTCTATTACTTAGTGTGATATATGATTGAAAAGAGGATATTTTGAACTATATAAAGGAGCAATAAAATAGAAATTGATTTTTTAGTCGAATTTTGCTTTCCCGGTCCCCTTAATGCATATGATCCTACAAGGGATCAATTTTCTCGATGTTTCTTAATAATGAAAACAAAATAGCCCTAGTGAAAATAATTATTGATAAATCCATCAAATAAATTACTCAGAGATCGATCACTAGAATCAAAATAAATACATCCATTTTATCCGTTGCTAGCCCTCAGTATGCAAAACAAAGATAATTTGCATTCTATGTAGATTAATTCACTAACTAAACAATTAGATTAAAAAGAAGAATTCTGTTAATTTTTTATAAATGAAAACAGTGTTATCACAAATAAAAGTATGGGTTAACAAAATATTTAACACTTACATGGCAAACAAATCACCTTTTGGGGTTAAATATAAATATTAAACTTTAAAAAATACTTTTTAAAAATCATTCTATAACTGAAACACATTCTGGAAAGTTCTATCTTGACTATTTCTGTTACGAAATAGGAAAAAAGCCACTGAGGTCAGAAGTCTCGTAAACTTTTCGAAGAAGTGAAACTGACAAATAAGTACTTCGGCTGCTTGATGAAACCTAGTCACGTCTTGCCAGCAGTGAAACACATTCCTCGAATTTATGTAGATTGTACGTGTCTATGAACTTACTGGTTAACCCCAGATGTATATTTTTGTTACTCATAAATAATTCAAGCCTACGCGTACAAAAATATTAATCTCTTTATCAAACTTTATCTTTCATTCAAACCTTCAAACTTTATCTTTCATAAACATTTCATCACTTAAATCTACTACCAAACGATAAAAAATTCGTTTTAAAAGGAATTCTCTTTTTTCATTTGTGTTGCTTTTAAACAATTTCTCATCCGTTTTTTTTTTTTTTTTTGCAATACTTGGTATTTTTTTAACACTGGTGGGCTCCGCCCCTTGCACGCTTACGCTCGCCACGAACAAAGTGACGAAAATGTCCCGATTTTTCCCGA
Source organism: Metellina segmentata (assembly GCA_947359465.1). NCBI lineage: Eukaryota > Metazoa > Arthropoda > Arachnida > Araneae > Tetragnathidae > Metellina > Metellina segmentata. The sequence goes on along the minus strand of OX375875.1, from coordinate 71,564,870 downwards.
ATTTCAAAAAAATATTAACAAGAACCAAATTGAAATTATAAAAAAAAGTCGACGAGCTGCAAAAATTTACGTTGAGAGGTACTATTTAAAAAAAAAAACTTACGGCTTAAGACTGAAAATTTGTATGTGCTTTGCTCACTCACGGAATAAATTTCTCTTTTTCAACTTTGACACTTAATAAACCCTAAACTAATAACCGCATCGGAAAAAGATCTTTAAAATTGTCCAGGGAATACAATGAAGAACAAACCATGTTAATTTCATACTTTTCTGATTCGAACTTTCTAGGGAAACCGTCTAAGAATCGAGCTAAACAACACAGTTTTCAATCCTGCGGCAGCGGCGGTAACTTTTTTTAATATAGAGAGAAACCTGCACCTTTTTACAAACTTACCTACAATTCCGCGATACTCTAAATTAGGTTCCTTAATATTGTTATGTGGAAACAAATTTATAGGTAGGCATGTATTTGAATTTTCACAGAAGCAAAACAACGGGCCATTGGCGACGGTCCAGGATTAATCCCGAAGGAAAAGATCCGAGGACAACATATCGTAATTTCGAACCACGGTCAGATGACGAGGTCAACAACAGAGCTAGTACTTCACTCTCTCAACTTCCACACCACACCGACGTATGGACATTTGAGAACCCAACAAATTTTAACGGGCACTACCCCTTCCCCTTGTACCGACGGTCTTTGATTGAACCGAGTTTCTAAATATTATCTAATCCTATTATTAATCCACGATTCTACCAACTGGGATACGGCGTCAACACATTAACAAAGTGAACAAATAGCTAACAGAACTAAATGCTGAGCAACATTATTTTCCTACTTGTAAAATGGCTATTGAAATAGTATAATAAATATACAAAACCTTAGTAAAAGCAACAACAAAATTTTTTGAAAATTGCATAATTATGATTTTTATTTCGAATAAAAGAAGGAAACATACACGCATATACTAAAAAAAATATTTGTCCTGCTTTATTAGCTAAAGTGTTGATTAACGAGCATTGGTTATAGTGCTTAAAATTGGTCACACCAAAGCAATAAAATTATGGTAGGAAAACAAATTTACCCCGACTGTCACAACTGTCAGGGTAACAGCATGGCTAGTCTTGACAGAGCACTAATGTTTCAGTGTATATAATGAAGGATTTTTGTGATAATTCGAGACATCTGGACATTTATTGCTGGAAGGACATCATGGAACTTAAAAAATAAATCGAGGAATCGACTGCAGTTTTGAAAAAAAAGTTACATTCTACCTCAATGTGGAAGGATAAAATAGTTCTAGCAATAAATTACGTCAGCCGATCCAGAGATGAATCGTATAAACCATTTGATTTATGTGACGACTCAAAAAGGCCAAGCTTGGAGTCACTGATAAAACGAACTGAAGGCACTCAAAAGCTACTTCTATTTGAAACCAAATGTACAAATGGACATATATTTTAAGATGTATGGAGTATTAATTTATTTCTTAAAATAGATGAAAATAAAACTGCGCAAAAAGCATCTTTGTTTTAAATTTTATTTATAGGGATGTATTTACATGAATTAAGTATTATTGTTTTAAAATTATGAAAATTAGTTACTTCCTAAAACAATTTTCAAACCGAAAAAAATAGTTTTTGAAACAGCTGTCTACTCTGAAACCAAAATTATTAATTTCCTTTTCTGTAAATCTGTTTGGAGTAGGATATATATTCAGTTAAGTTTCTATTACTTCATGATGCATAATTTATACTTAAAATGTTATAAAAGAATTTTAATTAGATATCCCTTTTTTCCAGGATTTATTCATTTTCCATCCTATAATATTTCTAAAATGAAGATGAAATGAAGAAAGAAAATTTATATATTCCTGATCCTTATTTCAAGAAAACAACATAAAATTAATACAATTAAAATTTTGTGAATCTGTAGCCAATAAATTATTTTAAATTTAAAATGAAGTTTACTTTTTTTGAAAATATTGATTTCAGTTTCTATTAAATGCATTCAAGTGCATGTTTAAAAGTAATCAAAAAAGTAAAATTTAGTCAATAACCAAATTTATTCACATAAAAACAAGTCTCGTCACACTAAATTGTCATAGCCGCAGTTAAAATTGCAGAACGAAATTGTTTGGAAATGTATTATTTTGTAACGTGTATGCAGGTTTTATTTATAATTCCAAAGGCTTTTAAAACATCTTTAAAATATGCTTGCATAAATTCGATGTTTTTAAATAGAAACTATGCATTTTATTATGACAAGGTATTCTCCTAATTTACAAAATGCAGACAAGGCCTCTTTTTACTACAGAGCTAAGTACGATGAAGCTGGGGCTAAAAGATGCCCAATATTTTTGTACTATAACTGTGTTGTATACTCAGTAATTTAAAGCAAGATCCATACTTGAAATTTGTTATATTGTTCCCTTCGTTAGTTTGTTTTGGTGAGTAAATGAATCTTCAATTTTTTTTTATATTCAAATATGCAGCTGTTGAGTTTAACGAAATTTAATTGCATTCTAAATTATTATATAAATTAACTGATGAAAAATGGATGCAGTTTTTCTCTTCTGTATCAATACAAATTTTCTTTGTGCATGAAAAATCAATGCTTGGTGCAGCTTGGAAATATTTGGTCCTTGAGACATAAAAAGCAACCAACCTGACAAAATAAAATGGTCTAACATTTCAGGAATGTTACTTGTCATTTGTAAAAACTTTGATTCAATCTTAGGAGGACATAGTAATAACATTCCACCACTCTCCTCCTGAGAGTGGTGGAATGTTACTACAACAGAAACCGGGAATCAGTTTGAATTGGTAATCCTACTCATATGGGATACTAAAACCAAGCGACGCTTATCAACCTCCCCAGCTATTTCATCCCATTTTAAAGAAACGCCACCAAACAACTCCAAGCCACAATATCCCCGCAGACAAAACGAATTACGAAACCCAACGACGCTTGATCTTGCCCTTGGCCTCCACAAAATCACCTCCCAGAAATGCAGAGAGAATGGCGCTTCGGCGAACCAAAAACGACACTTCCATCACTCATTCCAGAATGCGGGAATCCTTCTGAATCCCTGCTCGAAAAAAGAAATCGAGCTTCTTTTTTTTTTTGCGAAGGGAAAGTGATCAACAACCTTGGAGGTAAGGAGAAGTAGTAATGATAATAATGAAAAATGGGTGAGGGGTGAGCGCCAGACCTGCTCCGAAACAGTGAGGACCCGGACTGGTTCTTCAGTCGAGTAGAACCCTTATAAAACTACAGGAACCGACTGGCTGGCTTCACTGGAGTCGCTTAACCTCGGCAGTGAAAGTGTCTCGGAGATCTGGGTCCAGACTTGTTTGTTTCCACTCAACCGGCTTTCCTTTATATCAGGTGAGTCCCATTTGCTTTGTATTTTATATAGTTCGCAGACTTGGGGATGAATTACTGCCGTGATTTATTAATTCATTGGATTAAAATTCGATGAGTGTGGATCGATTTATGATGATGCAAATCGTATGTCTGCTAGATTCTAGACCTTCACCTCGTGTGTGACTTGGTTCCGCTGTGCATTCTCAATGTAGAAAGTAGATATGCTAAAATATATAGTTTGCAGACTTGTGGATGAATTACTGCCGTGATTTATTAATTCATCGGATTGAAATTCGATGAATATGGATTCGATTTATGATGATGCAAATCTTATGTCTGCTAGATTCTAGACCTTCACCTGTTGTGTGACTGGGTGCCGCTGTGCATTCTCAATATAGAAAGTAGATATACTTAAATAACGCGTATGTCAGATTACGTTTTCCATAGCTGTTAAGGTGACCGATTGCTTTATATTTTGGTTTAGTAAATAATTATTACTTTTTTATTGTTTGAAAATTAACGCAATTTAATACTTAACAAATCTGTTCGCAACTTATTAAGCTTTGCAGAAAAATCATTGCTTTTTGATGCTTACATTTTGTGTTTTAAGGGAGATATAAACACATACTGTTTTATTAGATACTTAAGCGATGATTAATCAAATCGTCGGCGCATTAACAGATTCTGAAAACTCATTTCACAAACACTTTTCAGGAATGACTAATGGAAATACATTGTCATATCTTTATCTGTTTAGATTATACAAAACACTGTCAAAATGTATAATTAGAATTTTTTTAACCTAAGAACTGAAGGTTTGTCATTAAATAGCTGTACAATAAAATTTGTTTGGTCATTTAACGAGTTGTTGGTCTTCGGCGAAATAGGCTATTTACGAACAATAGAGTAAGAGTTGCAGAAGAGTAAGAATTGCAATAGGCACATGTGTATTACCTTTTCAAATTTTAGAATAAAAAGCCTCTTAAAGGTATTTTTCTTTTTGTATTAAATTGCAAAATAAAAAAGTAGATGTCAATTAAGTTTTTCTCACGCGAAAACACTCTTACGTATAGACAAAAATTTTAAGTAGTATATTTCTCATTTTCGCTAAAAAATGTAATTCTATTGTTCAAATGTATTTTACTTTTATTTTTATTTTAGGCGCATTAGCATTTTCCAAGCAAAAAAATATTTCGTGCTTTCTTGCGTACATTATCACTCCAGCGTACTTTGAAATGTATTCAATTCATTTGTTTTTTAAAATCTCATAAAAAATATTTCCTCTTTCTTCTACAAAAGCTCTTAACTAAATATAAAATAAACTCTCACACACAATGTTTAATTTGAGTGTATACGACGAAGAAATTTCCAGCATTTATCGTAATAAAACACAAAATCGTTTACATACAGATAGAGAGTAGTTCTTAACTTTTGATTCGCAGTAACAACTGAAAAATACCGTAGGTCAAATATTGGAAAATACTGATACATCTCCATTGATAAATAATGGACTATATTTATTTTAAGCCTTAAAGGGTTGTTAGAAAAGCTTAAAATCTGAACCATTTAAAATGTTCTGAAGAAAGAGTTCTGATCATCCAAGGCTGATACGGCTAGTAGAGAGGTAATTGTTCTACTCAGTGTTCCGGTAAGGTAATGCGTGACGCTATGCAATAATAAGTGCGTGATTCTTAAAGGAATTGCGATACGTATATTTTGAAAAAAAGCAATTCAAGAAATAGGGAAAACAAAATGAACGTAAATACACACACATTTTATTCGCTTAACTTTTAAACCATTTCTATGAAAAATGAAAAAAAAGATAAATGATAAAAATTATGTGTTAGTTCTATATTTTAACTATTTATATATGTTTTATTACCTTTCTTAAAATCTGAAATTTAAAGCAGATTTGTAAAATATTTTAAGATATATCATTTCATACCGATTTTATAAGAAACATGTCTCCAACAGCTTTCAATAAATAATTTTTGAGAAAGATAAATTTGACTTGAAAATTTTGCTCTATTTGATAAAACGTTGTTAATTATCTTGAGATATATTTCTTCTCCATTCTTTTTGTGTTATCATTACAAAAAATTCAATTTATAGAATATTTAAAAGAGTTTTAAGTCCCCTTGTTTCTAAATTGTAGATTGCAAACAAAATTCTCTAATGCAATTTTTAAAATATATCCCTGTTAATTCAGGTATTAGAAATACACTATTTAGATTAAATTGAGTCTATTCTGTTAAAATAATAAGATTGAAAAAGAACAATAGAAACTTTTACCCGGTATGACTCATACCATGAACGCTTCTACCTTTAAAGTTTTCTTTAACAATCTATTGGAACCCAAATTTGGATTGCACTGTTATAGATTTTTAAAAAGATTACGAAGTAGAAATTTTTTTTCAATTGAACGAAAATTATTTTTCATGAGCTGCTAGCACCTTTGTTTTTTATCTGTTTTCTAATTCTAATACAGTATGAATTCATTTATTAGATTAAAAGCAATCATTGAACTGATTAGAACAAATTTGGAGATTTTAAACTCGTACCTATAGAAAAGGGGATTTTCAGATTATAAATTCCTTTAGTCATCGTAGAATGTAATAGTAAAGCCCTAATAGACTTCGAAGGCCAAGACATTTTACTGTTAGAAAGTCTGTCTCAACCGTTTCCATAAATAAAGCTAAAAGCTGACAGTTCATAATATGCCCATTAATAAACATAAGTTTTTAGTAGATTTATACTTGAATCTTGAAAGCACCAATTATTCCATCATCAAAGCTATTGTTTTCCAAACAATAGAGAAACAGAAATTTGGACAATTGCAAGGGGCATCAGCAATGGAACAACTAGATATCGTATGACACATATTACCTATCACTTGGAGAAACGCACAATTTGTTTATCGTGTATTCCATATAAAATTCCATTAGCACCATAAATTTTACTCCTTCAAAGAGGACTGGAGTATTTATTCCCCATAAAACTACACGCTGTGTCATTATTATGCCCCGCAAAACTTTATTTCAGTACTTCATTGCTGGCGGGACATAAGTTAATGAAGTTAATTTGAACAGTTGGCGATAAACGCTTTTCCTTTGTTATTTAGAATATCTTGTCAGCCTGAGCCGCAAAGATCATAAAGTTTTCAACTCAAGCTGTCATAACATGTATTTGAATATTTTCAGTTATTTATTAAGGCTGTATAAATGCATGTTCGACTCGGTACTCTCTTTTAATACACTTCTCTGTTCGTATGTACGTCATTCGGTAAAATGTGTTCAATTTCAACGCATAGCGGAATTTCCTAGTATCTATTAGGATTACACAATTTAATGTGCATGTGTAACTAAGGTCTAATCAAGAGAAATTGTTTCAGACAATTCAGTAAAGAGTAAGAAAAGTACTTATCAAAATGCCGTTACGAGAATTTAAAAAGCTTAAATAAATTTTCGAATTTAGGTTACTAAATTAGATTTTTATAGAAAAACATTATTACTTTCTAGAGGACAGTAATTTGCATTGCAATACGGGGCTTTCATTGTGTATTCATTCTACACATAAAATATAGCCCTTCGAATATTACAAATGAAGTACTATTTTGTATAAATCAAAAGAAAACAGAAAGGGTTTATTTTCTGTTAAATTAACTAATGGTTAATTAATCATACTGAGATATATACTCGCGATTCTCAACATGTTTCCTCGAACGACTCACATAAACTAAATATAATTCTGTGGTGGCACACCAAAAAATGTATAATTTTCTGCCGATCTGTCAAAAAAGAATGCATTATTTCTATTTATTTACAAGTAATATAGTAATTACTTAGTGTCTTTGCTACAAAATGAATTTAAACAGATTATTTTTGAAACTCTGTTTAAAAAAATAATACCTAACGTTATTTTTAGGCTTATTAAAAAAACGAGTAAAACGAAATAATTTGTGAATACGCTTGACTAAAAAGTTCAAAACCAATCCGTTGAAATGAAATACATTTTACACAGTTTAGACCGCTATATTATCTATAAGGCACACCAGTACAATTTTTGCGACACACTCGCAAATCTGACTGAAACCGCACTGAAAATCGCTGGTATAGATCAATCGGTTTTTCAACAAAACACTAAAAATCCTTACTTGTGAAACTAAAGTGTATAAAAACATTATTTTTATGGAAGATATTTGGAGTGTTTTAGAAAAAAAAACCATTTTTATTAGATACTTCTGAAATTTAAGCCAAGTAATAATTATATATTTGCTTATATTACAGTTGAAAATGAAATACTTGTTTCTTTCCGTCATACTTCTGGCAACAGCAAGGTTCTGCCAAGGAGGTAAGTTTAGAAAATAATTCCTTCAAGTATTGATAAATCCTCTTTTTACTGGTATATATCATTATATTCTTTCATACGGTCATTTTTAATCACACAAGAGCCCCGGTTTAATAAGCTTTCATTTAGCAAAATTTTATCTAAGAGCAATAAACCATTTCCAATTTAATTTTATCCTTAAGCCAACTAAACCATTTTCATAAAAAACCTTTGATTTCCAGAACTTCTCCAAGCAATGAGAAGCTGTTTTCAATGCTAAGAGCGTAAACGCACAACTTATAGACAAAGCCTTCGCAATTTCTGAGAAAATACTCAAGACATCAACATTTACGTGTACCATTTTAATAATGCTCATTTAAACGTTATTTCAGAAGGATACGAAAGTCAACGTTCACGTGGATACGAGTCTTAAGGAATAAGATAATTCAACTGGGAAGCAATTAAGTTATGTGTGCTGAAGGACACATCCACAGTAATACCGATTATTATTTCTAAGTGTCGCCACGCACACACGAGGTATGAAATGCATCGCTGGCGAAGCGGTATAATTTGGGAAGACGAGATACTAATCAAATCGCAATCCTTGATCATTTACGGCTCACGATGCAAAACCAGTAAATGGCTATTTCACAGACGGGGTCAATTAGACTATCCTTTTTATGAAATATCAAAAAATGCTTTTGTAGTTGTTTTTAACTGCAATGGACTCCTTTAGCCTTTCACTATGGAGGAAAATATTTTTTCATCATCAGACGCAATCGTGTAATAATAGAAAATAATTTAAACGGTTTTGTTGTACAGGGAAATTTATTCTCGGAATCTATTGGGCAAAACACTGGAATCATAAATTGAGATGATTTTTGTTTTGAGAAAGAAAAGAACAACCTGAACGCGGCACATTTGTTCTATAAACCATGGCGTTCTTATAAAATTTGCAACCGAGTGTTTGTGGAACACATAAATATAACTAACGAGTATATTTTTTAAACATTTTGATATATATATAATCTATTTTATCACTTTTGTTTCACAGTTAAAATTGGTTGTTAAATCTAAATTGAACCAATAATAAACTCAATTAAAGGAACTCTACATTTGACCTTTAAACTATTTTTTCGAAATGAACATTGTCTATCTTTGAGGTTCCTTTTCTACGAGAAATTTCTTTAACTTAGTAAGTAAAACTTGCCAATGTCTTAGATGCTTAATGCTTAGATGTCTTAAAGCATTATAGGTTGTGCTGAAGTTTTGTTTATGAACGTTTCCTCCTCCCTTCCTCGCTTATACCTAGACCAAATTATTCTTAATATAATATTCACAATTATATTAAGAATAATCTTTCAAAAGATTTCTTATTGATAATAGCTATCTGATCATTTTGATATATTTCACAATTCATTACCATTGCTCAAAATAATATGGTTGAATGTTTTATAAAGATATCGTTTGTATCTTGGTTTTCTGTTCAAAGGTGAAACTGTAATTCTATCTGTAGTCATTGAATAAATATTTCTTTTTACGAATTTTTAAGAACAAAAAAAATCGAAGAATTTAGTGATTTTCTAGTTAGTTTTGTATCAATATTTTTAAATGTTGCACAATATAACTAACCCCTAACTTCAGGCTGTACTTAAATATCTATTGAGTATAAGCAGAAAATTTCAAACCGGTTACCATCAGCATATTCTGATATAGAAATTTTGTAAATTAATATCGTTGTATTCAACATCCCAACCCTTTAAAGGGTGATCTTTTTCAGCAAAAATATCAAGTTGATATTTTCCACGTAATTTCATTTTTAGGGTCTTAAGAACATGTGAGCTAAATTGAAGTCAAAATTCATAAGTAGCCCGGTTGCAAGCTATTGACAGATACGAGCAGATGTAGCATTAAATCGCATTTTTCTCGGAACAGCTTGTTTGAGAATCAAGATCACTTGGAATTGAGAAATCCTACCAACCAATTTCGTGAGGCATTATAGGAGAGGAAGGTTAGGAGAAAACAATTTTTAAAAAGTATTTTATAATACCTGAAGCAATAATAAATAGATGTGCAAACTGTGGAATTATTTGATTGCATAGTTTTGTCAATAAAAAAAAACACAAAACAGTGGTAATTGTAAGGGAATAAAAACATCCCCTTAAAAAATTACCTTTCCAACTTTGAGCCCCACCTGTTATAAAATCATGCCTAAGCTCTCTTACATGGGAGGGGTGTTGTTGCCAATTGCAACCTCTTGTCCGGAGCTTCCTTTTCACCAGCACCAAACATGGGAGGGAAAACATGTTGTTGGCTTCCAGCACTCACGGAAACATGTGTGGAAAAAGTGAGAGTCAAGTCAGTGGCTTAGGGGTTGGAGAGGTCATCATCCTGAAGGAAGCTTACCTCTCGTGTCCTTGAAAATGTCAGGTGGAGGGTCAGAGAAGAGTATTTCCACAGAGGGGGAAGATCAGAGGAGAATGAACTCGAAATCACTGTCATGCCTTCCAGACAACCTCAATCAAGATCAAGAGGAGCAATTTTGTCGAAGAAAAGCTTTTCTCGTGTTTTTGCGGAATCGGTTATATATTTTGGTGGAAAAGGTCAGCGGGAGATTTTTTCCTCGCCCGTCTCGATTCTTAGTTAAGCGGTTATAGGAAAGATAAACGTCTTACCGTTTGGTTCTGAGAAGGAAAGAAAAAGCAATCAGTTACGGAGAAAATTGTCGAGGTTGCAATTCTTACAGGAGCGTCATGGTTTGCAGAACGAATGGGGGGTCTGGGTTGCAGAATAAATGAATATTTTACTTCATGTACTCTGTTATGTATTGATTCAGAGGCGTGGTAAAAAGGAGTGGGTGATAGGGAAAATATTTGTGGTTTTTCTAGGGCAAAAAGTTTTATAATTTTAACACAACTTAATCTTTGTCACAGTAAAATTTTCCAAGAACTATGCTGGTGAAGTGAAAAGCTTTGATACATATCATATATAGAATGCAATGATAAAACGTCAATTCCTCTTTTCGTGTGGACTTTTGAATCTTATTCCGAAAAGAGACAAAGGCAACAAAATTATTTTCTCACAGACGTTTGGAAAACAAATAAAAAAACAGAAATAATGCTTTTTTTTTTTTTTTTTTTCCTCATCTTATTCCGAAAAGAGACAAAGGCAACAAAATTATTTTCTCACAAACGTTTGGAAAACAAATAACAAAACAGAGTTAATGCCTTTTTTTGTTTCCACCTGGAAGACCCTTAACAATAGCCATTAATAAAGGCGAATTTTTTCTAGCATTAACGCATTCAATTAATTGCAATCCCAAATTGATATTGTGAACAATAGCTTATTACAAATTAATAAAGTACTAATTATTACATTCTATTAAAATTATTTACATTATCTTTGTCATCATTTTGAGGGACACAGTATCTTTCAAACTTTAAAAAAAAATTATTTTTCAATATTGGTGAATGTAGAAAGTCTAAAATGTTTCGATTCTGGTAAAAGAAAAATCGAGCCGCGGTAGCTCAGTTAGTAGAGCGTCGGGCTCGCATCAGAAGGGTTGTGGATTCTGTCCTCGACGGAGCCTGCAATTCTGATGATTGCGAGATCGGCGCTTCGACTTGGCTAAAGACCGTCGTGTTCACTAATGGTGACTGGGACACGTTAAATATGTCGTGGTCACAAAGTCCCCCATGTTCCCATACCAAATCAATTCCTCTGGGGATACCTGATCAGGGGGTTATCGGCCTCTGATTGGGTTCTAAATTACGATATGTGTGAATGAATGGATGTATGACAGGGGCCATCCTGTAAAACGGATGTGTCATGTATGTCGAGCAAAGTCGGACTTCCTCCCAATGGGGCTCAATTACATGAAAGGCGCACCCTCTTTCCGTCTTCGACGGGCCTGGCACTCCTCTGGTCTGCCACTGTAGGCATGAGAAACAACAAAAGAAAAAACGCATACACAATTCGTATTGATTCGTTCAGAATTAAGATTTTTCTGACACCTCCTATTTCAGTTTTAACCCTTTCAGCTTAACTTGAATCGCATGTTTCTAAAAATGAGATTTTTTAATAATTTTCGCACAAAAGCTTTTAAACTATTCTATTTAAATTTATGAAATTTGGAACTAAGTAGAATTATCATTAGAATTTAATTTAAAATATAAGTACTCTGTTACTCATTTCAGCCCTCATTTTCGTAGAAAATTGATAGGTTTACTCGATAAGTTTTTCTTGTAGATATTCGTCTTCTGTATTGAGTTTATCTGAATTTTCGAATAAAATGTTACTCTCAATCTTAAAATATTAACCTAATTTTTTTTTGTATTGTGCAGTAAAAAATGTACATAAACACTGAAGTTTCATTGTAATACACCGCAAACTTTAGGAGATACACTCTTAAACGATGTTATTTTTTTATTATGTTGTTTTTCCTCCTGATTTAAATATTAGAAGGTACTGTGACCACTTAAGTACGTAAATTTTTATTTGAAATGAGGGCGGTACTCACTTACCCCTAGGTCCCCAAAAGCACAGCTTTGCCTCTGCCCGAAATTGAATACACAGTGGAAATTATGGTTGCATTATACTTATAAGCATTTTACATTATAAGTTACTGAAATGTGTATTTATGTTTCTTCAGGTCCTCTTCGATTACACAAAAGAGCGGCCTTCTACATAGCAAATGAAACGGGTAATTATATCTATTTTTATTATCAAAACAATATAGTGTATATAAAATAATGTGAAATGTCGAAAAGGCAATCAATTAAAAAATTGTTTTAAGAGTTTTATTTAATTTTATGCATATGCTTCGTAAATGTTTCGATTGATTCGTCTGACTATTTCAAAACTAATTCCGCGGAACTTTGTTTCATCTTGAAGTATTGTCATTTTAAAATAAATTTTCCGTATTATTAGTTTTTTATTTGAGCAGCATAATTTTTAGTATTTCAAGATCTAGAAAGTTTGTTCATTGGATTTCGGAATCAAGTTAACTATGTGTCAAATGCAATTCAAAAGTCAGATTTAGCCTAAGCGTTTACAGAAATATCCATTTGAGGAACAAAGTCTTTTATAGTGTGTTAAAGTGCTATAAACAAGACAGTTAAGAAATTTAAGCAAGAAACATTTGGTATAAATTACTCATAACGTCTCTATTCTTATCAATATCTAATATTACGTGAATAGAAAATTAATCCCAATAAAACACCAGAGCGTACCCATTTCAGCGAAATACCAGTTTGAATGTTAAACTTTTAGTATAAACTTTCAACAACGGATAAGTTTCTTAAACATCGCAAATTTTATTAAAATATTGTTTCAAAGCTTGTCTTCCAATCAATTGTATCGCTGCTTCCACTCAGTTCTATTACGCTTGATAATTGCTCATCAATGTTCCATTGACGCCGATCACTACAAAGAAATGTTATACTTTTATTCGAAAATTATGTAATCGATTCCCAGTAAGCAATAACATTTGTGAGTCGCCCTAGTGTTGCAGTATTGTCTTCAAACATCAAATAGTGCAGTTGAATCCTTCGATGTAAAACAAAACTGTTATGACTGACTATACTATTTTCGTCTAAGAATTAGAACAAATCCTTAAATATTAGTTACATAACGATTACAATATAAAAAAACACTGCCTATGTAAAAATAGATATAGCTACAAACTTAAGAAAATACGTTGGGATAGATATCTTAAGAATTTCTTAATATGCTACTTTAACGAACAATTCCAAAACAACGTTCTTTAAGATGTCATAACATCTATTTAATGTTCATTTATCGCTGACATTCAGGCTACATTAATTGGAAAAGATCTATTAAATAATTAAAAGCATTTCACACATAATTATTTTGTTTATTCCTTAAGGCCTAGATAAACAGCTATACCAAATCCATGAGTCCGAATCCAAATCCATGAGTCCGAACACTCCCTAAAAGTCCAACAATAGATCAGGAGTTCCATAGAGATCTTCTCTTGGCATTCCAACGTATGCCAGGAGATGACTTCGGGAAGTTTGTTCAGTGTTACATTTTAGGCAAGTTGAAAATGTATTATGGCTCTAAGCGAACCAAGGATAGACATCGGATTTGCCCGCTTCCAAATCTAGGTACGCATTTTGACATTTTCTGTCATTCGTATATTTGAGCGACCAGGGCCTGTATGCTACCAGATATGAGCTGTCAGGCTCTCCAAATTTTATTATATCTTTTCTTCTGGCTATCTTTTTTTATGACGAATAATTCTTGATAAGTTAGTGAGCAAGGTGTACGAAAAGGCTCAGCCGTGGAAAGTTCATTCGCAATTTCTTTATATTTGACCGTCTACACATACTATAATTCATTTTCTACAGCATAAGACTGCGATATCTTCTACCTTATTATTATATTCTTATTCTAAATTTTTTACGGTTGCCATAAAATGAAAACAAATTTGTATAGAATAATTTGAACATAAATTTCTTATTAGCAAGGTTTCGTAACACTATATTTTTTAACAGCCTGTGTGGTCGACAGCACGGTGTACTCCAATGGCGATCCGATTCCCACTGATGATCCATGTGAGGCTTGCAAGTGCAGACCACCAGGATTTGCTTGTGTTCTAAAGGAGTGTCAAGTAAAACCAGGATGTCGAGCAGTTAGAAGAGCAGGACATTGCTGCCCAGAATACATATGTGGTAAGTTTAATTCATGGTGAAAAAAAATAAACACATTGTCACCAAGCGAATTGAACAATAGTTTGCATTAACACGTACCTATTCCTTAGAATACAAATTCATGCATATAAAAGTTGAAAATTTTAATCAAATACGTGAGATCCTTACTTATACAATGTCCACAAATTTCGAAACACAAACACAAAAAGGCTTAGACGTATTCAGAGCTACTGGAAAAACAATAGGTCAACAGAATACTTGAATAGACTAGAATACTATCGAAGGATTTTATTAGTCAATGAGGTCAAAATTGGTTAGAAGTTATGCAGGGAAGACTGCAGCTTTCAAGGTGCAATTATGTGTATGAACCCCCTCAGACGATTAAACACCATGCTTAAATCAAAAGAAAGTATGTCTTAAAACCAATACACCAAAAGCAACTTAAAAAACGTAGAAATCATATTCATTGATCACGTTACACATGAAACAAGATCAATGGAACTAACATATTTTATATACGAAAGAAACACGTAATTAACTTAACATACTTCATTTAAGAATCTAATATAAATTTACAAGGTGATACGAGGACTGTTCAATAAAGAATGATCATAAATTAATAACAAATAATTTCCTGTGATAATCCTCCAAATTTTTATGGCCTTTCTCAAAATACTCTCCATTTTATGCAATGCACTTATCCCGCCTCTTTTCCAGTCTTCAAACACATGCTGGAAGCCATTTTTGTACATCAGGACTATACATCATGTACATCAGGACTATATAGAGGATGAGGAACACACATGACATTGGTTTTTGAAAGATCTGACGATTTTTAAGGCGATAACAAAATTTCAATGCAGTGTATTGCACTTCGCGTGTCACATCCATTTTTGCCGTAGGCGAAAGTAAAACTAGGCGTTCTTGGCCGGCTGCCAAGGCCTCAGCAATGACGTCATGACCGTGAAACTTGCGCTATCTATTCTCCAATTATCCCGCTACACATTCAATATAAATTTTATTTGTCTTGATTTTTTTAAATCACCTTAAAAAAAATTATGATCATTCTTTATTGAACAGCCCTCGTACAATATTCCTAAAATAATCACACCGATAACAGGCGCAAGTTATGATAGGCACTTAATGTCACCTAAATGTAGGTAGTGGTAGTTTTTGAGGCGGACCGTGTTTTCTGTACGTATTCGTGATGTTACCTGGCTTGTTTTTGGAATACAATTTCAGCACGTCGGCAACAAAAATTCCAAAGACTGCATTCTAAATTGATTTCGGATAGTCAATTGTCCAATGCCTCTTAAATTATCTGACAAACATAGCCAAAACGGCGATACATTTCATTTTAAGGATACCCCGATATGTATCATGCAAGAGCATTTGGGTAACAGAAAGTACATTTCTCGTCTTGTTTGTTCGGGAACATTGAAAATCCCTCTCGTTAGCTAGAAAACTATTCGAAATTTAATGACAACCACTATCTCCATCCTTTAGGCTGTGAGCACAATGGAAGGATGTACCGCGACGGTGACGAAATACAGGATTCCCAGAACCCCTGCTATACTTGCCACTGCCAGGGCAGTTCCATAGCTTGCGCCTTTGTTGACTGTTTTTTCCGAGTGGATTGCGCCCCAGAATACGTGGACGGTGAATGTTGTCCACGCTACACTCACTGTTCGTCTGTAGGTAAGGCAGGCCTCGAAATAGATTTTTTAATATAGGTGCACACAAGGTGCACCTAAGTTTCTAAATTAGGTGCACAGGTTATATTTTAGGTGCACATTAAAAAAAAACGTAATGTAGGAGCATTGCTATAACGTAAACTACTTTATTAGTCGTTGGTTGTGTTTAGATAGGTTAGTATAGTAGTTTTTTTTATTAAATAAAAATATTTAAACATCTAGATTCTGCCTTCTCCGGCGCACGGCTATCGCGACAATCGCTTCAACAGAGCCATCTGAAACTTGTTTCGATCTTCGGAAAGCTCTGTTGGCGGTAGCACAAGTAAACCTTACTTCTGTATAAACCCGTTATAGCCCATCGATTTTGTTTTCGCAAAATTTGTATTTAGGAATTTTAATTACGTTCATTATATAGAGCGAGAGAGGTCGATACTAATAGTTTGTTCAAGCATCAAAATAACATAAAAGGTTCCCTCCCCATTTTAACGTTAGGTGCACGGCATACACCTAACGGGACAAAAGTAGGTGCACAATTTTATTTTCATGTGCACAGTGCACCCGGGTATTTCGAGCCCTGAGGTAAGGGATAATTCATCATTAAGAAGTGAACAGGTGGAAATTAAATTTTGAACGAACCTCATATTTCTGTTCATTGAGTCAGTATTCGTACAGAAAATTCAATGAAGTATCATAATATGATTGAAACCGCATTTCTTGTCATGAAAATACCACAGCATCACCGTTTTTTCTAAATTAAAATAGACAGCTTTTCTGAACCTTTTGCTGGTCGCTCAATTGGTAGAGTGCCGGATCAGCAACCAGACGATTCGAAACACGATCATTCAAAGACCATCGTGGGGTTGGTGCACGGTAAATCTGTCGTGGTCCTTAATGTCCTAAAATTGGTGAGATGTGGAGGTTTGAAGAACAAGTGTCAGGTGTTGACCTCGTCATCTAAGCGTGGTTCAAAAATACGATGTATCATCCTCAGATCTTTCCTTTTGTAATTGATCCTGGACGATCGCCGCCGACCAACTGGCATAGTGGTTAAGGTGTTAGCCTCTGGATCGGAAGGTTCCTGGTTCGAATCCGGGTATGGATGTTTGTAAGCGTATGGTGTAGAGGCGGCTGGTGCACCTTAAATCTGTCGTGGCCGAAAGTCCTCATGTTGGGTTGGTGTGGAAGTTTGGAGAGTGGGGTGCCAGCACAGGTGTTGCTTCGTCATCTGACTGTGATTCAAAATTACGAGGTGTTGTCCTCGGATCTTTCCCTTAAGGGACTGATCCCGGACAGTCGTCAATAGCCCGATGTGTTGCTACTTTGCGACATATCTATCTGCCTGCAGAACTTTTGAACGCCATAACTCCAAAAAACCATAATGGGTTGACAAATAAACCTGTGATAACTGCTCAACTAAGATTTCTCTTCAAGTGATTATCTTTTTGGTCTGATTAGCTTTCAGTAGCGTAGTAAAAACGGAGTGTCAACTGACAAACCAAGCGAATCTTCATAAAAAGTAATTCCTGTTAATAGCGGTTGTTTTGAAAATATTTTAAGTCTCTTTTATGAAGTAAAATTTTTTAACTACCGCCTAAGGCGCTTCTATTTTTGTCAACAAATGCATTTAGTTTCATTCTTTTCGGTAACCATAGCTATTTCATAATCCATTCATGTACTTTAAAAGGTTATGCTCATCATTTGAAACCCAATATATTTCACAAAATATATCAAATTACAAAGTTTTTTAAGACCAAATACGTGGAAATAAATTTTGAACACTTCAAACGCACCCACATTACGATTTGACAATAATTACGAAACGATATACAATGCTTCCCAATAGTCAATACAAAAGGCTCTTTTAAAAGATTAAAAAGAAACACGGTCTATGTTAATTCTCTCTCTACACTATTAATAATACTGCACTAGAGTAATTGAATCCTATTTGATTAAAAGCTTGAACTTACTTTGAAAGTTGACAGTATCCGAGCGTATCATATTTTAAATATGATGTCTTAGTGAAAACGATATTGGCTATCAATTTAAGGATATCTTTGCTTTTGCTGCATTTGAATTAAAGTACTTTTTTTTTCTCTTTTCACACAGAAACAAATACGTCTGGAGTCGATATAACATCTTTTGAGATCAAAACAGATCATGATATTGAAGTGACTACAATCTCGGACATATCTCCAGAGACAACCCAACAGTACGAAGATCGAACCGAACACGCCAGTTCAGAAATTCCTCACGACGAAGCAATTGAAGAAAAAGCTCCATCTGAACCACCTGCAGAGCCGGAAATCCCCGATACAATTCACTTTATTCCTGATACGATAAGAGAAGAATATGCATCTGAAACGCAAGACAGAGGAAGCAATTCAGATAGTCAAACTTCGGTGGATAAAGAGGCGACCACGACCTCCCAACCCATTCAGAATGACCATTCAGCTGAAATCCAGGAGGATGGCACAAGTGAAACTGGTGACAAATCAGATCTATTGAACACAGATTCTGAAATAAACGAACACGTTGAGGAACCAGAAAAGACTGAAGATGACAGTTCCTCAGAATCAACCACTGCGGGTTCAGATATCGCAGTTTCTTCTGAACCAACCGTTTCGAAAGCAAATGTAGAAATATTTGCAGATGAAACTACTGAAGGACAAAAGTTTGAAGCAACCAGCGCTACGCAAGATCTGTCATCAAGCGATCCTAACACAACAGAAGCCCCAGCAACAAAAGACAAGATTGAAATTGAAACAAACACAATAGAAAAGAGGTTCAGGTCTTTAGAGAATGCTACTTCAGAAGATACTAAATCGGAAACGACAGAACAATATGAAAAAGCCAAACCAACACATACCGAAGTGCCTGCAGTTGCTTCAACAGAAGCGCCAGAAGAAAAAACTACATCTCAGGAAATCCCATCAACACAAGCTCCAGAAACAGATTCACCTCCTGAAGTTTTGGAATCGAAAGATACAACAATCAGTGACCAAACTACCAATGCAGATAAAAGCCTCTATTATAACCAGGCAGAAGGGAAAATACTTGAGGCATTGGGAACAGTAACAGCAGTGGTCAATGTACACGAAGAAACAAGTTCCTCTGAAAAAGATGGATTGGAAACATCTACTTCCATCCCATCAAGTAGCGAAGAACAAAACCTGTCCACGCAAACTAATATTCCAAAGGAAACGATTGGCTACGAGAACGTGGATAAAGACTTTTCTGAAGTCCCTTATTAACTAGTCTGAAAAGGAAAAGCCAGCATCAAAAATAAGTTTTATGCCCAACATGCAGCTATAAGATTGCTAATCAATCGTATGAGGGGACAATGAATGCAAATTTTAAGATATTTATCGAAAATGAAAACTGATATGGGCAATGATAATTACCTAGAAAATTAACTCAAGACTGTTGGAATGTAAAAAATTTAATTTTGACGGATGTTGCTGTCTTCAGAATTCGATAAGTTGTCATCCCTTTTCTTGAAACTACTTGATGGTAACATGGTGATAAAATGGAAGGGGCCTGGTCGTTGGAGGGGAAAAAACTCAAGGTCAGGAAACTTACTTGTATAAAAGTGAACAGATGTGCTGTTGACTACTTTGTAATGTGTTGTTTTGTAAATGATGGGAAGAAAACTGACAAAATGTTAAGATTTTTAGACCAACTAAGAAAACTGCAATCATTGAAAAAATGTTGCACAAAAGTGCATAATAAAGAAATGCACAACAGTGTTTGTATTTCAATTCAGATTTAGATTAAAATTATTACTTGATAACTAATACAAATGTATATTTTGGTCTTACAGGGTTGCCACTCTATTCAGAAATAAAATTCCCTCAACTGTTCTAGACAAATTTTTATAAAATTCCAGTAAGCAATTCATGAGTTTTTAGGTAAAAAAACCAAGAAATAATTTAGCACCATTCAATAATAAAAACAATTTTAAGAATTATACACAATTAAAAATGCACAAGTAATTTTGCATTAAAATAACTTATTCAAATAATCCAACATATTTGACTTGGAAAATTAATTTGTGATTTAATGTATAATTTCATGCTTATATTTAATGTATATTAATGATGAGCATGAAATTCTTCAATTTAAGCCAGTGATGAAACAAAATTCTTTACATTCTTCTTGGAATTCTTACTATTAGCCGCTTCTTTTTTAAAACCAGTTGAAAAATTCAATTAAATAGTGATACAAAAACTGTCTGAATCTTATCTACTTTTCTCCAAAGCGTCTGAGAAGCCATCATCAATCACTTTTCAGGTCATTGAGGTGATTTTCCAGGTTTTAGACAAAAAATTAGTAATTTTCCCTAATTTTTTAGGACAAAATTAAACCCCGGACCTGTTTTACCATTTGATCGATCACAACCAACACAAAAATATACTGGTCTAATGATGTATAAATATTTTTCAGTTTTATATTGTGCTAGAAAATCTTAATACACATCATCAATGCCACTGGTATTAATGATGAGATTTATCTGAACTGAGTTAACCTGACAGGAATCGAACCTAAGCCGCATATAACTCGAAAGTTGCTAGCCCAGTGGGACAAACCCACTGAGACACGATGCCCCCTCTATTTTGTTGGAAATTAGAGGTTTATTCAAGGTTTCAAATACAATAGTTAGACTCCAAACTTAAACTTTTGATTCCAACTCATATTCGTTTTAATTGACAAAATCACCCAGAAACCTTTTAAAAGAAAATTAAATATTAGATTTAAAAACAAAAATTTATTAAAAATTTTCATTTCTCTTATTATCTTTTTCAAATTATATAATCAAACTTTTGATTAGTAAATCACTATCGGTAAGGTGGGTGGTACTTTGTTTTACGGTGTACGGCCAAAATTTGACCAAGTTGCAATAAACAATGTCAAGTTTATGAACGTTTACAAAGTTTTACTAACACAGAAGAGAAAAATACATCCAGGGAGGACCTTACAAGTTTGCAAGATAAAAATTGTTCTAATAACAGATTTTATGAAGAAAAATTCAATACCAAACAAAAATGCTTATATTAGTTAGGATAAATTCATTTTGAGATTATGTTGTGTACCTTTCCATATAGTCAACATATCCAAAGGTAAATTAAGATGTCTTTCAAAACATTAACTGGAATGCCAATTAACATAAAAACTGGAATATTCAGATTGTCACAACTTAATATTGAAATGTAAAAATATTTTGTGCTGTGTGTTGTATGCAAACAGTGTATTTCAAAAATAAGTTTAAGTTATATCCAACCCTATATCGCGCTTGGCTGAATAAAAAACACATTGGATTGATGCCAAACCACAAAATCTAATAAAATAAGACAAAATTTAAAGCAGTTTTTACTTGCATCATAAAATTGAGTTTTTATACATTTTTTTAACATTTTAAACCTTATTGAAACAATCAAAAGGTATTTCTATAAAACAGCATTAGATTGCAATTTTTCAGTTATGAGTATTATACTTTTAAGAAGTTAACTGAGTATTTGAATTATTTGTTTTAAACAAAGTATAAAAAGGATAATTCATCAGTAAACAATAGTCCTGAACTTAAATTTTGGCCAGTTTTAAAATATGATGAATATGAAAGCTAAAAGTGTGTGTGTGTGAATAAATATACAGTCGAGCCCACTTATTGCGAGCTCGGATACATCGAAATATCGGTTATTACAACTTTTTTCTGTCCCTTTGGAACTGCAATATTAAATAGTGTTAAAAAGATGGCATTCAGCGAAGTATTGGAGAGTGAATATCGGATACTGTGAAGTTTTGGGTTCTGGTAAAGAACCAAAAACCCTCTTTTTTCCCCTCAATTGTGGCCGACAATTGCCAATTTTTAGAAGATACCTAGCGTTTGGTTCAATGGAAAACCATCCAAAACTGCTGGAAACATGCAGGATTTTTAGGGGGACTTGAAGACTCAGATTTTATTTCCAAGCCTGAAAAAAGTTTCATGTGGGAAAAATTTACAGGAAAAAAGAATTTTGGTTGGTGATGTTACTTTTGTTGATTATATTGATAGCGATTACAACGTAGAAATTGAAGCACAACAGACGATGACATCATTGCAGCAATGTTACAAAATACTTCTGAGATTCCAAAGAGGGAGACATTGAAATTGAAGTAGTGTTTAATGACATACAAATCTGCCGTGGACAGTCTTCAAAATTATTTTTCTTTGAATCGCATAACATTGTCTGCCGTGATAATTTTAGTGCACTGGGAAAAGAATTATGCAACTGCTTTGTAAATTCAACTGTTCAAAAGAAAGTTATAGACTTTTCCCCATTTTTGAAATAAATTTTTAGACTTCGTGTGAAAATTCGTTTGTTTTAGAACATGTGGATAAGTCCATTTTTTATTATATCGGATGTAATGAATATAACAAATAATTTCCAGTGTTTCATGCGACTTCGCTATATGCGAGCTCAACTGTATTTAGAAACGCCCATTTTGGCTTGTACTCTTGCATTGGGATACAATACAATGACCCAAAAACATTCCCAATAATTTCAAATAAGCATACAAAACCATGCTTTATCAGCAAATACAGCGAGGATGGTTAGATTTAACTTTGAGAATACTGTCTAAGTCATAAGCAAAGAATTTATTTTCAAATCTAGCATAATCTAAATCAGATGAATAGTAGAATATTTGTTAATTAAGTAACAGTAAATGTTCAATGAAATTTTTAATCTTAAGAAATGCAAATCGTATTTTTAACTTCATTTTATAATTTAAAATTCAAGCTTTTAACTGAAATTATGTATAGAAAAAGGAGTTTATAAAAAATAAAATAAATCACTGATCTGTACAAATTTTATTTCCCTTTTTCATACACAAGAATAAAAACCTTACATCATTTTTAAAATGTGTTATAAAAGGAAATATGATTTCAATTTGTAATTGGATGTAACAAAATTGATGAACAGTACAATTTTATACAAATCAACTTTTACTTTCAAATGAATATATTACAATAGAATTTCTACATTCGTTTACTTTCCACCATCTTCCAAGACGATGCTCTTTTCCAATGCCAGCAATTAAATATTTTCCAGATGATGTAAACTTCAAGCTATTTACAAATCCACACTGAAAGGAAAGCGAAATTTTAAATAAACTATTTTATAATTTACAAGCTAACATAAAACTGTAACAAAGGTTAAAGAGAACAGTCAAAGATAAAACTTTTTTATTACCAGTGGTATTCTTGACACGGGTGTAAGAGCATGATTGTCATCATCTCGTTTCCATAGCCTTATAAATCCATCTTTTGAACCTATAAATTAATTCATTACTAGCTTTATTTACTTTGAAAAACAATACTCCATACGGAAAACTCCATACTCCAACAAACAATACTAATACCATTCTGAATATGGAAAACTATTGGGTCATCAAGAAAGTTCTGCACGTTTTTTTAAGATAAATACCAACGAAGCAGTACAAAAACATAAGAAAATTTTATTGAATTACATAAGCCCTATTTTGAGCTGGAAAACTCTTTTTTTTTTTTAAATGATTAGGCTTATTTGTAAAGAAGTTATTGAGGTGCTGTTTGAGTCTCCTAAGAATCAAACTTCAAGTCATTCAAAAAATTTTGAAGTGACTTGAAGAGGTGAAAATCTGAGGGGGCACGGTCTGGTGAATATGGGTGTGACACCAAACATCCCAGCCATACTCAGTAAGTCTTTGTCTGGGATTCTGCGAAATGTGGGGCCAAGCATTGTCATGCTGGAAGGCAACACCTCGACGATTGGTCAGTTCTGGCCTCTTTGTTTTGATTTCTGCTTTTAATACCGCCATTTGAGAACCATTTTTCCGAATTTATTGTCTGATTTTGTGGCATCAATTCATAATAAACAATTCCTTTGTAGTCCCACCATACAGAAAGCATTACTTTTTGGGATGCAGTCCCCCTGTCGAGGCTCAAATTTAACAAACCACCTTCGATCTGTGGCCTGAGAAACAGCACTATGCCCGTATACAACACCTTTTTTCGAGCAGTTTGAATAGCATTTTTTTCCTTTCTTGAAATAAAAGAGCATAATATGATGAAAATGAACTTTCTGGTTCTTCATTCTTAGCACAACAGTAAAACAAAAATCATGCCAGAACATATGCTATAATTATGCAGTGTAAGCTGAAAAGACCGAATTTAAACATCTGCTTCAATCAAGTTCACTCCTTATCAGCAGTAGCAAAATAATAATAACAAAGCTAGCTTCAATTTGAAAACACGCAGAACTTTCTGGATGACCCAATACTTTTAGTAAAGGTGGTGTAACTCCTAATTCATGACAGCACAAGATTATGCAATCAATGAAGCTCTACGGCTACTATTCAACTAAAAGTCTCTTTTTCTCGCAATAATGTTTAATGGACACGCCACTTTGGCTTTACACTGTTCTTATAATATATACATTTCACGAATATATGTGATACAAAAATTGGCATAATTAGTTTAATGTCGAATGACAATAATGTATAAACAATTTAAAATCGACCCATACAAGATTCATTTGCCAAGTTTACCGTTCAGTAAAAGTATGGTTGATTTGATAACTGTGTGGAACACTTCCAAGCTGCAAGGAAGAGCTCTTTCTAATCAAATTCTTCAACACTGATTAAAGAAAGCAATGAAGAATCTGGACACTAGAAATCAGCACAGAAAAGATAGTGAATCTTAATCATATATGCATGTTCCCTCCAAGAATGTGTCAATGAAATTTAAAAGAAAAATATACCTAAAATAGATTGCATGGAACTAGCATTATCTAGAATTGGCATAATAACACACACATTTGGCATTAACTTAGAACATTAGTTTCACTTTTAAATAAATTCAAATTTAAATTTGCCTCATATAAACTTGTTTATTTCCATCTAGTAACCTAGTTTTCAACTAATAGATTACATTTCAATGCACTTGCAAACCATGGTTACATACGCTATAAAATAAAGTGAGCTAATAAGTATATACAGTACATTTTTACCGATTTCATAAAAAATTTCTAAAAAAGTTCTATTCATAATCTTGAAATATAAGTCAAACACTAAATAAGACTGCATAAAAAAATAAAGCAAAATTCACAAGTTAACATGTATGACATCACTACACCAAAACTTTACCAGAAGCAACAAGATCTGTATTTGGCAAGGCACATAAAGACACAATCCAATTGCCTTCTTCTGTCTCAGGATCTAAGCCATGAGCTGCCCCCAATTTGGCCATTGGTTTCTTTTTTTGTGTGCCCCATAAAAGAAGAGACCTGGATAAAGATAACACTTTTTAATACTTTTATCAGATAGAATTTTAAACATTCTGATTCTCATAAACTCAGAAGATATAATTTCATGAAGGCAAAGAAATGGCCTAGATCAGGTATGAGCAACCTTTGGAAAGTTGCGGGCTAAACTTAAGGATATTAATGAAGTCGCGGGCCGTAGAAAATAGGTAGTTGTGAAAAAGTAACAATGATAAGGTTTATTTTATATATTTATAAAGAAGAATGGTAAAGTTATATGAACAAAATAATATTGTATTGATTAAGTATTTACTTACAATCTCCAGAAATTAATGAGAAGATTGTGCTTGAACTTGTGAAACAAGATAATCAATGTTGGGATCAAACCCACTTATACACAGACGCAGAGTGTTTTCCAAATTTTAATCTGTAAGCCTGGTTCAATACTTCGATTTATAAGTTTTCATCATGGAAAAGAACAGTTCACATTTATAAGTGCTTCCAAATGTGCAAATCATTTTTCTTGCAAATGCTCTCCCCCAGCTGTGGGTACTTTTCTTCAGGAAGGTATGTTCTGTAGAAATCCCTTAGCTCCACATCTTCAAATTTTGACTTCAAATGCATGTCTTCCTGAAGCTTGATCAACTCCATTTGCAGGTGTGTAGGAACCTTCTCTACGTCCCTTTTCATCAGTGTAGCAAAGAGGTAAAAGCAGCTAACCATGCTTTCAAAGTCAGAAAATCTATTAAAAAATTGCTCCAACAGTGATTTTAGGTCTTCAGCATATTGAGTGTAATCAATATTTTCGTGACTGGATAGTATTGAAAAATGATAGCAGCTTCCAGGACGCATTTGTGTTTCCCACAAGCGAATTTTGTTTTGGAACACTTTCAGATGGCTGTACGATTCGTTTACCAACTTACCTTTGTTTTTGAAGCTTCAAATTCAACTAATTTAAGTTACCCGTGATGTCAATTAGAAATGCTAAATCACATAACCATTTCTGATCACTGACTTCAGGATTTTCCCTTGATTTCCATAAAATCGGCCATTTTCTGTCTAAGATCGTAAAATCTTTTTAGCATTTTGCCTTTGCTTAACCACCTTACTTCGCAAAAATATGTCCCATCTCCACGTTCTGAAGAAATGTCATCCAGAAATGCTTTGAACTGGCAATGATTAAGTACGAGAGATTGAATAATATTGATTGTCTTTATTACCACATCCATAACGTTCTGCAATCGGATGGACTTTGAACACAAGTTTTGTTAGTGGATAATTCAATGTAGGATTATTAAATCATCTTTTTGCACATTCAACTGCTTTTTCTTTCAAAATTTTGATGAAACCTTTTCGTGAACCGATCATAGACCATCTGTGCAAACCCCGATTAATTTGCACCACAGCAAACCATGATGTTCAACAGCACTTTTAACCTCATGAAAAATATCTTCTTCAGTAGTGGTCCCTTTTAGAGGCCAGAAATCCAAGTATTGTTGATTTGTATCAGTGTTTTTTTAACAATCACATCCGCTAGTAAGGAATGGAATCATAAAGTGCAAGGCCGTTTCTTGGATACAATCAATAACGAAATTTCTAATTATTATTCCCGATTATCCGTGGAATTGAGTGGCGTGATGTGTCTTCAATAACTTGTCTGGTGACTTTGAAACCTCGTTTTGATATAATTTGTTCAAGAAAAAGGGCTCAGCCATCTCATACATCCAATACAAATTTTATTAGTAATAATAACTATATAAGGCAGTATTGGAAATACCTAGTTTTACAATTTTATATTCAGGTGTGCCGTAAATAATTCAAAATATTTTTAGTGTGCCGTCAACTAAAAAAGGTAGAGAAACACTAACTCACGTAGTTCAGGCTTTGGTCCCCCCCCCCCCAAAAAAAAAAAAACACACACACACTCTTGGCAAGAACCGAGAATATTTACTTTTTTTTCTAGCGCAATTTCGAAATGTTTCGCGGGCAGGATCAAAAGCCGGGGTGGGCCACATCCAGCCCGCTGGCCTGGGGTTGCAAATATATGCCCTAGATCGATCATGCCTGGCAACCTTCACATACAAGGTGATTTTTTTTTTTTAAACTGACACTATTCAGAGCCACCTGTAGCTAGATCTAATAACTGAAGTAGCACCAAACTCGGTATGGAGACTAATAATAACATGGGAAGTTGAATTCTGTGAGAAAAAAAATTTGTTCCAAAAATTGACGATAGTGGTATTTATGGCGCTGTTGTAGCTTACTAAACTGATAATTAGCATAAAACACGGGTATCAAAGCAAAATGCAAATTTATGCTTTCGTATGCGACAACAGCACCAGCAATCTGGGCTATAAAAACAAGTAGACAGCTCAAAAAAAAATATTCTCAGCTGAAGTGAGCCAGTTCAAGTGAATATGCGACTATGAAACCCAGATAACTGCTTGGTCTTTAGGAGCGAATTAATTGCCATCGGGGAGGGATTAAAGACCATCCTCCACTCCACAGACTCTAGCGATATATGGATTCTTACAGATAGCCGCAGTTTGATCCAACACCTACAGGACTGGAGACAGGTTAATGACCTCGTAGGCATTCAGATCCTCAATAACCTTAAAATTATTACAAAGCGTAGGGAGGTTCACTTTCAGTGGATCCCCTCACACGTTGACGTCCCTGGCAACGAAGTTGCGGATTTCTTGGCAAAAATGGCTGTTCTGCAACGGCAACTACAAACTATGATCTAACTTTTCAAGAGATTTTCTCCATGGCGAAAAATAGTGACCGGCAGGTTTGGCTCACCCCTCTTGCCCATCCCTGGTACGGTAGGAAAAGACCAGGAGGCATATTGGATTTCGGCGAAGACAGACAGGATCAAACGGCTGTCTCGAGACTTATCAGTGGGCACCTAAGATGCATGACATTCGATTCTGGCCGCAGGGTCTTCCCAATGTGTACCAAGTGCCAACTGTTACCGGCTTCCCCCGAACATATCCTCAATTGCTTGGGGCTCTCTTTGGCGGATGTCCTTGATTGCCCACTCCTGGTGCTTGACTTTGCTAGAGTTCATGGTCTCATGGATTTGATCTAGCTGCTGCTAGATCCTGAAGGATTAGACACAACAACAACATTACCTGAACACGCATTATTGGTGAAGCTGTATTATCTTAATCAGTGCAATGCATCCACAGCTCTTCGTGGGCTTAGAACATTAGTTATTACAACATAGATACTCCTATCGGCGATTTTTGGAACTAACTTTTTTTCACGGAATCCTACTTCCCATCATTAGTCTCCACACCGTTTGGTGCCATTTTGGTTGTTTGATCGAGCTTCAGGTGGCTCTGAATAGTGTCAGTTAAAAAAAAAAAATCACCTTGTATATCAGTTCATAACCCATACAGATAATTTCATCATTGAACATGTGAAATTGTCAGTGTTGGGAGTGTATTGTATTCGAAACTTCCACCATTTTCGTTTCCTGGAAATTATAACTTGGGTGCACATTAGCCAAGTCAAAATTTTACCCCTTTGATAAATACACATATTGGACTAACAAGATTTCATAAAATGAATAAAAGAATCAATAGTATTCTGCACGCAAATGGTGATTTTTACTGTGGTAAATATACTACCACTTCATAGTTTTAGCACTAAAGACAATCAGTAGGAATTGGCAGGCAAGTAAAAGGTCACATTACTTTTTTTTTTAATCAGTTAATACCTAGCAAATAAATTACACAATCCTAAGCACAAATAAATCACAATAATTATATGCATGGTGCAAATCATGGTTACATAGCAAGTTTAGGTATCAAAATCAGTTATTTTAAAATCCATATAGGGTTTGTAAATAATTTACTAAGCTACAGATTGTATACATTTAGTTATTTTAGGTATAATAATTCAATAGTGTTGATGATCAAAAAAGACTCACCCATCATCTCCTCCAGATACAAAGCTCTGAAAACTGGACACACAAACACAATCTATTGATGCACTGTGAAGGAATTATTAAATATTAGTTAAGTGCAAAAAATTTAAATTTTGCATTTATTCACATGAAATTTAAAATAACATTTTTTAAAAACCTTATAAATATATATTTCAACTAACTCCTCTAACAATTCATGACTAGTCTGTAAAATGTTTCAATGATAATAAATGAGCAATTTGATTACTTTTGTATTCTGTCTTTGTTAGCAGTTACAGAAAATAGAGTTGGAAGAAAGAAAATTACGACAGTAGTTAGAATTCACAAAATAATAAAGAAATATTTTACACTTTTGAGCTGTTATACACTAAAAGTTCCAAAAGTGCTAGCAGTTCAAAAACTCAGAACATACAGCTGAAAAATAATTACATTTAGTGTGCCTCTATCTATTTAAAAAAGTTTATACGAAATTAAAAATCTACTTTCTTATCATGCTTATGTATATAACTTACTCTGCTTAACTATACTTTTATCTTTAAGTGCATGAAGTGGGTAATTTTAACAAGGAGGAATGTGCAGTCGAGAAGAGCATATAAAAATGTAATTTAACACAATATATTGAAATTGTACAGTCACCGAAATTTTTTCCTGTCTAAAAGATGCGTCCAAAGTAAAAATATATATATATGCAAATATCCCCCCCCCCATAATTTAATTATATTCCTTATCGCACCAATGCCTATACACGAAAACAAGATGAAGATGGGTTAGAGAAGCTGTACATGTCATGGAGAAAATGTCTGTAGAGTAATTGAAACATCAATACATCCTCTTGACAATAGGGCCCCATATTACATTGTACAAATGTATAATTATCCCTTGCATACTCATTATGCAGCTTTAGTAACATAAATAAAGTGGTTCGTTTTGGTTTTTTTGGACTGTATTTGGCCAAACTGCACTAAAAACAAGATAATGAGGAAAAAAACTAGAAGGGTAGGCAGGGAGGACACATCACTTAGGTTCTTTGGGGTTGCGAAGCTCATACACATCTTAAGGAGATGTGCCGCTGGGGGAATAAATACAATTGAAAGATTTAATTTTGTTCAACTAAAAACAAGAATGCACGTAACAATGCAAAAACCTTCCAGGGTTTCCAATCCCTTACATATTGCAGGGTTTCCACTCTATTTAAGAAATAAATTTCTGACTTTTCCAGGTTTTTTCCACCAGACAAATTTTTACAAAATTCCATACTTAAGCAATTCACGACATTTTTAAAGTGAAATACCAAGAAATAATTTAGCATTAAAATAACATTAATTGCATACGAATCTTACTGGCTACGTTTCTCCAAAGCGCCCGAGAAACCACAATCAATCATTTTCAAGGTCATTGAGGCAATTTAACAGGTTTTAGACGAAAATTCGTTTATCCCCTGACATTATGATCAAAATTAAAACAATTCCAGGTTTTCCCTGACTCATGGGAACCCTGATGTTGGTACAAGCGACAACTATATGTGGGGGACCAGTCGGACAAAAATACTGGCACCCCCATTCACCTTATGTGCAAGTATAACTTATACACAATGAAGTGCCTATTACTTACTTGTTGGCTTGAAATACAAGCTGGGACTCCTCTGCGATTTTCCATATCCTCAAAGTATTATCTCGACCTCCAGATGTTAAAGCTGTTTCTCCAAGAAAGCAGTCTATGCCTGTTATAGCATCTTGATGGCCAAATCTATAAAAAATTCATTTTTTTTAAATGCATTGAAAGGAGTATGCAGGTGACAAAATGAAAGCAATTGCAAAGAGTCAACATACAGTGTTTCAACATAACCCATTTCATCAAGATTCCATAACTTGAGCGATCGATCACTGGATGCACTAATTAATTCATGGCTTCCTTTTAGAAATACAAGACCCTAAAATATAAATAAGAATTTTATTCAAAATTCAGAAGTGTAGTTTTTAAAGAGCACAGCATATATCCATTTGAAAGTTTTGTTGGTTATTTATACTAGAAATTTATGCAACTGTGAACGTACATAATATTTTAACCGTGCTTTTTTCATTAAATACTAATTGCTACTTTTATTTTCTCTTCAATTTACTACACTAGCTGGTTTTAGAGTAACAGAATTCCAATAAGCATAAATACATTTTTTCAACTATCAGATTAACCAGTTTCATACCCTCTGACAGTTTGATCAACTGATTTATAACACTAGTAATTTGCAATTAATTCTTGTACATAATTACAGGAAAGTAAATTCATGTTACAAAAGCAGTGTGGGAATGGCACAATGCACTTGTGGGTCTGGCTGAGAGAAACAAAGTGTCTCTTAATTGGGTTCCTGGTCATTGTGGCATTGAAGGTAATGAAATGGCAGACCAACTAGCAAAACATGGATCTGAAATGCCATTTATTGGACCAGAGCCTGTTTGAGTGTACCTTACAATATGTTAGAAAGACTATCAAATGTTTATTCCTGGGCAAGTCTTACCATATATGGCTTCAATCAAAAACAAGCCAAAGAGCTCAATCAACAATCTCCCTGGAAGAGATCAAGGGAACTGCTGAAATTGAGCAGAAAATAAATCAGGGTAGCTATTGGCCTTCTAACTGGCCACTGTACCCTAAATAAACACCTCAACCTTATCGGTGTTATAGATGACCCATTATGTAGAGGCCGTCAGAGGGTAGAGGAGAGACCTGCACATGTTTTATGTGATTGTGATTATTACTCTGCGTAACGATCCAACTATCTGGGATACCATTGTATTGAACCCTGGGAGATAATTGTCAAACATTCCTATCAGGTACATGCTGAAACTTATTTCAGCAATCAGTTTTTAATAGATCAGAAGGGAGTTTCAGTACAATAAACTACTGGTCACAGTGCTGGTACTGTAACCAGTAGAATGCTACAAAAAATGTTACAAATGTTGAAAATTACAAAAAATGTTGCTTGAATGCGTTGGTTGGTTTTCGGGTTTCATGGCACATGGGCCATATTTAGATAAGCTGCAATAAATACAAGACAGACAATACAATGAAGAGTTGCTTGAATGGGAATCGAGTTTCTGAACACAGTACAAGCTAACGTGTTTCTTAGGAATGTGATTTCAGAAAAGTGATAAATAAGTCAATTCTACTATTTTGGACATAAAGATGTATCTAAGGGTCTAAAGGAATTAAAAATTTGAGTTGTACATTAAAGTATGTGGTAAATGATCTCATGGGAGTAAAAGTAAAATGTAGTTAAAATATTATTTTTAAAGAATACAATTTGACAGCTCTTGATAAAAGGAAACAAAGCAAATCTTACTGTGATGCCATCCTTGTGACCTGTGAATGTTTTCAGATGCTCCATTGTTTCTGGATTCCAAATGTGTATGACTTTTTTTCGACAACCAGATGCCTAATAAATATATAATCATAAAAATAACCTTGCTAGAAATATTACAAGAGATTACTATATCCAGGTAAAGATTAAATTAAAAAATACAAACTTATTTAATTTATTAAAAATATATATCTTCTACCTATGATTACTCTTTCAGAAAAATAATTCAATAAATGAAAGCATATGAAACATAATTTGATAAAGTTAAAAGCGAGTAGTGTAATTTAAACCTAATAAAAATCATCATAATGTAAAATCCATAGCTGAGCATATGTATTGTAATTTTAACTTGAAATAGGTTTAACATAAATTAATTAAAAATCCATAAATATGAAACATGTTTAAAAATTGATTAAAATAGCTTTGCATAAGCTGATGAAATAAAAAAGCAATCTCACCAAGAACTTATCATCGGATGATAATGCTAAAGCCTGTACACTATCAAAATGACCACAATGAGTTGCTTCTGTTCCTTTCTTACCTCCAAGAATGGTTTTTAACTTTTTCTTCTCTTCAAGGTCCCCTAAGAGGGTAAAAACATTGATTCTTTACACATTTTGGAAAAATGTTCGCATTCAGATTGTCATTGAAACTAATCTTTTTTTTAATAATTATAAAATGAAGTAGGTAGATATTTAATTAACATCGCACTTAAGCAATACGGGCTATTGGCGATAGTCTGGGATCAAATCCAAAGGGGAAGATCTGAGGACAACACCACATAATTTTGAACTATGGTCAGATATAAAATCAAGGACTGCCATAGTCATAATCCTAATGAAATAGCTTTATTCAATTACATAAACTTAAAAATATTAAAATAAGTATTATCTTAAAGCTTTTTTGTTTTAGTATTTTTAGACAGTTCATGATTGTAACAGAAAATACCATATACTGTTACATGGATGTCTCATCAGAATATTTATGCATTGTGCTAAACTTTTTCTATACCACTGATGAACAGTATATCGAATCCCAGACACAAATTTACTCAATGATGAAGTAAAAGGAATGTCATTGGAACAAAGATTCATACTTTAGGGGAAAATGACAGAATTAGTTTTCATTCACCTATGGTAAATTTTAAAAAACGCCAAAACTTTCAAAATAAGAGCTTTTGAAGTGATTTTACTTTAAAAGATACCCCTTTGCTTTAAAAAGAAAGAGGTTGGACAATAGTAGCAAAATGTCTGCCTTTAGTTGCCTGTGGCAAAACTGTAAAGTATATATGACTCTACACATACACTGTAAAGTATACATGATTGTTCTGAAATGTTTATTTTTCAAACTCGTTATTCAACTAATCCAAGAGAAAGTTACATAATTAACTATCACATTTTAAATGTGATAGTTAATTATGTAACTTTCTCTTAAAGGATGCAACTAAAGAAAGACTAAGATGCTAGGCTTTTTTTTGTCATTGCATGGTTAGTTTTTATTATAGAGGGCCAATTAAGAAAGCCATAAAATCTATTTAAGTGAATATGGATGCTATATTCATTATAAAAATTAATAATTAAATTGTTTTATCATTCGTGACTAATTTGAGCAGCAAAGACATTTCTGTTCTTGAAAATTACATTCAGCAGCTGTGAAATAACTTCAAGTTTGAAATAAATGTCCTCAGTGTAGACAAATCAATCTATTATAAATTTTTTTTTTAAAGTTGGTTTTACAGCATTTTTTAAAAAGAAAATCACTGCTTTGGGTCTTCAAACAGCTAGTTACCTAAAAAGCCCCTTCGTAGCTATTTGCAAATCTCTCTGACCAATACATTCTCATACCCATTTTCTCTTCTTCCACCTCTTCTAGGTTAAGCCTTGTAGCAACATTTATTGCTTGATAAGCTTCTCTCTCTGTATCATCTTTAGCAGACAATACGAACTAAACCGTGTCTGATCCCACACTCCCACTTGCTGTTTTCTCGTTTAGTAGAGCTTAAGATTTCAAATGAGTGCATCTTGCAATGTAAAATTTAAATGGAATACACAGTAGATTCAACAGAACTTGAGAACATTATGTACCTCCAAATCAAAAGCAAAATGAAAATAAACACTGGCTGATATTTGAATGTGCAATTGCAATATGATGCACTTGGACAAGACTAGCCAAAGAATCTAGTTATAAATGTGACCCAGCATCCCAAGACCTCCATCTCAACTGTGTTTTGGAAATTATTTACCCAATTTAAATAGAACCTCTGGCCTTACCAATCAAATACAGTGACAAATTGGGAATTTTAATCTGAGGTGGAGAATAAGGTTATATATTTTTGGCCATAGTAAAGACAACCAGACAAGAACTATTCAACTGAGTAAATCCTAATAGAAACCAAAGGTACTAGTAGTATTGCCACCATAGATAGTATGTTTATAGATGCTTTATAGCAGTTAGTACATCTATTCAACAGAGTAATGCTAATAAAAGTCAGGTATTGGTGATATGATAGTATAAGAAATACACCATAGAATATTACTAAATACAAATAGTATTCTTCTAGTGTACAAACATTACATGGCAGTTAGCAGACAATGAAATAAGAATAAAACAGAAACCAGAAATATATTTGTGCATTTTTATGAATATAAGTTACTCTAAGACAAAACAGATTGGTGTCAGTCATACTTCCCAAGAGCTGCATTTATTAAAAGACATTTAATATACTCCTTGAATATTGGATATGTTATGTTAAACTGAAAAAGCTAAAATTATTTTTCAAATAAAATTAAAGCGAAGATACAAAATAAAAAAACAAATGTACACCTACATTTAATAATTGCACCATCTTTTGAGGCACTGAAGAAATACTTCTCACAAGAAGATACTGCTATGCAAGTAATGCTTAACTGATGACCTTTCAAAACATGACTCGCAGGAGTCTGATTCTCAAACTGAAAAACACCAAACAATTATCAATTGAACAACATTAACAAGCATGCTAAAATTAGTTTCATTTTAAACTTGCTTATGAATAATTATCTGATTATTTTAAGTTTGTTTTAAAATAATGAAGGAATACTTACTTCATGAGCTCTTTTCTTTTGTAAACGTCCAGCTTCTTCTAACTATATGAAAAGAAATAAAAAATAACATAAATTTTATGCTGTAAAACTTAATGTGACAATGTTTCTAAGTTATATGGACTATCCAGAAACAAAACAAATTGTGAAGTCAGAACAGGGTGGCAACAAAATCATTGAAAAAAAGTCCCCTGATATTTCCATGATTTCCCTGATAGTCTCACAAAAATTTCCATGATTTAACAATTCCCTCAAGCAATGTTGTGATCCGTGATTGATATCGATATACAGTATCCACACAATACTGTTTTTAAATATTTAAGGTCAGAGTGTAAAAGAATAATTCTTCACAAATATTTTTTTTTTGTTTTGTTTTGTTATTGTAAGGTTTGGAACCATTAATGGAACTCTTATAATTGCAATTGAAAAAAAAAATGGAGAAAAAACTCAAAATATTTTGATTATGAACATTTTACACCTGACCCTACATTATCATACTATTCATTAAAACCAAATGCAAATATACATAAAAAAATTCTACAAAAATGTAATTGCAAACAAAAATAATTAATTTAATACACAAAAAACATCATGTTACACAAATTTCAAATTGTATACCAACAGTTGTATCGCTAGCTTCACGGCGACAATTACGACGCCATGGTTCTTTATTCTAATTACAATTTCGGCGAATACAATTTATTAGATTCTCAAAAGTACTCGTAATAGTGCATCTCTAAACAGGACAAACGATAATAGTAGCCGTTTAAGCTGTCAAAATTTCCCTGATTTTTTGTAAAATTTGGAAATTTTCCCTGAGATTTCCCTGATTTTTCCAGAATTAAAAAGTTTTCTGAGAATTCCCTGATTTCCCGGTTCTGTTACCACCCTGTAGAAACACTTGGCCATGACAATATTTTAGTTTCCCTTGAGCTTCGATATACATTCTTTTTAAAGTTACAAGCATTAGTCATTTCAAAACAATGAAAATTTTAAAAGGTTTTTTACTTAAAAAATCATAACTAATTGTATTATCCAGATTTGTATTGATTTATTAATACTTACAGCCTCATCTTTTAACCTTCGTGAAACAGCTTCTCTTGTGTCATCTAATTCATTTTTATCACGCTCTGCAAGTATGATTATAAAATACAATATTACAGTAGCTATAATTAGTAATAAGGAATTTTTTTATAAATATAACTATTTTAGATAAAAGCAAATAAGTAAAAGAATAACGTGAAAGTTTCATGCTTAGAGCTGTCATAAAATGAACTAAACCGAACTTGAATAAATATTAATTTGAATTGTAAAATAATTTGGACATGGCAGAACACTCATGTGGTTAAGCTTTCAGAAAGGATCAGAGTTGATTAGAAATGATAAAAAAATGAATGTGTAAGTATAATCAAGCAAAAAAAATTTAGACAGATGTTGTGGGATTAATCAAAATTGGAGTAACCGATTGATTGACAATTGCAAATACCTACTCACATAAACAAGTCTAAGTTACAAGTGGTATAAGTAAGGTTAAGTTAATAATTTTGGATTAGTTACATGCCAACCAATACACTGTTAGATCTTTACCACTTTAACACTATTTAATTGATTTGGAACAGAGTAACTAAATCTAGATTGAACTCGAAATAGATGCAAGAATAGCTAGATTGCTGAAAATTGTAATTGCAAATGTAATCAGAAGCAAGTAACAGCTAACTCAAAGTGAAAGTTTCGTCTTTTATAAGTAAGGGGGAAACATCATCACATTCATAACAACAAAACTATGCTCAAGGCAAATGTATTCATCACCTTGTTAATCCCAAGCTAACTATGCAAATACCATTCCGTTCCTACCTAAAATTGGAAAATTCTCAAGACCAGAGCATAATTTCTTGGTTTTATTACTGAGGTTTGCTGTACGGGTTATCCATTTGGATTTCAATATACTTTCAATTACAGCAATACCATAAAAACAATATTAAAAAAAAGTACCTTCTTCCTCTATTTGTGCTAAATATTTCTTGGTAAGTCTTAATTTCTTTTCTTGCTCTGTTTCTTCTTCACTCGAAGAAATTTCAGGATAAACATCCTCTTTACCACTAAACAAAATTTTTTTTAATTTTAATTCTTGACAAAAGCATTCAAAAATTGCTTTTTCAAACATTTCTATACAAGCAAATAAAAACAGCAAAATACAGTCATGCAACCATATCACACTTATAAAAGAAAATATTTTGAGAATAATAATTAGTTTATCAGTTGCAAAATGCTAGATAAACAAGAATGGGCTATAACCATACACCACTTTTAAGGATACAAATTAGTAAGCACATATTATGTATCTGTGCATGATTTTCAATGAAAATAAGTAGAAAATTCACAATTTTGTCATTGCTCAAAGTAGACTATTGATGAAAAAGCATGATTTCGTTTTGAAGTAGGGTCAGGTGGGGTAAAATAAGTAATGGGGTAAAATAGGTAGCTTTCAAAAATAAATATATATTAAATACAAAAAGCTATATTTATGTAAATGTTTTGTTAGATTTATATATTATAGGTGTCAGTCATCATTTCTAATGCAGAATTAAATATTTTCTACTGAAATTTTATTCTTGATGGCCATTTTGATGTTTGTTGATCTGGTTGTTTGATAGGGAAAGTGAAAAAAACTTTGGATTTAAAGTATACAAGAGATAAGTTTCTGAATATTTATGTATATTATTTTATAAAACTCTTATTCATGATTGACTTTCTTTAATTTTGTGGCAAAATTCTGAAAAATAAATATTTTAGAACAAAATAACCCACATGGGGTAAAATAGTTATATTTTTAGGCTTAGCAAAACATAAGAAACACATTCAATTTCCTAACTTTTTATTATTTTGAGATACTTTTTTCTCAAAGTAATATCAAATTCAAATTATTTTTTCAACATCTATTAATTTATAATTAAATTAATTTTTAAATATTAATAACTTTTAATTACTCATCAAAATTAGTGATTTTTTACTTAGATTCCAAATATGTTCTAATGTTTAAAAATCATAATTTCCCAGAAAATGCCTAGAACTTATAAGAGGAAGACTATTACTAATTACAGTCAAGGAGAACTGCAGAAGGCAGTTGAAGAAATACACAATAAGAAGTGCAGCATTTACAGCATAGCTAAAAAGTATCACATTCCATATTATACACTGAGAAGATGGGCAGTAAAACCTCCTTCATACAAAGGTTCTGGTAGAGCAACTCTTTTCACTAAAGTGGAAGAGTAGTTTCTTGTTCGTGCAATGCAATTTACAGCTTCTTGAGGATATTCCTTTGATCGAAATGATCTTATCAAAATGGTTCAAGGTTATTTAGAATCATCAGGGAAAGTGAATCTTTTCCCAAATAACTTTCCTGGCCCCAATTGGAAAATAAATTTTGAGAGATTTTGGGGAAAAGAATTGGGAAAGCGCAAGCCTGAAATATTATCTAAGTCACGGGCTAAGAGTCTCACAAAAGAAATTATTGAAGAGTTTTTTGAAAAGTCTGAAAACATCCTTAATGAGCATAAACTGTGGGATCAACCTCATAAAATTTTTAATGCTGATGAGACAGGGCTAACTACTAATCCAGTTGCAAATAAAGTTAATGTGGATAAGAAATCTCGAAATGCCTCACAAGTAATAAATCAGTGACTGGAATCCATCAGAGACTTTTAGGAGAAAAAATGAATCGAGACATTAAATTGAAAAGCCTAGCGAAGAAAAAGATTCTAAACCCCAAAATTTCTTTAGAAGAGGAATGCTTTACTTCATCAAAGAGCATTAGTGATAACCCAACCTTAAAAATCGGAAAGTAGGTTGAAGTGAATTTTCATGGAAAAACAATGACTCAGACATTTGTTGGAGTAATAATTTCTAAAAGTAGCCAGGACTATACTGTCAAATTTGCCAAAAAAAGTGGAAATTCATACATTATTTTCCCAGAAAAAGAAGACATATCTGAGGTTGATGTGTCCCAAATTGTGAGAGTCCTGTGTGATCCACTGATGGACCACAGAGGGCACTATATTTTCTCTTAAATATGTGTGTACATTATTTAAAAACTTAAAATTAGCTTTCTTTAAACTTAGTGTGCAATATTAGATCTCAATAAAGAATAAAGCAAAATTTAAATGACTATACTTATTTTACCCCACACATTACTTATTTTACCCCACGGTATGGGGTAAAATAGGTAATTGACAACATGTTTTAAAACAGCATTATAATTACTAATTTGTAATTTTTTTGCTAAATTTGCTTATAAAATGTAGAGAGGAATATTAAGTTGCATATTTGATACAATTTTTTTGCAAAAGTAACTAATATATTTTTTGCAAATAAGGTATAAATGAAAAAGCACCTCTTTTTATAACTGTTTTACCCCACCTGACCCTACACATTGAACTGTACAGTGCTGACAGCTGATACAGCATTTTTATTATTCTATTGCAGTGATTTTTATCTGGTGTATAGCAGCACACTGACAAGCCACAAGAATAGCACTGTCATGGCTTAAGGATGATAAAACGGTTTCATTCCAACAGTTTAGTTTTGAACACTTGACAAGTACCATGCACAAATAATACCTCAAGTCCTACAAAATGCTAAGATATTTTTTATTACAAGTATAAAGTAATTGTTTCCAAAAGTTTTAAAAGTCTGGCACAAAAAAGGGGTACGTAATTGCTATTATTTTTGTAAATCAACTATAACTGTCAGATCGACAAAAAATATAATATACTTTGCAATGTGCAGCAAAATTTTAGAAATTGGTTTGTGTGCCTTGGATGAAAAAGGCTGAAAATCTCAGCTCTATTGTCTCTTGAGAAGTAGGCTTAAATATTCATACATGAGAAAAGAGACTACAAACATATTTTTATTTGATTTAATATTAGTGCAATCTAAATGCCTAATTTGCCAATTTTTTTTCAGGCCTGCGTATGAGATACAACCATTCAAATATGTAAACTGGCATGCTCCCCTCCAGAAACAATATAGTCCTCTAAATAGTTTTAAGAGTGCAGACCAGATAAATATTCCTAGTAGATACTAGATATTCCTAGTCCATAGAATATATTTTTTAAAGTAGCAAATAAAAGCCTAGTGTTAAATCCCAAATTGAAATTTGAAGCAGATATGTATATACAAGTACATTCTTGCTAGCAGTTGGTCTTGCAACTTACTATCCAAACACTAGGGTAATGCTCTCTGGGGATTTCCGGAAGTTAGTATAGCATCACATTAAATTATGGCGTAGTGGCAGGGTTCTTTATCTCAAGGATCCAACACACGAAAATACTTTTGTACACAACAAACACAAATTTATTTACAACAAAATGGATTACAAGGAATTATAGTAATAATCATTGCACATCCCTCAGACAACCGACCTAGCTTGCCGGTGTCAAACATTGACTAATGACTTATTGAAAGGGGGTGACTCAGAAGACTGCCAGCACTGCGACTAATAGTCTATTGTACT
The DNA here is from genome assembly GCA_947359465.1 of Metellina segmentata. Classification (NCBI taxonomy): domain Eukaryota; kingdom Metazoa; phylum Arthropoda; class Arachnida; order Araneae; family Tetragnathidae; genus Metellina; species Metellina segmentata. Next base: position 71,523,647 of record OX375875.1, on the reverse strand, counting down.
GAGACCCCTGCTGATCCACTAAAGAAAAATTGTGGAAATAAATTTCAGCATGTACCCGATTGGAATGCTTGACAGTTCCCAGGGTTCAATACAATGGTATCCCAGATATTCAAATCATCGTGCAGAGTAATAGTTACACTCACACACAACATGCATAAAACTCTCCTCTACCATCCGACAGCCTCTACATAATGGGTCGACTATGACACTAATAATGCTGAGGTGTCTATTTCATTGAGGGGTACAGTGGCCAGTTAGAAGGCCAATAGCTACCCTGATTTCTTTTCTGCTCAATTTCAGCAGTTCCCTTGATCTATCCTTGAAAGATTGTTAATTGAGCTCTTTGACTTGTCTTTGAACAAAAGATTGAAGCCATGTATGGTAGGACTCGGCAAGGAGTAAACCCTCAATAGTCCCTCTAGTGTCAAACATTAATCTCCCCTAAACCTACTCCCTCTTGATGAAGTGAGTATGGCATGCCCTCAAGAAAGGACTAATGCTACACCCCCATACAAGATTGATGTATCAGCTATGATACTCAATCTGATGATCCCAGAAAAATTTGTACAAAAATGTAAAAATTCAAAAAATATGCAATTATATCAATAAAAATAATATTGCTTATATATATTATACACTACTCTAATATAATTCTAAACACAAAATTAGTATCAACCTTCTTATATGATATACCAATTTAGATAAACAAATAATACACACTGATTATACAAATCTAAAATAAATGTACTGTGTACACAATAATTGTGGCTATGAAATTATTCTAATATTATAAAAATTCATAGTTCATAAAATGAAATGCCTTATCAGAAATTTAAACACATTTTAGAACAGAAAAAGATCAGAACATAATTGTAACTAAGTATGTCACTGAAAATCAATCATTACAAAAGGAAAATATTTTTCACTTCATTCAAAATTATAATTAAAAGTTACTTTTTTACAATAACTATAAGAATGCACCAGTATGAAGCAATTTTGCACCTGGGAAATGTTTTATGGCAATACAGTGCAAAGTCTGGAATCCTCTGGACCTCAGCCATCCTCTACTGGATATTGACAACTTAAAAAAGGAAGCCCTGGGCAAACTATTGGAGCGATTGGAAATTACGCCAATCTTTTCCTTTTTCCGAAGCTGACAACCTTTGCAAGTCTGGACAAATTCAGTAATATTGTTATTCATGCACAGCCAATAAAAGTTATATCTCATCCTTTAGTTTTCTTCACTCCCATATGACCCCCGGAAACTAACTCATGAGTTAATCCTAAAACTTTATCTAACCTTTTGTGTGGTAAAACTAATTGTGCCAGTGGTTCATCGAGAATTGTGTCTGTGATGATTAATCCATCGATTAATATACAAGTATAATTGCCTTTGTTTTGTTTCAATCCTCACAAACCCTTTCTAACGATTTGCAATTACTCTGCTAGTCTTAATTTTATATGATCTGAAAGAAATTGAGAATCATCTAAATCGCTTTCATTATTTTATAAGTTTTTGCTATTGTTGTTTTCTTTCTCTCCACTAGACATACCGTCCCCTATTTTCTCTTCACTTGTTGACTGCATAAAAACATTTATGGATGCACTCCCCTCTTTGAAATAAACATATATTTTGCTTTCTATTCCATCTGGCGCTTCGCTGTTTACCGAACCATAACTCATACAGAGACGGTGGTATCAATGCCTGTGCATGTAGTCTATTTGTTAGCGCTATTATGCATTCCATGGGATGCTGTAATGGTGAGTCACTGTTAAAATGCAATCGTTTGTTTGAGCAGTTAAGCTTCAACTTTTTCGCCAAAAGCTGAACTCAAAACAACTTTCCCGAATTCATCGCTATCCACGTTACGAAGAAACTCATCATTTATGACCAACAGCCAAGTCCTTGATACAATACATTCCACCTCCCTCCCCTTAACAAAGATGGTAACATGTTTCAAAAGTTGAAAGTCAACATGTAGTTTGAAGTGATCTGAAAGTACCTTTACAACAACAGTTCTTTCCTTTCACTTGTTTTTGTTTTGGGATACTTTATGGTAGTCTCGGGCAAAATGGTTTTCACCACAAATGTAGCACTTTGTTTTCCTACTCACTTTACCTTTTTGTCTTGAATTTAATTTTTCGTGTTTTAAATGAGATGGGTTGTATTTAAAATCATTATGCGAGTTGTAATTAGATGATGTTTTGTAGAAACTCAATTGTGTCTCTGCATTTGGGTTGGTTCAAACCAACTTTGCTCTGGCTTGATGCTTATGTGTGTGGCTGTTTCTGAATCTAGCATTTGGTCCAATTATCTCTAACAATTAATTATTTTAATGAATTGAAATCACTAACTTTTTAACTTGCAATATTGTTCCCAATTGGTTGCTAGTTGAAATGCAAACTGAACATGAGTTTCGTTTGCCATACTTTTGGCTTTCTGAAAATTTTGTAAACAGATCAATGGTGTCAGTTTAAATTCTCTTAGAACTGCACTCCTTATTTCATTGTAATCATTTATCTCTTCGTCTTTAATATACACTAACATATTAAAGTTTTTTTCTCTTAAGAGATTCAACAGAATTTCCCCTTTGAATTCGGCGAGTACATTTTTGGTTTTAAATGCTCACTCTAGGGACAAGAAAAATAAATGTCAGCCCTCTGTCCTTTTCGGAACAGGAAGTTTTAGTGTTCGAACACTATGAATAAAATTTTCTGTTGAAAGTTGACTCACTATTTCAGGATTTACATTAATTTGCTCAGTCCTGCCACAAGAACTTTGAAATTTTGTCCTTTCTAAATTTTTTTTCTAATTCCGAGTTTCCAGTCAATCATAAATTCTATTTTTGCTTTTACAACACTTATTTTTTCTAACTAGATTAGAGCCTCTTATTATTCTTTAGACTTTCTATCCACTATAACCAAGTCTACATATAGCATTATGAATGTTTCATCTACATAAATTTTGATGTTCAAAAAAAGATTTCTTAAGTTAATTACTTTCAAATCTGAGGAAACTGTTTCACTTATCTCCTCAGCAATTATCTTAAAATCTTTTTTCGCACCCTGGAACATTTTTAATCTTAACCAGGCAATTAAAATTAATTTTTCCAATACTGAATCAGACGAAACCGAAAAGCAAAAGTTGCCTACTTCATTGTCCCTGTCCATTGGAATCAGTCCACAAACTAAGACTGATGATTTGAATCTGGTCATTACTGTACCAGTGTAGTGGCAGGGTTATTTATCTCAAGGATCCAGCACAAGAAAATACTTTTGTACTCAACATAAACAAATTAATTTACAACAAAACAGATTGATTACAAGGAATTATAGCAACAATGATTACATGTCCCTCAGACAACAGAGATCTAGCCGAAGTCAGACGTTAATCTCACCCTAAACCTACTCCCTCTTGATCAAGATGGCATGCCTTCTAGAGAGAAGGACTACATATGGTTTCACAATAGAAACATAATTATTAAAAACTCTCAATACATGCTTTGGGATGAAGCAAGTACACTAAAGTAGAAATAAAACAAAAACACCATAAGGTGCCAAAAGTTGTGACAGATCTAGATTTCTATTGATTTAAAATGGATCATAATTAAGCAATTCACATTTTGGAACATGATAATTAAAACAAATACAATGCATCCAACTATCATAAGCTAATTGAACAGAAACGTGTAATGCAGAGAAAACATTGAAAATCACATTTCTGAGTTCAACATCCTTAATGATTCTGTAAAATATGGCCAAATCAATAAACTGTATTTGAAGAAATTAACTATTAAGTTGTCCCCAATTGAATATCTTACCTGTATTCTTCATCACTTGATATAATCTCTTCCATTTTATTGCTAATTTTATTGCTCTTTTCATTTTTCTTTTTATGTTTGCCAGCAGTTTGCTTTTCGTTGGTCTGAAAAATAAATAAGAGTCATTGAGCAGCAAATATAAATCATGGATTACATGGATGCAAGTTATACAGCTTTCACTGTATTCTACAAGTAAATACAGATGACAGATTTCAAACAGACAGAAATGAAAGAAACCCACAATTATTTTTTATAAATGAATAAGTAAATTATATTTTAACTTCAAATATATTCAAGTATGAAATAATCCATTTTTATTATAACAGATTGCGATTTTCAATACATTCACAACGCTACTTTTTCATCAAGATTTAATGTTGAATTAAATTCAAAATAAATTAAATGCGATATTTTGTTTACTTAATAAGTAAACCATCGCTTTCACTAAAACAATTCAAGAATTTGTACTAATCAATTTCGATTTAAGAAGTGCGTCAAAAAAAGAAAAGCCAAGGCAGTTGCCACCGCTATAAATGTAGACTGAAGCTGTACCCATTTAAAATAATATTTTACTTAATTCAGTTTAAATTTACAACCTATTATCGAATATAAAATACTTTTTTTTCAAAATCTCTAAACAATTTCCGGCTTATTCTTTTGTAAATATTCTTACTTTCTAATTAAATCAAACAAAACTTAAAATTATTAACTCATATTATCCAAGAAATAATTTAACTTTTCAAACAATCATAAATATTGCCCTTAAAAAAGCATCATTTCAAAAATTAGTTGCAGTCTATGCATAAAGCTTTGGCCACCGCCTTGGCGCACTTCTAAAGTCGCCATAGAAAGAAGTTGTAATGGATTTTTAAAGAACTTTCTAAAATATTCAAAATGAAAATTTAAACTTTCCGTTTGCCGAAGTTGCCATAAAAGACGAAATAACCTTGTCGGTTTCTTTAACCTAGCTTCTTATTTTCTAGTAGAAAGAAAAATTGCCCAGTAAAAGCTAATCACTTAAAATATTTCATTTATACCTTTTCCGCAGCACCATGACGTATCACGGTCGCTAAATAACAGCTCTGCTTTGTTAGGAAACCATAGCTATACCTACGAAATGTACAGCAACAACATACCGCTAAGTAATTAAAAATCCAAATCCTCCAAGTTTGCCATTTAACTAATAAGCTTCTCATAAAGAATTCTTTTCAGAGAGGAATTTGTAGGAATTATCAGCTTGCCAAAATTTAGGAGTGCAATGTTGTCGAGATATATCTCGTTTGGCACATTTTACACATACAGCAAACAAAAAAGGGCAAAAGTCAAAAAAAAAAATTTAATTGGTTTCATTTTTTAAAAATTTAAGAAAAGTCAGAAATACCTGCAAAAGTTGGAAGAATCGCATCCTTGATCTAAGGAGTTTTTAAGGAGTAGCACATAAAAATAAGGAGTTTTAAGAGTGATTAAAAATGAAAGTCCATTTTAAGGAGCATGCAAACCCTGGCCTCATTACCTTTGCATGTTGCTCCAGGTAAATAGAATGCTGATGCTTAACATGAACATTTTGGACAGTCAGGTTTTTCCTATGCTCTGGCAATTTTATTGAATGGACGAATGTTATTTCCAGGACTACAATGCTCCATGTCATGCTGCAGCCTGTCAAGCAGTGGTATCAAGATATGGATGTAAATCATCTTCCCTGGCCTGCTCAGTCTCGACCTAAACCCCATAGAACGTTTGTGGGACGAGTTTGAGCAACGCTTACGAACCAGGAAACCACGTCCTTACCATCACAGCCTGCTTTCTGGTCTATTATTCCAGGATAGTGTATCTTCCGTTTCATCCATCTTCAAATCTAGAATAAATTTCTCTTTGTAGATCCTACCTAAAATTGTTCTCATCACCAATTCAAGTTGAGAATGTAGGTTATGCATTAGAGGTAGTACCTTTTTCTGAAGAAATTTGGTCACACGATTATATATACTTGCATTCGATACGACAAATATCATCTCAGCCTTCATAGGTTCTCTTCAAAGAAAATGAACAATTTACATGTAGCCTGGTCTTTGTATAATGTTTGGCTTCTTTAATGTGGAATATAGTGAAGGAAATACTTTCGCACTGAAATCCACTGTTCAATCAACCTTTCAGGAGCTGGCTTTAGGTTTAGAAACCTGCTTGAACAATGCTTGATGAAATATAATGAGTGGGAAGTTTCAAGTCTCCTTGAATTGGTTTGTACGTTGACCAACACTTAGGCCATTGATTAAAAAATCTGTGAATAGAAAAAACTAGTTCAGACACATCATCCCAAAGCTTCAAAGCCCACTCTCTTCTTACTATATAAAATTCCTTAGCACCAGTCTATGTGACCAAGGGTGTTGTGGAGGAATTCCGATAGAATAGTGTTCCACTGACTTTATGAAGGAAGGAAACTACATTCTGCTGCTCTGTATTTAGAGGGTTGCTATTGATTATTTGATGGCAAGATTATCTTATTTGGTGATACTTGAGGCTCCAATTATTTTCATGAACCGAAGTCAATATTATAGCAGCTGGAGCCAGGCGTAGTATTACATTACGATCAAAATGTAATGCTACGCCAAAATAAATATAAAAAATTTGATTTGGCTGGAAACACAGGCATCATTCAGAAGGGGGAGGAAAATGTCACCACAATCCCTTCTGAATGACGTTCAAATGGAGTACCTGCCGTTGAGGATAGTAGCCTGGACATGTTCCAACGCAAGACGAAATTACACAATATGTACTAGGTTAACATTTGACTGTTTTTAGGGGGGAAAATGAATTTTTTTTAATTGCGCACTAAAAATCGTTTTCTCTAAGTAGAATTTAAGAACTTAAACACCTAAAAAAGTGGCAAAACGTCAAAAAATAACAAAAGAACAAAAAAAAGTTACATGTTATAAGCCCTGTTTTGAATGATTCTTACTACATTTAGAACATTCTTAGAGTACCTGATTTCAAAGGCAAAATTAATCTCCAGAGATAAATTTGTTACAATTAAATCTTGCTCTTCAGAGAATAACCCTTCTTGTTCCTCTAAAATAAGTATCAGTCTCAAAAAAGAGGGTGCTTCTTGAACAATGGGGACTAGATAAATTGTGTCAGATTGACAAACTTAAAATTTCTATAGAAAAGATATAACAGCCCAATCCACTAAGAAACAATATTAGCCTAATTCTATTGACACTAATTGAAATCAGATAGTTAACACAAGTCTTTTGGAGGTTTGAATAGGCACTAACAAAATTGGTACTCTTAAGAGGTACACTATTCTGGATTTTTCCCCAGCTGACAAAAAAATTGCAACTTTTTCAATAAAATGCGTAACATGAAATCACTGAAAAGCTATTTAGTTACTTTAAGTTAATACAAACCCTTTTTCTCTTCAAAGCACCAGGTTTTCCTCGAGATTTTCGTAAAAAAAATTTTGACTGCGGCATAATGAAATTCAAATAAAAATTGATAATTTGACACTAAAAATTCACAGAGAGACAGAATAAAATGTACCACATGGATATTTTAATTTGAAAACAAATCTTCAGTTCAGTTCAGTTCGAACGTAACGTTGCCATTCAAAAATTTAGAATAAACAAGAATATCATTATGTTATTTAGGGTTAAAATGCCGACTAACCGGTATAGTGGGTAAGGTGTTAGCCTCTAGATAGGAAGGTTCCTGTTTCGAATCCGGGATCCCGCATGGATATTTGTAAGCGTATGGTGTAGAGGCGGCCGGTGCACCTTAAATCTGTCATGGCCGAAAGTCCTCTCGTTGGGTTGGCGTGGAGGTTTGTAGAGTGGGGTGCCAGCTCAGGTGCTATTCGTCATCTGACCGTGGTTCAAAATTACGAGGTGTTGTCCTCGGATCTTTCCCTTAAGGGACTGATCCCAGACCGTCGTCAATAGCCCGCTGTGTTGCTCTAGTACGACTCCAAAATTCCACACCAACCTAACGTGAGGACTTACAGCCACGACAGATTAAGGTGCACCAGCCGCCTCAACAACATACGCTAACAAACATCCGTGCCCGAACCCGGATTCGAAACAGGAACCTTCCGATCTATAACGCTTTGGGATCAATCCCTAAGGGAAGGAACCAAGGACAACTCCTTATAATTTTGAACCAGTTAGATGACGAGGTCACACCTGAGCTGGCACCCTACTCATCAAACTTCCACACCACTCTAACGTGATGGTATTCAGGGCCACGTTAAATTTAACGTTCACCAGTCTCTTTGTACACGACGGTCTTTGGTTGGTAATGGTAATTTTGGTAAAGTCGTACTAGAGCAACACAGTCCGGGTAATTTGGTAAATTTTTAGTTAACTTCGTGCTAGAGCAACACAACGGGCTATTGACGACGGTCCGGGATCAGTCCCTTAAGGGAAAGATACCAGGACAACACCTCGTAATTTTGAACCACGGTCAGATGACGAAGCAACACCTGAGCTGGCACCCCAGACCCCATTCTCCAAACTTCCACACCGACACAACGTGAGGACTTTCGGACACGGCAGATTTAAGGTGCACCAGCCGCCTCTACATCATACGCTTACAAATATCCATACCCGGACCTGAATTCGAACCAGGAGCCTTCCGATCTAGAGGCTAACACCTTAACCACTATCTCAGTTGGTCGGCCGGGTCTTTGGTTGAATTCAAACTCGATACCACCCGGTTGCTAATCTGTTACACTTCCAAGCGTGCTGCAACCGCCCCGACAAAAAAAAAAAAAAAAATTTAGATAAACATATGCTTATCGTTATTCTTCAGAGACAGAACCTGCACAAAATTTTCTGTGAACAAAGATGGGTTCAGTACTTTACCTCAATCGCGCGCGTACGATGAATGTTGTCCGGGGAAATTAACTTATGCAGCAAATTGAGGCGTTACGGATATGAAGAGCAAAATTTCCCAGTCCCCCACCCCATATTTTGGTTCTTCAGGTATTAATGAATAATGGTATTAACTTTATGTTGAGTTCGCCCTTTCTAACCAAATAAAAGTAGGGCTGACAGTAGCTCTCCTACCTTCTAAAAGCGGTAGAGCTCCACGTTTAAATGCGTTTTTATGGAAACAGCATTTGTTGAGTTCATTTCTCACAGCAACGCCTCAATTTCAGTCTTTCAAAACTTTTCTCACTACACAATTTTATCTTACAACTAAAACCCTTAGTGTCTCAACACCAACTTTACGATTACAGTTTGTGAATTTAAAATTGACCGTTAGTAACGTATAATCACTGGTTTTTAATGGGAACGGGAAAAAAAACTAATATTTTTATTAAAACCACTGGATGTGGAACATGGAAAAAAGCACGGTACGTTTGATCAACCTATTACATCACAAGGGTCATAAATTAAGTACCGACCAACCGGTATAGTGATTAAGGTGTTATATATAACCTCTAGATCGGAAGGTTCCAGATTCGAATCCGGATGTCTGTAAGCGTATGGTGTAGAGGCAGCTGGTGCACCTTAAATCTGTAGTGGTCGAAAGTCCTCACGTTGGGTTGGTGTACAAGTTTGGTGAGTGGGGTGCCAGCGCAGGTGTTGCTTCGTCATCTGACCGTGGTTCAAAATTACGAGATGTTGTCATCGGATCTTTCCCTTAAGGGATTGATCCCGGACTGTCAATAGATCGTTGTGTTGCTCTAGTACAGGGATGGCGAACCTATGACCCGCGGGTCACACTGACCCACGCAGGATTTTGAAATGATCCTCGCATTGATTTTTATTAACTTATCACATACAAAAAGAATTTTAATTATATTTTAAACCCCTCTTGCGTTAATAAAAAACTTTAAAATGAAAAAAAAAATTTATAATGATTTTGTAAAATATATATATGAGAATATTAGGTTATTTAAAGATGAAACTTGACATCTTTACTAGTTATTTAGAAATAAAAATCATGAAATATTTTCCTCAATTGCAGAAACATTTTCAAAACACAATAACAATGGAAAGTACGCTTGACGTTTAAGAAAATGCAATCAAAAAATATTTAATGATTATACAGAAAATAAAATAAGCATTTGACGAGAGATTTAATCAATTTTCGAGTATGGAAAATACATTTCACTTTATTTTATGTCCATACAAAACAAAATTCGAAACAATAGAGTTGAACGAATTTAAGTGGCTAGGCATCCAAAATTTTGAAATGGAATTAGTTGAATTTCAAACCTTAAAGCAGCATAGTTTGGAAAAATAAATTTGATAACTTGATTTCCCAAGTAGAAGGGAAACTGTCTGAAATTATTGCAAATTACAATGATCCCACGATAAAAATTGAAAATATTTTATTAAACGTATGGGATTCTTTACCAATTAATTTTATTTGCTAATGCTCTTTTAACAATGTTTGGATCCACATATTCAAGTGAAAAATTTTCTTCGATAAATTTTGAAGGCTACCAATAAAAATAAACTTTGAAATGAATTGACTGCAAAATGCGTTAAACTAATGAATACTGAATATTATGAAATTATCTGACAAAGAACAACAGTTCTCATTAAATATACTTAAACTTTATTGTGCATACACATCTCTAACTATTATCTATTAAAATATAATATTTCATTTATATATGTTGTTTTCTTTTCCTTGTTCATTAAAAACTCAGTGCAAGGACCTAGGAATGATTTCTCCCCTTTTATATCGATTTTTTGCTCTTCACTTGTAAAAGAAAAGTTGTAAAATAAAAAGGAATTGTTAACTTATTAAAGGATTAAAAAATTGAGAACCAAAATAAGTAGTCTTTTAACATGCCCCCTACCCCATTTCCAAGTGACCCACCAGCTAGTGCTAAAAAAATAATGAACAAAATTTGACCCACTTCTTAAAAAAATTCGCCGTTCCTGCTCTAGTACGATGTTAATTGCAAATTACCATAAATTAAGTAGTATTAAACCTCCCTCTCTCCGGTGGAGTGATATTTGACAGTATAGGGCGTGGCATGGAGTCCAAAACTAGGCTTTATGTTATCCTGTGGCAAATTATGCCAATCATTGTCAATGTACATCTGATACTCCAGATCTCTCAAACTCCATGGTGGTGTGTGGGGGGAGGGTTAGTCGGATTAACGTCGCTCTGGAGCAACACAACGGGCTATTGGTGGTTGTCCGGGATCCCATATGGAAGTGAAAACTCCGAAGACACCATATTTTTGAATCATGCTCGGATGATGAGGTAAACACACCAAGCTGGAACCCCACCCTCCAAACTTCACGCCAACCCAAAATGAGGACGTTTAACGTGCACCAGCCCACGCATATACGACGGATTTTGGTTTGATGTAATTTTTAACTTGTACATAAATTTTAAAATCATTACTTCAACTTCAAAGTATAGTTCATTTTGAAATAGAAACTTTAAAGTGCCAGACATCTACAAGGTAGCAATGAGCATCTTGTTTATGCCTGGAGAATACCAACTTCTTTTAATGTATCAACTGTACTTAATATTTATTTAATATGCTTGGTTATCCGACTAAAATTTTTTATTACTTTCAGTCAGAGAAATAATTACAAAGGTATTAAATGATAAAACAGTAAAATCATTACTTTCAGTCAGAGAAATAATTACAAAGGTATTAAATGATAAAACAGTAAAATCATAACTAGAGTTAAAAAAGATGTATTAATAATTTCGAACAAGGTTAAGTAAACACAAAACCAATCATATATTGTGCAAGTATGTAACATTAACTTGTGCTTTAAAAATGAAACTCATCAAAGGCTGTTACAAGAGAGAAGCCTAAGCACTTGTGAATAGCATAAATTCTTAATAAAAAGTCTTTTCTCAAAGCTTATTTAGTTTTTGTTGATCCAACAGCAGCTTGTTGTTGGGAATTCTAAAAACACTGAGAAGTACTAGACATTTGGCATAGGTCAAGCATTTAGTCAACAGAAAAATACTATACACTGTGTTACATACAAGGATGCCTCTTTGAAGTGATCATTTATATTTACCAAGCATTTGATACCATTGAACAGCAAAGTAAGGTATGAGTTTATTCAATTTTTTTTCAATGAAGTAGAAGTCATGAATTCATGACTGAAACAGGAATTATGATGTTGATTAAAAAATGGAGGGGACTCAATTTAAAAAAATGTCAACACAAGGTCAATTTAAAGTGATTAATTAATAAAATTTGTCAAAATTTTCAAGTTGACAAGTTGTTATAAGTTTGAAACGATTTTGCTCAAAAGTATACCCATAGTGACAAAGGTTGAAAAATATACTAGACTGCTACACTTAAAATATTTAAAAAATAATTTATTACAAACTATCAGCACAGAGAAAATACAATTCTTAATTAGAACAGTATACAGCATATTATCTTCGTCTTGCATCTTCGTTTATTATTTCTTGAATACTTTTTAAATCAGCAGTATCTTCCTTAATTATATTTATCAACAGAGCTATACCTTCTTGTTGTGAAAGCAATTGCTGCAAAATAATAAAAAAAAATTACAACCTGGACAGATTAACATAAATCCAGTTTCAATTAATAGCATGGATAAAACCTACATTTCAGAATGACATTTTGTACATCATTACTTTAAAGAAGTCTGAGAAAAATTGCCCCCATGGGCTAATTATGAAGGAATAAACAAATGTTGTCGTAAATTTCACCAAGAAAAATTTAAGTTTTAAATTAAAAAACTTTAACAACAAAAGATTGCTTTTAGTTGTCTGTAGCGGCCCTGAGTTCTTGAGTATTGCCAAGTCAATTTTGTAGTGGTTATGAATGCTCCTTGATCATCTCCAGCAATATTCGAAATGAAACTTATTACTCTCAAGGTTAAAGTGGCAGTGAGTAACTAATCCTTTTTTGGATCAAATGCAACTAAGCTCAAAATCTAATGATCATGAATAAATTATCTGTACTATTTAAGGAAGTGTTTGTTTGTGTGGATGTACTGTCCTGACGAATCTATGGCACTTACAGTAATGAGATTTGGCACACTGGTAGTCCAAATTGTTTGCAATTTTACTGCGAAGCCCAAATTTTAAATTTATTCTAGAACATTTTCAAATTAATTTATTGGAATTTAATTACTATTGTTTTCCTTAGAATGGCAACAGCATAAAGAGACGACAGATTCTAAATTTATTTTTGGTGTTTCCCTTTGATATTGCGGAGGAACGATTTCAGCAGATGAAAAAAATAAAAGAAGTTTTAACTGGAGTTATGTAGATATTTTTTCTATCTCCTAGATCGTTAAAGATGGAGTAAAAATTTCAATGGATTTGAAATCTGCGGAAAATTTCACACCAGATCGATACCTAAAAATATGATTTTCTTTAAATAAATTTTTAAATTGTAATTTTTTTTTTTAATGAATCTATCGAATTTTACCAATACGAAATTGACCTTCTCTGTCGAGAAATCAACATATTTCATTTCCTGCGCTCAAACAATTCCAGAAAAGGAAAGCAAAACAAATAAAAACTTTTTTTTGACTCGCATTGTTTAGTTCTTTTTTAAAAAATCTGGATTGTTAAAGATACATTAAAAATTTCAACAGATTTGAAATCTGCAGAAACTTTTACACCAGATATATACCTTATATATGTCTGATTTTCTTTAAATAAATATTTTTTCAATTAAATATTTATATTTTCGCAAAAGATTGTGATGTCACGCCAGCTGGATCTCTTCACAATTTGAATTTGGTCGGATTTGACAAAGACGAGACCACCAGGACAATGCCATCAGCAGGGGTCACACCTCACCCCACGAAAAGAATTGCAACTGACCATGCAGTGGCAAGTTCAAAATAAATTTTTTTTCTTTTACCATCGATCCCAAATATGCTGAAATGATTTGTATTTCGGAAAGAAAAGAAATAAGTTTCACTTATAAAGTATTCAAATTTAAATTCTATAAAAATAATTTTGGAATCAACTGCTTTACTGGTAAAACAATTTGAGTTTCAACTGCAATGCTTAATTTACAAATCAGCTCCACCAACAGGTCAAGGTTGAGTCAAGTATGATAGAGTATTTGCACAAAAATGCAAAGAAATTCTAAAATTTATTTACCAACTTATCAATAAAATATTTTATAAAATCTTAGAAAACATAAATAGCACAAATTTTATGCAACTTGCACAAACATACAGATATAAAATGAGAAGACAGCAGTGGAGTTTATTCAGTAAGCTACTATGAATACTTCAAGTATACATAATTGTATGAAAACATTTAGCAATGTGGATGTAGTACAGGTACAGCCGGCACATGGACACAAAATGTGGAAACCACTGATTTTGCATTGAAATGGCCCAACATAGATAAATAACTTGAAATTGGATGAAAATATTCTATGTACACACACACTTTCCATTTTTATGTATATTTATAGTACACTTCAGATCAATTTTGTTATAGGTTTTTTCATGTGTAATTTGAAAAAGTTGAGATTTTTCAAGACTATAAAGCTAAGAGAAATTACCTCTTTAATTTCTTCCTTAGATACTTCATCCATTGTGTACCTCTCCCCTTCAAATGTTGATGTTTGATAATTTTGCATTCTTATTTGTGATGTTAACTCTTTCAAGTGTCCCTATAACAAGTAATTCATTAGTTTTTTACTTAAATCAAATGTTATTGCCAAAAAGTTAAAAACACAAAGCTTTGACACAAGGAAATAAGACAATCCTTTTTGCCAAAACATTTAAAACATAAGAAAAAAGGATTTGAACTGTGACATCCAAATAATCAATACCATTTAATAGGCAAAATGTTTCATTACTTTATAACCATATGTGCTTCCTTCTATATTTTAGCCTTGAAAATAAAAAAAATTTAAGCTGTTTAACAATAAAAAATTACATTGAACTGAAGAGATGCAAAATTAAGGAGCATTTATGAAAAATTCAAAGTATATACATTTACAAAAAGGGTACATAAGAAAAATTTTGCAATACAAATTTCCTTCCTTATATGCCAATTACTTTACCCATCTAATATTCCAAGGAAAAAATGAAATAACATTGTCAAAGAAAATTTCAGTAGACAGAAAATAATTTCAAACTCCCTTCCTGAAACAATAAACAGGTTGAAGACTAGAAGCAACAACTGTGTGATTTCATCTGCTATAAGTATTGATTTAAACTATTTATGCTTAAATATAATAAAACAAACTTACTAACTAATGTACAAACAGAAAGAAAGAGTAAGTATTTGCTAATAAAAAAGAAACAAACTATGGGCACCTTAAGGCTTAAAATTTTTCATTTTTTTCGAGTACAACCAATTTCTGGTAACTAGCATCCGTTTCTCAAAAGGGATTGATACAGTTGGTATATTAGTATTTATTTTATGTGACACAAAATCATATTATATATAAAAATAAACTTTTGGCAATTTAAGTTATTCTTGATAAATAATATTGCATTCCATTACACAAAATGTTGACACAACTGTAATAAATTTGTAATTGTATTGTGAACTATATTATTACAACATTAAATAATTAAAAATTAATTAACAGTCAGCCTGTTTCATGTATAGAGGAATTTATTATGGTATTTGGTGTATGCATTTCTAGGGTGAAAAAATGGTTTCCGTTTTCCAAAACTTTTCATGATTTTGATTCTTTCCGAGTTTCTACTCTTCTCTTTTATGAAACTTCTATTGTGTAAAATAAAATTTTCATAATTAAAAAAAAAATGCACCTTTTATTGCCGTTTTAAATTATTTATGTTTTTTTTTTATATTTCAACAGAATAAAGCTTATGGTCTATACCACATTTTTAACATGCAATTCCAGTTCATTATGGATACCTTTAGCTATGCATCTAATTTGCATAGTTAGTCCATTCCAATGGAACACAAATACTTTGTTATCTGAAAGCATAGAAGTTATCACAGAAAAGAAAATGTCTGAATGCAGAATTATTTCTAGACCCAAAAAGAAACCAAACAGTCTTTCAACAAGTGAACATTCACAAGCTAATTGTGATAGTGATTAAGGTGTGCAGTTTTTGACACATAATTATTTGAAATATTAATTAACACCAATAGTTATCAAATGCTGTTTTATATTTTAGAGAAATTTTACTTCATTTCAAAGCATGAAATTGTAAAATTGATATCTTATCAATAAATTTAAATAGGTATCCGATGCGAGTATCATTGTAACATTTATGAATCATTCACAGTACTTACAATTCATAAACAGAATGCTTTCCTCTGTTGATGAATGAAGTGCTAAGAATTGACACTAAATAAAACAACTGCCTTTTACGGTGCAAGGTTTAATAATCCTATAGTATGAACACAGAATAGATAATTGCCCTGGGATTATAGTTAAAAAGATTTCTTTCAGAGCTATTATGGTTTTCTGAAAGTGAAACAGAATCTGACAAAATATGCAAGCTAAACATAACTTCTCAAGTAAAGTCCTTACACAAACCTTAAATTGTGTTGGTGCACTGAGTTCGGCTTGAATAGCTTCTAACTTGATTCGCAATTGTTCTTCATCAGCTTGAATAGCATAACCCATCTTTCTTATAATTTCTTGATGAACTAGTACTTTTAACACTCTATGTTGAAGTTCTAGAAGCTTTCGCTTGTGTTCAGATATCTTCGCTACCGTGGTGGTGTGGTTTTTATTCAGTTCTGCAATATCATCTGAAATAATCTAAAATATTAAATATTATTTCAAGACTTACTTCATCTCCCAATACTTGAAAGGCAAAAAAGTGGTAAAGTAAAAAAACGTACATCTAATCGTTTTTGATGTTGTTTAGTCTCAGATTCCTGGCATTTCATCCGGCGTGACAGCTCATGGAAACCAATTAAGGGCACCGGGATAAGCTTTTCAGGATCTGGATTATCCAATTTTGCTTGTTTCCATACAATTGGTTCCAATCCTACATGATACAGAATTCCAAATAATACTATAAGTTATTTCATTGAACATGCCAAAAGGTTAATAGGGGCTTTATGTCACAAGAGCCATATTTTGCCAAGATGCAATAACCAACATCAAGTAAATGAATACACACACACACACACCAGAGATGGCAGATTAGGCCCAGCCCAGAAAAACCCATTTGGGTTTTTGTAGGCTTGTCCATCTACAAAAACATGCATGGTTTTTGCTAAGTAGGTTTTTGCACAAAAGATTTGGGACATACAAAATTTTTCTTAAATAACAATAATTTATATAAATTGCAGGATTATAACACTGTTTCTAAAATGTTACATTTTTGTGTTATTACTTTTAATTTGACCTTGTAAGGACACACACACACACAGAGATATATTTTCTATCTATTTTAAAACTTGCTTTAAACATTTTTGCTGCTAATAAATCTGTTACATAAAGAGGCATTGTCAAAAATGGGTATACAAAGTAAACCATAACTTGTAAAAAAGCATAAAAAGTTCATAAATTCAAAGAAATTTACAATAAATGTATGATATACTGTTATGAAAGACTACATTTTTAGATCAAGCTTTTATTCCAACACACTACAGCACAAATCCATCCCTTCGTCTGCAAAAATTATTGCATAAACCTGCCTGTTTTGCTTATGTGCATTATGTTTAACAATATTTCCAGTAGTGGGGAGGGGGAGGGTCCTACGCAAACAAACAAAAAAAAAAAACTCAAACTCTAAAGAAATATGCAATCACAATGCGTTCTCCCCCCTCCAAAAAGAAATATTCTGGCTATACCCTTGGATTTAGGACATAAAACTATTCAACCAAACTTAGTTATTCTTGTTTATATATAAAAAATGAAAGCAATTTATATTTTTATAGGTCAAACATAAAAAGACAAGAAATTCGAACAATATTATACAAGTATTTACAAATACCCAGAAAAACATGGGCAGGCTGGGTTTTTGCCAACCCTGACACACACTGAGAAAGCTTTACTGACACACAAGAGAGAAACACATGCAGTGGCTAATTGAACCTGCACTGTATAACTTGCAGGTTACTAGTGCAATGGCCAAACCCACTGAGATATGCGACCATTGACATGACAAAAAAATGAAAAGGTATTTATTCAAACATTAAAGTATTTTAATCATTCGTTTATATCCTGGAGTAAGATAAATGTATTTCAAAATGATTAAATTTGCTGTTACCGTTACAAACAAATTCGTCGAATAAAATTACTAGGGCAAACAAAACTGATTTTAAAAGTTATCATTTAGCACAGTAAATTTCAAAAGCTCAAAAGATCCATGCATATTTTATTTTATACCACAAATTTAGTTATAAGTTATATATTTTTAATTGCAAGGTCTCGTGATAAAAGGTGGAATTAAAAATGCAAACTTCGTTTTGTAATTTCCAACAGTCAACTCCACATACAATGTGTATTCCCACTTTAAAATTTGTGAACATATACATTTCTGTACATATGTAGATGAATATTTAAGATAAAAACCATTTCTCAATAAGTTAGGGTCATTAATATATAGAATCAATTTCAAATGTACTTTAGACAATTGACGTAATTGTGCCTAAGCTGTCAATTCTTAGTCACATAGGGCTATTCCTATCAAAAAAATTAACACACGAGGTGCCAACTCAATCTCAAGAAGAAAAAAAAAACGATGCAATCCTACCTGCAGGAGGATTATCGTAGTAATGTTGAAGTTGTTCTTTGCTAGGCACAGTTTTGGGAGCTACACTTAATAGGCCAATGTTGGCAATTTGAGGTTTCACCATTGGTTGCTCCAAGTAACTACAAATCTCCAATGGAGGTATTCGCCTTGTTAGTCCAGTTTGTAATCTCTCCAACAAGTAAAACACAACTTCTGTCCTAAAAGCAATTGTATCTTTGTCACATACTTTTGTTACAACATTCATATAAGTACATTTGCATGCTATTAAAATTTACAATACAGTAGCTTTAAAATATAGCGATAGAAGTTTTTGATAAAAATTAAGTGCATTCAATCCTCATTTAATGACTGAGTTTCATTCTTATAACTAGGACATTAAGCTAATTGATCGATGAGGAGCTTAATAGTTATTTATTATGAATAAAGAAAAGGTCTAATGGGGAAGAAAAAGGTCTAAGGAGACAACTAGTTTGTTTCAGGGAACTATCAAGAAATTTGGAGTTGCTGAGTAAACATACAGGAAAGGACAAGTGCAGGGTAAACATGGTGCATGGATCCCCATTCGAACATGTAATGATAAAATTTCAACTAACAATTTGTCGAGTTCCATGCTGGACACAGGACAATGTGTGAAATCCTCCATTTAATACATTGCATCTGAGGCTCTTATTGGCATCAGATTTAACAGAATGTATGAAAATGCCCTAAGAGGAAGGGTGCTTTCACGCACACCGGCAAAACTTGAGCCGTTGTTGCCTCAAACCATTGGCATCTTTCACACATGGTGGCATTGACAACAGGAAATGCCAGATGCAAGATAAACAAGATGCTGCAATAACCAACAGACCATGTAGTGCGAACATTCTGGCCTCTGGTTTGTCAGCATGACTGGCAAATCTGCTGTGCAAAATGGTGTTTTTGATTACATTGCATTCAGGTCTACATTGGTTTTGCCAGGGAGTGTGAAAATGGCCTAAAAAGAAGATTCCTTGCACTGTAGAGCTAGTTGTTAAATGAGGAGTACCCATACTTACCATACAGTATTCTCAAAAGTCGAGTTAAGTGATCCAGGGATTAAAATGAGACAGTCACTGTGATTGGCTACTACCGTCTCCTCACGATCACAAACATATTGTTTATATTGGTTATGACGCCCGAATCTGCATTCATACTGATCAAGCACACACTTTGCCGTAGAATTGATTCAAAATTGTGATTAAATAGGTTGTAGTATAATTGATTGAGTAGTATAATTGATAGTTTTAATTTGGGTCTGGAAAAAGTAATGCAAAGGTATTTAATTTTAAATTGGATTTTTATGGAAATCTAAATTTTGCAAGAAAGAATTGTACACAATGTCTTGACAAATGAATGTAATTATATTATGTTTGTACTTGTCAGTATGGGTGTGTCTTGGTAGTATGAAAAGTAACCTGCATTGTCAATTTTCTTTCATTCATAATAAATCAACAGAATAATTTTTATTCTACGATGAATTGGCATCTGCTATGGTAATATTCTACCTTTCACTCTTACCGGACGGAGGTGCCGCCATCTATCGTTCCACCAAACGTTTTTGCAGCTACCTTTATTTTCATTTTTCTTTTGAATTTCAATAAAATTATGTTTTTAATTTTTCCATTTAAGCAATATTATGATGTGCAGCAGGTGCTCCGTAATGACAGATCCAGTCCAGTCGTCGTAAGAATACTGTAATTGAGCATAGAATGAAATGTGGCATCCATTTTGCTTCTTTGCAAAAAGATAGTTGCTGTGCATACGTTAAATGTAACTCACGAGTTAACTCGCCGATTTTGGAGGATCAAAATGTAACACCGAAATGGCAGTTTAATAGCCTTGTGAATACGATTTTTTCGATGACTCAGGGATTATAGTTGATTCTCAAGTTAACTCGGACTTGTGAAAGTGGCCGTTAAAATTTCAAAAGTACACTTAACTCCCGATTATCCACAGGCGGAAAATCCACTTTGTGGCTTATCCATGGTCACTTTATGACAAAATGCTGTTGAAAAAACTTCAATCTCAAATTAAAAAAAAAAAAAGTGTTTAAGCACAAAAACAATTTACTGAATTTTTTGTGAATAAGTAAATAAACAAACTTTTAAGTTCAGAAATCTAATGTTTATTAATTCATAATTGTATGCATAGGCACACTACTGTAAATAAAAATTGCTTAAAAAAAACATTTTTGTGTTGATTTGTGCTATTTTTAGCCATTTTGCGATTATCAGCGAAATTTAATTGTCTGTGGTTGCTGTGCCACTCAATTCCACAGATAATTGAGAGTTTACTGTAAATGGACATTGAAGTCATCTTAACAAGAATACATTTTTTAATGAGAATAGTTAACAGTTTTTAATCTATGTAAAGATAAGGTTAGCTTGTTTGAAAAGGAAGATCTAATCACTAATGAATTATCACCTGACATGTTCATTCCTGATCTCAGTATTATCAATTTTTTCACTGTTTACATTTTAATTTTGTTTCTGAAAAGCAGTGCTTTAAACCTGTTGTGGAATAATGTGGTCTAAAAGATTCCAAGAATGAAATTTCATCTAAAGGTTTGGTAATTTCTATAGCATTTCATATTTGAGCAATGCTACAAAACTGTGGAAAGACAGTTAAAATTATTAATAGCGGTATGATATAATTAATATCTGGAATTTAATGCTTTACCAATCCTGAATCTGGAAATTAAAAAAAAAAATGGGAGGAACAATGATTTCATCACCAGAAATCGTATATTGAATTGTACATATGTTTTATAAAATTTTATACTTAAATTTCACAATACATACCTATCTTCTGGTAAAGCTTTTATACCATCTATGGCAACTGAAATTGTTGGTTTAGCTCCAAAGCACTTGTGTAAAGTATCAATTACTTGTTGCTGTTGAGGTATGATTTCATGGTCTTTCTTATTAAATACAATTCCAACCAAACAATCTTCTGGTTTAGCAGTTGGTAAACAACTGTAGCCCACTGCCTAGTGGAAAAAAATAAAACTACCTTATTTAATACTTTACATTTAAAATAAGTTTTAATAAAAACTTTTTTTCCATACAGTAAAATCATAATGGCTTGAAATTTACTTCAATTTGTTTTGTATGGCTGCATTTACAAAGTCTATAGCTTTTTAACTTTAAACTTTTTACAACTTAAAATGTCACAATGGAAACTTTTTTTTCTGAATTCTAGGCAAGTTTAGTGACAAAGAATATATATTCAATGACTACTTTGGCTATAATAGACCTCCCTGTACAAATTACAACAGCATTTTAGAAGCAAGATTGCACACTATATCTTATAACTGAAAGGTAACTCAGCTTGATTAAGTCCTTAAAAGAGAAACCACTTTTCTGGTAAAATTGTGTTATTCAGTAAACTTAAAATGAGGGAAGCCAAAGCATGAATAAATCATTTTTTAAGTTTAAAAAAATCTGATTTTATGGTTTTAATTAATTTAGTACCCCTTATAAGTTTAAACTTATTCAACATGGAGACATGCAAATCAGTGTAGTCTTGATTTATGTAAAACATTAATATATTTGATGGTTTAGGGCAAATGTTTGAAAGATCTCTATATATAATTCTCTTACGTGGCACGCAAAAAAGACGTTATTTGTAATCGCGGTTTGGCAACATTGTACGATTGTTTGTTTATCACGAAGCCTCGCGCTTCAATTGAATTTATAGTGTTATCGGATGAAATTTTATTGAAAAAAAAAATTAAAATAAAATTTTAGTCAAGCTGTTGCAGTTAATAGAAATCAAAGAAAGCGTAGGATCTTTTCAGGGCCATTTAAAAAAAGGTTCTTTTCAGTGCCAACAATTATAGTTCAACAAGACGCTTGCACTACAACTTTCGACAACAAACTCAATAAAAAAGCGTGGGTGGCTCGAGTGCAGGGGTAAATGTACACACAAACAACACGCTGGGTATTCAATTTCGAAATCAGCGCTCACATTTCGAGCCAAATTTGCTCAAAGTATTCATTTGAATTCTGATTCCATAGGTACTGTATATATATTTTCTGAAAAACAGCAAAAAAATTTAGGTTTGAAAAACATTTTTTTGGAATATTATATTTTGTAAACATTCTCTTATGCTAGGACACATGTCTTCATTGATGCGAGTGAAGCGAGCATAGGTTCACGCAGCAAACCAATGAGGATTGAGGAATGAGCGAGTAGGGGGCGGGCCCCCTAGTTAATACAATTAAAATTATTCATGATAAGGCTTGTTGCATATTTTTTTCATTCGAATTTTATTTTGTAACATAAATCCATAAGATGTAATATTTTAATAAAGAGAGAATGATTTAATTTTTAAATTAGAATATTTAAAAATTAATACCTTTCTGTTACCTAATGGCTTTATGAACAACTTTGTCTTCTACACAACATAAAAATCTAAACAAGTTCCTTCCATTCCAAAGATTTGTGGGATGCAATGCTTTCACAGCAAACCAAAAAACATATGCTCTCACTTAAGTGTTGATAGTTACCAATATGCTATTCAATGAATATTTGGCTCTTTTGAATGTATTACGAGTTTATTTCTATTCAAGACTAGTTGATTTTACTGAGAAGGGTTTATTAAATAAAACTAGAAAATGATTAGCATCCAGTGTTACGATGTTAGCATATAGAAAGCAAACGTTAAACAGTGCTGATTTCTTTATAAGAATTTGCAAACTGTCTCTTGAAAGAGAATCGTTTCAAGCTTATCCAACCTTTACATGTGGAACAGTACACAAAATTAATTGAAAACACCCCGAGTAATATTTTTGCATGTATGGACTGGCTCTTCGGCTGATAAACAGTTTCAGGCATAACATGACATAGGAGTCCATCCCATAGTTCCCACACCTTTATTAAAAAAAAAAAAATTTATAACAACCTAAAACACAGGATACACAAAAATTGTCAATATTTTTTTTTTACTCTATATTTTTTAAATTATTGAGTCAAAAAAGAAAGGTCATCATCAATTTTATTATAATTCAAATTTTCTTTCTCACTGAACTTGTGATATTTTTTGCTGCGAGATGAGCTTCTTGTCTCAATGCTAACTATTAGGCTACTTGCACACCTATCATCGATTTTGATTGTTCAATAAAATATTGCACAATAAATTCTTTTGGTTGCACGAAGAAGAGTATGGGAGCTTGCATCCTGTGTCCTTACACAATCTCCATTTTGCTATCGTCTACTGCCACTACAAGACGTTTTTTGTTTTTGTTTCAGGAAACAAGACAAAAAGTTTTAACTGTCATTAGGGCTTTTTTATTCATTAGTCTAAGCTTATATCTTTGAAATCATTAAAGACAGAGTAAACATTTCAACAGATTTGAAATCTGCAGAAAATTTTACACCTAAAGTCCATCTTAAATGTGATTTTCTTTAAAAAATTATTTTTTTAACTGTAACTTTTATATTTTTGCAATAAGAATTTGGCCCCATTTCTTTATGTGTGCCACGTATATAATGACATCCTGACTGCTAAAGCTACGATTTCCTAAGAAAGCAATGCTGTTATCTAACACCAGTGATAAGTCATGAAGTACAAGCTTTACATGATGAAGTACAAGCACACATCTGCACCATTTGAGCTAGTACTAGTCTGGCCAAAGGAGAAACTAATTTGGACAAGTTCCAATGCAAGACTAAATTACACAATTATGTACTAGTTAAAAAAATCAAGTACTTTCAAGGACTTTTCACCAATTTCCGTAACTTTCAAAGACTTCCAAGAGCCCCTAGTTAGGAAAAAAAATTCAAGGATTTTTCAAGGATCGTGGGAACCCTGCATCCAAAAACCTTTAAAATTTTATTGCTAGTTTCCAAGCCCCAACACATAGGATAACTATTGCAAGTAATATGAACAACTAAATATGCAGTGATTCCATCTCATTAATGGTTGCTTAATCAGAAGAAGTAGATTATTTGGACCTCATTTTGTCATGGTGGGGAGCCCTAACCCTCTTGCAACATGAGACATTTTGATTTAAATCATGATTTTAACCAATACATATATCTTAATTACATGGTTACACTCAACATGAAAAAGGATTGGTTTGTCGTTCTAGTCACTTTTACATGGTAAGCTGGATATTTCAAAATTGAAATTTAATTTAAGAAAATGTAAAATGACAAAATCCTTCTGTTGAAAGTGTCGATTTTGCTGTGTGAATAAATACTTGTCTCGAGAGAAAAAGAGCATGAGAAAGAAACAATGGTATTATTAAATACTAGCCACTGCAGGGCCAGCATGGCGTTGCCAGTGACAGTTGCTTATGTCTGACCACTGTTAACGCTTGCCCACCGGTGTTTGCTATGCATTCCCATTTGGTTTGCTTTATGTGTGACCACTGATCACTAACCCCTGTGATTGCTACGCATTTGACAAAACATGCTCGAATTCGGAAACTTGGCACTTCCTTCTTCTTTCTGAGGTACGGGTGATGTCTCCAAAAAATTGGTTCCAAAGGCTGCCATCAGAGAGTAGGGGGAAATATTGAAATCAGGGTGCTTCTTCTCTCCCCAGAACAAAAGAAAGGATGGTGAAAAAACTAATAAATTCATTTTTAAATGTTCTACATAAAATTTTTTAATTCGGGCGCAATAGAAAAATTGCAAAAAATCCATTATATTTATTTGCCAAGTCTCATTATTGTAAGTGCCATAGATTCGCCAGGACTGTACACACAGCCAAACACACAAAACACTTCCTTTTATAATAGTAGAGATGACTTATTATTCATGCAAAATTATTAGATAAAAATTCTGATAGTTTTATTTAAATAAGAATTTACCTTGAAGCAACAAAATGGATTTTCTGGGGTAAACTCAACAGGTGGTGCATTGAGATGATAATAACCTTTTCCAGTCCCCCATGAAGCTTGCAATTGATTCCATTTGGCAATTATAGCATCCCTTTCATCTCCATACAACATTGGAAAAGTTAAGGCTGTAACAAGACTTGTAATTCCATCCACTGCAGGATTTTGCTGTTGCTGCTGCATTCCAACTTAAAAAATGAAAGTATATTTTACTACTACATAATTTAAATATAATTATTACAATTATGCATGTATAAAATAAAACATGATAAATTAAACATGCTTAGTTCCCATGATTTAAAAACCCTTTACCAGGAATCTAAATAAAAAGTGTGACATTAAGTTTACGAGCCAATGCTGAAGAGAAAGTCCACCTACTTAATGTTCATTATTATAATTTCATACAATTAAACATATTTCAGAATTAATCATGATTCAGAAACTGATAATGTAGCACAAAAAACGACAAATTAATATCATCAATCAAATATTTGCTCGTTCCTTCTAATCTTTTGTACATGGTGAACAACCCAAACAATTTTGAACTAGATAAAACTTACTGATGCAATGCAGCTTATATTACCTGTCATGTTTGCAGGTTGTACACCCATATTAGATGAAAACAATCCACCACCTCCTAAAGTATTTGTTGGTTGCCCTATTCAAATATATATCATTAGTTTATGCAGTAAAGAATATAATTACAATATAATACACACAATGGATGTATACACTCATTGCCATAAAAATTTGTGCACCAAGAAATAATTGTGGGATCATAACAAAACTTGGCATGAAGGTACATGTCGGCCAGGTATGTAAATGATTAGAAATGCAGCGTGATTGCGCATTATTGCATAATGCCACTAGAGAGCATTGAACTTCGTTTTCCTTGGAGTATAAAACTGGTAAGCAGAGCTTGTTTGAGTGCACTTAATCTTTTGCAAAGGAAACACTGAGGTAGACATGCCGTTACGCCGCCATCGAATACAATATGAGCAGCTGCCAGAGTTCGAGAGGGGAAGAATCATCAGGATGATGGAAGCTGGGTGGTCAGCTTGGCGAGTACCAGTGGACAGAAGAGATGTCATTTACACGGCTACCAGGCTCAGGACGCCCTTGACAGACCAGTCGTAGAGAAGACCGTCACATCATATGAAACGTACGCGTAGAGCCAACTGCCTCATTGGCCGCTATCTAGACACAGGCAGCACCTTCACTATGGGCCCCTGTGTCTTCCCGAAACATCACAAACCGCCTGGCTGAAGGACATCTGGTATCGCGGCGCTATCACGTGTGCTGCCAATGACACCCACCCACCGACGCCTCCATTTGGAGTGGTGTCGCACACGACAGGATTGGACTGCAACGGAATGGAACCAGGTCGTCTTCGGCGACGAATCAAGATTCAATTTGAGCAGTGATGACAATCGTGTTCGTGGTGAACGCCTCAATTCTGCCTTCGCTTTACAGCGACACACCGCTCCCACAGCTGGTGTGATGGTATGGGGTTCCATTGCTTATGATGCACGGTCACCCATAATATTGATCAATGGCACAATGACAGTCCAGCGGTACGTTCGTGACATCCTTCAGCCACATGTGCCACTCATGGCAGGGCTCCCAGGAGCCATATTTCAACAAGACAATGATCGGCCACACACAGCAAGACTGCTCCGCCACATTACCACCCTTCCCTGGCTTGATCGATCCCCAGATTTGTCCCCAATCGAGCATATCTGGGATAATTTGGGACAGCAAGTTGGACACCCTACGAGTTTGGTCGAACTAGAGGCGCGTTTACAGCAACTGTGGAACGAGATGTCTCAGGACATCATACGGAACTTGTATGCCTCAATGCGTGCTCATATTGCATCGTGCATTCGGGCTAGAGGGGGTCCAACAGAGTACTAAAACTTCCGTTCATTTGTACTTTTTTCTGCAATAAATTATCTTTGCTTTGATTTTCTAATCACTTACTTATATTAAAGTAGTACTTACATGTGTAAATTTTCGTTTGATTTTGACGATTTTTTCTTTGTGCGTAAATTTTTATGGCAATGAGTATATATATATATATATTGGTATGGATTGTAATGCCTTTAGGAAACTATTTTCACTAATAACAGTTAATAACTATCAACAAAGACTGGAAGTTGTGTTTCATGCTTAATAGATGGTGAAACCAGAAACATTTTAAAAGCAAAATATTCATCGAGTGTCATGCCTGTAATAATAAACATTTAATAGGGCAAACTTATTCAGATTTGTAATGCTTGTGTATAGAATGAAAATTTTGATCCATGTAATAACTAAAATTTATTTTCAATTATTCTTATTAACAATTAATTATTAAATTTTAAATAATATCTTTTTATAAAAATATTAAGTACTAGCCACTGCATGGCCAGCACGGTGTTGCCAGTGACAGTACTTTTCATGGGGTCAGGTGTGACAACTGCTCGCTAACTCCCAGTGATTGCTACAAATTCCCATATGAATTCATAGCCTATTGTATAACAGTCATAATGGCATTGCCTGTGGTAGCCTATAGGAATGAATTCCCTGCAAATTCAAATTTGGTTTGCTTCGCAAACAAGATTATGAATATCGTGAACTATGGTTTGTTTCCCAAATTGGATAACAGCCCTAACGGAATTACACATGGTGTTGGTTTGCTTCGCAATTCGGTGTGACGTCATAATCTCTCGCGAAAATATAAATATTTAAATTGAAAAATTATTCATTAAAGAAAATCAAACGTATAAAGTTTCTATCAGGTGTTAAATTTTCCAGATTTCAGATCTGTTGAAATTTTCAATCTATCTGATCCCGATTTTACAAAAAAGCACTAAATAATGCCAGCCAAAATGTTTTTTATTTTCTTTGCTTTCTTTCGCTCAAATCGTAAGAGGGCAGAAAAAGTAATCTGTTTATTTTTGGAACACGAATGTTGCAGTGGATGTCACATTCTCTTGCAAAAATATAAGATATTCAATTTAAAAAATTTATTTATTTAAAGAAAATCATATTTTTAGGTATCGATCTAAGGTGAAATTTTTCAGATCCATTGAAATTTTTACTCTATCTTCAAAGGTCTAGGAGATAGAAAAAAGAACTACATAACTCAAGTTGTCTGTTGGAAAATTACTCATTTGCACAAAATGAAAACGGACAAAATAAATTTAGAATATGATCTTTTATGCAGTTGCCATTCCAAAGAAAACAATAATAATTAAATTTATTTTTAACTGTTCAAAATTGAATTTTAAAATTCGCCATGACCCTAAAATTGTAAAAAACTTGGGACTACTTGTGTATTGTATGCCACAAATCCCATTACTGTATGTGCCATAGATTCATCAGGACTTTGGGTGCAGGAAACAAACACTTCCTTTTATAATATTAGAGATTAAGGATTTGTATCATATGGAAAAGCAAGACCAAAGAATTGTCTTAATTTTTCAAATATTTTCTGATATATTTTTTAAGCTATTACATTAATGTTTGACATAAATCAATATTACCTAGAAATTATACTATGATTTGCACGTCTTGTGCCCAACAAGATAAACTTGATTTGATCAATATTCTTGAAGTTACACTCACTTCTCTGGAGATGCCTCAGAAAGCTCGACAGCTACCGCTGCGTTCTACAAATACCTTTCACACTCTATCACCTATTATACACAGGTTTCTATAGTATTCAAGTTGGCTATGTTTGTGCTGGTAGATCTGAGTATAAACAAGTTAGGGATTTAACGAATTTTTCGTTCTCTGCCAATGAAAATCAGAAAATAGTTCGAAATTTGAAGCCAAGCAGTGTGTATTCTTTTGTGATCATGGATCACAAAAAGTGTACTATAGAATCGAGAAAGTCAAAGAAAATTTATAAATCTAGAGCCAAGATAAAAAAAAAATTTTAATCCCCAAATAGCAGAAAAAAGTGCATGTAGAAAGATGTGTAGGTGGTTTTACTCAAAATAACAAATGAAAGCTACAATCAACTGATTTGGAAAATCAATCCCAAGATCCTTTAGAGAAAATAAAAAATCGTCAATATATCAGCATACACAGTAGCTTGCATGTTTAATGAAGGTACCACATCATTCCTTTACATTATGAATACAATGAACTAATCATTCCAAAATTTTTCCGCTTTTTTTAGCATAATTTACTAGTCATTAATCATTCTATTTTGTTTTAGTATCAACATTATGGATCTTATAAGTGAAGATATACAATTTACAAAAAAAAAATCTAACTATTTTCTGACAGTCGCAGAGTCAAAATCTAACTTATTCATTTGATAAAATACTAAAGCAACTTGCTAACTAACAAAACTTTTTATTTCAGATAATCCAGTTCAGAGATATATTGATCGCTGCAATATGCCATTTTTTAAAAGACCCCCTCAGAAATCAGCTACAACTAGTTCAAAAGTCGATATTTATAAATTAAAAAAATTGTGATAACATCTTCAATATGTGCCGTTTCAAATGTAAAATACATTTAAATTATAGATATGCATCTTCATAAAGAATTATAATTTTTTTGCCTTGCACACATACAACTTGGTATAGTTCAATTTTTTTCTTCCACTGATTTCAAGACCTAGGATGTTTTGAAAGTAAAATGAGGATATGTTATTCTGGGAGTACTAATAATTAATATCCAACAAATGTAAGGTGTTTTCCAATATACCAGGCATGAGAATGCAAAATTTCGAAAAAGAGGAAAACCAAAATATGAAATGAAATACACGCGAGTCAGGTCTGTATGCACAGGACTTCGCAACAGTAAAAATTAAGAACTCGCGACAAGTTTTAATTGTGTATAACAATTTGGCCATCCAACATGCTTTAGATAAGGCTCCTGTACTATTGGGAAAGTCTAGGTACAATAGGCAAAACTTTATGAACTCCACATAGTCATCTGTTTTTTTCTGAATCGATGGCAGATGTTGCTGTCTGGATTGTATTGTCTCAAAGACCATCAACTATGATTCTCGCTTGTACATTCACTGACTTTGAGTCAAAAGGTTCCAATTTACTATCAAAATATTCAAGGTGATCAAAATTGTCACGAAATCGTTTAAACAAGGTTATATCTGGTGACTTGGAGACCTCGATCTTTAAGTCATCAAACACACAAGGATAAAAAGACTTATCCAACATGATGGCGGCAAGCTGACCAAAGCGCACGTCCCAATTTCTTTAGCACACTGACACAGGCAGCAGTAACATGGCCTGTGTTGGAAGAAGTTGAGTCAAGTGTCATGTTCACAATTGTATGTGTGCATTGCTAAGAGATGAGCTGCTCATATATTAAATCAGCAATGATTGGGCCACATTTACGATCAGTTCCTTGGGATTATACTGGCGTATCAAGAATCTTTTGCTGGTGAACGTTTCCAACGATAATGGTGAGACGTTCTTCAGTTTTGTACTTATTGGACAATGATGTTGAAAGTTTTGAATCCAAATACAGTTGTATATTTAGGAAAGCACCACTGTTCCTTGTAGGTAGTTGAAATCTTCATTGCAACTTGCCTTCATTGCAACTTGATGACTTTGAGTACTTGTTGATCGTCCTTCAAAAGGGAAATTTTCCACATAATTTGTATCACTTTGTTCATCACAATCATCATTGATAGAGCTGAGAATATCATGTAATATTAAGTTGGAACTCATTTCTCTATTCACTTTTTCCCTTCTTATTTGTTGTAGCTGTAGAAGCTGTTCTTTTCGTTTGAGTTTTTCCGCAAGACATTAGTCATGTGATCTAAATGTTGCCAAACGGCCACTTTGCATTGACTGAAGGAAGGCAAGGTCTTCTTTGTTCTGTATTGCTTTTCTACATTTACAGATCATTAAAAAAATGTTAATGCTAGTTTATATTCAATCTGTTTTAACTTGTCTATAGTATTTGGTGCAGATCTTCGATTAAGGGGTATCCCTCTTAATTTTGAGCTGTCACCAAGAAGTTTTATAAGTTTTTCGCAAACTTTTTGTTCACTGATTATTGGGATATTTGCTTTTTCATGAAACAGCTTTGCTTGGGAAAGGACTAGTTTTGAAGACTTACATTTAGTTCTATTTCTTGGACACCTTCTTCAATATGATACATCATACACCTCAAAACTTGCAAATTAGTTGGAAGTTAGAAGTCATTTATTTTTGAATCACCACAACTATCTTACTTAAGACCAAAAATATTTGAAGTCAGTCTGGTTTCCATAGGGAAATCAGAACAAAAAGTTCAGTTAAAGTTAAGCCAGTGTAAACTGTCCAAATCAGAATCAAACTAGCAATAAACAAAAGTTGAAAATCAGTTCATAATGAAAACCACAAGTTGAAATAAACAGGAAATGTATTGTTAAAGTTAAAGCTGCAGTCACTAGTCAAGTCAGTGTTACCACATGGTTTTGGCAACAACTTTATATTGGTTGTAATTGATGATGATGCTGATACAGAAAAACGACAAACTAATACAACAAAGTTGTTGTGGACCCCCTAAAAGTGTTTGAAAAAACAAAAAGAATTGGTATGGTAACTTTTTAAGGGTAATGGAACATTTTGAGATTGGAGACAAACTGATTTGTTTCTAGAGGGGCGTTTGATGCACCCTAATATATGTGTGCATGTGTTTCCCCCACACACCATATATGCTCAAGTAGAGATTCAAAATTAGCTTTTAAGAAAAACTTCAGCATAAATAGAAATAAAGGAGCATTTGATTCCTCTAAGTAATGATGACGGCATATATGACCTAGATTGCCACAGAAGTTCGCAACAAAAAAGGATGCAAACGGATTGATTGTAACATCAAGAAACAAGAATTGGTTTTTGGAATTCAACTTAAAATGTGTAAAATCATTTTTGTTTAAATTATACTGAATTTCAATTTCGCTAAAAAAAAATAATAATTTGGAATCGAGTCATCTTTAGGACACAAATGACTTTCAGAAATTCTTCATTAATTTGGCGTTGAGCGATAACATCGCGTCATCGGAAAACCGTGAGATCGGGAAAAATCGCGATGTCACGATGACCGCGAGATCTGCGCTAGCTAAGGGATGACGCGAGATCTGCTCTAGCTAAGGGATGCCTGTGTAAGATCGGAAAAAATTGCGATGTCACGAGGACCGCGAGATCTGCACTAGCTAAGGGATGCCTGTGTAAGATCGGGAAAAATCGCGATGACAGTGAGATCTGAGCTAGCTAAGGGATGCTTGTGTGAGATCGGAAAAATTTGCGATGTCACGATGACAGCGAGATCTGCGATAGCTAAGGGATGCCTGTGTAAGATCGGAAAAAATCGCGATGTCACGATGCATCGCAATCGTGAAACCGATGTGGTTGTCGTCCTCACACCGTCTTTCGCGATGTATCGTTACATCGCTAAGCCTAGCAACTAGTACATAAAAACGTCACTAGGACATCCGGTTCTTCAAAGCTTGAAATATATTCTCATTGGCTAGAAACACTAATGACATCATGTTCTTAAAAACGGCCAAAATCACGTTAGAAAAACGTGAAAAATTACTAAAAAGCGGGAAAACATGAAAAAATCCTAAAAAAGCGGAACTCCGCGGAAGGTTCTCATGCCTGAATATACTCACCAAATGAAAATCCAGTATTTGTAGTTGTGGCAGCAGTGTTGCCAAAACCACCAAAGCCAAAAGAAGGTGCTGTGGTGGTTGTGGCCCCAATGCCAGAGAATGAAAAGGGAGCAGAAGATGCTGCTGGGGCACCAAACGAAAACCCAGTGCTTGCAGAAGTCGTAGCAGTTCCAAGACCTCCACCAAAAGAAAATCCTGTAGTACTGGCTGGAGCAGCTGTGTTACCGAAACCAAAAGCTGTAAAAAGCAAAAAGATAGTTAATTAAAAAAAAAACATTTCTAAAATTTATTTAAAAGCAACCAAGATTTTTTATCTTTTCAGTAAAATTGAGATTGCAACAGGTGCTGATTCATAGGGGCCTCCTCCCTGGCTCCTTTGTTTTTAAGGTTAGGATCTTACAGTGTTAGCAAGCGATTCATTAGATCTATTCTAAAGTAGATTGATCGAATTTTTATGGAACAAGGGCCAAACTGCTGCAAACTATCTCGGTACCACCCACTAAAAGAACTTAAAAAGGTTGGTAGGGTTTTTATGGTGCAAGGGCCATATTTGGGCATGCTGTGACAGACAAAAGATATACAATATCAAGTATATAAACAATTTATTTTACTTTGAAGAGTTTGGTTAAGGATTTTACAGCACCTTAATCAGATTAAGGAGTCATTTACAATATGCGCTTTTTAGTACAAATAAGACCACAAATAAGATTAAGACTAGATAATGTTTCAAAACAATTTGCTGAAAACCCAGGTCAAAAAGAAAATATGCTAGGAATTTAAAAAATGAACATAAAAATAATGAACATGAAACATAAAAATAATGAACATGAAACATAAAAATCTTGAGAAATAACTACACAAATGCTTGAAAATTATCAAAAACCTAAAATTACAACAAATTGTCTAAAAACTGCACACATTTATATAAACTTTTTAAAAAATTACTCTGCAATTTACACTTTGATTTAGAATAGAAAAGCTTGTGCATACACAGCCATGTGCTATTAAATTTTAATGCTTTTTTAGACAGCCACTATCAAAGTTTTAAACTAACTTTTACAGGCTTTTGTTTAAATCAAGCTAAGTATACTACACTCATGTCCATAAATTAAGGATACTCTGGCAAATAAAGGATCAAAACCACAAAACAAACATGACTTATTCATAAAGACCATATATAAAGAACAAAAAAGATGGTGTATGTATACCATTCATAAAAACTACGATTTTTGTTCACTAGAGCAATTACAAAATATCAACCTTACAAAAACTTAACA
The DNA here is from genome assembly GCA_947359465.1 of Metellina segmentata. Taxonomy (NCBI): domain Eukaryota; kingdom Metazoa; phylum Arthropoda; class Arachnida; order Araneae; family Tetragnathidae; genus Metellina; species Metellina segmentata. The sequence goes on along the minus strand of OX375875.1, from coordinate 71,489,423 downwards.
TGACATGGTTGGTATGATGGTTAATACATTGTATGTCTCTCAGACGATGAAATACAGTCCGTACAACGACTAGGCATGCTGAGGATCAAATTATCGAGCTGATCTTAGGGAAGATCACTCCACTCAGCAAGCAATGCTCTCCGAAGTTCCAGTACACATGTAGGAGGTGGTCGACGGGCTGCAACTCGTCGGCCAAGCATGTCACACGCATGCCCTATCACATTCAAGTCAGGTGAGAATGCTGGCCATTCCATACGGGTGATGTGATATCCTCAGATTCAAGACATTTGTTTACAATGTTTGCACGGTGAGGACGGCCGTTGCCATCCATAAACACAAATTCTGTGCCTATGGCACCCCTAAACAAACCTACATGTTGTTCCAGAATGATGTGGCCTCTCATAGTTCCAATTTCAACATGTAGATCTGTTCTGGAGCCCAGTATAATTCCATCCCAAACGAGCAATCCTGCACCACCAAAACGGTGTTGTTCAATGATGTTGACTTGGTGGTAGCGGTTTGATGGTACCTGACGTTCTCCGTATGAAAGTCTGCCATGTATCAGACTGCAAGCTAAACCTGGACTCATCGGAAAACATCACACAAGCCCACTGTGATGATAACCCCATTGCATGTTCTCTACTCCAGTCTAACTGCTGGCGACAGTGAGTTGCCGTGAGCAGGACAAATCTGACAGGCCTGAGAGCATATAGACCAACATGTCCCAAACATCTGTAAACTATTTGCCTTGAAACTGTCGTACCTGTGGCTGAAGATAGCTGACGAGAAAGGTCGGATGCTGAGCTCCGACTGCTTCTTTTTACAGTTATAGCCAAATACAGGTCGACATTCGGCATTGTAACTTGAGGGTGACCTGTACTGTAACGTCTACTGACATTTCCACCATTTTGGAATCATTGTTAAAGCCTAGAGATGACACTTTGGGCGATTCCAAGTTTCACTGAAACTTCCGTCTGAGTACACACACATTCCAGATGGCCGATAATTATACCACGTAAAAAATCATTGACATGCGGACGCATGTATTTGGTTATGGCACTGAGCGGCTTACAGAACGCTTGTGAACAATTTTACTACTTTGCTACCATTCCTTATATACACCTCTCTTACACTCTCGTCATTGTGACATACTATCGGCATCATTTGATGGTTTCCTGTAATTTGGATATTATTCTTGAAGATGTGTGCAATAATTCTATAGGTGAAATTTGCATTTTAGATTTGGATTTCCTTGTGATTCTGAATTATCCTTAATTTATGGACATGAGTGTATATGTAGTTGATCATTGAAGATCATCAATCTCCAGTTGAGGCCGATACTCCTGGTGTTTAATTTCTCTCTTCCAAGGAAGGCATTTTTGACACAACCGGCTCGTTCAAGAATTTTATTGTTACTGACGATACATACTAATATTACATAACAGGACGAAATTTATAGGCAATGCCATCTACATTTATAACCTGAAGCAACACCAGTAGTACGTTGGTGCATACCTGGTTCGAGAATAGCTAGACTAGTAGTAATGAAAAGAAACAGATTTCTTAGACATAATGCAATGCCCTGTCTATGACTGCTTTGAACAGAACGTCATACTTTTATTTAATCAACATTTTTACAACTGCGTTTTTTTTTAAAGTTCAGCCAACTGAAATTTTAAGTGATTAAATTAACAATATTTTCTAGTATTACTAGACCAATGCATAGCATCAGCAAACTGATCAATCAATTTACAATGAATACATGCATCTTGTATGTGCACATTTCATAGCTTTAAATGAAATAAAATTCCTTCTCCAGTCTTACTTATTCTTACTTCAAATAACTAGTGTATGGTGAAAAGTGTAAAAGTAGATAAAAGCATTTTATAAGAGCTATAGTTACCTGTGTTTGCTCCAAATGCAGGTGCAGATGTTGTTGGATTTCCAAATGTACTTCCAAATGCCATTTCTGAAACTTATCAAATTGATACACATAAACCTGTAAACAAAAAATTAACTTCACTAAACATTTGACTAAGTTAAAACTAGATATTAAAAATATAATACTAGGATAATAAATATTCACAATGAGACAGTTAAATAATTGACAAAAATGAAATAATCTTGGGAATTTTTTTATATAATCAGAAGAATCTAAACCCTGTAAAAACCAATAGGAAAGCATTGCTTATACTGGCATTTGTAGCAGTGTTCTATTCAATTCATCTTGTGATTAACCTTGCTAATTCCTGTAATGTTTTAATCTTTCAAAAATGTACCTTGCTATATTTTCATACAATATTTGTGATGAATAATATGAATTTTATTGATCACAAATATTAATGTTTAACATAAATCATCACTACCTAGAAACAACATTGAGATTTGTGTGTCTCATATATCCAAAAATCCAATTTAATTAAAATAAACCCATTTTTTTTATTTAAAAAAAAATCATGATTTTTGTACCTTGATGTCCAGAAAACTCTTTAAGGTAATTTGAATCACAAAAAATATATTCTTGGAAAAATTGTTTCTTCTTCAATGCAATCCGAGTCAGAGTACAATGCTCGGGTGGGCACCCTGTACAGTGGTTTTTACAAAAGGATGCCAACGGTGATCGTCTCACCAGCAGGCAAGGCTTTGCGTTACTGCTGACTTATCTACAAAAATACTCCTCCCGGTACAGTGGTTATGAAAAATTCCTCATTTTCAATTCCACATCTTGATCTCTGACAAGGAATATCCCAATCCAGTTGCCCACACAATGCTCAGTAAACTGCTAGAAGAATTCTGCAATAAAATTCCATCTCACACTTACAGGGTTTGTCCGTAAAGTAATGAGACTGGCCGCCAGCAGCGCCCTCCTGGGAGGTGGAATTAGTGGTATGGGGTCTAAGCAAAGCAACACAACATGCAGAAGTCGTGTCCGAGCTCTGAAGCAGTGAGGATCACGCATGCCGCAAAAGCTGTTTTTAAGTTTTAGCCACAGCAGAAAATGTCAAAAATGGAGCGTTCGCAAAAGCAGTGCTACGCGATTAAAGTTTGCTTTTATCTGGGCAAAACCACTTACGAGACACTTGCCTTGGTTAAGGAGACCTATAAAAACAACGCCCTGTCAAGGGCTCGGGTTTCCCAGTGATTCAGTGAGTTTAAGAACAGACAGGAGACCGTTGAAGACATGGAGTGATCTGGACACCCTTCAACGAGTGGTTTGGACAAAAATTTGGCCAAAGTAAAACATCTCCTGGACTCTGACCGTCGTTTGAGTGTAAGATTAATCGAAGAAAACTTCAAGGTGTGTAAGACAACAGTTCACAAAATTATTTCTGAAAATTTGAACATAGGAAGGTTTGAGCGAAATTGGTGCCGAATTTGTTGAGTGATGAACAAAAACAACGAGTTGACGCTGACTGTGAGATGTTGGAGCAGTTAGAAAGTGGACCAGACATATTAGACGACCTAATAACAGGTAGACGAATGATGGGTGTTCCAGTACAACCCCGAAAACAAGGAACAAACTTCGGAGTGGCACAACTCGAACTCACAGCACCCCAACAAAGTGAGAATGTCGAAGTCAAAGGTAAAGATAATGTTCTTTGTCTTTTCTGACAAGCGTGGGGTGGTTCACAAAGAATTTTTACTTCCAAGATGAACCGTCAACACCGCGTTTTCTATAAACAAGTAATTGCGTGCCTGCACAGAAACAACTGGATTGCCGATCGCTGGAAGCTCCACCACGACAACGCTCCAGCCCACACAGACTTCCTTGCGACTGCCCAACTGGCCCAGATAGGGGTTGCCACATTGCCGCAGCCACAGTACAGCCCCCATGTGAGCCCGGCAGACCTTTTCCTGTTCCCAAAGCTCAAGAGAAGCCTTGAAAGGTCACCGTTTTGAAGATGTTCCCGCCATCCAACGAGCTGTCACAGAGTCTCTGAAAGAGGTTACGGCAGCTGACTTCCAGGGAGCTTTTACAGCATGGGACCTGCGTTGGCAGCAGTGTATCGACACTCAAGGAGAATATTTTTAGATGTTTTTACAATATGTTCATAGGATCAATAAATTCTTTTTATCAGACCCAGTCTCATTACTTTACAGGCAAACCCTGTATGGATGGGAGAACAAAGCTCCATTGATTTTTGTTGCATCGAAAAATATCTGGTGGATTAACAGGATCCCAGAAAAGAACTGTAACTTATCTACAAAAAAAATTCTTCATTTTATTTTCCATTTATGCAAAAGTTCACTATGTATGGACTGGACAAATCACTTTTGAAGCATCTGCTGCAAAGCAGCTCATCTCTCCATCATACTGTGTGTTCCTAAATTAAGCTGCATGATTTTATTAAGAAAATTAAAATAAAAATGAAATATATTGGCTGGATAAGCATAAAATGAAAGTCAGCTATTCGAAGGGTTAGATGGAGCCACATCCATCCGTGGAACCATCAATTCGTTCAGTCCAGCCTCTCTCACATGTGGTCACTAGGTAGTGACCACATGTGGAGGCAAGCACTCCCCTCTGTACCACAGCAGTTTGACGTACAAGTTCGGCCACCCTCCCAAGTGATGACTGCGTCCTGAGGTGCTTAGCTTCAATGATCCATCAGGCCGCCATCTTGATTAGACGACAAACGTAGATAAGTTCATCTACATCTCTACCACAACTAGATTCCTACTTTATAGAATTCACGTGGCATCATTTACATGAAAAGAATATCAGTAGTTTTATACACTCTAAATAATTTGAAAATGTGCTATGTTGCATTTTTTAAAATTTTGTGGGAACTTTGATTTTTATGAAAGTTGTTATTTTTGTAAAGCTTTATATCATTGCAGTCACCATTCATATAATTTTTATGTGTATTTCACACCAAAGTTTGGCGTACAATTATGACTGCCACCCCGAAAAGTATCCTTTGTTTTATTGTGAACAAAACTGCTTACATGTATGGTGAATGATACAGAAAATAGCTTCAGGTTCATTTCTATCAATAAATTGCAATTTCCTGAAATATGAGGTTTTAAATGCAAAAGAAAAAATTGTCATACATTTTTTTAATTTTAATCTCTCTTAGTGTAAACTACAGATATGTGAAGGGAAGAAGAGGAAGTTGAAGCCCGAAGACTAGAACCTAGCGTGAAGAAGTTGCAGAATATATAGATAGGTCAACTTCTCTTATTTGGTCCCACCAAACATACCAAAGTATTACAAGTGCCTATTGAAATACAATAGTTACAAGACAAGTTAGATCCCAGTCTGAAAAGGATAGCCTGAATTGAAAATGACTTGGTTGCACAACACCATAATCATGGATGAGAATAAATTTGTATTGAAAACATCTTATCAAATTTTAAAAAGTTTAACCACCGATTTTGTGTTTTAACTTGCAATTTTCCCTCGAAATAGCGCACCTTTTCCTTGTCCCCAAAAGCGATATTTTTCGAGATTACTGCATTTTTGTTTCAGAACTTTTTGAGAGCGCAGGCAATTTTCGATCTAATGTGTGTTCCAATTACATATCACTTTAATAATTCGAAGAAATTAAGAAGTAATTATATTCTAGTGCTCAATTAAATGTCGCATACAAAACACTTCAAACGAACTTCATCGTCCATGAGCTGTTAAATAAAAGAAAGCAACTCATTTTTGCAAGAAACAACATCGCAAGGCATACAGTGAAAAAGAGAACAAGAGCAAACTCTATATGCTACACAGAAAAAGAAGTTTAACAAAGCGCACTTATTTTAAAAATGAAACATGTGACATCAAATCACAATGAAAGAAAAAAGAAGGGAAAATCATTTTAGTAACAAATACTTTTATAATACTCGCCCGCTTTTTGCGGAAAACAATCTCACCAGTTATACAGATCCGTTATTTTAACAACGGTACCTACAACTTCCGAATTTCGCACAATTTATAAACAAAATATTCTACTTCAACTAATTCTACTGCAGTCAAATGAAATCTTTTCACTTCACTTTGTTGCTATGAATAAAACCACAGAGAAGTAGTTATACAGAGGGTTCACTGCCATAGGATGGTGGTGGTGCTGGTGATCTTAGTTAACGTCGTACTAGAGCAACACAACGGGCTATTGACAACGGTCCGGGATCAGTCCCTTAATGGAAAGATTCGAGGACAATACCTCATAATTTTGAACCATGGTCAGATGACGAAGCAACACCTGAGCTGGCACCCCACTCTCCAAACTTCCACGCCAACCCAACGTGAGGACTTTCGGTCACGACAGATTTAAGCTGCACCAGCTGCCTTTACACCATACGTTTAAAAACATCCATGTTCGGACCCGGATTTGAACCAGGAACCTTCCGATCTAGAGACTAACACCTTAACCACTATACCGGTTGGACGGCTTCACTGGCAATGGACTTCTAAATAACATGGGGAATCGCATAGACGCTGGCGTCCTCGGCGGGGGCGCCAAACCCTACTATAGCGTCGGATCTAGACTTCGTTTCCCCATAACAACCAAACTAAGTTTCCATAACAACCGAACTAAGTTTACACAACAACTATCTCAGGCTGTTTTATTTTTTCGAAAGCCAATTTGCATTTTTGATTAAAAACTAAATATTTTTTAAATATTTTTTAGCATAAATGCTTTAAAATAGCAATTTTTTAATGTATTCTGAACTTAAAAAAACCCCTTTATTTATGAAATCTTACCACTGTATGAACTTTTTCACTCATTTTAGTTTATTCTTTCATGTGAATGCTTCTTTAAAAAATATTCCACTTCTCTGTGGAATAAAAGGAAAATGATTTTGCGATTATGCTTACGTGTTAAAATGTGTTTCCTATAAGTCTTTCAGATATGACGTCACTGCACATCAACAACCAATGAAAATGTTTAACGATAAACAGCCAATCACACTGGTCGATTTTTCGGGGAATTCCCTTTTCTCCCTTGGCGGTTTACTTTTCTTTTCTTCCTAGAGTTCCACTCCAAGTGAATTTTACTATTTGAAGTGAAGGTAAAAGTAGAGTAAAAGAAAGTGAGACTTTTTCATGTGCATTTAATTTTTAAGAAAAACCAAAGATATGGCTACTTCACTTACTGCTGTTTCCTATATATTTTTATTCTTGGCCCAGGTAAGCTCAAGCATTTGTTTCTTATCAAAATAGTACTTCTTTTCTTTTCATGATCGGCTTACTTGTTTACTCTACCTGTAGTAATTGAGGAGAAAGCATACATCTTCTGGGTATTTTTAATTTCTTTACAATTTGTCATAAAATTCTTGGAAAGGACGATCTTTTAGTATTGAAGAGTGTTTTATTTTTCATTTTTAACAGATATATGAATACTATATTTAATCTTGGTGAAATGGTTTAATAATAGTTTTCACAATTTCACTCTTGTGTTTTTTGTGAAACTAATCTTTTGTCTTTGTGTAACTATAATAAAGAATTAGAATTTGAATTTCCCTGTTCTCAACCTTTTCCTGGTTTGAAAAATCATGTATATATTTGAGCCCTTCCGTTTCGATTTTCTGTAGGAGTTAATCAGAAACTGCTATAACAAGTCTTCTTTCTAGATACAACAGACTTATTTTTCGTAATAAGTTATGATTAAGAAGTTTACAAAAATTAATTTGCTTGAATTTTGAGCCATTTTGCTTTAAAAGTGGCAAAATATTTTGCCAAATCAGTGTGCTCAGTAGATACAAACCTCACACCCACTATGCTATGCATCTAAGCACATAAAATTAGTGGGGAGTGGTGACTTTTTCAATCCTTTAGCACGATTATTCATTTGGCTAGTTACATGCAAAATAGTTTTTTCGTGGCATTAAGAGTTTTAAAAATTAATCTATTAGTCTAATTAAAATGTTCACTTTTTTAATTTAAAAAATCTAACTTTTTTAAAATAATCCCAATCAAATTTTCCTATTCCCTTCCTAACTGAAAAGGAGCTTATTTTCGGGATTTTGTTTTAAACTTTGTAATTATAAATTGCATTACTCCTATTAATAAATTATCAGAATATTTAATTTTTTCATTAATGTATTTATTTTGACAAATTATTATACTAATCAATTTTTTTTTAGAATATCTGTTATGTAGCATGCAGTAAGAATGAGCAGTCTGGCCTTTGGGTAAGATTATAATTAGCTAAAGAAACTTAAATTGTTGAATTAAAAACAAAAACTCTTTCTTGAGTTATTCAAGATACAATGGAATTTTTATCCTGAAATTTTTGTGGGACATGACGCACAATTTAATTTGGGAATAAGTTTAATAAAAACAATTTTTGGCTTGTTTTTAATAAAAACATTGATTTTAGCTTTTAAAAAATTAAATGACATTTATAAAACATAATTAGTTATTTATTAAGTAAAAAAGATGGAATTTCTGATAATTAATCCATAAAAAGGTTTGTATGTACTCAAACTATGTATGTGTAAATCAAACTTACCCTCATAGCCGGGTCCTTGAAATTCTGACAATGGTTAACAGTCATATGCTCGAATCGATAACCCTTGAACTCTTTGTCCTTCGGGTATTGATACCAGCATATGACTTCCAATAGTCAGAAATTTTTGTAGTTCCTTGCAAAATTCAGCTCTGAATTACCTCAGCCAAAACTTTCTGGTTCCTATTTTTCACCTCAACCATAAAACATTTATCCATCCCTCGTTCAAGTCCTCCAAACACCCATTTACCCTCCAATTTCTTACTCCTGTTATACTTTCTTTTGCCAAATTTTTGTCCTATCTTTCTACATTTCCACTCCTACCTATCACCAGCATCCTTTCTCAATGTTAAAATCATATCATTCTCACATGAAAGACATTTCACCTTCTTCCCAATCAAGCTACTACATGTTTGCAAAAAAAAAAAAAACATTTTCTAACGTTCAATAACACTATCCACTGCTATATCAAATCAACTAAGGGGAAATGAGCAACCAAAAGGGGAAAAAAATTCTAAATTCCAATCTGCAATTTCAAAAATCAAATTTAATCCAAAATTTTTTTCGAAATTTTAATTGAAATTTAAATAAAGTGACAAATTTAAAAAATTGTAACTTACAATCTGCTTTCCAAACTTATCCTAAAAATTTTGAAAATTAATAAAACAAGTCGATTTTATAAATCAAGAGCAAAATTCATATGCACCCAACAATTTCAAAGACTGTCTAAATTTTAATTCCGTTCTACATTAAAAATAAAAGTGGAAAAGCGTATTTTCTTCCTTAACCAATCATGAGACCCGTTTATTATCGTCAGGAGAAAATATCTAGGGTTGCCTTAAAACTAAGAAAAACGCGAAAACGGGAAGGTTACCACAATTGGCAATACATCGCTCGAAAGTTGTAACGTATCGGATACTACATACCATCCGAAATTATTTTCTTGGCTGAAGGAAATATTCTGTTGTGTTGCTTCAGTGTGACATTAATTAAACTATCTACTTTGGCTGAACAAAGTATTTCTATAAATTTAGCTAATTGAAATGGACTTTTGTCGATTTCTTACAACACTACAGCCAGATCATGTTTTCTGTTCTGCTATGCCGGTAGCTTTAACTTCAGCACAGCATCTTGCCTTTGTGCAATGTTGATTTTTCAGAAACAATAGATTTGACTGACCAGAAGGTAATAAAATAAGCAGGCAGCTTCATTTTACGAAACTGCCTGTAAAGACAGCCAACCTTGCACTGCTTTTTTGACATTGTCATCATGCGTAGATTGGCCAAATATGGCTCTTACACCATGAAACCTGAAAACTACCTACCATTCTCATTGTTCATAGAGCTGACTGGCAAGGAACCAGTTCAAATGCAGAAAAATTAAAGTTGCTGGCCAGTAGAGAGGTAGGATATTCATGTCTTTTGTTAAACTGTCCAACCCATTTTCTCAGTATTTCATCATTCCTAGTATTTTTTAAATAAAATTCACTGATCTGTCGATGAATCTGCTGCTTTCACATTTCTTGAATACAAAAGCACTATAGTGGTCATGTTTGGAAGCAGTACTTACTTCCAGCACATCATTGTATTTACAAGATTTCAAAATCATTTAACATTCGTTTTATCAGTCAAAGTCTAGAAATAGGTAGTAAACACCTGTTATTTATTGTAGCAAGTATTTATGAATCAAAAAATTTTATAATACAATTAATATCTTTACAATTTTAAGTGTTATTTTCATCTTTCAGAATAGTTTGAAAAATGTTGGACATGAAATCTCTCAAAATGAATACCTAAGTAAGTTAATTTTTTTTATCGTTTTGTGTTTCGTTTTCTCGGTATGAATCTATTTAAGAGTTGGTATGAAAAGTATTTAAACAATGCATGTATTTCTGATGATTTAGCTGAATAACTAGCGCATTGAAGAACCCAGAATAATAAAATATCAATACATTTTCAAATTTAATGTTAATATTCTGGTGTCAAATACCTATTGTTGATTAACATTAAATGCCAGTCTTGTTGTCTATTAAACATAGCATTGTGATCAAGTGCAAAAAAATGGAGATCAATTTGCATTAAAAGAAAAAAGAAGCTTTATGTAATAACATTAATTTATTTTTATTAAAAAAAATTGTCAAAATGTTAAAATCCATCATTATAGGCTGCAAAAGCATCTTGTTTTATTATTTCCCATATCAATTAAAGCCCCTTTACCCCCTTTTGTTTCAATCCCTAAAAGGGGCGGGGTTACTCTTGTGAGCATAATGTGGCCATTGGTTAAATGACCATTATCTTATTACCAGACATTCCTGAGAGGTGAACTTGCCAGATCTGCTGCAAAGTTTGTTTCAACTTGAGTTAATTTAATTTTTTATTTCTTTTAGGAACACTGTTGTGTTTCATCATAAACGAATTATTTCTGAAATTCAAAAAGTGTTTGATAATTTTCTTTAAATATAGTCTATTTTAGAAATTTTTTGTTTACAAGTAAAAAAGCTCTATGTCCTATCTCAACATTTTACAAAATAATATTTTATATCTATAGTGTATGGAGCAAAAACGGCTGCAGTGGCTGGTGCAGTAGTTGCAGGAGCTCCTCTGGTGCTTTCAGCTGCTGGCTTTGGTGCAGCTGGAGTTGTTGGAGGGTCATTAGCTGCAGGCTTTCAAGCTTCTGTTCTTGGAGGGAGTGCAACTGGCCTAGCTGGTGGTACATTTGCAGCACTGCAAAGCATTGGAGCTGCAGGTTTAGGTCTTGGTGCAAAGACAGCCATTGTGTCTGGAAGTGCTGCAGCGGTGAAAGCGTTTGATAAGGTCATGGGATCCAACGAGGAAGAAGATAGTACTAAGTAAAAAATAAAATAACTCTTTCAGATCTAATTTCTATAAAGATTTAATTATTTTACTAAAGATAGCTTCATAAGAAAAAATAAGATGGGTTTCTTAAATGCATTTAACAGTTGTATGGCAGCTATTTTTATAATTTTTTTATCATACAGTTTATATATACCACTATAACTGCATTAGTGATGAATATGTAACTATCAGAGATGAACACAATGCTTTATTGTACTTTTATTTATTGGTATAAAATCCTGTAATTGTTTAACATTTAAACCCAATGATTTCAATAAAATATTTCATTTAAAATGTGTATGTACATATATTTTTAATTTGATTAGCACTAACCAATATAGTACTTGTCAAATAAAAGAATATCTTGTCACATGATAAGCAAATTTCTACAACAGTGCCATATGAATGTTGATTCAAGTGTGGAAAGGTTTTTCAGTGTATGCAATAACTGTAGGAAAAGTAAGAATTCTAGTTAAAACTTTTTTTATCTATTGCTGTTTTGACAGTGCTTGGGGTAAATTTTTAATATAAGCAACATCTGAATTTGCATTCGAGTATCCTGCTAAGTCAAACCACAAGGTTTGAAAGGGGTTACCGAAACACCACTGCTTTCTGTATTTAGCTTTGCAAAAGATAAGCTAAATGTAGAGGTTTCACATAGTTTCAGAAGGGCTTTCTGGTTCAAGAGGGATACTAAACATCTCAACCAATAAGATGGATTAGTTACATAGATTCTTGTATAGGGATGTTGCTGTGTGTTATTGACAAGTGCAAAGTTGCTGCTCATAAATAAAAATGTATATAGTAAAGAAGCGAGATCAAATAAGTAATAATTTCGTTATTTAAGCCATTACAGCTCAATATTTAATGTATTCAGTCTTTTTGATTGCTTAAGTTATTTCATTTTAGCCGAAAAAAATGTTTTTATCATTGAGAAACTCGGGATTTTCAGATCATATTACGAGGCAAATCTAAACTATCAACACTGCAAATTACTTAAAAGTCATGAATAATAAAACTGAATCAGAGTATATATTGAACACAACTATGTCCTGAGATATTTCTTCTATATAAACTAGGGGGCTCAGCCCTCTGTTCACCAACCCCCAGTGATTGCTACACAATCCCGTGTGGTTTGCTTTGCAAACCAACACTCCTTTCGTCATCCTTTTTCATGACGTCACAGCGAGTTTCACCCCAAGGCCAGTTAGAAGGATGGAACGTTTCCTCTATCTGATCCTCTCCGCGATACAAAATTTGTACCCTATCGCGAAATTATACTTTTCATCGGATCGAATTAATTTGTTAAGCAATTTTAATAATAATTGGATCATAAGAAAGAGTACATTTTAAGGTTTCCTGTGAAGTTTTCAAATTTACAAACTAATAGTAATAAGCTATACACTGAAGAGCCAAAACATTATGACCTCCTACTCAATAATGCGTTGTTCCTACTTTGGCCTGCAAAACAGCTGCCACTCGCCTGGGCATAGATGCCACGAGTTCTTGGTACATGACTGGAGACAGGTTGTACCAAATGTCTAAGCAGCGGTCACACTAGGTCGAGATATTCGGACATGGTGGTGTTTGAGCTCTGAGCTGCCGCTCCATGACACCCCAAATGTGCTCTATCTCCTACTCAATCCTAGCTTTTTGACATGGGGCGTTGTCCTGCTGGAAGATTCGATTTCCAGTTGGGAAGACAGACGCCATGTAAGGGTGCAACTGATCCGTAATGATGTTCAGATAATTCGTAGCGTTCATGGTCTGTTCTACCATAACTACGGGTCCCAGAGTTGCCCATGAGAACGTCCGTAAAAGCATAATACCGCCACCACCAGCCTGTGTATGACCTGCTGTACAAGAGGAGACCAGCTGTTAGACGGCGTTCCCTGACACGACCATCAACGTGATGAATGAGAAATCGGGATTCATCTGACCAGGCAACTCTCTTCCACTCATCCATGCTCCAGTCTCGATGTTCCCGGACCCACTGTAGGCGTAGTTGACGATGACGCTTGATCTCAGAGGCACACGAGTGGGACGTCCGCTTCACAGTCCCATATCCAACAGTGTCCGCTGAACTGTGTGTTCTGAAACACATGCGCTTGGACTTGCATTGTATTGGGCTGTCAGCTGAGCCACTGTCTCGCGCAGATTTTGCTTTACCAGCGGTACAGTCTCCGACGTCCTTTTTTTCTTTGATGACGCGTGGACGACCAACACCTTGGGGTCTACTGCTGGTGTCACCGTCATTTATCCACTTTTCATGGATACTAACAACGGCAGATCTTGAACAACCTACCAGTCGTGCAGTTTCGGTGATACTCGTTCCGAGTCTTCGGGCCATTACGATCTGCCTTCTATCAATTTCGCTTAGATCAGCAGCCTTTCCCATCACTCGCAAAAGGAAGTGCATGATTGATTACTTACCTTCTCCAGCAGCAGTTAAATACCATTCTTACTAAATCCCATGCCCTCCACGTCATCCAGACGAGTTCATTGAAAAATGTGGCGATGGTCGTAATGTTTTGGCTCGTCTGTGTAGACATGACAGTTTTAACGAAAATGTCCCGAATTTCAAGAAAATATTACCAGGAACCAAATTGAAATTTCTACAAAATCTCGGCAAGCTGCAAAAATGCACATTTAGAGGCACTCTAAAAAAACCTCGTGGTTAACGACACAATTGTACGTCTTTTGCTCACTCGCGTTAGAAATTTGGACACTTAATACACCCTAAACTAATAGCCACATCGGAAAAAAAATCTGTCTTGTACCGTGTACAATTTTGAACAAACCAAGTTAATTTCGTAGTTCGCTGATCTACTTTCTCGGAAAACCGTCTAACATTCGAGCGAAAAAAGAGAGTTTTCAATTCTGGGGAGGTAACTTTTTTAAATATAGAGATTATGGTGGGGTACAGCAACCATTACTATATCGTGTATTCGGTTATATATTACTCTGTTTTACTTGTTTGAATGAATTTTCTATTTGCAAAGAGCAGTTGGAGTTCGTATCTTATAACAGATGGGCGAGTGGAGTAATCTCAGAGTTAAAATTAACACAATCTATTTACAAAATATGAGAAAAACATTTAAGATGTAATAAAACAAGAACCACAGCACAGTCGAGCTCCTAGAACACAAGTCGTGAACCCCCCAGCTCTTAAATGTTCAATAAAAATCTGCTGTGGCCACCACAGAACCTCCACGTACCCCCAAAAAGAGTAATGCGTCGGTTAAAGTGGTCCGGGACACAGAATTTTATTTTTTTATGAATAATTTTGAATTCTTTTGTACTGATTACCCATCTAACTAATAAGCAAAATCACAACACAAACGTTTTCCAAAATGTTTTTAAAAATTTTAAATTAAATTTTCTTGAAAAAAGAGGGGTCATTTCAAATTGCTAAAACTCAAAATATTCTTGGTCAATTTTCAAAATTTATCCAGTAAATTATTCACAAATTTATAAACTTTAATTCTGATTCAGCAAATTTAAAAATATTAATTCAATAAAAAATATTTGAATGAAAACTTTTAAAAATTTTAAGGTACTTTTTTTTTAAAGTTATATTTTTTTAAATAAATATTTGTTTCAAATTTGCTGAATCAAAATTATAGTATAATGTTTAAAAAAGATGTATTCCAGATTTCAACCCTTAAACTTTATCGGTTCTTGACTTATAACAATTTGAATACAGGAAATCTTGAAAAATTGCATCATGGAGAAAAACGCATTTTAAAGTTTTAAAGACAGATTTACAATTAATGAAATGTTTTAATACCCTTTAAGAGCATCCAGATGAGTATCCAACTCCTTCTTTCCTCTTAAATCTGTGTTTTAGGTTGATTTTTGCAAGTTCTACCTTTTTTCTGCATAATTTAAAGGTCTCCGTAGACTTAAATAACGTGTTTCACAGATGTTGTTGCCATGACAACAGCTGTCTGAGTGTTAGATTTTCAAAACAACGAACCACAAAATTATTTCTATCTATCGTTCTAATTAAGATAGAAACATGATTCAGACGTCATTTTAAGCAGAAAACACAGAGAATTATTTTTTAATATATAAATTTTTTTTTCGAAAATGTGACGATTTTTGTGTCTAGGACTCCCTTAAGTAAATTTTTAAAAAGTAGGCATGGGTATAGAAAACGCCGCTAGCAGTGATATGTTTGCGACACTATCGCTGGTCTTGGTTCGGTTGATTAGTACTAAGGCTAGGCCTCCACTTGCGATTTCTAATCGCGCGACCAAAAAAAATCGCTGTCGCAGAAAATCGACAAGGTGTACACTCAACACTGCGATAGAGAAATCGCTGAATTAAAAGTTTTCCTGTGGATGGCACTGAAACTACTTGTTTGATCGCTCTTTTGCTTCGAGCGAGAAGGAAACGGCGAAAGCATCGTTATTGGGTACATCCAAAAACAAGTCAGATTATTGAAAGGGCAGTTTTGTCAGTTATTTAAGATTTATGTGAGTACCCTGCAATGGTTTTCCAGTATTACCTTTGGTCCAGTGTCGTACCTTTTAGTGTTCACATTTTGATTGCATGCCCTGTTTTTAACTCTCATCGTAACAGATTTTTTTATTGTTCAATTTTGAACTTGGGGGTGAAAATCCAAGTCTTTTTCCGTCTTTAAATGCCATTGGTTTTTTTCATGCGATATAATATTTTACCATCATAACCTTTTAAATGCATAACTCGTATTCTTATTATTTTTACATCATATTTTCATTAATTTATCTTCCATATGTTGTTCAACATATTTTAAATCGCATATTATTGATTTTTTTTTCAAAATATTTCATCGTAAAAAATAAAACTTTGCACTGCAATCATTTCCCACTGATTTTTTACATTTTTATGTCTACAATG
This sequence comes from Metellina segmentata, assembly GCA_947359465.1. Classification (NCBI taxonomy): domain Eukaryota; kingdom Metazoa; phylum Arthropoda; class Arachnida; order Araneae; family Tetragnathidae; genus Metellina; species Metellina segmentata. The sequence goes on along the minus strand of OX375875.1, from coordinate 71,473,240 downwards.
ATATGATTACCTTTTCCGGCGTAACTTATCCATTTCTGAACCTTCTGCCACATAACTAAATCAACCAACCAGTATTACCGAATTACAAAAAGTAGTTCTGACGAATTGGACAAAGGTAATGTAAGGTAATTTTAATTAACGTCGCACTGTAGTAACACAACGGGCTATTGACAACTGTCCGGGAAAGATCTGAGGACAACACCACGTAGTTTTGGACCATGACGAATCGTTGGGGATAATTGGTCCATCAATAACAATCTTCAATTTCTTTAAACAATTCTTCTTTTCAGTTTCTGTACTGAGTAACTCAGTATCAATTACAGTTAATATTTGTCTATCCTCACCTCCTAAAGATTCGTTATCAGACATTATAAAGAAGTATTTGCAGTGATTTAAACAGAGACCATAACAAGACTGCTTCAGAACTGCGAACCATTCCATTCCAAAAATCTAGTACAGACCCCTCCGCACCGGGTTACTTAACACGCACGACGGTAATGGTAGTGGTGATTTTTAATTACGTCGTACTAGAGCAACACAACGGTCTATTGACGACGGTCTTTAATGCATACATTGGTTGGTTTGGATGCATTGGTCGTACTGGAGAAACACAACGAAGTTATTGTTAGGGAAATGAGTAAACTTCAAAAATCTATTTTTTTTATGTGTGAAAATTTTCATTTCCCTGCAAAAAACCCAATTTGTGAATTTTGATTAAAAAATATTTTTCAATCGATGTGTATGGAAATGTTTCGAAAGTTATAAAATCTTTTGAAGCAAATTATAAAATTCTTGAAGAGGCGAGAAAATACGAATTCCTCCAATCCAGTTCGAGAAACGTTACGACACGAGTTTTTAAATACACCAAGAAACAAAAATTGAAGCAGATGACACCTACATTTTTACATTATTACAGAGGATGTCAGTCTAAAAAATGTGTTCGTTAAATTTCTCAAGTTAAATTTAACTATTTAATATTGATTTTCGTTGGAAATTTTCAGTACATTAAGACGCAACCTATAACAAAAGTTCATATTTATGATGCACTGCTTTGTACACAATCTCATGCTTGCCATTACACAAATCTAATCGAGTTTTCATCTTAAAAGACGCATAAAGTTAGTATCTATAGAAACTCTTGCGTTTTTTTTTTTTTTTTTTTTGACGAATGTGCATTTTGGGAACCATGCAAACTATGTGCATTAGAAAAACTAACCAGATCTTGGACGAAATATTTCGTATTGAACAAAAAGTAGGCTATACTATTTCGATGACTATGTTATCGTATCATCAGTAAAATTGACCAGATCATGATGGGCGAAAGAAATATATTTCGCTCAAAAACGTTTATTAAACTCTCCAACTGATTAAGTTTGGGTTCGATTTTAGTAATAATACTATTCAATAGATGGCGCTTCAAATGTGTCTTGGTAAAAGCCCAAGTAACGACCACTAAATCCACTTGCGTCTTACATTCTGCGAGAAAAATGAAAACCATTTTGCCAAAATTAACGCCACGGTACGCGCCTCTACTACAAGGGTTGCTTATTTAATTGGCGACAGAACTAGAATGTCGAAAAAATTAGTGATATCGCCAAAATCTACTGCCATGTCACGTGGACCAATCAGATCATCAGGGTTCATTACTGGCGGCAGATGAAAGTCTAAATCCAACCGAGTATCGATGATTTTCCAGTCTTTCGTTTTGATGGTATAATTCTAATATTCGCATTTCCAGTCATTTTCCTCAAAATTTGCGTGGAAATTATTTCTTTGCCAAATATTAAGTTTCACATTTCTTGTGAACCTTTTAATGAATCTTGTTTTTCTCGAAATTACTAGACTACTCTTTTCCACATTTAATATAGGTTTTTATGTTAAATTTAATTCAAGAATATATATATATATATATTATATATACACTTGGGTGAATACAATACATCAAATGCGCTTCATAGAGAAGTTATGTCGTTCAGAAGCAGGAACATTTCCAAGATGCTTTTTTAAATAACCAAATGAAACAGCTTTAACTGTTCGTTGCAAATGAAGAGTTTTATCAGGTTTTAGCGTCTGAATTTAGCATAAACCAGGCAAAACATTCTGTATTCAAAGCATAAGGATAGCATTTTTCAAATTTTATCACAAAACCCATTTTAAATTTAACAGTCTTCGATTGACCCAATACCCTCAATTTTAATTTCGCCTAAAAGTACAGCTAAAAACAACCTCAAACTATTAATGATACAAGAAATTTCGACAACTGAATCAAATAGGGAATTCAAGAACCAATGGTACATGGTGAACGATATACATACAATAGAATTTAGTTTAAAATAGTAAAACTTGAATGCTTTTCAAGATTTTGCTTAGTATATTCGAATTTCTAATACTTACATAAATGAGGTCTGGTTTTTTAAATTTTTTTTTATGTAAAAGTTATATTTCACCAAGCTGCACCAGACAGTATCAAGTAATTTTCCCTAACTGACAACATTAACCTTTAGACTACGGCCGTGGTACAGTTGTATCATGATCGCGCCAAGGAATTTAGACAATGGTCAGTGCATCAGTTGTACCTTAAAGTAATAAGAATCACAAGAAAGAACCGTGCTTATTATATGTATGGCCGTAGTTAAAAGGTTAAATTGTTTGGCAAACAGATTACTGTTCAATTCTATTAATTATAAAAAAGCATTTTCTAATATGTTAACATTGAAATGGGAAATTGAAAGTCAAAACTACCACAATATAGCTACAAAAATAAGTCCATAAAATATGTTTTTTGAAAAGCAAATAATCGTACTTTTCAAATTTATTTTAACAAATTCGTATACACTACAATGCTAAACACAAACGCACTCATGTAAATATAAATAAAACCCATATTGGGAAACGTCAGAATAAAACTTACAACCAGAATGATATTTACGAGAATGAATAGTTCTGCTCTAGTGAGTTTTCACGCCTTTTTCTCGGTTTTCTTGGGCAGCAGAACGGCTTGAATGTTAGGCAGAACACCACCCTGAGCTATAGTCACGCCAGATAGCAATTTGTTCAGTTCCTCGTCGTTTCTGATGGCCAACTGGAGGTGACGAGGGATGATACGAGACTTTTTGTTGTCTCGAGCAGCGTTGCCGGCTAGTTCCAAAACTTCGGCGCCCAAGTACTCGAGGACTGCGGCCAAGTAGACCGGTGCTCCTGCACCTACTCGTTCCGCGTAGTTGCCTTTTCGCAGCAATCGGTGGATTCGACCGACGGGAAATTGTAGTCCAGCGCGACTGGAACGAGTCTTGCTCTTCGCCTTCACTTTGTCACCTTTGCCACGACCAGACATTTTTGGATTCAACGAGAGGGAAACTTTGACGGCTGAGAAAACGAGATAGCAGATGTTCTATTGAGCAATTCTTGTCTCTCCCGTTTTATAATTGCTCAGGCCTGGGACATCAACCAATGAGGATGCAGTTTGAAAACCCCGATTAAACGCCGTGGCGAATAACGTCATCGCACGATATATTGAGAATTTTACATCTTCTATGGTTTGCCGACCAACCGGTATAGTGGTTAAGGTGTTAGCCTCTAGATTGGAAGGTTCCTGGTTCGAGTATGGGTCCGGGTATGGATGTATGTAAACGTATGGTGTAGAGGCGGCTGGTGCACCTTAAATCTGTCGCGGCCGAAAGTCCTCACGTTGGGTTGGCGTGGAAGTTTGGAGAGTGGGGTGCCAGCTCAGGTGTTGCTTCTTCATCTGACCGTGGTTCAAAATTACGACGTATTGTTCTTGGATCTTTCCCTTAAGGGACTGATCCCGGACCGTCGTCAATAGCCCGTTGTGTTGCTCTAGTACGATGTTAACTAAAATTACCATCTATGGTAGTTAGACGGACAGATAGTTTAATTCGTCGCACTGGAGCACCACATTGGTCTATTGGCGATGATTATGGGAATGGGAATGGTAATTTTAGTTAACGTCGTACTAGAGCAACACAACGGGCTATTGACGACGGTCCGGGATCAGTCCCTTAAGGGAAAGATACCAGGACAACACCTCGTAATTTTGAACCACGATCAGATGACGAAGCAACACCTGAGCTGGCACCCCACTCTCCAAACTTCCACGCCAACCCAACGTGAGGACTTTTGGCCACGACAGATTTAAGGTGCACCAGCCGCCTCTACACCATACGTTTACAAACATCCATGCCCGGACCCGGATTCGAACCAGGAACCTTCCGATCTAGAGGCTAACACCTTAACCACTATACCGGTTGGTCGGCTAAACAGCGATGATTATGGTAATTTTTTTGGTAATTTTTTTTAGTTAACGTCGTACTAGAGCAACACAACGGGCTATTGACGACGGTCTGGGATCAGTCCCTTAAGGGAAAGATCCGAGGACAACACCTCGTAATTTTGAACCACGGTCAGATGACGAAGCAACACCTGAGCTGGCACCCCACTCTCCAAACTTCCACGCCAACCCAACGTGAGGACTTTCGGCCACGACAGATTTAAGGTGCACCAGCCGCCTCTACACCATACGTTTACAAACATCCATGCCCGGACCCGGATTCGAACCAGGAACCTTCCGATCTAGAGGCTAACACCTTAACCACTATACCGGTTGGTCGGCGCGATGATTATGAATATATTTAAATGGTAATGGTAATTTTAGTTAACGTCGTGCTAGAGCAACACAACGGGCTATTGACGACGGTCCGGAATCAGTCCCTTAAGGGAAAGATTCGAGGACAACACCTCGTAATTTTGAACCATGGTCAGATGATGAAGCAACACCTGAGCTGGCACCCCATTCTCCAAACTTCCACGCCAACCCAACGTGAGGACTTTTAGCCACGACAGATTTAAGGTGCACCAGCCGCCTCTACACCATACGTTTACAAACATCCATGCCCGGACCCGGATTCGAACCAGGAACCTTCCGATCTAGAGGCTAACACCTTAACCACTATAGCGGTTGGTCGGCGCGATGATTATGAATATATTTAAATGGTAATGGTAATTTTAGTTAACGTCGTGCTAGAGCAACACAACGGGCTATTGACGACGGTCCGGAATCAGTCCCTTAAGGGAAAGATTCGAGGACAACACCTCGTAATTTTGAACCACGGTCAGATGACGAAGCAACACCTGAGCTGGCACCCCATTCTCCAAACTTCCACGCCAACCCAACGTGAGGACTTTTAGCCACGACAGATTTAAGGTGCACCAGCCGCCTCTACACCATACGTTTACAAACATCCATGCCCGGACCCGGATTCGAAGCAGGAACCTTCCGATCTAAAGGCTAACACCTTAACCACTATACTGGTTGGTCGGCGAATATATTTAGAAGGGAAGGTATTCATTAACGTTTCACTGAGCAACAAAATGGGTGACGGTACGGGATCAATCCCAAAGGGAAAGGTGGAGGTAGATAAGTAGGCAGATATTTTAATTAACTTCGCACTGGACTGACACAACGGGCTATCGGCGACAGCCAGGGATCAGACCAAAGAAAAAGACCCGTAGACAACACAACAGAATTGAACCACTGTCAGATGATGATCGACCACACCTGAGCTGCCATCTTACTCTCCAAGCCCTCTAGATCGGAAGGTTCCTGGTTCGAATCCGGTTACGGGCATGGATGTTTGTAAGCGTATGGTGTAGAGGCGGCTGGTGCACCTTAAATCTGTCGTGGCCGAAAGTCCTCACGTTGTTTTGGCGTGGAAGTTTGGAGAGTGGGGTGCCAGATCAGGTGTTGCTTCGTCATCTGACCGTGGTTCCAAATTACGAGGTGTTGTCCTCGGATCTTTCCCTTAAGGGACTGATCCCGGACCGTCGTCAATAGCCCGTTGTGTTGCTCTAGTACGACGTTAACTAAAAAAATTACCAATTGCCAATTACCAAGCTTCTGCACCACGCCCGTCAATAGCCCGTTTTTTGCTCCAGTACGACGTTAATTAAAATACCTACCTACCATCCACACCACGGCAATACATCTGCATGATAAGAAAGACAATTCAAAGGTTCATCGGGTATGGTAGCAGTCTTAACAGCTTTTCTCGAATCTTTCCCGTTGGGATTGATCCCGAACCGTTGTCGTGGCGTGGTGTGGAAGTTTGGAGAGTGGCTCTGGTGTTGCCCCGTCACCTGACAGTGGTTTAAAATGATCTGTTGTTGTTCTCTAATCTTTCCCTTGGGGATTGATAAATAGCCCGTTGCGTTGCTCCAGTTGGACGTTAATTAAAATACCTACCTTTTGGGTATGGTATGGTATTTTAATTAACGTCGTACTTGAGCAACACAACGGGCTATTGACGACGGTCCAGCATCAATCCCAACAGGAAAGATCCGAGGACAAGACCACGTAATTCTGAAGCAGTACTCAACGTGGTACGATAGTTGTATTGATGTCGTACTGGCGCAGCACAAAAGACTATTGGTGACGGGCCGGGATCCATCTCGGAGGGAAAATTATGAGGATAACGCCTCGTAATTTTGAACCACGGTCAGATAACGAGGCTAACAAATGATATGACATCCATCTCACCAAACCTCCACACCATACCAACGTGAGGACATTTGAGGCCATGACAGATTTAAAAAGCATCTGACCCTACCAACATACTTTTCTATTTACCTATCTACTTGTTTGTCGATATACAGGGTCTTTCAGTGAACCGTTTCAGAACTTCTAAGAGGGGTAGGGTACATCCTGACGAACCAAAATCATATACCAATGGGCAGTCAGAAATGCTTTCCTGACGCGGTAGATGACGTTGTGCGAAAATCCCGAGCTTTCGTGTAGGGAATCTTCATTTCGCACAAGAACGCCAAGTTAGTAGGATGGATGATTACACGATCGCAGAGTTAGGCGATATGCATTTGGCGTACGGGGGGCTGTAAATTGTAGTGGGCCAGCCGCACAGCGTTTGTACGCGGAACGATATCCGACGAGGCGTATCTCCAGTCATAATTTCTTTGCAAGACTGCACCAGAGGTTAACTGAGACAGGTTCATTAGAAAGAGCTGACAAGGACAGGGTAAGAACAGCACGGACTGCAAACGTCGAACAGAATGTGCTGCAGCATGTACAGGGGAATCCAAGAACGAGTACACGAAGTGTAGCAAACGCAGTCGGGGTTTCCCATTACAGCGTCTGGAGGATTCTCTGAGAAGACATCCATCCGTTTCACGTGCAGCGTGTCCAGACACAGCAACCGGAGGATTATGCACCTCGTATTGCTTTCGCACAGTGGTACCTTGGAAAATGTGATACAAATACCCTTTATCCTGCTGAAGTGTTGTTTTCCCGATGAGGCATCCTTCACAAGGGAAGGAAATTTCAACACGCATAACGACCATATCTGGGCGGTCGAGAACCCGCATGCAATACGACGTCGTGCAGCACAGATTCGATTTTCGGTCAATGTATGGGCCGGTATTATGGGAGATCACCTCATCGGACCTTACCTGTTACCGTCTCGTCTAACCGGACCTAACTACTTGCTCTTTTTGCAGCAAGTATTGCCACAACTTTTGAGAGATGAACAGATATCTGCATCGACGCAACAGACAATGTGGTTCCAACACGATGGAGACCATGCCCATTATAGCGGAGATGTTCGTAACTACCTGGATGTCACATTTGGTCAGCAGTGGATCGGACGTGGTGGTCCCGTGCGTTGGCCTGCTCGGTCACCCGACCTATCATGTCTTGATTTTTATTTCTGGGGTCATCTGAAATCGCTAGTTTATGACACCCCTGTTGACAATGTTGAGGAGTTGGTTGCTAGAATTACAGTAGCTGCCGGAGAAATTCGAGATATGCCTGGAGTATTCCAGAATGTTCGGATGTCCATGCGTCGGAGATATGAGGCGTGCATTGTAGCCCGCGGAAGAAACTTGGAACACTTACTTTAATCCATGTACCTTTTGCTTCTTTTCATGTATTATTAAAACGATTTCTCACTTACGGTCTCTTTTCTTTACGGTGCTTCTGTGTACAACACCGCTTCAGGAAAGCATTTCCGACCCCACATTGCTATATGATTTCGAGTTGTCAGGATGTACCCTACCCCTCTTAGAAGTTCTGAAACGGTTCACTGAAGCACCCTGTATATCCATCCCATCTATTCTTCTAAGGTTTGGAGAGTTGGGTGAAGACTTAGGCTCCATCTAACTGTGGTTCAAAATTACGCGGTGTTGTCTTCGGTTCATTCCTTTCGAAGGTTGATCCCGGACCGTCACCAATAGCCCGCTGTGTTGTTAATCCAGTGTGATGTTAATTAAAAATATGATGTTAATTAAAAATACCAGTGCTGATGTGTGCTCCAGTGTGATGTTAATTAAAAATACCAAAAACAAAAATATACCTTTCCCTTGGAGGATTGATCCAGTACCGTCGGCAATAGCCCAATGTGTTGCACCAGTACGACGTTAATTGAAATACCTACCTATCCATCTGTGTTGGTGTCTAATCTCAGTTGTTGATTTCGTCATTTTTTTATAACCGTGGTTCAAAAACATGCATATTCCCCCTGGGACTGACAGACGGCCCAGGCTCGATTCCTGCCTGGATGTATTTCTGTCTTCTTTGTCAGTTGAACTTTAATTGTGTGTATATGTCTATTACTTGATATTGTAAGGCTTGCTTCTGACGCAGCATGGCCATATAAGCCATAAATCTCTCCAAACCACCAACCAACCCTCAGAGGTCGATTTCGGACAGTTACCAATAGCATGTTGTGTTGCTCGAGTGCGGTATCTCAATTGGTAGATTCAACGTGTACCAGTCCCCACCAACAGGATGGTTTTTGGCTGGGTCGTTTCGAACTCGCAACTCTCCGGTTGCTAATCCGCTACTCTTCTAACCGTTCTAGGGCCGCCGTAGCCCACCTGGGAGTTCCATCCAAAGAACGTCGTGTGCAAAGGGGGTTGGTGCGCGATAAATGTAATAATCGAGTTCACACACAGTTCCGGTAAACTTAATATTTAATTAATGATTGAGGTGCAGCTGATGAATAATTTACAAGTGAGTGTTCATATGGCGAGTACACAGTAGCAATGCCCGTCTGACATGTCTAAGCCACAAATATATATTACGGTGAGCACGTATTGCTCATTCAAGTCCTTTCCGAGCATCAGATGAATATCCTTCCTCTTTTATGTTTGACTTGCTTCTCCTCGTTCGCTGCTCGCGCAGCCCATAGGAGGAAGAGGGCGCTGGAGATGAGGAGTGGGGGAGGTTTGTAGTTTTACCCCTACATAAATCTGTCGGGGCCTCAAATGTCCTCATGTTGGCATGGTGTGGAAGTTTGGAGAATGGTGTACCCGGTCAGATGTGACCTTGTCATTTGACCATGGTTAAAAATTACGTGATTAGTACTTCGATTTAAGGGTAGTCTGCCTTGGGTATATGGTATGTTTTAACAACCGTTACACTGGAGCAGCACAAAGGACTATTGGTGACGTTAGGGGTAATGGTAATTTTAATTAACGTCATACTAGAGCAACACAAGGGGCTATTGACGACGGTCCGGGATCAATCCCATAGGGGAAAGATCCGAGAACAACACCATGTAATTTTGAACCACGTTCAGATGACGAGGCATCAAATGAGCTGGCATCCCACTCTCCAAAGGTGACGGCATGGGAATTCTTTCCCTAAGGGAAAGAACCGAGGAGAACACCACGTAAATTTGAACCACGGTCAGATGACGAGGTCGATAGGTCCCTTGGAAATTGATCTTGGACCGCCGCCAACGTGTTGCACCAGTGCAACGTTAAAATACCTACCTACCTACCCAGTTGGAGGTGGTTTGGTTATCTATTTAAATAACGTCACACTGGAGCAACACAAAGGGCTATTGGCGACAGTCCGGAATCATTCCCGATGATTGGGTTAGCCATATGTGACCAAACTCCGTCAGACACAAGTCATACAATATCAAATAATAGACACACACAATGAAAGTTAAAGTCACACAAAAGAGATAAATTAACCCCTGTGAATATTACACCTGAGAGCAATCGAACCTCCGACGCCTACAACTCGAATGGGCACAACGGCCTTCCATTCCCCGATGAGAAAGATACGAGGACAATACCACGTAATTTAGCATCCCTGTCAGATAACGACGCATCTCCTTAGCTGGCACTCCACTCTTAAAACATCAACATCACGTCAACGTCATTTGAGGTCACGACAGATTCAGCGTGCCACAACCCCCGTGAACTCGACGGTCTGTGGTTGAATCGAGTCTCTTCGCTCTGAAGCCTCCTGTTGCTAATCCGATGCTCTTCCAACTAGGCTACCGCCACCTTGTAACCAAGTTGAAAAAACAATGGTAGGTATTTTAATTAACATCGTACTGGAGCAACACGACGAGGGATATTGACGACGGTCCGGGATCAATCCCAACGGTAAAGATCCAATGACAACACCTCGTAATTTTGAACCACGGTCTGATGACGATTCAACACATGAGCTGGCATCCAACTCTGCAAAACTTCCACACCAAGCCAACGTGAGGACATTTGAGTGGCCACGACGGATTTAACGTGCACCAGCCCTCTTTGAACACGACGGTCTTTGGCTGGATTCGAACTCGCAACTCTCCGGTTGCTAATCCGATGCTCTTCCAACCGGGCAACAGAAGAGTGGTGAGTTAGGTAATGTTAATGGTAATTTTTGTTAACGTCGTACTAGAGCAACACAACGGGCTATTGACGACGGTCCGGGATCAGTCCCTTTAGGGAAAGATTCGAGGACAACACCTCGTAATTTTGAACCATTGTCAGATTACGAAGCAACACCTGAGCTGGCACCCCACTCTCCAAACTTCCACGCCAACCCAACGTGAGCACTTTCGGCCACGACAGATTTAAGGTGCACCAGCCACCTCTACACCATACGTTTACAAACATCCATGCCCGAACCCGGAACCTTCCGATCTAGAGGCTAACACCTTAACCACTATACCGGTTGGTCGGCGGTGGTGAGTTAGGAACTCGATTCAACCAAAGACCGTCATGTGCGTGAGGACTGCTCACTTTATACAATGGGACACGCTTCAGGAATTTCACAGCACCTTTTTGTGTCCATAACACGTTTTGCGTATGTTTGCATTTATTCTGTCAGATGCATCAAACAATGTAGACCAGGACCTTGAGTTATAAATGAATCCTTTAAGCGTGGATACCCCTCCATTCCAAAAACTGAAATAATTTCTTATTTCGTAAATAATTTTATTAATTACTTAAAATATTCCTCTGGAATTTCTGTGATCTGAATATTCTTTCTATAATTTTAAGTTTATTTTCTCAAAATGGCGTCTTGAAAAATTAAGTCATCTTAGAAACTACAAAATAAGCTGTTTGATAAGCATTTCATGTCAAGCTAAAAGTATATTTAACAGTAGTGCTCCGGCGATATCTATAGGACCCATAGACTTAGAATCGCTGTAGCCCAGATGCAAGATTAGCAACCGGAGGATTGCGAATTCGAAACTAGGTCCAAACAAACACCGCCGTGTGTACTGTGGCTGATGCATGTTAAATCTGCCGTGGAATCAACTGTTCTCACGTTGGCGAGGTGTGGAAGCTTGTAGAGTAAGGTGCCAGCTCAGGTTTTGATCTTTTTGATTTGAGTTTTTGATTGCGAATTCGAAACTAGGTCCAAACAAACACCGCCGTGTGTACTGTGGCTGATGCATGTTAAATCTGCCGTGGAATCAACTGTTCTCACGTTGGCGAGGTGTGGAAGCTTGTAGAGTAAGGTGCCAGCTCAGGTTTTGATCTTGTCATCAAACGATGGTTCAAAATTCCCAGGTGTCTTCGGATCTTTCCATTCGGGAAACTATGTTTCCAAGGGCTAGTGAGTATTCAAGACTGAAAAGTTTGGGAAGTTTTGCGAATCACCCTTCTTTGGTAATTTAATAATGTTTGATTATGTTAACTTGAAATGCACTTTAATGATCAGATTGCTATCAATTTGTGATGAATTAATCCGTAATTCTTTTGGGGATTATGTAGTAAATTTATGTATTCACAGATACTAAAATAATTTCGTGAGTTGCCATGTAGAAGTTCGAAGAGCAAAGAAAATGCAAAGAATCGCAATGCTGTTTTCAATTTGTATTTTTGGTAGAACCGAGAGGGAGTGGTTCGTCGACCGCATTGATGACTTAAGCAGGCTCAAGGAATCTTCAAAGACATCTGATCTGTCGCAATGGAACAACAAACGCCGTTCAACTGTATTTCATGAAGCAAAATGGTGGCGTCATCTATTGTCAGAAAATATAAGTTGATTACTGTATGCGACATGAAGTGCGATACCCAAGTGTGATTGGTTTGCAATTCGCGTCTAAGTGAAGAAACGGACGCAAGAGTCCTCTGAAACTTAAGCGTAAAAACTCGATTGCACCACGAATAGAAAAAGCATCTCATCAAAAAGTGAATTTTACCGGAGAGCCAAAGTAAGGTTGAAAATCAAAGCATGTTTTGTTAGTAAAATGTACAACCCTGTCACATTCTTATGAAGATTTGAAACAATTATCTTTTTAACAAACGATTACCTTTACATTTATCTATACAATTATTATTGTTTATTTTTTTTTATTTTTTACTTTTTATATGTTTAAGTTCAATAGAATTCTAATTTTGTCAAAAATAAATAATTCCATTCTGAGTTGTGACATTTCTACAGGAGGTGCTAAATGTCTTCAGTTCATTTGTCTGAAGAGAGGGCTCTTAGTGAAAACGACCTCCAACTCCCGTGTTTTTTTCAACAAGTACTAGAGCAGTAATATTTTTTATTGCATTGATCGTTTTTATTTTTATTTTTTAGAAGGTGCCCTTATTGATCCAATCCTATCAGTTAACCCTCCTGTGTGGTTGTCTCGACGAGTTATCTCACTACGTATTAGCAAAACTGACAAGATTTATATAGACGAGATATCTCTTCATTGGAAGAAAACTAACCAGATCTGGATCTTTAGTCATCATAAAAAAATCGCTAATTTTTTGATGGAGAGATAACTTATCATTAGCATAATTGGTTTGATCTTGGTGGACGAGATATTTCTTCAAAACCACTTGTAGGATTCAGACACTGAAATCGTGTACTACCCAAATGGAGGAACATATTTATTTTAATATTGCAAGCTAATTTAACCACTACCAGGATGTACGTGGCTTCTATTCTAGGTGGCAGTGATTGATCTGTCATGAATTGTAAGATTATTATAAAATAGAATAGGAGTGGTGAAAAGCTATCTTTTAGCTGCTTGCGCTTTTTCTTTGAAGAAAAGAATGGAAAGAAGTTTCTATTCCATAAATATTCCACCACTCCTTGATTTTACAAATCTATTTTTTCAAATTGATATTTCCAGTACAAATTTCTAAAATCAAGCTACGCAATGAATGCAGGTGCACATTAAATATTAGATGTTATAAAAAACAATATTTGGTGTAACGTCACAGATATTGTGGAATGTAGCAAACAGTGTGAAAAAAAGCGAACTAACAAACGCGTAATAAGTTTTTATTTGAAAAGGGTTAGTTTTTTTGAGTTTTTATGGTAAAAAAAGGGCCATATTTCGAAAAGTTGCTCCAGACACAAGATAAACAACGTCAGGTGGTAGTCCATCCACTACCACTACCATACAATAATGGCATAAAATCCGACTGCTTGTTTGGGGGTGTTTTTCGTGGTATGACCTGGGACCTTTGCATGTTGTTCCTGGTCAATTAAACGCCGACGCCTGCATGAACATTTTGGACAATCAGGTTCTCCCTACGCTCTGGCAATTTTATGGAATGGACGAATGTTACTTCCAGGACGACAACGCTCCATGTCATGTTGCAGTTTCTGTCAAGCAGTGGTATCAATATATGGATGTAAAAAGTCTTACATGGCCTGCTCAGAGTCCCAACCTAAACCCCATAGAACATTTGTGGGACGAGTTAGAGCGACGATAACGGACCAGGGAACCAGGATCGAAATCTATAGCTGAGCTGGCGACATTCTTGTAGCAGGAATGAACACAAATACCCATACTTGTTGAAAGTATGGCCAGAAGGGTTGCTAGTGTAACTGCAGCACGTGGGGGACCACCCAGGTATTAAAGCATGTATTATTTCCCTTATGCCATCACATCGTGCTGTTAGGTCCATTACTGTAGGGTAGTGTACACAGGAGAAGAGTTAAATATTTGAAAAGAGATTAAACACACACAGTTCTGCTTTTATATTAAACTAGGGGGCCCGCACCCCTGCTCTCTAACGCTCGCCAACCCCCGGAGGATTGCTTTACAATCCTCATTGGTTCGCTGTGCGAACCTTGCTCGCTTTGCTCGCATCAATGAAGACAATGTTTACGAAATCTGTTATTAGAAAAATTATTTTTTTAAATACAAATTTGTTGTACTACAGAAAAATTATACTGTACCTCTGGAATCAGAAGAACTCGAACAATTTGGAATTCAAATGAAAACTTTGAGCAAATTTTGACTTGAAATGTTAGCGCTGCTTTGGAAATCGAATACCAGGCATGTCGTTTGTAAGCTGAAACAGCTTGACCAATATTCATTTTTTTCAATAAATTTTCATCCGAAAACGCTATAAATTCAATTGAGGCGCGAGGCTTCTTGGTAAACAAACAATCGCACAGTATTGCCTAAACGCGATAACAAATAACATCTTTTTTGGGAGTCACGTTAGAGAATTATATATATAGATAAATTTTCAGTTAAATAAACTAGCTTGCAACGTTTGGTATTTGACATATCAGCTATCGTGCTATGTGGAATTTATCCGTTGAAATTTTTGTTGGCGAAGGTGCTGAAATCGTATTCTAAAACCAGATCAAATGATGTCACGTTCAGAATACGTATAGAAAAGGCGTATCGCTGGTAGATAATTAATTAATGTCTCACTGGAGGAACACAACGGGCCAGATGACGAGAACAACACCAGAGCTGGCTTCCACACTTCCCGAACGTGAGAACTGTTGAGTCCACAGCAGATTCAACGTACATCAGCCCCCGTGTACGCGGCTGTCTTTGGTTGGACCAAGTTTCAAACTCGCAACCCTCCGGTTGCTAATCCATTACTCTTACTACAGCAGTCCTACGGTTACCGCCGGTTAAGCACTACTGTCACCTATACTTTAAGCTTGACATAAACTGTTTATGAAAAAGATTATTTTTTATAGTTTCTAATAGGTCTTGTGTGTGTGATTTTTATTATGACGCCTTTTGAAGAAAGAAACTCAAAATTGCAGAAAAAATATTCTAATCGCTTAGTAATTCCAGAGGAATATTTTTTTACGTAATTGACGCAACTCTTTACGGGAAATAAAAAAATTGTTTCAGTGTTTGGAATGGAGGTATCCACTTAAATGATTCTTTTTTTTTAACTCACGGTCCGGGTCTACAATGTTTTAAAGTCCCTATTTTCCGGAAGCATCTGACAGAATAAATGCAAAGCGTGTTACGGACACAAAAAGGTTGGTGTGAAATTCCTGAAGCATGTCCCATTGTAAAAGGTGCATACAACAAACGGAGCTCTTCGAATTACTCTGTTGTGTGTACCTTCCATGTTTTTTTTGCGGTCGATGACTTAATGGTTTCAGAGCCGGCCGAGGGATCTTCATGGCCGAGTACTTATTGTCTTCTTGGTAGGAGTACTCTGGGTGTTCAACCAGGCAGAGGTGATGATCTTCGGTAAACGTCTTAATCGGGGATTTAGTTTCCTACTTACAACTCCCACCAAAGCACTATCATGTTTCTTTCTTCAGTGATAGTTCCGGATCGCATTGCAGTTTTTTCTGTCCCCTAGAGGTACTCGGAAAGTTGAATGGATACTTATTTGCTCGTGCCACCCAAGGCGAGAATTAGAGCATCTCCGTTTAACTCAATAAAAAGTAAATAAAATACTGGAATACTGTGGAGAAGAATAATAGATAACGCTTCAGCGGACAGTGATTTTTTCTGGCAAGTGCGTAGTTTGAGGCCGTTTAAGGAAGGTAATCAGTAAGAAGTGCGAAATTATCAATAAAACTAAATAAAATATTCCATCGTGGGTATAGTAACGCCGTAAAAATACTTGTAATATAAAATAAATTACATCTAAGGTAATCATGATTTAACCATTTTAGAGGCGATAAGACTTCTGACATCCTACCTTCTTAAGTTAAGGTTAGTTTCTGAATAATCTAAATATACTTCGTCTGCTACATAAGTTTTTTGAAATTTTTTAAAACTTCAAAACTATTACCTTTGAAAGGCTTTTACTGTAAAGTTAAATGTAGATAGTGGTAAAGTTTTTGTGGTAGATCGTGCTTCCTGTAAGTATATTTCGAAATGGGTAACCGTAAATTAAAACCATCTTCCGATGGTGTGTTTATATTAAAAACTCCATTCATGTAGTTTCATCTTATTTTATGTTTTAATTGAATAGATTAAACTAGACGGGCTGAGCCAGTTAGCACCTGGCGACCTGCAATTCGGTTTCCTAAAACTAAAAGTGGAAGTGTGAAATGCACCAAAATATCAGGTAAAACAAGCATTTATGAAAATGAAACAAACTAATGAAATACACAAATATACAACTGACTATAGTCGAAATGACACTTTATTTAACCAGTTGTGTTATAGTATATATCTGTACATGCACATTTCATGATTATGAATGAAAGAAACTAACCAAAAGAAAAACAGCATTTCGTGTATTTTTTACTGGCTTTTAATTTATATTTCCTATAAATTTCCCATCAAGCTATGTTTTCAATCTCCTAAACGTCAATTGCAGCATACTACCTTCAATATTTTTTTGCTTTCGCTCGCGTTTACATTTTCTTTATCTTTACCTCATCATCATTTCCCTTCTTTCTTCTTTTTGAAATTAAAGAGTAATACAGTGAATTACAGTAAAAAAGTAATTAAAGAGTTTAATACTTCAGATATATCTTACTATTAGTATTTTGTTGCTCTATAGTTCAAATTAAATATATTTGAATGAAGAAGAGAAGTTGGATATTGAACTCAGTAGCAGTTAACTATCTATTTACAATCGTTTATTACAATTCAACAATATATAAATCAAACAAATAGCGGCGATTTTTGTGCCATGTTCACTAGTGAAACATACACTGACGAGCCAAAACATTATGATCATCCCCACATTTTGCAATGAACTCGTCTGGATGACGTGGATGGCACGTGATTAAGTGAGAATGGTATTTAACTGTTGATGGAGAAGATAAGTAATCATTCTTGCACTTACTTTTGCGAGTGGTGGGAAAGGCTGCTGTTCTAAACGAATCTGATAGAGGGCAGATCGTAATGGCACGAAGAATCGGAACGAGTATCACCGAAACTGCACGACTGGTAGGTTGTTCACAATCTGCCGTTGTTAGTATTCATGCAAGGTGGATAAATGACGGTGACACCAGCAGTAGACGCCAAGATGTTGGTCGTCCACGCGTGATCAAAGAAAAAGGACGTTGGAGACTGTACCGCTTGGTAAAGCAAAATCTGCGCGAGATGGTGGCTCAGCTGACAGGCCAATACAATGCAGGTCCAAGCGCAAGTGTTTCGTAACACACAGTTGAACGGACACTGTTGCATATGAAACTGTGCAGCAGACGTTTCACTCGTTTGCCTCTGTTGACCAAGCGTCATCGTCAACTACGCCTACAGTGGGCCCAGGAACATCGAGACTGGATGAGTGGAAGACCAGGGTACGCCGTCTGTCAGGCGAACAGTTGCTCCCCTCTTATGCAGCAGGTCATACACAGGCTGGTGGTGGCGGTATTATGCTTTGGGGGACGTTCTCATGGGCGACTCTGGAACTCCTAGTTTTGGTAGAACAGACCATGAACGCTGCGAACTATCTGAACATCATTGCGGATAAGTTGCACCCTTAGAGTGCCTTCACACGAAGGAGATCGATCGCTCAGACCGGTCTGAAGGCGACGGAACTTACATAGAAACCATAGGAGCACTTCACACGAGAAGACTATCAGGAGACCGGTAGAGAGACTAAAAAATAGTCGCCTAGGAAGTTCAGTCGTCGGCGACTTTTTTTGTTTGAAGAAGACAGATGTTACATTGCGAGGTATTGCGTCATTCACACGAGAGAGACTATCATCTGTCGATTTTTGATTCCTAGCGATATCACCTGCCGTTCTGAATTTGTTTTCCTTGTTTCTTTGTCTTATATTTTTCTTGTTTTGGAAATTTTAGATATTGATAAGTTAATTACTACTTTGCAAATGCAGCCTGCATTGTGGGACAAAATTCACGAAGATTATGCTAACAAAATAAAACGCATGGAGAGCGGTGATGGTGTTTATGTATGGCGAAGAAGTGCAAGAATGTGATAAACAAAAGAAAAATATGTTTAATAAGTTCTTTATTTTTTATTACAATAATTTAGCAATAATTTATGTTGACAAACTATAGTAAGAATATGAGGTATAAAAAAAGTAAATGACAAAACGATAGCTTGATAATATTTTAAATAAGCAACATTAATTTCTAATAGTAATTTAACATAAATTTATGTTAATAAACTAATAGTAAGAATGCGAAGAAGTAAAAAGTAAGCGACAAAACAGTAACTTAATAATATTTTAAACAAGCTGTTGCATTATTTTATTATATTTTCATATACTGCCATGGCAAATCGCCTTCACTTACAAAATACAGACGGAAATGATCTCGAAGAGCCGTTGGCTCAGGTCCAGTGTAACCATTAAAAACTTTATTATCGTTTTCCATCAAACCGGTGTGCGTTAAGGTGTCTTCGTGCGAATAAACACCCCTCGTTCGTATGAAATTATGAAGAATTACTCATGCTTTTATTATGTCAATTGCAAATCAATATTAACGTTCAATGATCTGTAGAAAATCCTCCATTTATTAGTTAAAATACCAAAAGAGCATTCAATGAACTGGCGGTCTCTAGAAAGACGGTAATTAAATATTTTTTTGTTCTGTGATAAATTTTTTTCCATCAATGTTTTTGAAAAAATTGCAAAAATTTTCCTCAATGTTAACGACAACCTTTCTCGTGGTGGTATGTTGTCTCTCATATTTGTGTCCTGCTTCTTAGGCTCTGTTCACATGAGGCGCGTAAAATCCGCTTTTGGTGAGGCTATCAGGATCCCGCTCTTCAAGTTCGCAAAGATAGATACTTGAATTAGACGAATAAATAAACATAATTTAATGGCGGGACCTCGCTAGCCTCGATACGCGCTTGAAACGTCTCATATGAACGTAGCCTTAATGTATCTTGCTGAAGTGTTCTCTAATAGAAGCTTCTGACACCCGGAACTAATTGAAAAATTTAGTCGAGTCGTCTTCCAGTTCGCGATACAGAACATGGTATGAACCTTTCTGCACACGAAATTTATTGATAGGGTGTACCCTATACTTCCTTTCGACATTTATGTTTTTCTTATGATTAAAATACCATTCTGCAAGCATTTCCAACTCATGCATTCTGAAAGCAGGCAGGATTCCAAAGGACGTAAAAGTCGTGACGTCATTGCCCATATTCGTATTGCAAAAATTCAAAAGTTACAATTGAAAAATTATTTATTTAAAGAAAATCAAATGTAAGATATCTTAAAATTTTCCGCAGATTTCAAATTCGTTCAAATTTTTAATTTATCTTTAACGATGCATATTTTACAAAAAAGAACGAGACAAGGCCGATAAAAAATTGTGTTTTGCTTCGTTTCGATCGAATCGTTTGTCTGCAGGAAATGAATCAAAACGACTATCACAGGCGACCGTTGTGAGCGATCGATCTCCTTCGTGTGAAGGCGCCCTTACATTACGTCTGTCTTCCCAACTGGAAATGGAATCTTCCAGCAGGACAACGCCCCATGTCACATGGCTCGGATTGTGTTGGAGTGGTTCGAGGAGCATACTGATGAATTCCACTTAATTTTCTGGCCCCCTAACTCGCCGGATCTTAGTGCGTTAGAGTACATTTGAGGTGTCATGGAGCTGCAGCTCAGAGCTCAAACACCACCATGTCCGAATATCTCGACTTTGCGTGACTGCTGCTTAGACATTTGGTACAACCTGTCTCCAGTCATGTACCAAGAACTTGTGGTATCTATGCCCAGGCGAGTTGCAGCTGTTTTGCAGGCCAAAGGAGGCCCAACGCGTTATTGTGTAGGTGGTCATAATGTTTTGGCTCTTCAGTGTATATACGTACATACAGGGTGTTTCAGTGAACCGTTTCAGAACTTCTAAGAGGGGTAGGGTACATCCTGACGAACCAAAATCATATACCAATGGGCAGTCAGAAATGCTTTCCTGACGCGGTAGATGGCGTTGTGCGAAAATCCCGAGCTTTCGTGTAGGGAATCTTCATTTCGCACAAGAACGCCAAGTTAGTAGGATGGATGATTACACGATCGCAGAGTTAGCCGATATGCATTTGGCGTACGGGGCTGCAAATTGTAGTGGGCCAGCCGCACAGCGTTTGTACGCGGAACGATATCCGACGAGGCGTATCCCCAGTCATAATTTCTTTGCAAGACTGCACCAGAGGTTAGCTGAGACAGGTTCATTAGAAAGAGCTGACAGGGACAGGGTAAGAACAGCACGGACTGCAGACGTCGAACAGAATGTGCTGCAGCATGTACAGGGGAATCCAAGAACGAGTACACGAAGTGTAGCAAACGCAGTCGGGGTTTCCCATTACAGCGTCTGGAGGATTCTCCGAGAAGAAGACATGCATCCGTTTCACGTGCAGCGTGTCCAGACACAGCAACCGGAGGATTATGCACCTCGTATTGCTTTCGCACAGTGGTACCTTGGAAAATGTGCTACAAATCCCCTTTTTCCTGCTGAAGTGTTGTTTTCCGATGAGGCATCCTTCACAAGGGAAGGAATTTTCAACACGCATAACGACCATATCTGGGCGGTCGAGAACCCGCATGCAATACGACGTCGTGCAGCACAGATTCGATTTTCGGTCAATGTATGGGCCGGTATTATGGGAGCACCTCATCGGACCTTACCTGTTACCGTCTCGTCTAACCGGACCTAACTACTTGCTCTTTCTGCAGCATTGCCACAACTTTTGAGAGATGAACAGATTTCTGCATCGACGCAACAGACAATGTGGTTCCAACACGATGGAGCCCCTGCCCATTATAGCGGAGATGTTCGTAACTACCTGGATGTCACATTTGGTCAGCAGTGGATCGGACGTGGTGGTCCCGTGCGTTGGCCTGCTCGGTCACCCGACCTATCATGTCTTGATTTTAATTTCTGGGGTCATCTGAAATCGCTAGTTTATAACACCCCTGTTGACAATGTTAAGGAGCTGGTTGCAAGAATTGCATTAGCTGCCGGAGAAATTCGAGATATGCCTGGAGTATTCCAGAATGTTCGGATGTCCATGCGTCGGAGATATGAGGCGTGCATTGTAGCCCGTGGAAGAAACTTCGAACACTTACTTTAATCCATGCACCTTTTGCTTCTTTTCATGTACTCATTAAAACACACGACGTACAACATTCACGTACACAATTCACGTACAACATTAAAACGATTTCTCACTTACGGTCTCTTTTCTTTACGGTGCTTCTGTGTACAACACCGCTTCAGGAAAGCATTTCCGACCCCACATTGCTATATGATTTCGAGTTGTCAGGATGTACCCTACCCCTCTTAGAAGTTCTGAAACGGTTTACTGAAACACCCTGTATAGAATAGATATGTCAATAATCTTAAGAGCATGTTTGTTTCACGGTTTGCTGGTCTCAACCGCTTCAAAATTGTTTTGAGGCGACATCTATGGAACCTGAATCTTTCAGGTGTCCTCATCAGCCTGAAGCTTCCTGCAAACTCTTATTCGGATGAGGGGAATAATATATCGAAAATTAAAAATGCATATTCAAACAGTGCACATTTGTAAGCTGTTTAGAGGGTGAATTGTTGGTTTATGTTATTTTTGAATAGCGTAGGCTAATTACTGCTTGATTGTGTAGGAAACAAGGGGGTTTAATATTCATTTGATCGATATCTTTACTTCATTGTTTCAATAGCACAGTGTGCGCTCTAGTTTTATCGATGATTTTCACTTGTTACTGACGATGGATATTCAGGCCTTAGTTTTGCAAATGTCGAAGTACATGTCTACACAATCAATCCATCTAAGCTTTTGTCCTTCTCTAGGCATAATTCCAATTGGCCTGGACAGAAAAATATTTTTTTTTCTGTACTCATTTAATAGGGAATTCGAATGATATATATGCAGCCATACTCATTCTCTGTATTTATGTATATTTCACGATATCTGGTTCTTTGTACAGTTCGTATAACTCGAAATTCAGCCTTCTTCGCCACTCTATATGTCACCAAATATATGCTTCTTAAAAACTTTCTAACAAAGGTCTGCAGTGCATTTTAGATACTCGTCCAAATTTCTGAGGCATAGGATAGCTATATTTTAACTACTTTCTCTAGTTGTTAATGCCTGTCGAATAATTTCTCCTTCTTCTGGAGCCTGGAGTCCTATTTAACGTCTTAAAAATACGTGTATCATAAAATGGATATGTCACTGGTCTACCTTTGATTTTACCCTTTTAGAGGCGGTATAGAAGTCTGGCATAACATCTCCTTAAAATAGTCATATATATAAGTACAGTAAACTCCCGACTATCCGCAGTCCTTTATTTACTTTGATTCATCACTTTATGACAAAATGTTGTTAAAAAAACACTTCAATCTAAAAAGAAAATAGTTGTTTTTTTTAGTACAACAAAAAAAAACCTGAAACAATTAACTTTTTTTTTTAGAATAAGTAAATAAAAGACTTTTAAGTACAGAACTCTACTGTTTATTAACTCATAATTGTATGTATAGGCACACTACTGTAAATAAAAATTGTTTAAAAACATTCTCGCATTGATTTGTGCCCTTTTTTAACCACTTTTCGGATTTTATCCGTGAAATTCGCTTGACCGCGGTTGTCGCGTCTTTCAATTCCGCGGATAATCGAGAGTTCACTGTATATAGGTATTCTAGGTACACTAATGCTTCTTAATATTATTATTTTTTAATATGATGTCAACTAGTGTTTTTGATGACCAGTGGGATATAAGAAGTCTTCAGGGCCTTTCTTGTGGTTTTACTGCCTACGTGCAAAACCCAAGCTGTCCTTTTCCCAAATCACAGAAACCCCACTACCTGTTCCAAATCTCTTTTGGCAAGTGCTTTTTGATGACTGGGAAAATTTAAAGAATGCAGCTGTCATATTTTCTACTGCAATCTAAAAGAATAACCTCAAATTATCGACTAGTAAGTATATAAAAACTAATATTTTGTATAAAAAAATTTTAAATAGATAGTAGACATATTTATACCACTACTAATCATCTGTGCTATTCATTAGCCGCATCCTTTGACCATCTTTTTTCACCGGCCATTTTTGTTTACATTTGACCGTCCCTGCTTGTTTCCGTGCACACCCAGTGTGAGTCCCATCCTTCTTAAATAACTGAATTTTCGCTATATGATAGATCTTCGTCCATGAAGTTAAAACAATTTTGTGTTAGCTTAGTGCCGGTCAAACGGTTAAGGTCTGCAATGGTTAAATGCTCATGAGAAACATTACTTGGCTACTTTTTCATCCGGAGAACTTGTTTGCCCATTAGTTCTTCCTGATGACGCTCAGATTGTTTCCGCAAATACTCTGATTGTTCCCGGGGTATTTATTTTTATTCAATCACGCACAACTAGCACATTTTTTTCTTCCTGGAAACGAAAGCTCAGATAGGATTACAAAAGGCTTCGGGAAATAGCGGTCACGGTTAATTGAATCTGTTATGAAAGAAAGCGCTTCCACCAATTGTTTGAAGGCGAATACTTTCTTTCAAGATGGTTTAGAATAACGCAGTGCTGGGGATGCGGTCGCAGCATGCCTTTACGCTTAACATGGCAGCCATCGGGCTTCTGCGATGCTCGATCATGATCTCGATCTCCCACGAGAAATTGATTGCTCAGATTACGTTCGGAAAGAAAAGAGCTGCTTTGAACTTGAATCTCATTCAACTGGCAAAAAAGAAACTTAGAGATGTTCAGTTAACGTGCCTAAACTTCTATCTATCAAAAACTTACAGCCGAACTTCAATTTAAAAAAGGAAAGCTGTAGCATTTATCGAACAGTTTGTATAGTGTTTCGTTCGATAAATAATTTTTTAGAGCATAGGTTATCGTATTTCAATGGTGTTGTGGGAGTTGGAAATAATGTGTCGAACTGTAAAAGGTTTAGCAAACGTGTGCAATATTGTGCAATATTGTCAGTGCAATATTGTCTCCAACAAATATTTTCGAGATAATTTGGAATATATATGAATTAAATATTTTGCAATACATAGTAAGGTTTAGGTTGCTTGTAATCTCTTAAAAGGCCGTAAAGAAGACAATGACGTTTTCTACCTTTTAATAAATAACTTTAAGTTTAGGTGTAGTAATCATAGCTAGTTATTACAAGTTTTGAAAATGCCTACTAATGATGATTTATCGATTTTAATTAAGGTCATTAAAATTCTACGCATTACACTATATGTTTGGATATGGCCCACAAAAGATTTATCGTTTCCCATATAAGCTATGTTTTATTAATCTGGAGTTGAATTGTGAAACAAAGAAAAAGAGTTTTAATTACAAAAATAAGCTTTCTTTTGCGGCCCACAAAGATCTTGCACCCATTCCCAAGGAAGCTCTGTCGGCACTTTAATTTCATATTACAATGCACTTAATAAGTACGTCCAACTTCCTGGGTTAGAGTCCGACAGCAATTACTATTTTTTAAGACTTCAGGAAACACGGGGTAATTGTAAAGTGTGAATGTGCCGGCGTATAAACTGTGCCGTATGAGTTCCTCAATTGAAAACTCTTGTTCCGCCGCGTCATTAAAGATGGCGTAAAATTATGAAAGCACAGCTGAAGAGTTCTCACACAAAATGGGCTAGCAGAAAAAGTAATTTAAAATCAGTCAGAGAGCGATTAGAATTCTATTGAGAATGTTGTTGAATAGAATGCTACGTAATTAGTACGCCGTGCTGTGTGCTCCATTCATGAGAATAGACCAGAAGTTAAAATTAGCTGTCATTATACTAATACACCAGTTTACTTTAATGATATTAGGTTTTTAAAAAGGAAAGGTCCAAGAAAAGGGCTTTAAAGCATTATATTTTTGTAAATTACCTTCATAATATACCACTTTTCTAATCAAGTGCAAAAAGTGCAGTAAAACCAAAATTGTAGAATATTTTGACGAAGACATTTCAAATGACGAGGCACAGTTCACCAAAATGAAACTACTCACCGGAAATTAAAAATTAATCGAAATACTAATTTATCTGTCTTATTTCAAAGCTCGTCAGAAACTAATTTCGATTTCCATTAAGCATACGGCGGTCTAAAGTTATAGCAATAGTTATATATATTTCTCAGTCATCGGCTTTGTAACGAAATAGAATGAGCATGTGGGCAAAGTCGCTGCTGTAAGATCCCATAAGGGTAAGTCACGCGAGCTTACGAATTGACTTAGACGGATTGGATATCGAAGGGCAGACTAGTGTTTTAAATCACGCTGTACAATCACTTTAACCATTTAATAATTTGTCCCACGGAAGGATTTATGAATTTCCCCACAACCACATGACAGATCTTGAACCTGAAAAATAGCATGAAGCTACACGCTCATAGTCTATTTCATTACAAGGCTGATGTTCTCAGAAGCGAAGCATAACATTGATAACTGGAGATTCCGAGGTTGGATCGAATGGAGGAAAATATAAACCTTAGTCTGGTGATTCTTGAGTAGATATGTAACTTGCTTCATAAAAGCAAGCCAAATCTAAAGCTTAGCTTTAAACAACCTAAAAGTCAACTAGATTCGCCATTGTTTCTTTTCCTCAAAAACAGTAACACACAAATATTTTAGTCCTAAGTTAAGAAGATACCCAAAAGGTGTGATTACGCTTAATTCTGACAGCTGAAATGATGATCCAAACGATGTCTTAGAGCTTGAGGCTGCTGCCTTTGCACTATCTCGTGGAACGCAACAAGGAGAAAATCGTCCAGCGTCGTTAAAGACTGAGAAATTTCCTATTGTATCTACTGAGAATTGTCATGGACAATGATTTCTCACTAACTACTAGCTTGTTTATCTTGAATCGCATAGACATTAAAAAATTAATTTGTCATTTCCAGAGCAGGAATGAAATGAAGCATATGGAAGAATACGGATGGCTAATAGAATTTTTTAAATATAATTATTTGCTTTGGGTATTCTAGAGGTTGGCAAAGCTCGAAGTTAAATAAAAATACTCAGGATAATTTTCATTCGATACAATAGGAAATTTCTCAAAAAAGATGCCGAGATTCCAGGCTTCAATAAACTTCATCGACATTTCTATCAAATGTCATCCGAGTACGGAAATTAGTAATCAGTGTAAACAGTGTGAACTATATGAAACTCAGTTCAATAAATCGTAATCCAGGACTGAGTGAAGACATGTCTTAAATTGATAACTCATAAAAGCATTTGAAATCAGAAATAGAGGGAGAGAAATAACTTTCCTCAGAAACATTTCTTCGTCCTTTTTAGGGTAATTGCTAAGTTTAAGAAAAAAGAAGCTTCATAAAAGAAAGAAAGATTAAGTGAGCAACGCGTTAATATATTCTGTCATTGACCTTTAAAAAGTTCAACAGTAAGCCATTTGGAAAATGCACATATCTGTAGGTTTAAATTCCCCTGAACCAGCAATTTGGAATGGAATATTATCCCACTGTAATAATGAAAATGAGCTTTTGTATTCAAACGCACAGATTCGGTGCCCTTTTGTCATCAGAATTTCTGGGATGCATCATTTGAAAATAATGAAAGTACGATAATGAAGGTAGAAATACCTCAGTTTTATTTCTCTGTGCTGTATCTGATGAGAAAGGTGTTTCATGTGTTAAAAAAAGGTGTGTATGAATGGTCTATTAAATTTTTAAATGATAAGTATGAGAAACTAAAGAGAACAACAGTTGATTTATTTTACTAATTTTTAATATGATTTATTTCTTACTAATAATAAAGAGAACGTGGTGTTGATTTGTTCAGTTCTGAACTCGATATAACCTCTTCGTTCCTGAGGTTCATATATGTGGGCCTTGGTTTAGCCTCTTGAAATGCAATTGACGGGTTCATATTGACATGTTCATCCACAAATGTGAATCTGTGGTTACGATAAAGATTTTGCCCTCCAACATGACTTCAAGAAGTAAAACCAATGGTCCGCATATATGGATATCAGGAACGATGAGGTTAACTTAGAATTTAGCATAAAAAAATCCTTCCAAGATTAAGCAATATATAAATTCATTGTGGAAAGATTTCTCGTGTCGGTAGACTGGAGCAATACAACAGGCTATTGGCAACGGTCCGGGATCGATCGCAAAGGGAAAGATCCGAAACACCTCGTAATTTTGAGCAACGGTCAGTTAAAGAATCTGGTGTATTTTGAGAAAAACTAAAATATGCAGGAGGAATTTCGAAGGTAATTGGTAGTTTTGATAGTTTTTTAATTAACGTCGTACTATTGCAACACAACGGGCTATTGACGATAGTCCGGGATCAATCCCAGAAGGGAAAGACCCGAGGACAGCACCACGTAAATTTTAATCACGGTCAGATGACGAGAACTTCGAAGGAATTTGAACTGAAAGCATAATTCACGATCGCGTTTATTTGCATACAATGATAACGGCAAGCTCGTCTTGCAATTAGATACACTTTATAAGATTGTTTTTTTTAAACTAACCTGCTCTGTATTCACCATCCGCGAAACTGAAGCTGAAAAAAATACAAACCAAAGTAAAAAAATCCTCAATGCATCAACCGAATCTGATTTGAGTCGCCAGTTTGATAAGGTCGGGAGAACATCTACTGTTCGAACTAGGTTGATCGTATCCGAAACACAGGGAACTCAAATGAATTCTTGGAGTTTTTGGGGAAACTGACCTGTCGTTACATGGTGATTTGAAGAAACTAGGAAATTATAAGTAGTCAGCCCAACAACTGAATCGCACACAATGATCGAACTCACAGCAAGGCTCTTCAATCTACTGATCTCGAAACGAGTGCTCCAGTGGAGGTGCGAAACGAATCACGGAATCAGGAAATGTCTCTTCTCAATACACAAGTTGCATGAACTGATGTAAAAGAGCCCTGTACATCCAGTATATTATGTGACTCAGTGAGTTCTCCAACTGTGCTATAGGTAGTTGTAAGAGACGTTGGTTCGATTATTCCCTGGTGTATTTCCCTCTTTTGTGACAATAAAGCTTTCCTCGAGTGTGTCTTTGTTTGCATGATGGTGTTTGTCGCAACTTGGCTAAATGTAGCCATTGCGCCATAAAACCCAACCAACAAAGACTACAACGTCTTTTATTTAGTTTTTCTCTATTGAACAAAAACTGTGGAGGACGAACTAGGAATATAATTTGTTCTGTCCTTTGATTAAATAAATGTTTTGTTTGTAAATCGTGAGAATTGTTTCCTATATAAAGATCCTATTGAGTATTAAAGAAGAAATTTATAGTGATTAAACAGGATAAAATTAGTAGATTTTTACTCGTTGTATTTAAATAATTTTAGGTGAATTTATTAAAAGTTCTGTAATGGAAACAATTGCTTTCATTATATACAAATAGAAAACCAGGTGGAAAAGAGGCAAATCATCAGCCCGAATACAACCAAAATTTGATTTTAATGATTGTGAAAACGAGAATATTAATTGAAGCAAAATAAATCATATTACAAAAGGAAACATTGGAAAAGAATTACTCTTTCTAAAGATGAAATTACTCTTTTTAAGATAAAAGACCACACAAAATATAAATAGTTTCTAATTAAGAGTTTCTTCACACAAATTAACTCCGTTCAATGAAATGAGACAATGCATTACAGTATCGAAATCAATAAATGAGATATCATTTTCATCAACTACTAACTGTTCATGAAAATCTAATGGTGGATTATTTATGCTTTTCTTAAAATTTATTGGAAGTGGGATTTCGGGATGTTATTAACAGAATTTAACTAACATTAAGAGGGGGGTATTAACGTGCCACACTATGGTCTCAAACCACCTCATTTTTAATGTTTCGTTATAGCTTCTAAAATAAAGCTTTTCAAAACATTTTATGCCGATATTACTAGTATATACAATATACTATATGTAGTTTATACGATGAATTTTTTTTTGACAAACTTTGGACCATAGTTGTGTTGTAAAAACGCAACTCTAGTCCATCGAACATTTCTGCAATAAATCGTTTAAAGACCACAGTTGAGAGAATGTTATGTAATAGGTAAGGTGCGATAACTAACTCTCACAGACAGTCGACCATATTTCATATATCGGTGTTTTGATGAGCGTGTGTTATCATCGTTTCATAGATCGTGTGTACACACGACCTAATTAACTGTATATTCCGAAATCCTCATAACAAAGCAATAAACTACACCATATGGACAAAAGTATTTGGTATAAGTAAGTATTTAATAACGGGTAGACTCTTCTTTAGCTTGTATTACACCTGCAACACGTCGAGGCATACTTTCCCCAAGTTCTCTGTAAGTCTGGGCAGGTATAAATCGCCATGTCTCTTTCAAGGCTGTGAGAAGAGATTGCTGTGAAGATGGGCGTGCGTGGCGGTGTCGTACTCGTCGCTTCAGTTTGTTATACGAGTGCTCAATTGGATTGAGAACGGGACTCTGTTTTGTCTGGCCCAGTAAGCGAATTCACCTTATTTTCAGGGAGCCAGTCCAGCACACGTTTTGCAGTATGACATGGAGCTCGATCCTGTTGGAAGAAACTACCACCATCGCCGTAGTATTGTCATAGTGTAGGCAAAGCCGAACTATTCAGAACGTCGAGGTACACGTCAGCGTTCATGGTACCAGATACATAAACAAATGGGCCGAGTTCTAACCATGAAAACAAACCCACACTAAGATGGATACAAGACCCCCCACATAGGCGGTGCTACCGTTGCCATGGAAACG
This sequence comes from Metellina segmentata, assembly GCA_947359465.1. Taxonomy (NCBI): domain Eukaryota; kingdom Metazoa; phylum Arthropoda; class Arachnida; order Araneae; family Tetragnathidae; genus Metellina; species Metellina segmentata. The sequence continues at coordinate 71,443,132 of OX375875.1, read as the reverse complement.
GAGCCAACGGGTCAGAGGTGTCTGGAAAAGGGGCAAAAAAAATGTGACTAAAAAATTTCATAAAACTGGAGACGATGTCGAAAATAATTTTTTCACGCGTCAAATTAAAATGTAAAAATCCCTAAAATGTAACATTTCCCCATGATGAAACCAAGAAAAATGTAAAATAATTTATTCGTGTTCCTTTTTCAAGAATACAAAAACAATTTTGATTTGGCTTTTTTCGGATATTAAAACTGTATAAAAACTGTTTTTACCTTAATGTCTTGTTTGTTATATGGTATATCGTATATGTCACCCTTATAAATCTATATGGTGTATGTTTTAGGATTGAACTATGGAAAATGCTTCAAAAAATATTCAAAATGTCTCTGTTCAAACATAAACAGTGTAAAAGGGACATGGGTGAGGTGGGGGCCCATCATAAAACCTAGCAAAGGGACCCACAGATTGATGTGGGGGCACTGGATGGATCCTCCTCCAAATTTCTGCTGAGTCCAAATACTTTTGTCCATATAATGTAAATACTTCCAAAGTGTTTAAATTCATCGATTATCTTGCAAGTTTTCTTCCCTGTGAAATTTAATTTACAGCCTAAAAGGCTATTATAAAAAGTAAAAAGGGAACACAGCACAATATTCATTCATTAATCAAATTGATGATACGGCTCCGTTTTCCTCAGTGAGGTTCTTCAGTCAAACATCTTGAGGTCGGCACTTAAACCTTTTAACCTGAAAAATATACAAACTTTCACGGAAAACAAAGGCAGTTACAGACTGTTTAGCATATGTTACTTGGTAGGAAATGATGTGTGTTTCCTTCCTGGTTAATGACCAATACGGATCAGTATGGCTCAGGGTGGTCATAATACCGCAAGAAGATTTACATAATATGGATGTTTGGACACGGAAGGCCAACATGAGGATTATGGATATTTCCTTCAACCAAGCATAGACAGATCATTAGGTTAAATCGTGAGTTTAGTTTTGACAATAATTTGTAATCTTGCTTGTACCTATAGGTGTTTCTTGAAGGATCTCAATTGATAAAATAGTTCTGCATTTCTTCGGCTTTTCCTGCTTTTTACACCTGTTTGTGGGGGGGTTTCTACAGAATTATCGATTTTGACAAGTGTTCACTGCGTATTTTTTTTAGTTGTTTGTTAGTAGAACTTGTGTTAATCGAATTTTAAATAGTTTCCTATTCTTCATTATTTCACCGAAAACTTTAGGTTTCGTTTTAGACTGTAGTACTAAAATTTCCGTGGGAAACATAGGATTATAATATATACTATCTTCAGCATCTAGCTCCTTTTGAAAAATATTCTTTCAGTTTTCTCAACTAAAATAATAAAGGCACACACTAAAAAATCGTATTCATGAACTGTGCTCTAATTTTTGAGCTTTACTTTTATTGAATCTCTTTCATTTTGTGTTCGAAACCATAAACAAGTGTCGAAATTTTAAAGCTCCAGAGTACCTGAAGTCTCTATAAGACTAAGGAAGCGTACTTAATATTATATTATAATCAAATATTACTATTATAACCATATACGTGTTTATAATATTTATTTTATGAAATGACTGTATTATATTTATACTATAAAATGACTATTATATTTATATTATAAAATGACTATTATAATTATTTTATAAAGACTCTTATATTTATTATATAAAGACTCTTATATTTGTCTTATAAAATGACTATATTTACTGTGGAATGGATTGGGAAGAAAGTCTATCACATATTAAGGGGTAGGTAGTTGAATTAACATCGAACTGGAGCAGCACAACTGGCTATTGGCGACGTTCCAGGATCAACTACAAAGGGAAAAATTCAAGGACAACGCCTCGTAATTTTGAATCACGCTCAGATGATGAGGTCAACATCTGAGTTGGCACCCCACTCTCCAAACTTACACAGCACGCCAAGTGAGGACATTTAAGGATATGACTTATTTAAAGTGCCTCTTTGTTCACGGCGGTGTTTGGTTGGACCTAGTTTCGAACTCGAAATCTTCATTACCCTCAAAAATGTCAACATCTATTATCAAACTAAGGGTGATTCAAAACTACAAAGAACCTGGATCAACTCTCTTTTACACTCCTCCGATATTTTCAAATTCCAAATTCAATTTTTTCATCACATTGCATAACATGGATACAGTTTGCACGTGTATAATTAAAGATGCATTCACTAACACCATAATTTGCGCGAGCTTAATACAATATCAAGAAACAATGTTTACAAAAAAGTACATTAGTAGCAGTTTCACCTGCAAAATAAAAAATAAATCCATGGAGAGCCTACACACGCTCGCTCACATACTTGATTTTTAGAAAGTTTAGCCAGGTGGGGCCCGGTACACACATCCGGTTTTTCAACGTGCGGCACCGCTGCGGCACCAAAGCCCAACTATGTACACGCAACCGTAAAATGACGCAAGTACTCATTTCGCGCCATTTGCGTCAAATATTCTATCGAAGAAAACGCGTTTATTTCGCTTACTTGGTGTAAATAAAGTATGCTTTGAAACAAAATAGACGTTACTGGATACAACCATTTATTAATTATTATTTATATTCCATATGTTTATGAAAACAAGGTACTTCAGAACGGAGACTCATGTGAGGCGAGCTGCGGCGCTGTGGGGAACTGCGGTACAAATTGCACGCAAGTTGGACGTGCTTCGCAGAAGCTGCGCCTGAGGCATGTGTGCACTACTCCATTGGATCTCATGTATCTCAGACCGCACTTGCGTTGAGGCAGCGGCGTCGCACGTTGAGAAACCGGATGTGTGCACCGGGCCTAAGTGATATTTTTAAAATCTATTAAAATCAAAGCAATTTTATCTAGTCTTTTGCAAGACTTTCACAGACCAGATACGGGCAACTCACGGGCTCTATGCAGTGCACCCTGACCTAGATCTTAGTTTCCTTATTACTGTAAGTGATTGATACTCAAAAATTAGTCTGCAATTTACACTTATTTTGGTTCATAAAAGCAAAAGTTTAGTTACACTAACGGTGCTTCCAAAACTTTTTTTGGATGGTCGTCACCAAAATTTTAAGCTTACTCTATCCAGGCATTTGTAGAAATCAAACAAAATTCTTTAAATTTTGAAATGCGTTGTATAACATTGAAGATCAATTACTTCATCTTAGCGGGTGTGGTGCTTGCGCTGGTCTAGTCCTTCAAGGAAAATAATTTTGTCTTTCGAAAATGTAATGTTCTGTATGCATTTTCTTAGAATTCCAACGTACACCTCTTTCTTCTCAGTTCACTGACATTATTGTTTCTTCTTTTTAGAAAACTTACCTTTCTGAATTGTAGTAAAAATCAATTTAAATTAAAATAATTTTCTGCTGCTTTGAGGCTTACGAGATTTTTGAGTAGCAAAATCTTTAATTTGCTACTCAAAAATCTACTTTTATAAGTCTTACTTTTAATTCCCAACTAGAATGATTGCGATTATACGAACCACGTCTTTTAGTTGATATTACGAACCACGTCTATTAGTTGAAAGAATCTTTGTGATCAGATCGAGAATAGACGAAATCCAAGTTTTATGCTAATCTAAAAGCATAATTTCTCAAACGTTTTGCCTCAATAACCCCTTTTAAAAGACAATTTTTTTGGCGCCCCTCTAAAATTCTCTATCAACTAATAATAGGAAAATTGCAAGTGTACCTGTTCCTACAATTTTTGAATTTCACAAAAACGTTTATATATAAAACTGATAACCGCTCGTCACACAGTCTGGAAACAGTCTAATGGTGAGGTAAGTCTTATTTATAGTACTGTACAGTAAACTTGACACAACATGCAGATTCCTGAAGTTGCACTTGCAAGAATCTGTGTAAGCAGGAAGTGTAATCAAATATACACATGCTAACTATACATTGTTACTACCTATCTTCTTGTTTTTAGATAAATTAGTTTACAATGTGTGTGTGTGTGTGTGAATAATTCTTTCGATAATTCATTATAGTATGAGTGTTTGTATGGCCAAGTGTATATAAGTGTTCTTGCTTAAATCACTTCTAGCTGACAAATGTCTTGCTACTCATTACCTCCTAATTTTATTTGGTGTCAGCATTGTTCCCAAGGTTCCTTCAGTGCCCACATTGGAAATCTGTGGACTAAAGGCTGCAGAAAGATAAATTCGGCCTATACATTCGTTGGTAATATTTTTCTAGGTTCTTAGTAGCGACCAAGTAGAAAGACAATTACCTTGTCTCATATTATTAATACGATGTACATAAAACTGGCAAAGAAAAATACTAAAAAGCAAAGTGGAAAAAAAGAATAATTACAAGCTTAGAACAGAAAAACAAGGAAGCCATCGGGTCCAAACAAAAATCTCTCTCGTGTCACTATACCAGATCGTGAACGTGTTGCGAATAATGGTAATCTCGGTTTCTCTTCAGTCGTGCATCGGCGAGTGATAGACATCTTTCTGAGCCATTTAACTAATTGGCATGTCTTGAAGAAAACAAGCGGAACTAGGTGTGCAGAAAAAGAAACACTTCTCCACTGACCCCATTGCATCGATTCAGCCATTTCTCAGTGGCAGTAAAAATAAATCACACTTTTTTCGGTGGTTCATTAATTCGGACGAAATAGTTTATTGTTTCTTTGTTGTGGTCAGTGCTATTTGTGGGGATTTGGATCAAATAGTGGAACATGGTTTTCTGGTAGTGCTCAAATCAATCAAAAAAATTGTTCTCCTACTTGAAACAGAGTTGTAAATTAATTTGTTTTCTTTATTCGAAAAGGTGATTAAAACTTTTAATTTTTAAATTAACGCATGTTTTAAATTTTCTTGGACGTTCCAATGTTTGACCAATAGTTTTATACCTCTATATCATCTAACACAGGCCTCGAAATAGATTTTTTAATACAGATGCACAAGGTGCACCTAAGTTATTAAAATAGGTGCACAGGTTATATTTTAGGTGCACATATACAAAAAACGTAATATAAGAGTATTAATGTAATGTAAATTACTTTATTAGTTGGGTTTGTTTAGATAGGTTTGTATGGTAGAAAGTAAATAAAAATATTTAAACATCTAAATTCTCCCTTCTCCGGCGCACGGCTATCGCGACAGTTGCTTCAACAGAGCCATCTGGAAAATGTTTCGATCATCGGAAAGTTCTGGTGGCAGTGGAACAAGTAAACCTTCCTCCTGTATAAACCTATTACGGCCCAGCGATTTTGTTATCGCATAGTGTGTATTTAGGAATTTTAATTACGTTTCTTTAGATCGAGAGAGGTCGGTACTAATATTTCCCTCAAACATCAAACTAACATAAAACACGTCCCCCCCCCTTTTTTTTTTACTTTAGTTGCACACAGTGCACCTAGCGGTTAAAAATTAGGTGCACAATTTTATTTTCATGTGCACAGTGCACCCGGGTATTTCGAGCCCTGATCTAACAAAAATGCGAGGTGTCTTTCTTCTTATTTATTCAAAAAAGGATTCTTTCGTCTCAGTGAACAAAACTTATTAATATCAAATCATTCATTTTATCTTTGAGTATTGGAGTACTTTATGCTACTGCTTTTGTAAAATCTATATTGATTTGTAAATCTCTGTATAGAAACTCGCAACAAAATCTTCCTTAGAGATTTCCATTTCATGTTGGAAGAACACTCTCTATGAGAGGGTTGTTCTGAAAAACAAAATAGAGAGGGCGCTAGTGTTTTGGCAACCAATTTCGAAACTTGCGACGTAGGCTTGACATTGTACTCGAATTATCATGTCGCTTGCGTTAAAAAATGGAGGCAGTGGCGAAGGAATCAAATTACATCTTTATCGGGAGTATTTTCCTTGTCTTGTATCTTGTTTATGTTTACGATGAAACCTTGTCAGCCCAGACGAGTAATAATAAGCAAACCTTTGATTAAAGGTATGTATCTTAAATTTGGTTTCACTATAATGTGTCCTTCCTGAAACGTCCACTTGACGAGGACCTCGACTAAACAAGTGTCTGAAAATTTCATCATCAACTCGCTTAATTCATCAACTCGGGTCGACGAACCACCCTCTGTTCTGCCGAAAAACCAGACGTCTCCCAAGGAACGAAAAGATTCTCTTGAATATTTAGTTCCTTTGCGTTTGTCTACATGCTAACCCACGGAATTTTTATTTTTGTCTGTGTAAATAAATTTAATACATAATTTCCAAAACAATATTTAGATTACTTTATCACACACACACATCAATAAATTTCAAAATAGGCTGTCCTATTTTATTTTTGCATCTTGTAACATTAATTTCAGAGCTATTGTGAAATGGATCGGAAGATAATGTAAGGGGAAAGTAAAATGAAAATGGTCAAAGGAAAAAAATGACGACACAGCATTGACATAATGGAACAGTTACCATTGGTGCTTCAGACGTCTCGCATGCATTGAATATATACTGCCTTGAATTTTTGATTTCGTTCTTTACGTGCGTCTGCATACCAACCCGTGAAATTTTTGTGTGAACATCTGCGTGCAAATAAATTGCATACATAATTTCCACAGCGATATTGTGATTATTCCATCACACCCACTTCAATAAATTTCAAAATAGGCTTTCCTATTTTATTTTTGCACTTTGTAACATTTGTTACAGTGCTATCGTAAACTAGACCAGCAGAATGCAAAAGGAAAGTAAAGTGAAAAATTGCAAAAGAAAAAAAAAGAGGACACAACATAGACCCCATTATGGTAAAAAAAATAGTCTTTCCTTTGAGAGAGCGCCAAAAATTTCATTCCCCTTAGCAGGACTTAATGACGCAGAGTGTTAAGGGATGCCTCATAGCGCTAACAATGGTTTTTAATGAAAAGTTCAAGGATTTTCTTTTGTTAGATCCTGGTTCTTTAGCTTGAAAGAAAAGGGAACAATGCACGTGCAGCATTGGCCTGTTTTCCCGTGTGTATGACAGGCGAGTAAAACTCATTTCCAATTACCACGACACCGCTGACCTTTCTCACAGCCACAGGTAAATACACAAATGGCTTTTTGATCAAAACGAAAAGAAAAAAAAACTCGATTATTTTGATTGCTGTCAGATTTTCTTTGAAATTCTGACACTCGTATGTTAATAGCGATTCGGTGAATTTGAATATGGCTATGCTCGAAGGTATCATCATTGATAACACATTTTGTTCATAACCACAACACAGGATTGCGTGGAGGACATACATTTAGTTTGATCAACCGCATGTTTTACTATGGATTCAGAATTGTTTTGCTTTTGTTTTTGAAGACTGTTGTAGGTTCTTTGAATTAAATTTTCTGAATACACACACAAAAAAAAAAAAAAAAAAAAAAAAAAAAACACTGAAATAAAATTCTATTGAAATCAGTCTATTGAAACATCTTGCATTCAAGATCTTTAATACGTTGATGATGTTTCAAAGCTAACACATTTTATATTTGAATAAAAAATTAATTACTCAATTTCTCACAATTTTAATGTTGTGTTGCTACAGTGTGAAGAAAATTCAAACATCTACCTCATCATCATTTTAATATATAGTTTTCTCTTATAGACCTTTGAACCCTACGTGGAACCTTTATAGATTTCGCAGGGAATCAATATAAACTTCCTGAAAAGGGTCTAAACATCATGGTGAATTGGAAGGTCAGAAGTCAGAAAGGTTAAAGATCCGTAGGAGTTGGAGTCCTTATTTTTTTATATCACCTTTCTCACTGAACTTTTAAACAGTTAAATTCCTTAGAATTTTAAAGAATTATACAAAAAGAATGGCCGTTTTTAGACTGAGAAGGTGAAACGGAAATTTTTAGAAACATCTAAAATACCTTAGTACCTCTACAGTCAATAAAAGTTATAGTTTTTATACGAAACACAAATTCGCATGCAACAAAAGTTGATTGTTTGCAGAGTGCGATTTGATTCATGAAAGTCAATGAGGCAATGTATAATTTGCGTAATACGAGCAGAAATTCAGTAATTTTACTAAAGGATTTGACTTTTAACCCTGATGCTACTTAAAATTCTTATTCGTCATCTCTTCCATGTACTTTTCTGCAACAAACCAATTTAGTAGCCATTTGATGAACAGAAGCGATGAGTGAGAGATAATAAACCATTTTCAATGACCTTGATACGTTGCACAACTGAAATCTAAGCAAAATTATTCATATGCAAATTTTTTTTCATATGCTAATGATGGGGTCATTTTATTAAAATGCACTGCAGCTGTTCATAACCATTTTAATGACCACAATATTTCCTCCTCAAGTGCTCACTGGATTACTTTTATTTAATGGAGTCTTTCAGAGACGAGTTGGAAAGAGAGATAGTTTCTCAAGCTTACTTATTAAACTCTTGGCAAGAGTTTTAGTTCCAAGGAAACCCTTTAAAGGAAATAGAAAATTCTTTTTTAGGTAGTTAGAATATCAGTACTGTGTGTTATCAACCATTGAGAACACCGGATTTTAGTATTTATTCAATGCGAATAACTAACATTGAAGCATAACAATCAATAAAAACACTGATTTCTAACTCATTCCAAATTTTCAGTTTAAAAAGCATGGAAAACTTAAAAAATGTTTCAAGGTGGAGCTTTGTTCATTGCCGATCCCTTTTATAACGTCAAATTTCAAAGTATTAAGTTTCTGAATCCTTGAAACGGAGAGGAAATGGTTCTCATTAGACTTTAGGACATATAAAAATTTAAAAATGGCTTGGAACAGGATATATCTGTTAACTGCTTGACTTTTCTGTTATATTTTCGTATTTGTCGCATGAAGGCACGTATTTTTATATTTTAATGTTAAATCTAGAGAGAGAGTTCTTCGTATTTTTTTAGCAATTATAATTGAAGTCAACTTTACTTTACAGGATAAATGATTCGTCAATAAACTATTGTATATAGTACATAGTAAATGATCAAATTCTTATTTTCGACTAAATATCATACTATTGCCAATTCAATATTTTAAAATTCCATCGCCTATCATTTTCATGAAGAAAAACTGTCGCGATAGATGTCAAATGTTTTTTACGATTAAAAAGCGATTACAAAATTGCGATTTAACATCTGTCGACATTTTTTCTACAGAAATACGGGCATTGTTGAAGCGTTTTTTACCATCTACATCTCACGCAAATGTGTTTGTACAGTTAGTCAAATTTCGAAGAAAAAGTATGTCTTTTTCAAAAGCATACGTACCCTACTTTCACCATTTCACAAACCTGTAGACATTAGGCCTCCCACGGTGAAGACGACAGTGGAAAAAAAACGTCTTTCATAAAACTAGAACACGGAAATGAAATTATTATCCTCTATTTAATACTCACATACTTTGTGTGTAAATCCTAAGCTTCAATCGCATTTAAATGGAAGTTGCTTTTGAGTTCTGAAGATGCTAGTGTAAAAACTAATTGTTCTGTACCCGAGGTAAAGGTGATGAAATTGTATGTATAATTAAATATTTAAAAAGTTAAATCAGTAATGAAATTTTGTACCTTAACTGGAGAGTATAATCTTTCTCGTCAGTTTTGTTAATGATGAGAGATGCCTCGTCGAGAGAACCACCAGGATGGCTAAAAACTTTTAAAATGCATAGTTGTTTGTCTTTTAATTTTTTAAATTTAAACAAGGTTTAGACTTTAAGAAAGAATAGCGTACTCATTCAAATACATGAAATTGCACCGATCTTATACTTCGGGATCTGGTCATAGAATCAGTGACTTAAAGAAGATATCTCAACTCGTAAAAGAATTCTACAATTTTTAAAGAGTTGTTCTTCACTGTAGACAATTCAATACACGTAAATAAAATTGAGGATGTGAATAATTGCTAATTATGTATGTTTATACACATTTCTATCGTTTTTATGTGTTTCCGCCTAGAAACGACTAACTAACAATCGGGGTAGTGTACCATCATATCAAAACAAACATTCCGACATCCCTCCCTTCTTTGATAGTTCTAAAGCAGAAACTCATTCTTCACCACCCTACAGTTTAGCCAATAGTTGTAAACGTTTGCATCCCTCAGATGAGTCATAGCAGGAGACTTTACTTGCGGCAGAGTCAAGGTACGTCTATCTCCCAAACACAATAGCGCAGGGGGCAAAGTTGAAAAGAAGAAAATAAAGAAAGATCGAAAAGAAAAAAGCATATTCTAAATGCCTCGCAGGTATGGTATAGGTGGGAAACGGAACCTGATTGGCCAGAATGCTTTGGCGGGTGACTATGTGAGCGTGAGAGAGATCTGAATGTCGTCTTCCAGGAGGACGATAGAGATCGCTGCATGGCGACTATCTTGATGACCACTGCGCAAACCATTCATTATGCTACACCACTGATTACGCATATTGGCGCAAGAGCTATGCTGTTGGCTTCTGCTGAACTTTCCAGTGGTTCTTTACTTGAAGTGACAGAACAAACGAAGTAAACGTTGTTTTTCTTGCTGAAGACAAGAAATGTCCTTGATGAACAGCAACAGGTGCTTTATGAATAGCGGAGTTTCTAATTAGAAAAAATATTTAGATTTCAAAAGATTAAAACAATTTTATTAGATGTTATGCAGTAAAATTGGTACTCGCTGATATGAAACTTAACATTGAGCAGAGTAAACTGAAATGCCAATTAATTAAGAGCACAGTTTTTTTGCTCCGTTGTGAAAATAAATTCATATTTTAACCCCAATATCGTCGGATTAGATTAGAAAGTCATTAAATGCAAAAGTAATTTTTTTTTGCTGTGCAGACGAACTATTACTTTTTAAGTAATAAATAAAAATTATTATAATTTCGATAGCATTATAAATATTTTAGACATATTATAATATGATGATGTATTTGTCACCATCCCAAAAATAAGCATTTAGTGTCTTCGAAACGATGTCAGAATGAGTTTCTGCTTAGCCGATAATGTAGACTAATTGAGTGCATGTAATACGGAACATCGCTACATTTCGACAGATAATTATCAAAATCATTTGGAATTAGTATAAAATCCTTCTGTGTTTGAAGAAGGTATACAAATTACATTTTGAACGTCAGAAAATCCATATTTTAAATAGAAACATTTTTGCATTTCGAGGTAATGTAAATGTTTTAGGGGCTCATTTAAAAAGACAATTATTTTAGAGAAAATAGGTCAAACTATATATTACTGCTTTATTTATCCTAAAATACGTTTGTTTGTGCTTGTTAAATACTTATTATCTGTTATATTTATTTTTTCTTAAAACATATGTAACGTTTCCATCGAAGCACATGTGTAATATGGGATATATCGAATGCACGCAATGTAGAATTCCCATATTCTCAAATGTTTTGAAAATAACATAATATTACTGTTACAAAAGGCATTATCTGTATGAGAAATTAGTGTTTTAAATAAATAAAAAATTAACTAATAAGTGTTTTACGTTTAAACTCTGTGAATTCTGGATTGCTGAAAAAAACATACGTGGAAAATTTCAAAACTCTGTGCTGTAGTTACTTCTGTGAACGTCTAAGCAATTTTATTCTACTGTACTGTATTAAACTATAATATGTTATGTAATTTAGTGTTACGCAGTTCATTTTATTTTTTACACATATAGCAGCTAAGTTGAGTGAATGAAACATTGTTATGAATAAAAGCTTTTTTGTTCCAGGAAAGGGGGGGGGGGATTTATAATAAAGATGGTACCTCGAAAGTTTTCAGAACCTTCTCCAATGTATAAAAGATTCAAAGACAATTATAAGGTGAATGTAAAACATGAAATACTAATTACATTAATAACTGTTAAACCCATCAACGTTTTTTATTTTTGAGGAATTTCAGCCAAAATACATCTTATTTTTCATGTATGCACCCCTAGTTAGTTTTAACCACAAAAGTATATTCAATAAAAATAATTTAAACGTTTTTATCTGAATCTGTATGACAAAAAACTACGCTAATTTCGCTTCTAAACCTTCCAATGCCTTTATACTCTGAATGAAAAGGATTTCAGATCTGTCCTTCTACGGTTTTTCGTAAAGTAACTTTCATAATTATTGTGAAATAAAACATTTATTAAAATGATAGAAGGAAAATGTATGTCATTCATTCAGTTATTCATATATAAATTGCGGGTAGTATACAAAGACGACGTAATCGTTAGCAAAAACATTATAAAGCCTTTTGTATATTCATACCGCGGTAAGATATGCGCGTGCAAGGTCGAACAAACATTCCCCATGGATTACCACATTGGGTGACGCTGATTTGATCTGCAGGCTAGGCTTTCAAAAACAGATTTTCTCAACAATATTTATTACCATCCCTGAATTTTATTGATCTTAAAAACCTCACCCACCCTCCAAGATATCCCATTATGCTACGTGATATTAGTTGTATCCCCAGGCTGAGAAATACACAGTTCATTCCATATATCTAAACATACAGTGCATTGTGTTTTGACGCATATAATACGAACTCCTGCTTCATAACCATTCCAAACAACTACCCCCTGCCCTTTTCCGTGCACATGTCCCAACTTTCGTATTTCTTTTTCGTCACCATCCCCTCCTGGGTCACTCCAACGTTCCTATTGTCGTGTTCCACTCCCACCTGAGGGGTGTCGTGGGAACTTCATTTCAACCCTCTTTCATAACACCCTCGGCCTATTTTTCGGGACTCCCTTACTGTATAAAACGATGATCCCTTGCCCAAGTAGTGACACAATCTGCTCACTATTACACTCTGTGAACATCGACGGGCAATTTGTTTTTTATTCAATCATCATGTGAATTGTTGAGTCATTTGGTGCTTTGCAACTCTGGGCAAATGATGGAAATGATGAAATCCAATGAAAGATATAAATAATTTATTTATATCTTTCATTGGATTAACCTTCCAAGTGATTTCGACGAAATATCTCATCCGTCAAGATCTCATCAATTTTGCTAATGAAGGGATATCTTGTCAGCATGATATTGCTGATTTTTTAATGATGATTAGATCACGATTGGGTCAGGTTTCTTCTAATGACGAGATATTTCGTCCATCGAGATCTGGTTAGCCTTGCAGAGACACCGCGTCATTACCAGCAGGGTTAAAATTCCTGGTAAAACTGATTAGATCTTAGAGAAACTAAATTGTTACCAAACAATTTTACATTTATTTATTCGTCGAAGCTTGTTACTTTATCACGACTTTTGAGAAATAATAACATTCAATGAGATTATGAGTAACAATGAAATTTGAAATGGTTTTGAACAGAGAAATTTGAAATGGTTTAGAACGATGAAATTTGAAATGGTTTTGAACAATGGCATCGAATGATAGTTTGGGTAACAGTCGAACTCAATGCGATATTTTGTATCATTGAGATTTTGAGTAACACTGAGAGATTCGATGAGATTTTGAGTAACACTGAGAGATTCGATGAGATTTTGAGTAACAAAGATACTGGAAAAGATTTTGAGCATCGGTGAGACATTTAATGAAAGTGTTCTGGATATTTTTAATAAAAATGGAATTCAAGGACATAGTGAGAAACAATGAGATTTAGTTACATTAAGATGCCGACCAACCTGTATAGTGGTTAAGGTGTTAACCTCTAGATCGGAAGGTCCCCGGTTCGAATCCGGGTTCGGGCATGGATGTTTGTAAGCGTACACCGGCTCAGGTGTAAATCTGAACATGGTTCAAAATTACGAAGTATAAATTGTTAGGGGCAATGATGGTCCTCCCACTGGGTGCTCATTCACAAGTGGCCATCACTTCCGGCCTTGTAGTGGCCAATGACTAAGGTCAAATGTGCCCGCCATTAGAAAAAAAAAAGTTACATTAAGATTAATAATGAGACTTGACAAGATTGTAAATAATGAGATTTTGAATGAAATTCAAAATGGTTTACAGCAATGAAATTGAATGATATTTTGAGTAAGAATCATCCTAAAATGCGATGCTTAGTATCAATGAGAAACTTTAATAACTGAGTAATCAATGAGTATTTTGAGTAACACTGAGCAATTCAATAATGGTTTGAGTAACAATGATTCTCGTAAAGATTTTGAACAATGATGGGACATTGAGCGACAGTAATAATATTACGATATTTTTAGTAACAATGGAGTTCATTGAAATAGTTAGAAATAATGAAATTTAATTAGAATTGAGTAACAATGAGATTTAGCGAGATTGCGAATGAAAATGAGTGAGCAATCTTGTTCTATTGCACATTGATGGTGATATGATAGTACGTATGGTTTGAAGGAAATTGAACACATAAATAAAAAATATGAAAGAAAATAGGTAAAAAAATTTTTAATAAAGTATTTAAGATTGAGATATTTTGAGTTACATACTATGTTCATGTCTAAAGTCATAAAACATTTCAATATACTAGGAGAATTACCTCTCATTTCTCGGGTTGAATCGGTAAAATGTTGATTGAAACAGCTACCAGACTGATCCCTTTTCTCTTTCATAAAAGATGCAAGCATAATTTAAGTAGCGAAAAACAAAACAAAAACATTTTTTTAAACACTGTTTCGTGACATTTTCATAATTTATTTAAGTTACTTTGGGTGTAAATCGTATGCTTGATCAATATCCATTTATATATTCCATTTTAGATCCATCGAATTCCTGGATTTAAACAAAATTACAAAAAGGACAACATTAAAATTTTTTTAAGTCTTGGAGACATTATGAATTCCTCATTAATTCATCTTCTGTAAAAATGACGAACTTACAGCGAATAGTCTTACCCTCAGCTTTCCTTATGCTTATTTTGACTACTGGCAGTTTGGCACCAGGGATGAGATAATTCTGAATCACGTCATTATTGAGGGTAGGGTGACAAATTATTTTAATAAAATACTCATGATACTCAGAAAACAGTATGCACATTTTCTTACAAAATTATTTTATATTTTCTGGGTCCTCTTTGGACCGTTTTATCTTATATCATGGTTCCCTGTGCTGATGACCTTGATGACAGGAATAAAATTTTTTGTTTTCACTGTACATGTATTTTTATAACTTCGTGTCACACTTAGCAAGTCCTGTTCAACCAAGAACGGAAACAAAGCAACTCCTCAAGAAAGTGAAAGCATTTATTGCTGAAATCACTTCCCGTCTCTCAGCAAATGAATCGAAAACAATTCCTTTAAACACTTGTTTTCGTTGCGGTTTTCACTTTCTTTGTTCATAATGCAGTATGGCGCAAGTAGAAATGGCGTACTCGCTTGAGTGCTTTGTCAGCGAGCTCCATACAAACATAATTGGTTATGCTTGAATGGCTCTTCGAATAACACGAAGAACCACAGCGTTGTCGTCATTTCTTTAGAAGGTTGCCAGATAGTCATAAGAAAACATATTAATTCAATTCTCAACAACTGATGTTTGGATGCTGGTTCCATCTCGAAGTTCTCAAAGTTTCTCGAAGTTTCTTGTTCCATCTCAATAATACGATTATACAATTGAGATAATTTGGAAATAGCCAAGAGAGGTCATTCTGGTTGAGACCCTACCACGCCTAACTGGATTGATGGAAAACTTCGAGTAGCGGATGTCCGGATTTTTGATCTGGCAGTTTTTTATACATGGGAGTTGTGTAACGGGATGCAGAGTTACTAAAATGGTTATTGTCTACCGACCCTCGTTGAAGGCCTTAGTCGATGTAAAAGACGTTGAATTATCTTTTGAAAATTCTATTTTCTGTGGACAAGAAAATAAGCATTTAAAACATGTACATTCTGACCACCTAAGTCTCAACTGTGTTTGTAAAATTTCGTTTTATATGAGAGGAAACTAGTATTTCTTTAATAAAAACTAATTTTATGAAATAATTTGATTCAAAATAACAAAGTGATACTTTAAAGGTTTGGAGACTGCAAAAATAACTGTACAAATCATTCATGTGGTTCAAAAATTTGATGTGCTTTTACCTGGGTGGAAATTATAAAGTAGGGTCGAAATTCAGCGCTTCATGTAAAAAAACTGAAACTCGGGCTGAAACAAAGAATTTGCAAATCTGGACAGCCGGTACTAATTTTTTGTCGATCCAGTTTGTCCTGCTACTCAAACCGCCAAGACTTTAGTCGTGGTATTCGTGCCTCAAAGGCACTCATAATATTACTCCTATATTTGCGTTAGCTAAAATTTAAGATGTGGCAGAGATGTATAGTGTTTGTACAGAAATGTATAGCAGAAATGTATACATAAGAGGCCAGTCAATCAGGGTAAGAAAAGAGAAACCCCTCGGCTCAGGAAAAAGTTGTTATTTTTCGAGCATACCTCGATTTCACCTTGAGGTCTCCATTTTCCACTCGAAACTTTTATCTCCCAGTTGGCATAGTGGTTAGTGCACCCGCCTGCCACGCTGATGGCCCTGGTAAGTCATGGTCATAGAATTGTGATGTTCCTCCATTAGGGGCGATGATGGTTGTCCCGCTGGGTGCCCCTTCACAAGAGACCATTGCTTCCGGCCTGGTAGGAGATATTAGCTTCTCACGTTATTGTACACAGTTCCTGTTCTGTTTGTGTAACGTCTGTCTTATTCTCTGCCATTGGAAAAATAAACGTTCATCTAACTGCTGTTTTCTCTTTATTTCTCTAGACCAAGGGGTCACCTAGTGGTCGAATTCTATAGATCCATGATGGGCCCTTTGTGAAGAATAGAGTTAAGTGAATCCTCAGTCATTGTTTACACGATGCTGATATTGGAAAAATAAGGGAAAGTACAACAATTTCCTACTACCATGGATTGACTATATCATTGCAAGTTAATAATAATGATATATAAAGTTAATCTCACACTATTTATAGTGACTACTACTACAGTGAATTACTACGTAGTGACTAATACTTTTCTGCTATAGTGAATCACTATGTAGTGACTAATACTTTTCTGCTATAGTGAATCACTATGTAGTGACTAATACTATACTACTATAGTATTAGTCACTATGTAGCGATTAATACAATAGTGAATCACTATGTTATGACTGTTTGATACCAATGGTATAGTGAATCAATGGTAGTCAAGAATTATTGTAGTTCCCCTTATTTTTCAAATGTCAGATTTGAGCAAATAATGAATATGAAGACTCGCATACCTATGCCTCACAAGGAGAAATCATAGGTAATCAGGACTCAGTCCCTTTTGGTCTCCTTTTTCAGATACAGACCACCAAGCCTATCAACAAAGGCTTAAGGCTATCCAAACATCGATCATGTCCTCTTTGTTCCATACGTAATAATAAAAGAATATATATTTCTATTTAATGCTTCTCCTGGGGACTCTAGACCACTCCAGTGCAATCTACTTTTTGCTGACAGCTATTTCTCTACATTCAAGAACTTTGTTTTTAGAACAACTTTTTTCACAAGAAATTGACACTGTAAGAAATTTATCAATCTATGTATAGAATACTTTTGTGGTGCATGTAGAAATAAAATAATTTTAAAAGTGGTGAGAGAGCGGGAGAGAACTGGCTCTACAGGAGTCAGCACTAGAAGCAAGGGGGGAATTTGCTTTCAAATGGACCCCTTGAGTAAGAGAGATGAGAAAAAAAGCTAAGAGATGAGAATCTAGAATGGAGACTTCAAGGTAAGATTGAGGTGTACTCTGTTGTACAGAGACGTTTGTGTATTTTTAGGGAGTGGTAACTCTAACGGTGCGATTTCTCCATGCACTAGTGTATTGTAGATACTTGTAAATTAAACTATTCATGGCAGTATTACATCCCTCTCTTCGTTCACCACAGTAAACTAATTACCACTCGACGAGTACCTCACAATGATAATCATTAGAAATAGGTAAAAGAGGTCATAAATTAATTGTAAAAAAAATAATTGATAATTATGCAACCAAAACTGGTTGTTTGCTTATGAGTTAATGCCATGCTCCAATTCAGCCGATGTACACAAAGCGTTGCTTAACACTATAAATTACTAACATTTTCAAAACGCTTTGGATGTGGAGGATTTACATTTCTCTGGGTCAATAACAAACCAGAATCACTGTGTTGTTTAGCGGTTGGGTTTTTATATTCCAAGGGCTATATTTGGTCAAGCTGTGCCAAACAAAAGACAGACAATGCCACGTCGCACATACACACCCTCCTCCTTCATAATATACACTAACGAGGAAAATTTCACTGACATGGAAGAGAGAAATAATCCATTGTAAGTTACAGTAATGCAACCTGTACCGCTTACAACTGGCTAGTGCAGTAAGTAAACCTACTGATCCACGGCCACTTGGTGGAGGGTACACTGAAATATTCCAAACAGCGAGTTTCGGGATGATCCCGAGCAACAAAAGTGAAAATTTTCTCAATAGAACAGTTGTTAAAATGGCGCAAAAACTATGGTAACAAACTAATAAAACTTCTAATCCTGTAGTTCTAATCCATAAACTTAGAGCCCCATGTGTGATAATATTACACTATAGAGTCGGAGCCCTTGAATATTTATTCTCAGAAAATTTCGCTGCTATTTTTGCTATTTGCTATTTTTGCTATTTGCTATTTTTGCTATTCTCTTATTTTTGCTATTAAAATGCAATTTTTACTTACAAAACTATTCATATCTAATTAAATACCTTTCATGGAAATTTAAAACTACACACACTTAAATGAACAAGTGAATTATGCAGAACAAGATACAAATGAAAATAAAACAAAATTTTGACAACTGCCGGGTATGGTTCTTTTTTATTTTGAAAATAATTAGCGTCCGTGCATCATATGCAAGCATTCACATTTATTTTTCTTAATGCATCTTGGACACCATATTTTAATGTGTGTTTCACAATTTTCCTTAGCTTCAAAAATATTTCTAAAACATGAATGTTTTGTTTTATTAGTTATGAAAATGAAGATATGCTGTTTGATTTTCGGAGTAATTCTACCTAAATACCAATTTTTATAATCTGAAAGCAAAAACATATTATTGAGTCACCTATTTATATCTATAGTTCTGAATTTTAAGGGCTCAATTATTTCTTTGATAAAGGTTTTAAAATCTGGTCTTTAAAACACTTATAATAAATGCATTTTAATCGTAATGGTAAAAATAGATACGAAGAATGTAACTTTGATGAGGAAAGAACTATAAAATTTTGAAATTGTGGGAATTTCCAAACAACGTGGAAAATCAATTGAAACAATTTTTTGTATCAGGAAGCATAATCTTTAGATTTTTAAATCTTCAAGTGTCTTTTTAAAGGGCTAGAACTTTTCAATATTTCTATGCCTGATAAACGTGAACCCGTAATCATCGTCTTTTTGAAGCGTAGGGGTAGACTGTTCAGGACACGCCATTGAACAGAGGCTACTAGAAGTAAACTGTTCCCACTTTCTTGAGGCCATTAAATTCATCGTAAAGTAGTAGGCACTCCGGATGCCAAATTATGAAGGCAGACTCACCCTGGAGGCAAAAAGAGGCGTTGGAATATTTTAATTTCCTGATCCGGGAGGGTAGACTTTATCAACTCGTTCAGATCATTGACACTTCGAAATCAATTGAGCCACTTCGTAGAATTTACCAAATTGCTGGCGAACTTTCACTATGCTAATATTAAACATACTTTTTCCAAATTGCAGTCCTTATTCCGAATAAAGAAATGCAACCCTTGATCTTTCTAAAGCGTTTACGGCGATTGAGATTTGAAAAATACCAATTTCCCGCATCACTCTGATTGCCAAATGATAATGATTATGCCCACCATATGAATCTACAAGGAAATGGTTATCGGCGTCCGATTTCATTGCTGCAATTTAGAATAGGAAGCCACGCCATTTTCCTTCCAGTACTTCAGTACGTAACCGTCTAATGGTTGCGAAATTATGGGGAACCCAAACATGCAATTTTAGCCACATAGGGTGTGGTTGGTGTCAGAGAAATTTCAAATATGACTAAGATTCTGAAGTGGGAGTTATAGCGTTTTCCTCACTTAATTCACAACTGAAGCTCTTTTCCGTTCTTATTTACCTAGAACAGTAGAATATTTTGAATACATAATTCCAATTCTTGTTTTAGAATTGTTGATTGTTATGTATTCATCCTTATGATCGCTTTCCGAGGCTTAGATCACTAATATCGATTAAATTATGTAAAATAGGTGCTGACTTATTTTTCTTCTTTTGTAAAGAATAGCAGATGTTGCACTAGAGACAAAAATACTCGTTTTAAAGAATTATAATACATCAACCTAATACGGATCTAAAATCCATAAAAACTGGGGTCAACATTAATTAAATTTTTTTAATAAAAAAAGTCTTGTAATCAACCACATTCGGTTTTTGGATGCTGCTAAGTTGTAATTATTATGGGCAAATGATTATCTGCAAACAATTATTAAATACTATGAATATTGACATGGGTATTTGATAAATTATATTTTCAAATGAACTACTTAAGTAATAAGACGATATTGAGACTTTTAGGATTTTCACCATAGAACTTGTACGCTGTAAGAATAGAGTGAGAACACATGAGATATTTATCCCCCTATTTTCACCTGAGTGCCTTGTAGAATACACTGATGTCCCAGAAAAACTAGCACAAACAACCCTATGGTAAATACATAGCAACGTCACCTATGCATGTCATTGGTTACGTCGACGAAAAAAGTATACATATGAATCAAAAGGCATCTGTGGAAGTATATACAGCCATATTCCCCGTGAGAATGGCAAGTTAATCCGATTTAAGCGAAACACGGTTTAACAGTTGGAGCTCGTGAGATGGGTCATAGCATTTCAGAGGTAGAGAAGAAGTTTGGATTTTTAAATACTAATATTTCAAGAATGTACAGTGATATAGTACAAGAATACTGTCAAATTAGTGTATTGTCAAAGTAGTGTATTGTCAAAGTAGTGTACTGTCAAAGTCAACGTAGGGTACTGTACAAGAATACTGCCAAAGTAGGGTATTTTACAAGAATACTGTCAAAGTAGTCTACAAGAATACTGTCAAAATTTGTAACTTAAGGCAGCCGTGAATGGAACCCTTAGTACCTCCACAAATGTCACTGAAAAGTGAACATTATGTATGCATCTTTAATGACGAGTTACACCCGTTCATGCTAAATGTGTTCATTCTGATGGGCTTGGCCTCTTCCAGTATAACAATATGCCGCCACACGTCGACGGAGGAACAATTAGAGTGAACAAATTTTAACGTTTATCGTACACTTCGGGGATGCCATGCAGCGGATGCTGTGTAACACAGAAATCTTACACCTCGTAATGCAACAGCATTGTGAACAACTCTTCAGGAAGTAGGTGTTTAATGCCTACATAATACTTCCGCAAGCTCGTGGAGTCTCAACCCCCCGTCGTATTTCTGTTATTCTACTCTCCCAAGAGAGGCGACCTACAATGTATTTGATTACTATACTAGGATTTCTGTGTTTATTGCCTTTTCATTTAAATTTAATATTGGAAATAGCAGACGGGACGCTGAAAGCTTCATGATGTCGCGTTATCGAATAAAATCCTATCCTAATCCTACACACACTAACAAACACGCACACACACAAATGCACGCGCGCGTGGGGATTAATTCATCAACATTTACCCATACCCTCAGTACGGTTTGCATTGCGATTTACCTATTTCAGTAGGAATGGACCGACAGTGTCTAATTTAACCCTTACTTCAGATTAACCCTCCTTTTCGAGCTAGACGAGGTGTCTGGTTGTTAGTCAAAACTTACCAGATCTTGATGGACAAGATCTCGTTTTTGGAAGAAAACTGATAAGAATTTGCGCTCATGATAAAAAAAATGACAAGATATCTCGTCATTACTAAAATTGGTCCGATTTTGATGAACGAGATATCTTGTCCAAACCATTTGGAAGGTTAATATCCTAACATTGAGCATCAACGGAATCCTATCAGTTTCGACGGATTGGCTATGCCCAGGGAGCGTCTGTTCGAACTGGGTTAATAGCTTCCGAAATACAGTCCAGATGATTTCCTGAGGTAGGGAGTTGAATTTACTTGCCTCTGGAGTAACCCAACCGGGGTTTTGTCGAAGGAAAGATATGAGGATAACACTGCATTATTTTGAACCACTGTCAGATGATTATGCTTTCCTGAAGGCCTTTGAGAAAGCTGGCACACATAAACCCTTTGAAGTGACCATTATGCACCCTGCAGACTTCTCTGTATGAATTCTAACCAGTTTTTACCTCCTGACCAAAATTATATTTCCTGGGATTCTTTCAATCATTCAATGTCGTTATTTAGTCATGTGTTATGTGAGGTAAAAGGTACACAACACAATTCGGAAATCTCAAGAATCTCAGATGTGTTAACATGTCGACTTGAAAAAAACAGGAAACTTCAAGGTAGCTGGCACAATTGAGAATTGAACTCGCAACCAAGAGCTTTAGTCTACCACACTTTAAACGAGAGTTCTAACCATTAGGCTCGGTTTATGGATGGATACTTTATTTCACAGTGCAAACGTTTGTAAATGAGCTCTGAGAACGATATTATGGTCGTTCAAAACAATAGTTATTGAATTCGATCGCACACCTTATAATTTGCTTAACAAAATAGTTACACCGGGCATTAGAAAGATTTAATTTTCGGTATTTTTTAATTAACGTCCTCCTTTGGAGCAACGCAACGGGATATTGGCGACGGTCCGGGATCAAACCCCCAAAGGAAATATCCGAGGACAACACCAAGTAATTCTGAACCACGGTCAGATGACGCGGTCACACCTGACCTGGCACCCCACTCTCCAAGCTTCCACACCACCCCAACGAGAGGACATTTGAGGTCACAACACAATTAATATACGCCAGACCCTTTTACTCAAGACGGTATTCGTTTGGATTTGAACTCGTAACCCTACAATTGTTAGTCCGTTTCTCTTCCAACTGGGCTTCCATTGACCAATTTACTCTTTGAAGGAATGATGTAAAAATAACTGTTTTAGAAACCTTTATGAGTGGAAATCTATCACCTTGTGGTAAATATATTTGCTCCTAACGTAAATTGAGTGTTTTCAGTCTTTGAACCCTCCTTGTAGTTGAATCGACATGGTTTATCGTCATTAGCAAAAAGTACCAGATCTTTATGAACGAGATATCTCGTCAAGAGGAAAAATAACGGACCAGATCTTGATCTCGTTATCATCAAATTTGATAATATTCTGATGATAAGATAGGTCGTCATTAGCCAAATTGGTCAGATCTTGATAAACGAGATATCTATAGAAACCACTAGTAAAGATAAGGCATGAAGGGACCTCTTACGTGTACCCGTTTACCCTATGTTTGTTATCTTTCTTGGTCTAGACCAGTGATCGGCAAACTCATTAGTCAAAAGAGCCAAAGATCAGCAGTATAATGATTAAGATGATTTCTTTTGAGAGCCAAATTCCTTTTCATGAGAGAGAGAGAGAGGAGAGAGAGATCATAAGAATAATCCTCTTTCTATTGCCAAAAAAATATTTGTTACATTAAAATAAAAATTTAACAAAACACGCATTTAATGTGAACAATGACCTCGTATTTCCTTTTGTCACTCCGGTCATACTTTTTGCCCCATCTTTTGAAATTGAAACAATTTTATCGAGTGGTACATGTTTCTCCATGCATTCAATGACAGCATTTGAAATATACTCGCCACGTGTTTGACCTTTCAGTGGCAATAATCCTAAAAGTTCATCTTTAGGACCCGAAGACGAAGTAAATCGAACAAAAAGTGAAAAGGGCGCTGCGTCATTTATGTCACAAAAGATTCGTCAACAGCTATTGATAAAGCTGAAACCGATTTAAGATCTTCCATTTGATCATTGGTTATATTCGAAGACATTTTGACTGTTCTGTCTTTTACTGTTTTAGCAAACAGTGGCAACTCTTTAATTTTTTAAAGAATGTCTTACCTTGTTGTTAAAATTCCGGAATAGATCTTCGGATGAATTTTAAAGCAGCTTTTAATGTATTCACTCTCTTAGCAATCTCTTGACTAACAATAAATCTTGCAATATTAACATTATTGCAAGATTGCACCCAATAATAATATACAGAACTTGATTTTTCATGACTCTTCTGAAGTTCCTCAACTGCTTTCTTCCTGCGTCACCGGCGGGATATTTACCGCCAGCATTTAGTCGAAATCGATTCGTGGCAGAGCCACACTCAAGTGGCTAAAGAGCCGTCTGTGGCTCGCAAGCCGCGGTTTGCAGACCACTGGTCAGACACGCTAGGACACGTTCGTGCACTTTAAAAGTATTCAAGACAAGCAAGGAGTTAACAAAAGAGATAAATATTCCATATTACAATTTCAAACAGGTTGGGAAACCTTTAAGCCATGATCAAAAAGAAATTGATCTTGAAACATTCTATTACATCAAGACCCATCATAATATCGATTGAGAAAATATTCATTTATTAAAAAAAAAAACCATAAACTATAGAGCCTAGAATATTTATGTACAAAGCCTCAACCATTTGAAAGATTTATGACGTCACTAGTACAATAATTCAATGTTTTAAGTGATTAAATAATCTTAGTTTTTAATAGGATTTTCGTATTTGTTTCAAATTTTGCTTTTTGTTGTAATGCACAGAGAAGTCTAATGTATTGTATTCTTAAGGTTACGATGGGCGTAGCCTCGTGCTCCAAAAAAGCAGCATTTGATACATTCCTTTGGCTCTCATTTCGTATCAGGTGTCCGTATCGCTTGATAAGATCATTAATCTGAAACATCTTAGTGCACTTCAGCGATGACTGACCCACATACTCTCTTCTGTTAGTGTTCTTCCTTCTTGTTTCAATGTCATGAACAAAATGACTGACGCGAAATCTCGAATTCTGGCCCCGAGACACTTGCATTCTTTCTGACCTGGCGAGTCTTTTTTATTTTTTATTCTGCCACCCCTCAAGCACATCAG
Source organism: Metellina segmentata (assembly GCA_947359465.1). Taxonomy (NCBI): domain Eukaryota; kingdom Metazoa; phylum Arthropoda; class Arachnida; order Araneae; family Tetragnathidae; genus Metellina; species Metellina segmentata. The sequence goes on along the minus strand of OX375875.1, from coordinate 71,418,241 downwards.
CGAACACGTGCCTGGAGTCACGTTAACGGTAGAACACTTCCGGTTCCCAGAAATAAAAGGGTTGGGACGAAAAAGAACAGTAGGAATGAGGAGAAAAAAGAAGTCACAGAAGACCTAACATTCCAGGTGTTAAGCCACCTGCTGCAAAATTAACTTGGGTGTGAATGCTGAGAATATGTATCTAACCTCAATATGTCGTGGGAGGGAAGAGTCTGGCCCTAATTTATGTATATATATGTGTACTTGAGAATAATCTCAGAAACAGTCTTCTCAAATCCATCTAATCGTCGTTTTATACTCTCAATGTCTTAACCCGTGAGAATCAAATATTTAAATGCAGGAAATCTTTTGTCCGGTGTTAATACTACAGTCAAACCGCATTAAGACGAATTACTGATAATACGAGCTAAATTCCAATCCCCATCAAACTATATTTTCAAATAATGTAAACTGATTCGTTTAAGAATTCGGGTTATATTAATCACCGGTTAAGACGAACAAATTTTCGAAACAGTACAAACGGATTCTTTTCAATAGTAATATCGACACAAAAGTTGTTAATTTATTTGTGAAAGAGTGAAGAAGAAATTAAGATTCCAAAGAAGACGAAGAAATAAGAGTGCCTTCTTCAATAGAAGAAACTGTTGACTTAAGGAATTGTTCGCAGCTTTTTGTTTGTTAGGCAATTGTCAAAAATGGTAAGATCTTCGAAACCAATTAGAGGATTACCAGTACAAAAATGGGAGTTTCGTATTGTATTGTAAAATAAAAAGCGACCCAATGCACTTTCCTGGAATATATCATGAATTTAATGTTTAGTTGACTTGGTTTGAAAGCACTAAAATTCAGTGATGTTACAAAATGAAAGGTTTCATGGTCAAAAAGGAGACCCTTGATCAATTTTGATCTTATCTTATACCTTATCTAAACCTTTGGACTAACTATCGACCCGTGACTCGATACGTGTTTCCTTAGTGAGTAATGGAACAATCCAATGCCTGAATAACTATCAACCTTTCTCGGAGAAAAACTGCGCACACAATCCTCTAAGTAAAACTGCTGTTGAGAGAAACGAAGCATTTCCGCGGAAGAGAGCATCGCGGTGCTACTTTAAAGCAATTACTGTATTTGGACAACCCTGACACCATTTGAAATGCTCCCTCCTCGCTCGAGATATAACCTCAAGGGTTTCGTAAAAGAGCTAAGTGCGGGTCGATCACGTGTTTACGGGTCACTACGTCGTTCGTGGTAAATGCCAGCGTTAGCGAAGAATTATTTCAAAGGAATAATGTTGAGATCCATCTCCGAGAGGTTTCGTATTTCTGTTTTCGCGTGGTGGAGATTAACCATTTCTTTTATTCAAATAGTGGGATGACCAATTTTGACATTTTTCTTCCGTTTCTTCACAATCCAATATTGAGCTTGGTAATTCAGATTCTGAAAAAAGATAAACAAAATATTTTCAAAAAATTGTTTAAAATTGTTTTTTTACGTTAGATTTGAATGTATGATGACGGAACAGCGAATTCCAACCTTTATCATCTCATGGTCCACATAAACAAAAAACTAAAATTTCGCCACACAGTAAATTTTTTTTTTTGCCGATATGAAATAAGTATAATCTTGATGAATAAACAAAAAATAATAAGTAATTTCCTTCCCTCGTTGCTCCAAAGTGGCCTAAAAAATCTTTTTGATACCATTTATTTACGGTTGATTGATTTTAGGTTTTATGGGCACAAAGGCTGTGCCATTCTTGACCAAGCTGCGCCCAACACAAGACAGACAACGTTAAGTGCATAGAGTGATTAGAAAAAGTAGTAGTAGAAAAGCAGAAAAATATATTTTGGGTATCACTGGAGCGCGATCTCCGTGTTACTTAAAGACAGTTAACCGCATAGGAAAAGAAACGATCACTAAAATTCGAAGGGTCCGTGAAGCTTGTACACACTTAAAGAAGATGTGCCCTTGAGGGTCAATTCATTTATGATAATTTGCAATAAAAAAATTGTGCTCATAAATTTTTATACGAGTATTACTTGAAATTATTTGTAAACACAAAACTAAACTATTAAAATGAAATAGAGATTGTGCAATCTAAATAGTTTCAGTATCCGTTAAGCACACCGGTTGGAGATCGCTCCTTTAGATTAATATTTACGTTCACCACGTCTACTTGGAAGGCATTTATGATCAGCGACGACTGTTTCATGAGAATGGTCCGAGAAATGTGACCCCCCAGGACCTACCTAAGCTATTAAGTACACATGAGTAAGCCTTAACTAGCCATCTCCTTTCCAAAAAAAAAAAAAAATTGTTACACTCAATAAATCGTTTGTTGTGATTTTTAAAAACTCTGTTGCAAGTTAAACACAGGCATAGACATTCCATAAGTATATTTTATTATTATCAAAAAATCTACAAAAAAATTTCGCCACATTTTTAATTGAATTATAAAACCTAGCAATATTGTAATATTTTATTAATGAAAATTGGTCTTTCAAGTTGAAGGCATAACACGACAGTCTCTCGAACTATCCGTATTTATCTCAACTACGTGTAAGCAACTCTCTCATGAAAGGCCATGTAAGCATCGACGTTGCACTAGAGCAACGCAACGGCCTGTCGGTTACGATAAAGGATCAGTCTCGAAGGGAAAGATACGAGGAAACTTTGTAATTTCGAACCATGGTCAGAAGACGAGGTCAACACCTAGGCTGACATACTAATATCCAAACTTCCACATCACGTCAACGTGGCATAAAAACGCTAAAAAAATTGAAATCACTTCATATTTAACGTGCACCAATCCCCTTGTTCATGACGGTCTTTTGTTGGATCAAGTTTTGATCTCGCAAGCCTCCTATTGCAAATCAACGACTGTACCAACTGGACGGTGTGGATAGATATGTCAATAAATAGATACATAAGCTAATAGGTAAGCAGATAGACAGAAATATCAACAATAAAATAGATAGGCAAATAAATAAATAGATAGCTGTATTGACAGATATATAGACAAAAAGATAGATAGGAAAATAAATTTGCAGATAGATTGGTTGAAAAATATAGACAAACAGATAAACAGACAAATTCTTTCTTTGCCTAAAACTTTCACTTGGGTTACTTAACAAGGACTTCTACTAAATTCAATTCAAGCATGATTATTTTTGTTTTCGAGGCGAGATCCATTGCCGTCTGATTATGAAAAATAGCAATTTACTGTCTTTAATTAAAAAATATTTAAATTGTTGCTTTACATTAACTTTCCAGAAATGGAACTCTGGAAAATAACTGGCCTTTCTGGAATTTCCTGAAAGCCCTACTCATTGCTGTTTTTGAGTTCTCCATAATTAAAAGTAGCAGGAACATTCTTCATTACTTGATGCTCATAATTGTTTTATTTTCTTAAGTCACACAAAAAAAAATCAATCCCATGCTTTGTCAGATGAAATATTTCATTAACACCATACCATATATGCATTACGTAAACCACTTGAAAAGAACAAATTGGTAGAATATTTGGAACCAGGCCGTTTCAATCCAAATCTAAATTAGTACAGCTATTAATAAGTCCTTCATTGCGCAATGTGAGAGAATTAATCAGACTTTTAAAGTTTAGACTGACTTTTAAACTCATTATCGTATGAATATAAGAAGAAAAATCGATACTGAGGATTAAAAGAAACATCGAAATAATCTGAAAAAAAATTCTCCATTTATATCACAATACAGAGATTAAAATATTTTAACTGCTCAAACGCCCTTTTCATCCATTTAAATTTTGTAGATAAAGCCATGCATTAAAAGATTACAAGAAAAACCATTTAACTTTCTAGAATAGTGGCTCTCATCCTTTTCGATCTATATTTGATACGTTTTTAAGTGCACACACACGCCCTTAATTTCTTGATTTATCATAATAGTGGTATATATTTCAAATCTAAACGAATAAAAACTCAACAATGGAAATTGAACGAATAAAATTTTTTAAAAGAAGAAAACCTATAAATTAAAATTTTTATATTCCTCTGTTGAATTAACGTATATTGCAATCTAACTAAAACATGACAGGGTTACCTTGAAAATAAACAAATAAAGCAAGATAGATTCCCCCAAATCCTCATAACGCATGGGCTCACTGAGCAATCTTACGGAATCGCTGGTCAATTTATCATCACCTGGTTACTGATTATCTCATGAAATCAATGCCTTAGTTCCAAACTGTAATTAGATCTGAAAATAATTTAGTTGGAATTATATTTTCTCATGTGTTTGGAATAGGACGCGTGCATACGTTGTTTAAGGCATTCCCTTTCACTTTGCTATTTACCGACGGAAATTCTCAGGAATTTAATAGGCCTTGCGAGACATATTAAATTTTTTTTGTATATTTAATTTTTTGTAGTTACAAAATAATTTTATTTTTTAGCAGCTTTATTCCTTTTGATTTCTTAGTTGGGACCTCTATTGCTTTGCCTAAGACCCCTATAACTCTCTCAAGATGATCAAGTAGGGCACCTTTCGAAACGTTAACAAGACTTGATTTTGTTTAGGATAGAGGGTACGTAAACTATTTGATGGACACGAACTGCTTTCGTATCAATTTGTGTGTCACTGCAATTGTAGATATGATATAGACATTGGGATTACTAATACTAGCATGCTAATGTACCTGATGTCTGTTGGTGCTGAATTAGCTGTGGTGAATGTAGCCAAACGTTAAACTAGTATCACTTAGCACGCGCTCCTGTATTTGGTTCCTATTGTCACAAGAACGCTGGATAACAGAGATATGGTATAGAAATCTTCCCACCGCTATCTTATATCCTTCCCTCAGAAAAGTAAACAGATGATTCAAAGCCATTGACAGACGAGCACTCCCCTCTGTTTACTCTGAGTATATGCTTTCTCAAATATACCCTTGAAAATGTTTGCAGAGTACTTCGTAAGTATTCTGCATATCACATTGCTGTCGAGAAGAAAATCTCCTTCAGTCGCAACTGTTAATCTACCATTTACGAGCTTCTTGTTTACACAGTCACTATCTTGACGTCTCAACGCCACCCCCTTCCAGAACAGAGTTGAAGGGTCAGTTTGAAATGGGAGTATCTGGAATGCACAGTCTCAAAGAAAATACCTAAAATTTCGTTTCCTTAGAATAATAAAAAGAAAACAATTTTCATCCCTAAGCTTAACAACTTGTCAACGGAAGATCCAACATTCTACTTAAACAACATCAATATGTTGACGAACGCCAAAACTTAAGATAAGATATATTTGAAAGTCCGTGTTATAATATTAATCTCGCACTTGTCTATTTCGAAAGTTACATTTTCAATATTAAGCTTTACATAATCCACATTGCGGTGATCTATATATTTATGAAGTCTACAAAGTTATATTTTAATTGCATGAAGATTTGTTTTCTTCTCTTGAGAAACTAAGTAAAAACTTTTAGTGAGTTTAGCATATCAAGTTGAATATTTCTCTTTTCGTTTTCTCAGAACTACGTTTCCTGACTAAGTCGAAGATATGATTTTTTTTTGTTAAGTTCCTTTAGATACCTGAAAGTAAAAAGTAATATTTTTTAATGCAATGTTACAATGTAATCAAAGAATGGTGAGACTTTGGTGCACTATGTAAAACAGCACACAGAAATTTGTATGACATGCATGACCTTGGAAATCACTGTGGGAATAATAAAATTCATAGGTAAATGTTAAAATATATAAATTTGATAACTGTCTTAGACTGAATCAATGTATGCACGCGCCCCTTATTACATAAGTATTAAAAGCATACGGTTTTCGAAATATTTGCTACCCTTGACGTAGTCTTAACACAAATCTCGGATTGGCAAAACTGCAATTCGTTTTACCTGGCAGAATAACTTCCTAAAGTTGAGTAAAAAAAATGCTGTCACATACACAAAAATATTCCATTGAAAGAAAGGATAATCTCGAAGCATTTTATAGTCTAATGCGACAAACAATACAAGCCTCCGACAATAATCGTGCAATGTTTCTATTTTAAACATGACACTTGCATCACCATGAGTTCAGCTACAGAATATAAAATTAATACCTACCATTCCGTGTGGACTCTACAACAGAAAATCCCATTCTTACCCCCATGAGTTCAGCTACAGAATATAAAATTAATACCTACCATTCCGTGTGGACTCTACAACAGAAAATCCCATTCTTAATCGTCTAAAAAAGAGGATTTACCCCTCACATCATCATTGACATGTTACACGCCCTTTTTTCAAATAATACTTACATGAAGTTTTCATTTTCATTTACCACTGAAGAAAATATTTACAAAACTATTTAACAATTTATTTAAAAAAAAAATGTTAATTTCTTTTTCTTCTGCAATTTTTCTACTGAATATCTTGCACGAGAAGAAAAAAGAAATAACTTAACATTTTATAAATAGTAATTGGAGGTAGGTGAAACTGTAAAAGATCAATACATACAAAAGTTAGTTTTAAGGAATTTTATAAATACAATAATGTTGTTTTTTAAGCTATAAGTATGTATTTCCAGAAAGCAAGGTTAGGCTTGGCTTTTTGCTAAACAGTGTACATTTATTTTATGACCATTTTGAAACATTACATTTTTCCGCAAACGTACAATAGGCTTAACCACTATTTTATTTATCATTCAGTTTAAAAAAATATACAACCTAAAGTACATAATATGTATCAAATTGTACAGTTCGTATTCATATCTGAAACTAAGTAACAAACTAATAGTTATATAGTTTTTAGCTAGCTAATAATTATAAAGTATAATAAATAAATATAGCTAACCAACCGACATTCTATGCATAAATGTAGTATTACAACTTGATCCAAAAATGGAAAAACTTCGGGACGCTGTATAAAACAACACAGACAAACCCTAAAACCTACTGTGTGAAGAATAAAATATAGGTCAATGTTAGAATATAATTAAAAAAAACTAATTCAGATTATATCAAAATGCATGCACGCGTCTGTTATTACAAAAGCGTTACAGTCACGCGGTCTTCAAAAGATTAGCTAGACTTGACGAAGTCTAAACTCAAAGCTCTGATTGACAAAGCATGATTTGCCTTATCTCGTAGTTAACTTCTTAAAATTGAGAACAAAGGGTTGTCAAAAATATTGTATACAAAGAAAGCTAATCTCGACAGAATTTTCCACAAGCCTCCGACAACAATCGTCCAATGTTTCTATTTTAAACACGACACTCAAACCAGATGAATTCTGTTACTGAAAATGAAATTAATACCTGCCATTGCGTGTGAACTCTGTGACAGAGAATCCCATTCTCGATCATCTGAAAAAGAGGATTTGCCCATCATCACCTCACGCATTGGCATGTTGCACGCTCTACTTTCCAAGATTACTTTCTAGAATTAAGCCCAATGCTTAACTTGTTTTCTCGCTTTCTATAGATCTGTTTCTTAAAATGGCTGCTAAACTGTATAATCTTTGTCGGACGGAGTTCTTAATGTGAACATCACATCTTTTGTTGAAGAAGCAAGGATGGCTTTCGCGAAATGAGACTATTCGGCTGAATGGACGAGGTCAGTTGGACGTATAATAGGCTTATATCAAATTAAGAAATTAAATTTATCATTGTCGAGAAGGGGAATTAAAGACATTAAGTAGCCGTGAAATTTTCTTATAAAGTCGCAATGAGAGGAATGGCCTTAAGAGCATTTTGCTCGCCTACTGTGTTAATCTTCAAGACATATAGCAATCAAAGAAAAAAGTATTAAAAAAAGTTCTACAATAAATTTAAAAACAAATTGTTAGGAGATTGAATACAATTAATTAGAAAGGTTTGCGAATTTATTTTGCACAATTTTATAAACGTCTCCTTTTATAAAAACTCTAACTATAAAAAACTTCCAGACTATCAGGGACGAAAATTTCCTAAGGGACACCTTAGCATAGACAAAAAACTACTCAAGAAAAATAAAAGATCCAGTGAAGGACTGTAAGAAAATATAAGGAAAATACTGGAGATCAGAATCAAGCAAATGGATACGAATGAATAGCGAGTTCTATTCCAAGTTCTATTTGAAGAATATGTGTTGCTGTCGCAACCCAAATTCACATCGAATGGCTTAGGCTAGGACGGTGTTAGCTATTAATTTATTTATATGGCTATACTTCTGTGATTTGGAAAATATTTAGGGAAGGTGTTGCTTAAAGTGGGATATCATAAAAACAGTCCTTCGCTTATTTAATCTTCGATTTACATATAATCTTAGTTTATAGGGTAGTTACTAAAACACATTTAAAAAAGGTATTTCATGTTTCTATTCTTATGATTAGGTTATTTCTCTGTTTCTATTCTCTTTACTGTTCATAGAAAATATTATTTTATTTTTCCTGCATCACAGACACGAAAGTGAAATTTTCCAGTTGATGACCATGAAAAAGTGGTGCCAACTTTGGTGAATTATTGGGGTTTAGGCAGGGCCCGATTTAGAAAATTTGGTATACTAGGCACAACACGCAGGAAGGGGGCCCCCCTTGTTATCCGTTCATCACAAAAACTAATTTTAAAACAATAATTGGTACTTACGTATTTGACTGTTGACCGTTTCAAAAATTGTTGAAAAAACATTCCAGAAAATATGAAAAGTTATTTTTGTTTAACATTTTTAGATACTTTTGAAACTTTGGGGCCCTTTAAATTATGGGGGCCCTAGGCCCGTGCCTCACGGGCCTAATGGTAAATCAGGGCCTGGGTTTAGGGGAGGTTATACTTCATTTGCTTCAAATGTATGAGCATTTTCAGAACAATTTTATTCAAACAGATCATAACTAATAATATTTGTATGGTTGTAATATTTGTCCCTCATTTTTTGAGGCGGGCCTCAATGTAGAAATATCAGAGGGCTCAAGGAGTTCGTGCTCTTAGGACTTGGTGCCTGTCTCCTGATATAGAAACCATACAATCTAATGAATGAGGCCGGAATCCTGAATATCTACAAGCCCATATCATCAATGTTGTAATATTTATTCCTTAAGTTTAGCAGGCAGGTAGGAAATTGAATTAATGTAGCACTGGAGCAATACAATGGGTAATTGGCTACGGTCCGGGATTCATCTCGAAGGAAAAGATCCGAAGAGAACACATCGCCATTTTGAACCAAGGTCAGATGACGAGGTCAACATCCCACTCTTCAAACTTCCACACTACAACCAACATGAGGTCATTTCAGGTCACGATGGATTTAACATGCGCCAGCCTCTATGTTTATGACGATCTTTGTAATGGACCGAGTTTCGAACTCCGGTTGTTATCTGGTTGGTCATCCACTGCTCTTTTAACCGGGCCACCACGGTCCCTTCTTTATGTTTGGATAGGTAATCTTAAATATATCGTGGGGGAGCAAGGGGTTCAGGTTCTTGCATATAGAGGGTGAACATAAAGGAATGAAACCCGCTTCAGTGCAGAGAATAAGACTTCTCGAATTTGGAAAAAGAATGGAACCACCTAATTACATTCTTGTACCGCTTGCCTACCAGGGCATTAAAACTGATAAAATCCATTTCAACTCTTCCGAGGCTTTGTGATACCCTTTGAAATAATAGAGAAGTTCGGATTTCTTTTCTGAGGAAGCTCAAAGTTCGAAATTCAGTTTTTATGCTAAATGGAAAACTAGACCAAATAACATTTGAAAAAGTCTTGCTAAGTCCTTTCATTTTGGGTTCAGTCAACAGACGAAATTTTGAACTATTCAATTATTGTAAACATAAATGCGACAGATCTCTGTTGATACGAGTATGGAAATCACCTTATAATTTTCTGTGTTTACCAAACAACTCAAATTATCAGATCCCGTTTCTCTTTATTCATGTTCAAATTTATGTCACTTTCAAACCGTTATTGATGCGAGTTGAAGATCTGCACAAAAATGTGAAATTGTCTGGATTAGAGAGAATAAACATTCATAGCGCATTTTGTTGTGAAACATTACTTTTTCTAACAGAACTTAATGTATTTTAATGAAGTATTCGGGGCATTATGATATTCAGCTTTTAAGGAGGTATTAAAATAAGAAACAGACACGGTCATCTACGCTACTACTTACATACTAGAATAACCAGAAGAAGAATCCATAAGCCAGAAGCAGAAAGAGGTATGTTAATACCATTCAATTACAATCTAAACAGATGTTCTTTGATTAGGGCTATCAAACAACGACGTACATGCGGTAACACTTTTGAAAGACAAGGCGTCTGGGTACTGCGGCAAAATTCCATCTATTCGATCGAGGTGTGTCCTCGTATCACGGGTCAAGTAGTCAAAGCATTCGATACGCCCGGGGACAGAAGTCAATTCGTGTCGATCTGAGATGAAGTGATTAGCATCTGAAAGAAAAGTTATGTTCCAGTGCTCTGATTCTTCCGGTGATGGGCAGCTTTCAAGGCTTCACGGAAGAACAAATTTACTATTTTTTTTTCAATCTGAAAAAAATTGAAATGGCTATCTTTCTAAGATCAAATCTTGTTGCATTTTTAGTTTTTAATCGTTCTTTAAATTCTTCCACGAGTTCTTTACGGGTGTTAACATACAAGCAGGTCTTCCATAAGGTAAGACACACACATAAGGAGGGGTTTATACTGTAATTTGCAATGTATTTTCTAAGTTTGAAACCCATTTTTGCATTGCATTGATCGACTTCTGTTTCTTGTGCGACTTCAGACAAGTTGTTTACAACTATGATCATTTGGAAGTGTGGACAGACTTGTGCGTACGTACTGCCGGCCTCCTTGCGAGATAATGTAATCCTAGTCAGACATTCAGCATTTATCAATAGCAGTTTGAAAAGTATGAATCGTTTCAATGTATTCATAAAGCTTTATGGCGCAAGGTCCAAAAGCGGGCAAACTGCGCCAGTATTTTGATAAGGGGACCGTCATCTAATATGGTACTGGATCTGGGGGTGCAGATGAGTGGACCTTTATCTAATATGGTACTGGATCTGGGGGTGTAGATGAGGGGACCGTTATCTAATATGGTACTGGATCTGGGGGTGCAGATGAGAGGACCGTTATCTAATATGGTACTGGATTTGGGGGTGCAGATGGGGGATTGGTTGAAAGGGCGGGGTTGTCTCTACGGTACTATAGTGATGGAGGTCGAGAAATATGTCATTTATACTGTAATGTGAAGTCTACCTTAAAAGTTTAAGTTATAAACCTTTTCATTTTACTTATAATACAGCTGATCAACAAGTGTGGAAAAGAAAATAAGAGAAAAAATTACATTTGTTCAAGTTAAAGATATAATACTCGGCAGACTACAACATCGTCACTCGGGGCATTCATACCAGGTCAGAAGACAGGCAGTATGTACCTTGCACAAATGTAAAGTGTTTTTTTTTTGTACACAATTGATGTTCACCTTTAATGTAACCAGATAACCACCAGAAATACTCCCAAAGCCTGTTCTTGTGGAGGACATCAGTTTTTTTTAGTACAAACACAGTGAAAAGATTTATAATTTTTTAGAAAACTAATAACTGAACATTACACAGTAAAAAGTTCAAATTTTCCGGGGAACCTTTAGAGCTCTGTCCTGGTACCTTGGTAGCGGTGATTACTTTATTCCCCGGCCTTTGTATAATTTTACTCGTTTAACGTAAAAAAACAGGGTTTCCTGAGAGATAACTACATTTTTTCTTTTACATTTTGTCATTTAGCTGTCTCTTGTCTCCGGGCATTTAATATCTTGTTGTATCAAATTTCCCCAACAAAATATCACACCTGCAACATTCTAGTGACACTTGAAAGAGAAATATTCGATTTAACTTTAGTTTGGCACCGAAGTGAATTCGTGTGAACCTCGAATGAAGGAGTCGATCATTGGACTGTTGTGTTAAAAGGCATAGTAAAAAGTTTTTTGTTTGTTCCCTTATATGCTTTAATAGCTTTGTTTCCAACTTTTAAAAACATGAAAACAAATTAAATATTTGATTCGCAATTCCTGACTAATTTTTCATATTTGAGTAGAATTGATATGCAAAATGAAAAAGTATTATATGTATATATAGCTATTACATTTGATAATTACAATTTTACTTAAAAAACACTTTCCACAACTTCTCGGTCTAATAAGACCCTGTGTAGTAAGAAAGGAACCTAGAACGACAAACCAAACCACCTTCTCACTGTGAGAAAAACAACTTTATTGAGGGTATCTTTTTCGCAGGAATAAGGAAGAGGTATCTGTCTAATAAGTACCTTTCTTGAACGGAAAATTCTTGCACAAATGAGACTTTGATTCTTTCAATCTTCAACTCATGTTGAATATGCAATTTTTTAAAGTGATCATGAATATAATTTAAAAATGATAATGGAATTCGTTTGAGCAATCCCGTACCAAAGTAGCTGATCTTTCCTCGTTGAGTCTTAAAACTGACTTTTCAAAGCAAATAAGTTTTGGGTAGCACGTCATCTAGATTGAAAACAGGAGTGACATTTTTTATATTTTTTTTCCATGTCTTAATGTTTCGTTCTTCAAACTGCCAAGTTTTCGAGGAGCATATTATTATTTAATCTTTAGTACTAACTTTAAAGCTTAGTTACAAAATTCTCAATCTTGTATTAATTTAATTTTCTTAATGTTTAATTCTAACGCTTCAACTAAATTCAATGATTCAAGGTCAATGTAACCCAATCCTAAAACATTTCGTATATTGTGGTGAAATAGAAATGTTTTGGTACACTAAATTTTGAGACTGTAAACTGCATGCATACTATAGACATTTTTTTTGCCAAGCTAGATGTTGGTGATGGTAAAAATGTTGGTGTTTATTAGGCTGGGAGTGTTTCCGATATATATTCCGAACGTGACGCCAGTTGACTTGATTTTCGGAAATGATGTGAGCACTTTACCAATAAAAATTCCAAAGAAGGAATTATGAATAGGATAACTGATCGGTCAACACCCAAAAGATTAAACACGAAACGTCGTAAAAAAGTTGAACTTTACAAGGTAATCAATCTCGATGCAAGGTAATCAATCTATCATACGACCGCATTTGGGTAGCCATAGTGAAATCTTAGTTTCTATCCCTTTGTTTTTTTTACACTGAAAATCCTTCTTATGGACAGTTGAAATTTTAAGCGTGGCTCAATAAGCTTGCCTACTTTGCTAGCAATCTGAAGTTGTATGTGGCACAGGCTAGATCTCCTGTAACGTGCACTGGGTGTATTTTTCCTCTTCTGTGTCATAAAAACTTTCCTTTGCTGGTGTTGTCTGTCTTGCAGCTTGGTCAGATATGGTCTTGAGCCATAAAACGCAACCCATCCAACCAAATGTATGGTTAAAATTCACAAACTGTCTCTATTCCCTATATATTTTTTCTCTGGGTTATATGTCCATGTTTTCCATTCCGCACCATTCGAAAACAAGACAATAAAAAACGTCATCAGTCGACGAAAGAGTCATTATTTAGTCACGACTGTCAACTTCGAAAATAAATGCCAGTTGAAATCTTTGAAACTAACATGCATGACTATCCTTCTTTGGTGAAAGCCAGCAGCGAATGATAAAATTGTGTTGCCGAGCATCAGCACCACACTTTACTGAGTCATCGGAAATCTCTGACGCATCGAAGAGGAAAGACCAATACTAAAATCTGTTCGTGTAGACACTTAAAGCAACAGGAGCCCACATTAATCAGTTTGGAAAATGGCATACTGACCTTTACCGACGTCATTGGCATTCAGAGCACATTCATGGATTAAATACTGTCACTCTTTTACTGCCATCTCTTTTCTTAGGACAACACAAGCAATTCTTTTTATAACTGTAGCGTAATCTAGGTTAACTCATTAGCATTAGTGACTTCATTGGAGTTGCGGGTTTCCTTCTCTTGTTAGATTCTGAAATATGATACCGGATCTTGCCGACAAATTTAATTCCGATGTTTTGGCAAAGAGACTTGCCTCTTGGGTAATGAATTTTCTTTGTTCTCAGGTGTTGTTTTTCCACACTTCGCTAATGAGTTTTGTTCTATTCTATGAGGACGCGTTGCAGATGTAGTCCTGTGAAAGTGCTAAGAGATGACTTATGTTTTCTAAGACGCAAAAATGAGCAAAAATTGAAACACTAAGAACTCATTGTCAGGCTTATTTTGTAACTGTATTTATGACTGAAGAGGTGGAGTGTATACGACCGAGACTGAAAGTGAATAAAACAAACGTTATAAACGCATATAAGGTTAAAATTGGAATCGTATTTCTGGTATTGATAGATGAATATTTTTTTCCCATACCCACCCAGTTACATCTTCAACCTTCAGTACTTCAAGGGGCGAATTGCTAGCTACTGGTCACCAAGCACCAGTGAATGTGTCGTTATCTACTACCCACAAATCCTACTGTCCCCTTCTTTAAGCATACACACTCACACAACTTGGGCGCAAAATTTTAAAAACCAATGCTAAGTTTAAATTTGTGTTTAAACCCAAGAAAAAACACTCACTATTTTTAAAGTTTGTGAGAAATTACAACTAACACAATTTTTTTATTAGCAATTATATAATTTAAGGCATATCAAGGTGAAAAACAGTAACATGTATATAACCACTCTTGAACTCGAATCCAGTATCCTAAAAACAAAAACAAAATAAGTTGATTTGTGAGAATTGATGGATAAATAAACTACAGAATAGGAAAACGAAGCATTTACTTATGTTTTTCGATATGGTTTCAGTTTGATCAGCTGTGGATAAGGTAAACGAATTTTCTGAGAACAGACACACCTTTACAAACAATAGTCGTTTCAAGAGAAACATTCATAAAACTAATTTCGCTGTCACTGAAACATAATCCCAAAAATGGAATAATTGTTGACGAAAGTCACAATTATTCCAAGCAAACAATTCCAAAATCGTTCGTAAAATACCTTTTCTAAATCTTGTGAGATTATTTCTGAGAAACAAACGAGTTACTTGGATCTAAGTTGAATTTCCTTTACAAAACACAAGAAAAAAAGTCACATTGCCTTTCATGAAATGCCACTCACATACAAATGTATTGTTTTGTCAACGAACTACGAACGTTTCTGTCTTTTAGCATAATGAGCTGGGCTTTATCTTATTACTTGATTTTTTTTTCATTGTCTGCGTCATAAACAGGTGGTTGGATCTCCACCCTCGTTTCTATAGCAATAGAGAGTTGTTTCAAACAGCAAAACGATTCTCTTTATTGTCCTGTGCTATTGTGTTGACGCATCGAACCCCGTCCGGCACATTCGAACGGCATTTGACGTTGCATCACAATAGCTAATGCATAATTCATTGAATGGTAAATACATTATAAAACTGAAGTACTAAAATATTTTGCCTTACCTGTGGTTTGTATTGAGGCGGGGGCGTTGACAGTTACTAGGAGTCAGATTTTTACTCGTTTTGCAATGCCTTTAGGATACCAAATACATCGTATTAAAATTATAGCCTTCCACTGCACATGAAAGTAAAAAAATATTTTCGAGCTTAAATTGTACACCTCGTAAGTAACATTTTTATTCGCTTCATTTACCAAATCTGGTGCAAACAAGCCTCCGGATACCATAGCTTTCGTATATTGAAGTGCTGCATAAGATGTTTTAGCATAAAATTCTCATCTCTTACGCAATTCTTTCTAATTTATGTACCAAATACTGAAGGAGACAAATTCTAGCGGATCTTCATAACAAATACAGAAACCAATCTTCCCAGCCGATATTTAAAGTTTTAAAAGAAATTTAGCCCACAACTTTCCGATTCGCATGTGTTGTATGGAGAGGCTTTTTAACTACTAAATGTAGGTGGCGGTAGTGTCTTTGTGACGGGACGTGATTCTTGTACGTATTACGTGCGTGACATCGTGTGTCTTGTTTTTCGATTACGATTTCAACATGTCGCCAATAAAATTTCAGATTGATTTATGATAGTTGGTTGGTCAACGCAAATTAAATTAAATGCCATCCAGATATGCTGAAGGTTACATTAAATTGCAGAAATAAAAGACAGCCAAGTACGGCTAATATAATTTTTACTAGTCCTAATATTACAATTTGCTAGTAGTTGATGCTTATGGATATCGCGGATTGAGTGAAGGTTGCATCTGCTTATCCTTGGAAAAGGCAGGGAATTTGCTGTATCACTATGACTGCTCGTAATAGTAGTAATTTCTAGTGCGAAAAAAAGATGATTAATAGTTTGGCAATATGTGAAAATTCAACGATCAAACAGCGGAAAGTCAGGAAACCTGTCTGAAGAGAATTGCAAATAATTTCATGTGTCACATTTTATGCAAACGAGAAGTGAAAATTAAAAAAAATAATAATGAGTTGTCAGAGTTCAATCGTGACTCAGTCGGAACTAGCGCATTCATTCGCATAAAAGAGTATTTCGGATAATTGTGATTTCAGATTGAAAACCGGAAGTGCAACACACACACAATGCTGAACGCTCTTTCTCCCCTTTCAGATAAACTTCCATGACAGAAGCTTTGGAACTGTGTGTCGCGGCTCCCTAGAGAGCCTTGAACTTCCGATGGGGTAGCAGCCAGATATTTGACTGCAACCATATCTCTGAATTTTGTGAAGTTGATTGGAGTTTTATGCCTTAAGATCCAGAAGCAGATATAAGCTGCGCCAAACGCAAGACTGAATAAAACGCAATGAAATCCGATAAAAATATCCCAAAACAAGCGGTTAATGCAACAAAACACTGCATTTTAGAATCCATGCATTTGAACATGAAAAGAAATTAAAGTTAAACACTTTATTCAAAAGGACAAAAATAGTTTAAAAATATCTTCAACAAAAATGGTAACGCCGTAAATGGTATTTGAAACATTTGAGAGAAATTATAGATGAGAAGAGAGAAGCATTTTAAAGACATGAAGGTTAAAAACACATGCACTGTATGGAATTTAAAAATGTAACGCTACACGAAAATTTTTGGATTTGAATGTGGGTTTTCTACAATTAAATCTCTTAAAGTGAAAGCTGTTTTTCGTGAGGCATCAGGAATTCCATGAAATGAAACCAGGAAAAAATTATGAATCCCTTGACGTTGAGAGTATTTTAATAGTCCATTAAAAAATGCTCGGAACAAAATGAAGAGTACTTTATCTGATGGTGGAATGAGTTCCGATTTTAGTAAAAGATAAATAATAAAAATAAGAATCTCCATTTTTCTAAGATGAGTAGAGATGTTGCGTCTCTGAAGTTATCGTAAGTAGTCAGTCTGGATAATATGTTCATCGTAAAACTGCCAATTCTTATATTTATGATTCATTGAGGAAGAAATGTTGCGGTTTACAGTAAATGTTCTTGTTTATCTTGTTATCTTCCTTCTTTTCCTACTTGATCTAGCCTGCGCTAGACCAAGTACAAAAGACCGTTTGTCCTAGGTTCTTTGAGTACCAGTACCAGATTTTTAAAAAGAAATCCTGCTTAACGACTCTAATGTAAGAAAGAAGGTGCTCAGGAGAAGATGGAGTTGCCGCCCATAAGTTGTAAAATGGAAAATTCTTTTCCTTAGATTCAGCTTCTCGAATCTTGAAAAGGCAGTCTGATCCACACTTCAGACTTGATTTTACACAAGGATTATGTACTTAATATCAATCCCGTGTAAAGGTTTTCCTCCAAACTGTGTTGTTCGTGAACCTGTACATGGTGTAAATCAAACGTCTCTTGAAAGTGTTTGGTCTATGGTAAAGGGGAAAAGGGTGCAGTTTTTTATGGTAAAAGACCCACAGCACTCGATGGCGACTAAAACTTTTAGATGCCCCTAGCAGTGGTGGATTTAAGGGGGAGCTAGAGGGGCAATAGCTCAGTGTGGCAAAATATTTTACAAAAGTAGGGGTAATGTGGGAATATCATTGCTGACAGCTGAGGGCAAGGATCAGGGAGTGGGAAGGGGTGGGGTGGCAATTCGAAGTAACCCCTAGATGGTAGAAGTATAAATCCGATACTGACCCATAGTGGTCAGTGGGAATGTCATTCTTTTGTAAGATTTGCTGTAATTGGTGTATTTATACTATCCTCTTGAAATTACTGGTACACCGTTGAACAATCACTTCTCCAAATATAAATGAAATACTTATATTTGGTACAGATACAGAAACACACAAAAATAACGGGCAAATAGTTAACAATACAATATGGACACGACGATTTAGAATGTTAAGATTATTTTCCTAGTTGCTATCTGGTGTTGACTTTGTCGTTTGACCCTGGTTTTGAGGAGGTGTTGTCTTTGGATCTTTTTCTCCTGGATTGACCCGGGCCGTAGCCAATAGCCGATGAGTTGTTTCAATGCTATGTAAAGTCAACAACCAATCAATTCGTTCTCTCACCTCCATTTGTTCCACTTGGGGTCCCGCTCCGCTATCCAGGGGCCAATGAATCACAGGAGGGTTAGAACCAGTTGGCGGAAACATGACAGTGTAATTACTTTGGAATATTTAATTTAACTTAAAGGCAAGTTATTCAAATGTAATTTTTTAGAGCCGCTGAAATATATGTTCAGGTAAAGGGAACATTGAACCAAAATGAATATGAAAAGGCTGCTGTAGGATATATTTCCGTTGTATACCACAATATTTCCTTTATGTTCCCGTTCCATAAGCATAGGAGAATCAAATATCCTCGATACAGAAATCATAAAATTGATTCTGCAGTTCTCAACAGACGGGAAATTCTTCTGAGGTCACTCAAATACGCTTTCCATCGGAGAAAGTAATTCTACTGTGAATCATATTCTTTTCACTCTCAGACGTAAGTATGGAAAAATGTTCTTCGCATTTCACAAGGAGACCTCTGAATTAGTTAAGCGATTCATTTTACGCCGCCAACTGTGCTCAGCACAGAAAACGTGATCTCATCCCACTTGAGCAATTCGACAATTGTGTAAATTTGAAGATGGTGATGCGGAAGTTGAGCGAAGCGGGGATGCCTCCTCACACGAACTTCGCTTTCAAATAGGAGGTGTACTTTACTTACTCGAGGCACACGCGATGCGATGCTGATGTGTGAAAGCTCTTGTATAATCCTCTGAAGGTTATGCATACAATCTTGGTGTTCTTTGGATTGACGTTCATATCGTAAGTGGAATGTTTTTAACATTCCATCAGAAAGATAGAATGATCGGAAGACATTTTTAAGATCGTCTATCGCTATTTTCTTAAACAGCAAATCGGTTAAAGAATATGATAAAATGTTTTAATTTTTTGGTTCATGACTTGATATGAATTGGTAAGAACTTTTGTAGGGACATCTAAGAAAAATGCAGTTCAACAAGGTGATAATTTAGATATTCATGTGTGCATTTATTTAGTTTTAATTTCTCTAGAGCAAAACACAGTTAACCGAAAAATATAACACAGGGTGAACAAAGAGTAAAAAATTGCAGAAACGAAAAATTTTACTGGAAACTCGCTAAATGTGTTTCCGAAGAAGAAACTTAACCTTCATGTTGCGAAAAATTACAATCAACTTTATCAGATCTTGTTTTATGAGGCCAAATTGCAAAGAGTGGTAGAGGGTTTACATTTTTTTAACATTTTTAAGTAACATTTTTTTTGTAAAGAATGTGCGTCCAAAAATGCAGTGTTTATGTGGCGTATTGCGTTTTATTCCTCATTCGGATTTTCAAAAACGGACAATTGTTTATTTTATTTAAAAAAAGCTTTTAAAATTTAAAAATAATCAATTTTAAATCATTAAAATGTTTATTTTTGGCCCCTCTACTACCCTTTCCAATTTGGTCAGATATTTTCTAAAAACTCTGCATAGAACAGCCCAAATTTTACGCCATTTAATTAATTTAAGCTGTGTTATCAAAATATTACAATAAACTAATATATTCCCTAAATTTGTTTTTCATTCAGAAATAATATTTTGGAACCAGTCGTCGTCGTCGGCGACTAATCTTGCGCACGCGAACGCTCAAGAAACCGTATTTTTAGACCGAAAATTGCCTTTTGCTTTGTTTCTTTGTTGTGACCAAACGTAATAATTAAGTTAAGATGATTGCTTCTCTCTTCTCTTGGCAGCGGTCAATGCTTGCCATGCTGTGGCGTCAGAAGTTTTATTTACTTATTCCCCTTTTATTTCCACTATGATAATCATTCCCGAAATTAGCTCTGCGCTCTACTTTATATTTAATTAAGCTGGATAGTCATTGAGGGAGTTTTTATACCTTCCTGGTTAGTGTGCGTTGAAACGATCTCTAGAAACACAAAAATAGGCCACTGTCGGCTATTTTTTAAAGAACGTTTCTAGTTTATATCTTTGTTTTTGTTCATCTGCATTTAATTTCTCTGCTCAGTGCCTGTGTACCACTAACGTTATCTTCACAATAATTTACTGTTTTTCTGCAGCTTTTTATTACCTGATCGCTAGTCTTGCTCAC
The DNA here is from genome assembly GCA_947359465.1 of Metellina segmentata. Classification (NCBI taxonomy): domain Eukaryota; kingdom Metazoa; phylum Arthropoda; class Arachnida; order Araneae; family Tetragnathidae; genus Metellina; species Metellina segmentata. The sequence goes on along the minus strand of OX375875.1, from coordinate 71,397,805 downwards.
GTCTTAAGACTTTAAATCTTCATTTGGAGCTTAATATGTATGTTCTTTTGTTTGAGATTACGCGAATAAAAGTGTTTTTAATTGCCAATGCCAGGGAAAGATTTTCATCCTTTTATGTTATTGACATTATTTTATCGGATAACTGGGACGAATTGCATTTCTGGCGCATGGGTTACGTCTACAAGATCCCCGGTTATCTAGGGTTATGGAACAAACTTGTTACAGAAAAAGAACGATAATGCAAACCATTGCAATGAACATGTCTCGAGATTGGTCTAATTTTAACTCTTTCTGAGCAAAACTACAAGTGAAATTTACCTTTATTTATAACCAGCCTGCGAGGAAAAATTTCAAACAAATCAGGTTCGGTGTATTATTCATTCGAAACTCGAAGTTTCAACGTTGTCTGCTTTCCTTACAATGTACTTATTCATTTGTCCATTATGACTTAAAACTACTTCAAAAGAAAACATTTTCATTTGTATCTAAGAATTTAGTATTTTATTGTAAAATAAAAGTTCTAAAATTGAAAAGAAACTAGTATTTTAGTTTTTCTCCCAATAACAATTTTTTAAGTCCCAATACTTCTTACCATCAAAATATATAGTTAAGTCACACAAATATTCGATTGAATTTCACAAATTATATTATATTAAGAGCTTAATTTTAGTTAAAATGTGTTTTAAATTTTTTAAACTGATAGATTTGATGGTATGTTTAATTTGTGAGTGAAAATCTGTGGCGTAAAGAAAGAAATATGGGCCTTTTATGTAATCTATGAATGAAAACTAACGAATATTTCCTCAACTAAATATTTTTGTCAAGAGTATTCAAGTGCTCAGCATATTAGGATTTCTGCAACCGTTGTAAAACAAGACGTAAAATCAGCGTCGCGTGCATTATGCAATAAGACAAGTAACCTTGGTCTTGGGTGGTTTCTTTGAAACTCGGAGGTGACACTTTGCCAATGCCAAGGTCAAATGAATCATTGCGGTCATTTCTGTCACTTGTTCAGCAGAACTTTCCAAATTTAGTCCTGTTACCATCAAAGGGGTTTAGAACTGGAATAGGAAACCTGCGATGAAGTAGACGTGCCCAATATTCCCTTTTTGGTTTCGTTTATTTAGTCATTGAGACAAACTTGGTATGATTGTTCTAACTTTAACTCTTTCTAAGCAAAGCTACCAGAGAAATTGACCTGTATTTATTTATCACCTGATATCATATAATTTCCTTCCGAATAATATTGGTCTTGTAATCTACGGAAGGCGATTGAGAGACGCTCTAATGTAAAAAAGAATATGCCGATATATACTAAAAAGATGGATAAAGTACAGTTCAGAAAGCAATCGTAATGTTTTTTTTTTTTTAATTTTTTGAAAAATGACAATAGTTTAACATACTTTAGTGTTATATTTAAGATAGGGGAGTTGGCATACAGATAAAACTATATATTAAGTTATAAATACTTGGGTTAGTTTCCTCTGATACAGTGCGTTACTTCTAAATAGACTGAATAGACTAACAACTAAATTACAAATACCACTCTCGTACCAATGTCGTGTGAGACACTATACGAGTTTCCACAAGTCTGACTGGAATGAACGATAGTTATATACTAAGTTCTCTATACGTAGGTTGATTTCCTTGATACTGTGCGTCGTTTCGAAATAGACTGAATAGACGAACTACTAACAAATACCACACGCTCGCAATTAGTGTCACGAGACACTGAATCAGTTTAAATAAGTACATCTGGGATGCAGAGAACATGCCATCCTAGTGGTATGTCTACTCAGAATGTTATGTATACTAAATTACATCGCATATACATTACATAAATCTATATAAATTAATTAAAAATTATGTATACAAAAATTGTGCAGATTAAAAGACAGATAAGTCACTCATTGATCCAACATCAGACCTGCAATACTAAATTGGCCGAAATACGACATGCGCACCGGCATATTTTCTACAAAGAAATAGAGTATGTATACGCATGTTTTATCGTATGATGCTGCAGTGTGTATCGGGCTTAGCATTATGTCATGATCAGTTTCTATTCCAATCATTTAGAATTTGTGCCCTTGTTAGAGGAAATGTTCATGAGCCATATGATGTTAAGATGGTCGACAGGTATTTTCATAATCCTTGATGCTGTCTGAGGGCAGGCACTAATGTAGGCATAGTAATAAAACGTAAGTAAATAATAGTAGTATATAAAAAAGGCATATTTAGGGCAACAAAATTTGGGATATTTTAGTAAAGTACAAAATTATAAATCAGTTATTACTTTCTGTCTACGAGAACTATTCCATACACTAAGTCTAGGTACTGGCCCCAGGTGTGCAGAATTATATTCAGTGTTCTGCTACACAACTCCAAGCAATTGCAATTGTTCTGCAGGTATTCTGTCCGAACTTTGAAAACTGCAGTAAAATAAAAAAACATACGTAAAAAACAATTATCGGCTAAATATGCATTACATATGTTTACAAAACACATCAAAATTAATTAACTTACTTTATTTAAAGCCAAGGCAAAATTTCAGAATTTGAAATTCTGTCGATAACTTTTGAAGTTAAATATTTTGTACTTAACATAGATGCGTTATTTATAAAGTGTTTGTGGTAATTTAGGCAGGTTGTTCCGTAGCTAGAAAAGAAATAAAGTCGTGGCAAGGAGCGCGCTTTGCACTGCAGAATATCGTAACTTATGATTTAAAAAAAAAATCGGCCAAAATTTTGATAAAATTAAGGAAAAAATGTTTCTGCAATGACTTTATTCTGCGACGTACGTCGCAGTGTTAAGCACTTTCTGCTCCCTCGGTACTAGTGTTAACTACAGAAACAGGTCTTGTACACTTTGAGAGGGAATGAGTCGGGTGAGGTTTGGGCGAATCTGGCGATGGATGGTTAAACGACGCTGTAGTTGGGTGATTTGGTGACGGTGGATGACATCACCTTAGCCCACAACAAACTCCTGAGAGCCAATTGTTTCCAAGACAAACTAGAGGGGAGTACTTCACGAAATCCCTATAGAAAATGGGCTGTCTCATTTCTACGGCAACAGGCTGGTACAGACTTTATGGAGCAGTTATCGTGGCAGACAGACAGTACGATGGCGTTAAATGAACGCAAAAACTGAAAACTAAGTAATTTAGCCCATGAATATGACACTATCACATGAAAAGTATGAGTATATTATAACCCTCCTATTGGTTTCGATGAGATATCTCGTCCAAGATCTGGTCGATTTTGCTAATGACGATATACTACTTTGCGATAAAATTTCCCTATTAATTCTAAAGGGGATGGAGATACAAGTATGAAAAACAAAATTTCCTTTGCCCAGGTTTGACGGCAGTTTGAAACAGGTTTTTGCATCTGAGGCTGTGTACTAAAGGGCAACTTTTGAAGCAAAGATAAACCATCAAGAGGGTTAACTAAATATTTTATGCTGCGAAAATATTTTTTTAACAACTTTTGAATAACAGTATGTTCAATTGGAACATTTGTCTACAAGCTATAGGATCTTTAGTTGACTATGATCCTCGAATAGTCCCAACCTTTTTACTATGGTCGCTGATGATCACGTTAAAAGGAGAATTAAAATTGGTGGTTTCGAAAGTAAAATTAGTGAAGCATACGAAGGAAAGCCAGAAACTAGAAAATGGTGTCAACAGTCTATTATTGTCATTTTTTACGCTTCGCCATTACTAGTTTTTAATATTTTTGGTACCCATCGCGCGCGAAAACACTAATTATCGCAGTAAATAATTCTTACGTGGAAAACATGAGAAATAAAATGGAAAACAACACACTATAAATAATGGGAAATAACACATGCTTAATTTATTATCACTCTCTGTATAAAGCATTTGCATCCACTGATAATTGTACCATTTCTTTTAAACAAGAAAATGTAGAATTCTTTACTTTCTTCACTATCAATTCTTTACAAAAATAGCTCGAATTTAAGCTTAGATGGGAAGAAACGGTATACGAGTTAAAATTATCAATATGGTAATTATGCTTATCGGTTTTGGAATGCGGAATTTTATCGTGTTGACTGCACATTGAAGGTCAGGAAGTAAGGTTCAATTTTTTTTTTGCTTTGATTTTTTGTGATTGCCATTTCAGGAAAACATGTCTGAAAGGGATGGGTTTTAAAAAATGGGATGGAAGAAACTATGTCTTAGTTTATAGAATAAAATTCAAAACAAAATTCTATAGTAATATCATATTTTAATTTTTTGCGATTTTTTCTCAAATTTTAAAATTGCGCCCGAATTTTAAAATTTAATTTAGAACACTTTTAAAAGAACTTCATGAAATTAATTATTATTGTTTTCTTTGGAATGACAACACTATAAATACACGACAGATTCTGAATTTATTTTTTCCTTTTCCGTTTCATATTGCGCCGAGGAATGTTTTTCCAGCAGACGATAAAAAACTAATAAACTTTCAACTCGAGTTTTTCTTATTCCTAGACCGTTAAAGATAGAGTAAAAATTTCAAATGATTTGAAATTTGCGAAAAATCTCACATCACATCAATACCTAAAAATATGATTTTTTTAAAATAAATAATTTTAAATTGTATATGTCTTTTATATTTTCGCAAAAGATTTGACGTCACGTGGCGTTTGAGAAATCAACAGATTCCATTTCCTGCGCTCATACGATTTCAGCAAAGGAAATAAAAACAAATAAAAATAGTTTTGACTCGTTGTTTAGTTTTTTTTTTTTTTTTTTTTTTTGTAAAATTGGAGTCGTTAAGGACAGATCAAAAATTTCAACAGATTTGAAATCTACGGAAAATTATACACCACATAGATACATTTGATATTCTTTACATATATTCTTATACATTTGATATTCTTTTAACAAATAATTTTTAAATTAAATATTTATATTTTCGCAAGAGATTGTGACGTCACGCCGATTGGATCGCTTTGCAATTCGAATTTGGCCGCATTTGACAATGAGCGTTGTCCGTGGTGGCTGTTATCCAATAGGCTACATGAAAATTTGTTTTTAATATAGAGAGATTTATTAGTTTTTTCTCCCTTGAACCAACGTTTTCGACCTGTCTCGAATTAGATAGATTGAGTTATAAGTGTTATATCTGGTGGAGAAAACTACTTCCCAAGTTATTTATTAACTTCATAAGATAGTTTTTTTTTTCTGATCAGGACACGTGAGGTAACAAGCACAATTGTATACCAATCGTACTTTTTCTTTCTTTTGGAGAGTCGCAGTCAACTATGGGAAGTTTTCAATTCTAACTGCTGGGTGTTGTTTAAATATGTATGAACAAAAGTTTAAGCAGTCTTTAATTGAATGTTTGTGGATGTTTTTGTTAACAATGTTATCCATTGCATCAAATTGAAAACAATTTATGACATAGATTTCGCAATCAGACGTTGCTTTGTCATTTACATTAATTACAAAATAATTTCAAAACTCAAAATTGAGAAAATTCCCCAGTTTCTTAGTCACATTTGCAAAATTTCGTAGGTCTGTAATCACTTTTACATGTTTTTGTGATAGGAACATATTTCTACGCAGACGATTCAATTTAAACTTTCGGTGGTATTTTGTAACTTAAAATAAATTCTCTAATGTATTTTTTAAATCTAATGCCTTTTTTAAATACAAATTAAGATCAAATTTGAAAGGGCAGATCCATTGAAGTTCATCTTAAGATTTTTACATCTCGTATTTCTCCGGTTACATACAAGACCGTAGTGAATAAAAGGGGCTGGTGCCGTTAAATCTATAGTAGCCTCAAATCTTCTCACGTTTACGTAATGTGGAGAGCGTTGTGCCAGCTCAGGTGTTCCTCATCATCTGACCATGGTTTAAAGTTACGTGGTGTTGTCCTCGGATCATTTCCTTCGGGGGTTGATCCAGGACCATCGCCAATAGTGTAGCTCCAGTGCGATATTAATTAAATACCTACCAACCAGTTATATACAAATAATTTGTATGCCTACCCATATCATGAGACATTGGGCTTACAGATAAAATGCTCCAAAACAGTTCTGAGTAAAATAAGTGAAAAATTCTGTTCCATAAGAGTTACTCACCAAAATGTGTTCACTCAAGAAATCTAACCTTTATGCAAACAAAAAGTGACTTGCGCACTTCATCAGTCTAACGATCACCAGATTCTGTTTCGTTAAAGCTAAAAAGCTCCTATCTAGTAAATTTGACTTGGTGTATTTTTTCTTGTAAGTCAAAGCTATATTGATCACAATTCCATAGTGACCCAAGAATTACATATTTGACAAGCCTCGCTTTTTAGAACCAGCTGAAAGTTCGTCTCGGCCTACTCAACGTCAGCAAAGATTTAGTCTTTATTCCTTATGCTTTTATCCATGTCAATTTTCCTGGCAGTATCTTGGAAAACTTGTTCACCAGCCTATTCTTCACGCTTGCTGACAAAAGTTGGTGATGTTTTCAATTTTCTCAAGCAGCATCCCCTCCAAATATCCAGCAAATTGTCTGGTTCTCTGATTCGTCTTTTTGTTATCACACACAATTCCTTCTCGAGCGCAAAGAACTATATTAATGTCTGCTTTTGTTTCATGTCCTCGTTCTGTTGACTTAAGATATTTACATTCAATCTACTTCACTCCCAGCAGTGAAGGTTACGATTGTCTGCACAGCTGTTGAAACACGCTCCATACGCAGCACGTTTTCACGGTCTGTGACCAGTCACTATTTGCATTGCACACGATCTTATTATGAGAAACACTTCGCCCGTTCCCTCCTCGATTGGTACTCACCTCCAACGAAAGGGAAACTTCACCTTTTAAGTTCCCAGTGACCTTTAACAGGCTTAGTTTCCCAATTAAATCTGCGCGAAGTGATTAAACTCCGAGTGAAAGCATCGGTTCTCGGTATTGTGATCATGATTTCCATCATTGATTAATGTTTCGAAGAACTGCTTTTGTTCGGTCTGTACCTGGAACTTTCCCTTGCATGGCATATGCAAAGTAAACTTGCGCAGATACCTGCATATGATTAAACATAGTATATATAATGAGTATGCGTAATTAACGAGCAAATCTTTAAATTTGTATTCTATTTAAAATCAATTGTTGGTAAAACTGTGAGTTGACAGAGAATCGTTTGTAGCAGTCGATTGTTTGGGCTGTGATAGAAACTTTACCGTGAATGGAAAATGCGATGTAAATATGATTTGGAGCCTGCATTTTATTATACATAGTATGTGTAAGTAACGCGTTGAAGAGACGAGCAGATCTTTTACTTAAAAAATAATTGTTGGTATAACTAATCAGCTGGTGGAGAATTGTTTGGGGAGGGAAAGGTAGGTAGTTGGTTGTTTTGGCTGTGGTATATATATAGAAACTTTTCCTTGCATGGAATATGCAATGTAAATTTGCTTAGGTATACTGTATTTGTTTTTCATGGAATATAGTTTTATGAGTATGTGTAACGATCAAATAGTTATTATTTATGAAAAATAATTGTTGGTCGAACAACTAGAGAATTGTTGATAGAAATTTGACTTTTATGGGGCTGTGGCAGAACTTTACCTTGCGTATACATTCAATGAAAAACTTGCTTAGATCTTTCCAGCCCACAAAAAAATAATATTGTAAAAGCATGAAAACCAATGCTGGAGATAAAAACGAACACAGAAAATTGATGTAACAATACTGACATGCTTGTATCAACATTCACTGTTTTTGGTCTATCAAACACTGAGGTCCCGTTTACATCAGGCTTATAAAACGCGCGTTTGGCGAGGCTAGCAAGTTCCCGCTCTTCAAGGTCGCAAAGATAGAAACTTGAATTAAAGGAATAAAAAACATAATTGAATGGCGGGACCTCGCTAGCCTCGCCAAACGCGCACTGAAACGTCTCATGTGAACGTGGCCTAATATTATAATTTTTCTCCCTATTCTTCCTCGGTAGGCAGATAAAAACTTTAACAGTAGTGCGGTGGCCCCTTCTGTGGATTTGTACCAGTTGCTACATCGATAAAGTCCAGATAGAATATAGATATATGAGCTGAGGATCAGTTGAAATTTGACAAAAGGCCGGATTCTGCGTCGGTCGTGAGGAGCGTCTGGAATTCCTCCGATGTCTCACCTGAAATTAATTTTCGTCTCGCAAGAGGACGGGCATTATTAGCCTGGACGGTTGGCTTACATCTGGACCAGTCAGTGGGATGCTCGCCCTTTTTTCATGACAATCCATTGCGGGTCTCTTTCACTCGCTGTCTCCTCTTCTGCCTTGAATGGAGTAAGGGTGAAGACATCCTTTTCACCTTGTTTTGCAGTCAGTGGGATGCTCGCCCTTTTTTCATGACAATCCATTGCGGGTCTCTTTCACTCGCTGTCTCCTCTTCTGCCTTGAATGGAGTAAGGGTGAAGACATCCTTTTCACCTTGTTTTGCAGTCAGTGGGATGCTCGCCCTTTTTTCATGACAATCCATTGCGGGTCTCTTTCACTCGCTGTCTCCTCTTCTGCCTTGAATGGAGTAAGGGTGAGGACATCCTTTTCACCTTGACCCTCGCCAATCCTTCGATCCCTAAGTTCTGCTCACATAAGGGAGAGAAATCTCGACACAAATCACCAAGCAAGAGACCACCGTCGATCATAGCATAAAAAGAAATACCTTGAAAAAAATGTTCAAAAAATCAAATAAAAACTACTTTACTCACATTGGAAAAAGTTCCTTAAAAATATCTAGTTGCACTTCTGAAAATGCACGAAAAGTTGAATTTACCGAGAAATTACAACAGTACGACAACGAAAAATAGAATTGCGCTTAACAGCCTATCTTTCACAATTAGAGTGAAATCCCATTCCCAAAGTCAACTTAGCGAAGGCGAAATTTTCTGGCAACTCGACAACTTGCTTCTAAAGTCATTCCTTCATGGACTGCCCCATCGGGTTCGTTAAACACCTAAATTGGCGATATTTAAATTTTTATTACTGTTTTCCTCACGTGGTACTTGTAATGGTAAAAAAGTCCAAGACGATCATACGATTAAAACTAGTTACTCCCTCGACAGTCATAGACAAGCAGAGGTGACCAGGAGAGATTTACTGCATATTGCATTTCCAGCAGGTTGTAAAAACTTTTAAATCATGATTAAAATTAATCTTAAATGGCCACTGTCCAGTCTAGATATAACAGTCTGCTGTTGTCTCACACCCTGGAATTTGAGAATGCCTCCGTTTGTTTTCCCTAGTAGCAGCTATAAATAGGGGGAATTTTTTAAGAGTTACTGTCTGATATTTTCGGAAAAATTTCAAATATGAATGAGAAGTATTTGATTCCGATGATTCTGTGAGATGCCGTGGCGATACAACGAATGGCTTAGGCTGGGACGGTAGTAACTAGTTGAAATATACGTTTTATTACGACAGGGATTTGAATCCCAGATCTATTTGTGTCAACAGATTTTTCAGGGAAACAGTTAAAAATCACCTGCACTCAAAACCAACGGGACGGCTATCGAAGCCCACTTGCGCGGCCCGGTTTGATGACGTCAGAGAAAAATTGTCCAAATATGCTCAAAACATGCAATGTGGTCCCAAAATATGCAAAACAAATTAATTTTCTTTTGGCTACAAATTGCTAAAAAACACTCAATACGGATTTCTATCAACATTAGGGACTAAAAAAAAGGTATGCAAAATCCGAGCTCTATTTATTATATTGACCCTCTGAAATATTACATTCACTACAGACTAGTCTATTTGCGTTCCAGAATAGCTCCCCTTTTCTCTTCACACTCTCGTGTTTCTCAGTACTATAGCATCTTATCTCCGATACATCTTGTCACTGCCTTCATGTTTTGAACTGTCTCACCTCACTAACCATGGCTTTAAACATACCCGCTCACTCAAGTTGTTTGATTCTTCCTTTCTGATTGCCGATGCGTTGTACCACAAAGCTTAAGCTGCACAAACGAATTTTATAGACAAACGCAGCTTTTTCTTCCAATACACATTATTTGTTGGTTCCTTAATCCAATCACCCTATCTGATTTTTTAACCCCATAACGGACTAAATATTTTAATTATTTTTCTTTCACTAGCACCTTTGAATTAGTAGCTCGAACCAGTTCCAAACATACACACTCCTCTGTACGTCAATACAATACAATTTATGAACTTTAACAAAGGATTCGATTAAATCCATTCCTGGAAATTTTTCCATCACGACTTGTGAACTCACATCACAACCAACACTACACTCAGACCCAATGGATATTTCGACCAGTTGTGAACACCAATACTTTCAGGCCCATGACTTTAGTTTCGGTTATTGTGACGTGTGCATAGTAGGGATGCGACATCGATAGCAAAACATCGATGTTCAAAATTAAAACATCGATGTTGATAATATATCCACCCAAAAACATCGATGTTGATAATATATCCACCCAAAAACATCGATGTTTTTAAAATTCAGTGTAAACATTTCCCCCCATTTCTTAAAACTGGTTTAGCAACTAGTGATGCGACATCGACAGCAAAACATCGATGTTGATAATACATCGCCCCAAACCATCGATGTTTTTAAAATTCAGTGTATTTAAACTTTTTTCCCCATTTCTTAAAACTGGTTTACCAACTAATGATGCGACATCGACAACAAAACATCGATGTTCAAAATTAAAACATCGATGTTGATAATACATCGCCGACAAACCTTCCATGTTTTTAAAATTCAGTGTATTTAAACTTGTTTCCCCATTTCTTAAAACTGGTTTAGCAACTAGTGATGCGACATCGGCTCCAATACATCGATGTTTTTTTCTAAAACATCAATGTTTAGAAGACATCGATGTCGCATCCCTACTTTTCAGACCCTTCATCCTTGGTCACTTTGGTCTAAAAGTATGTTCAATTTGCTGATTATGAAAATTATGCTATTTGGTTATTTATAAAATTTTTATAACGGTACTTTTTTCATTTAAAAATAAAACATCGACAAGTATAAACATCGATGTTACCAAAACATCGACCCCAATACATCGATGTTTTTAAAAAAACATCGACATCGATGTCGCATCCCTAGTGCATAGTATGCATGTAAAATTATGCAATCTGAAGTGCATTTAATAATTGTGCCAGTGTCATCATTCCTGTCGAAACAGGTTCTACTGCTTCCATGGCAGATTTCAATACAATTTTACCGCAATTGCGATCAGCAACTCAAGATGGCGTCATTCATTTTCATTAACTTCTTCCTCTCACAAGTAGCCACTAAACAAAGAGCTATTTCCGGTGCAAAGTCGGATGAATCACGTTTCCAATGCTCGTTAAAGCGCCATTAGGAAATAACAAGCGACGGTAAATCAAGAGTCGTCCGCCGCGAAACGAAAACACCACCGACGTGAAATATGCCTTGCAAGCGCGTGCAACAAGTGTGGGAAACGACCCTGAAAACAAACACCCGCATTCATCGAGTGTCACACGTGACGACCCCATCTGACGAATGAACGCTCATTACAACAATTAAACGGCTTCTGTTCCTGGAATGTCCGATTTTAGCAGGTTGGGCTATTTGTGGCAAAGGGCACAGATGGCGCTGTCCCGCTGTGATCTTATGAAAGAGAGCCTTATTAAGGGGACTCGGCACCCCAAAAATTATTTTTTAAAATAAATTATATTTATTGTAGTTTTTATCATTAATTAATGTTTTCACATGTAATTAAATGAATTTTGAGGAAAAAAATCAAAATTTGTATCACAATTTTTTTTAAATTTAAAATTTTAATAAAATTGTCAGAAATTTCAAATTGGTACTCCTTTTTTAATATTCAATATTTTAACTTCAAATTTTTTTACAATATTAATGAAACTTCTCTTAACACTTCTAAATATGGGATTTTGAATATCTTGTGTAGTTTTTGAAAAAAAAATTAAAAACTGAAAAGTTAGTGAAAAATCGAGAAAAATTACGAATTGTTTTAATTAATCTGTAATAAAATAAGTTCTACTTATTTTTTTACAAATCCCATATTTAGTTTTATTGATCAGATAATTATGAGCAAGTGGTTAAAATTTCAGATGATTTAGATGATTGGTTAAAAAGCTTTATGGTTTTAACCATAACAGTGTTTGAAAAAACACAAAACTGAGAAAAACCAATTTAAAGTTTTTATGTTACTAAAAATGTAGTAAAGAAACCATTAAATCACTTGAAATTTTTTTTGCTGTTGACCAGCACATATATGTGGTGCTGTAGAATATTTATATGTAAAAATAATAAATATTTATGTTTCATACAGTCAAAATTTAATGCAATGGAATATTCACAAAAGCGATGTAATTTGTAACGTAAATACGAAAATTTGATTTTAACGAAAAAAATGCTATGGTTATATTATTGAATTCTGTTTTCTATTATGTTATTACAAATGATCAAAAAAATATGTTATACATAAATTCTCATTAAAAAATTTCAATTATTATTAATATGCGACTCACGAATTGGAAAATATAAGTGAAGATGATTTAGAAAGATCCTGCTTTATAGGTTACACCTTCCCTTCTTTTGTTTGCATGTTCTTGCCTCTTAATGGCAAGTTTAATCAGTTTTCTAGAAAACTGATATTTTGCTGTAGCGCGTCTAGCTTGAAAAAGCACCTTCCTTTTGCACAGCATCATTCCAAGTGTCCGACTTGCATTCCCGCAGGAAATCCCCAATGCACTCTGCTGTTCTTGTAATGTTTTGCACACACCATTATTGAACTCACACACTGCCTCAGAAATTACACGTAGAATATACTTCTACAGCTTAACCGCACATATTAAAATATTTGTAATATGAGGCTTTGCTGGTAGATTTTTAAAGTTATCACTCAATCTCGATTGGGATTCCTATTAGTTTCGGTTTCGATTTCTGTACTAAGGTAAATATAATTTGATAATTTGGCAACTTAGAATTATCGTAAAGACATGAAACTTTGCAGAAACATTTTTAAGATTCCAAATCATAATTTGGGATAAAAATCCCAAAATCGGTATTTTGACCCATTTTCGGGTGCCAAGTCCCCTTAAAAATTGGATTGCGTAAAATGAGGGAGGTTTTTTGGTCTTGTTTTCCAACGTAATGGTATAGGATTACAAATATTTGTGTGCTGACTAACTGTAATCGACATTCTTTTCTTATGGAAAGAAACGCTTAGCAGTAGAGACGGTACTCACGCATATATATTAACACAGTTGTTCCACCAAATTATCGGGTCCTTGGTTGGGATGCGACATCGATGTCAATGTTTTCTAAACATCGATGCTTTGATAAAAACCGATGTATTTACCATCGATTTATTGGAGCCGATGTTTGTTTAACATCGATGGTTTTGGTTCGATTTATTATCAACATCGATGTTTTAATTTTGAAAATCGATGTTTCAAAACATCGATGTTTTGTTGTTGATATCGCATCCCTAGTCCGTGGTAGCCAGGTTAGATGAGTAACGGATTCCTAACCGGAGGGTTTCGGGTTGAAACCACGATCAGATAAAAACATACGAGAGTCGTGTACGTGAGGGCCCGAGAACGAGAAATCTGCCGTGACCTCAAATGCCATAATGTTTGCGTGGTGTGTTAATTTGAAGAGAGAGGTGGTGGATCAGCTCACGGGTGTTTACCTCGTGATCTGACCGTTGTTCAAAATTACAAGGTGTTAGTCTCGGATTTTTCCATTCGGGATTGATCTGGGACCTTTTCTAATAGCCCGTTGCACCACTGGGGCGTAAATTCAATTATCTACTTACCCATAAGTTATGGAGTAGCCAGTGATTCAGTGAGTTTGTCCACTGTTCCAGCAACCTGTCAGTTGCAGATGGAGCAGGTTGGATTTTACCATCTGTGTATTTCTCTCTTTACCATCTGTGTATTTCTTTGTGTGTATCCATGACTTTCCTAGTGTATGTACATTACCTTGACGTTGTTTGACTCAGCTAGGTAAAAAATTTTGAGTTATAAAAATATAATCAAACCACTCATGAGTTATCTTTAGGGTTTAATCAGTTACTTAGCGTCCACTCAAGCCCAGAAGATCCCCTTACAATAAAATTAAGTAAATAATAAAAATCGATAAAACTTGAAGCAAAAACGACGATTTAAAAAATAAAATATAAATGAGGATTCTGTTTCGCTTTTAAAGTCTCAATTCTTTCAGCCTCCAATGGATTGTGATAGATTAATGGTATTTTTCATTAATAATGGGCACTACCTGCAGATGCTCTTCTCCCGTATCTCCTGCTTCTTATTGAGGCAAGCAACCAGATGAGATAATATGCGAAGTATATTCTTGAGCACGGACTGTTACTATCTCTTCATTTTACCTTCTTTATAGACTGACATCAGGCTTTAAGACAGTGCTTGGATTTTCTATATAGAGTTGTCAACGCTTGTCGTTATGGTGCCTTAAGGGTTTCTTTCTTTTTTTAACAAAGGGCTAAAGATGAAAATAATGTTGAGCTATGAAATATGAGTAATGTCCTGTGAATGAGCCGTTGTATAGCAAATATGAAAGTAGAGTGACAAACCAAACCAATCAATATATGAATGCGAAATGCTCTGAAAACTCGGATGATTCAGCATAGAAAGAAACAAAATGTGCAGTCCATGATGTTACTCATTGAACTTAATGCTATAACTGTTTTGTTTTCTGCTAATAGTTTGATTAACATTTGATTTTTAATTTAATTTTCAAATACGTTCTTATTTAAAACATTTTAGACACACACGATTTATCTAAAAAACTAATCAAATTATTTCACTAATTTTATTACGAAATCCAATTAGGGCATTATCAACATAATTTATATATAATTTTAATATTTACACATTTGCCCCCTTGTGCGCTGGAAGATAAAAGAAAAAAATGTAGACTAACTTCTGTTATGTTTCGGTTACTGATTCGAAAATCAGCACCAGTTTGATCGTGACACAACTTTAGTTTTTGTGAAACATTATAATCACATAACTTGCATTATTTGGCATTGTGCACATTGTGGCTCCTTAAAAGTTGTAATCTGTCTGTTCTTCATCATTTTCTGAAGTGTTGATTCCAAAAGCGGCACTCGTTTTGCTCTATTAGGAGGCTACCTGTTGTTTATTTGTCTATGTATCTCTGTCAATATATCTGTCAATTCCCATCTGTCTAATCATTTATCGGATGGCTCATGGCTTGTAGGGTTTACCCTTCATCAACTAGCAATCTGCGAGTTGTACGTGGTACAAATTCGATACTTGTATCTTACCTTGGGCGTATTTCCTATATTCTGTGTCAGTAAAATCATAGGCGTGAAATATAAGCAGACTGAGCATTGCTATTGAGAGGGGCTTCAAAAAGTGTGACCAATGAGTGAACTGCTAGTCATGTGACTGCTCTGAAATATTGACTGGGTAGGCCTATTTAGCATGTTATCGCCTCATTTGGCGATATAATACCTTATGATTGGGTAGGTGTGTGAATACGCATTTTATAGAGTAGGGATAAAATTGGTGAAATCGTCAAAGTCTGCTACTGTGTCGCACGGTCCAATCAGATAATGCAATAATGGATGGGCGTCTTCTCCTATTTCGTTAACCAATACGATGATGAATGACTGAATGGGCATCTTCTCCTATTCCATTAAGCAATTAGATGACGGATGTTCGTTTCCACTCGTGAGACGAACGTAGTCTAGAGTTGTCGAAGGACCATGTTACTATTAGTTCTGGTCACATAAAAATGTTACCCCCATTGCTCATGTTACTTTTATTTTTTCTCTCGGAGTAAAACTTTCTTTTAGTATGTATGTCCATTTACTTGACGTTGTATGACGCAGCTTGTGAAAATATGGCCCCTGCGCCATAAAACCCCAAACCAACCGTCCCCAAAATTAACCACTATTTACTATCAAAATATATTACGGTGTTTCAGCATTACGCAGATTCAAATCGTCCCTTCTCTTGTTTCAAAAATAAATCAAAAATGCACTCTCCATCTTTTTATCGTGAATGTTTTTCATACGCCTGAAATTCAAACACCAGATGGACGTTTATCAGGAGTTTTTTCCCCCATCTCTTTCAACGCTGAGAGCCCCATTTTGTAGATGGAAGCCACAATTTTCGGACAACTTATCTCGAACCTTTCCCACGGTAAAGCGTTTCCAACTATTAGGAAATTTATGAGTGGGGAGGCCATTTTTACATACACTTACGCTTTCGAGCGTGTGCTTCAGATTGATATCAGATAGGAAACTGACGTAGGGACGTGCTTTAGGTTTGCCCTTTTGACATGAACAAGTACGACGGGGATTACACAAGAGGTTGTAGCGCTACCGAGCGTAGAGCTCGGAAGAGAATTTTGATTGATTCGCGAATTTTTTTTCGGTGTTCGAGTTTGGTTTCGAAATGTCTTCGGTTATAGGCAAATGATCAATCGTTTTTTTAACCACCACGAAGAAACAATGTTGCAATTTTGGATAATCTCTTAGAATTTCACTACCTACATCGTAGGTCAAAAGTCTTTTGAAAAAAATTGCAAAAAATTTTCAAAGTATTATTATGTGGGCTGGATTAAATGAGACATATATTTATGACTGTAAATGTAAAAATAATAGTTGACAGAGTACATTAAATCATAAATCACAAAAGACTTGGGAAATGTTGTGATGGAGATGTCTTCAATTACGGCGCAATTTATTTAGATAAAAAATTCACGTGGAATAAGGTAAACTAACCTTAGGTTAAGTTAACTATGGTAAGGTTAAAAGTAACTTCATTTTTATCGTTTAAATCATCAAAAAAGATTAAAAATGTCAAGGTTCCTAAGAAAAATTCAACCATTAACTACCTTAGATTTTCCTGCAAGGGATGCCAACATATCATATCAAGTATCTGTTCGAACTGTTTTTAACTTCTTTATAATTTTATGTTTAACTATAAACATCAAGGATTGAAACGTATTGACAAAAAAAACACATACAGATTTTTCAAGTCTTCTTTGAGCTGGATTGAAAAAGTGATAAACAATTATTCAGCAATTCAAACGTTCAAAATATAATGAATAAGGTTAATTACATCATAAATCACATAAAGTTTGGAAAGTTGTGATGTTATTTGTGTACTTTATTTCGTAATAATTTCGTTCTACTGTTATGTAATTTATTTCAACCAGAAATTCATATAAAACAAGATTACAAAATTCCTAATTCTACCAATCCAATTTTTAAGAATGTTCTTCAAGAAAACAGCAAGTTTAAAAAACAAAATTGGGCATTTGATGCCTTGGATTAATATGACTTGTCAACAAATGGCATTGAGTTTCTAACCGAACGTATTTATTTTCTTTCTATTTTATTTTAGAAATTATTTTTCCATCAGTTATTATTTTATCAAATGGTCTTAGAACAAATAAACCTTTGCTGAGGACTTCATCTGACACGCGAGACATAGTTTTAAACACATGGTACCCTCCTACGCCACGACTACTTAAATATACTTTCAGTCTATATTTCGAAAGTTTCATGGAATTATGTATCTTAGGTAATCTGCATATATATACGCTGCACGGAGATTTTTTTATGAAACACATACACACGAACACATCCTTATGCTAACAATATTTTAATAGTTAGGACTTTTGATGGAAAGGTTGAAAGGGATAAGTTATCGGGACTCCTTTGGAATTGACAATTAAACGCTCCCTTCAGTGCATAGTTACTTGACTTTAACAGATGACTTGGGAATTATAGATGTTAAGTTTCTGAGCTTGATACAATCAAGCAGTTTGACCTCCACGGTATCATAAGTTCAATGTAACGAACATGTGATGCAGGCACTTTTTTCTGTGTAGGCGACATGTAATTGAGTGGGGGAAAACTCTTGTAGATAGATTAATTACTGTACGAAAACGTCTATACATGAGGGTAGCCCATATGTTTATGCTATCGAGCGGAGAGGTAATGTGTATACACAATGCAAAATCTTACTCGTATACATTTTGCTTTAATTTTTATTATATGTTAATGCAGTTGAGAAAATTTATATATTTTGAGCACTTACTTATTTTAAAAGTATAGGTCAATCACTCTTCTGTTGTAATCTAAACTTGGGAACATAAATATCCTTAACCCTCCAGGTGGATTTGACGAGATATCTCGTCCATCAAGATCTGACCATTTTTGTTATT
Organism: Metellina segmentata; assembly: GCA_947359465.1. NCBI lineage: Eukaryota > Metazoa > Arthropoda > Arachnida > Araneae > Tetragnathidae > Metellina > Metellina segmentata. The sequence goes on along the minus strand of OX375875.1, from coordinate 71,379,605 downwards.
GACAAAATATCTCGTCATCAGGATGTTGCAATTTTTTTTATCACGACAAGATCAAAGTATGGTTAGTTTTGCTGATGACGAGAGAGAGGGTAAACAGTTCTATGCGAACAAAAGCTCTGTCTAACTTGTCGCATGCTCTGACCAATTTTGCTGTTGACAAAATATCTCGTCATCAGGTTGTTGCTAGTTTTTTTATCACGACAAGATCAAAGTATGGTTAGTTTTGCTGATGACGAGAGAGAGGGTAAACAGTTCTATGCGAACAAAAGCTCTGTCTAACTTGTCGCATGCTCTGACCAATTTTGCTGTTGACAAAATATCTCGTCATCAGGTTGTTGCTAGTTTTTTTATCACGACAAGATCAAAGTATGGTTAGTTTTGCTGATGACGAGAGAGAGGGTAAACAGTTCTATGCGAACAAAAGCTCTGTCTAACTTGTCGCATGCTCTGACCAATTTTGCTGTTGACAAAATATCTCGTCATCAGGTTGTTGCTAGTTTTTTTATCACGACAAGATCAAAGTATGGTTAGTTTTGCTGATGACGAGAGAGAGGGTAAACAGTTCTATGCGAACAAAAGCTCTGTCTAACTTGTCGCATGCTCTGACCAATTTTGCTGTTGACAAAATATCTCGTCATCAGGTTGTTGCTAGTTTTTTTATCACGACAAGATCAAAGTATGGTTAGTTTTGCTGATGACGAGAGAGAGGGTAAACAGTTCTATGCGAACAAAAGCTCTGTCTAACTTGTCGCATGCTCTGACCAATTTTGCTGTTGACAAAATATCTCGTCATCAGGTTGTTGCTAGTTTTTTTATCACGACAAGATCAAAGTATGGTTAGTTTTGCTGATGACGAGAGAGAGGGTAAACAGTTCTATGCGAACAAAAGCTCTGTCTAACTTGTCGCATGCTCTGACCAATTTTGCTGTTGACAAAATATCTCGTCATCAGGAAGTTGCAATTTTTTTTATCACGACAAGATCAAAGTATGGTTAGTTTTGCTGATGACGAGAGAGAGGGTAAACAGTTCTATGCGAACAAAAGCTCTGTCTAACTTGTCGCATGCTCTGACCAATTTTGCTGTTGACAAAATATCTCGTCATCAGGTTGTTGCTAGTTTTTTATGACGACGAGATCAAGGTATGGTCAGTTTTGCTGATGACGAGAGAGAGGGTAAACAGAGTTCTATGCGAACAAAAGCTCTGTCTAACTTGTCGCATGCTCTGACCAATTTTGCTGTTGACAAAATATCTCGTCATCAGGATGTTGCAATTTTTTTTATCACGACAAGATCAAAGTATGGTTAGTTTTGCTGATGACGAGAGAGAGGGTAAACAGTTCTATGCGAACAAAAGCTCTGTCTAACTTGTCGCATGCTCTGACCAATTTTGCTGTTGACAAAATATCTCGTCATCAGGTTGTTGCTAGTTTTTTTATGACGATGAGATTAAGGTATGGTCAGTTTTGCTGATGACGAGAGAGAGGGTAAACAGTTCTATGCGAACAAAAGCTCTGTCTAAACTTGTCGCGTGCTCTTGGAACATTCTGGTACAAAAGTGTTTCAATTCAGTTAAGTAAGCTTCAAAACTGACGTGACTTCAAGTTTCTGTGATCACATAGTTTAATCCATTTGAAATGTTTGTTAAATGAGGTCTTCACATTTACGTGACTTTGTATTTTATAAAATACACCTTTTTACAGACTAGAAAGCTAGAAAATATCACTGGCGATTATTACAAGTATAATCGAGTCAGAGATGACAATCGCACGCAAACAATGAAAGAACTGCAATTCCCAACTAGAAAGGATTGTTCTTCAAGATACCGCGTTTCTGTCATTAACCCAGTTTAATTGACTTTTAACATGTTTAGTGACCTTTACCTAAGTTAGCATAAAATTCTTCAATAGGATATCTCTCCCATTGTATTGAAGAGCAAACCTGTCTTTTCCTCCTAACAAATTCCTCTGTTGAAGACTCGAGGTGATTCTGAATAAGGAAACATACAACTTTAGCGGATCATTTATAAGAGATTGCTTTATGATACTTTCAAGGGTCAACTCACCTTGACGAAATCTTGAAAATTTGTAAAAAATCTCTATCTTCCATTCAATTCAGTTTGTGCCTTTTCCTTGTTTTACGATTGCCAAATCTATCTGCACATCCGCTTGTTCATATAGCTGACTATTTATTAGTCTATCTATTATATCTAATTATGTCTATCTATTTATGTCAATCTATATGCATTACATGGGGAGAACTGCTGACTATTTGAGAATATCAGCATCCAATGGGTTGTTGTTACTCACAGCGTGACATTACTGGACCCACTGGATGGTTGAGAAGCTTTACGACCACTATACTCCCCAAGTAGGCAGCTGTATATTACTTATTTGTCTATACATCTGGTTGTCTATGTTTCAACCCCATCAATCTAATAATTTATTTCACTATGTAATCTGCGCCGACCAACCGGTGTAGCGGTTAGGGTGTTAGACTCTAGATAGGAAGGTTCCTAGTTCGAATCCGGATCCATGTATGGATGTTTGTAAGCGTATGGTGTAGAGGCGGCTGGTGCACCTTAAATCTGTCGGTCACGTTTGGTTGCTGTGGAAGTTTGGAGAGGTGGGTGCCAGATCAGGTGTTGCCTCGTCATCTGACCGTGGTTCAAAATTACGAGGTGTCGTCCTCTGAACTTTCCCTTAAGAGATTGATCCCGGACCGTCGTCAATAGCCCGCTGTGTTGCTCTAGTCCGATGTTAATTACAAATTTACCAAATTACCACTATGTAATCTGCTGATATATCTGACAGTATATCAGTCTATCTACTTAATAGCCCGTTGTGTTGCTCCATGCGACGTTAATTAAGTAGCTACTTATCTATTTGCCTATCTATCTGTTTGTAGATGTATCTGTCAATCCATCTTTCTAGTTACTTATCTATTTGCATATCTATATGTTTGTCGATACATATACATCCATCCTATCCATCTATCTATCTAAGTGACAGACCGTGGTAGGCCAGTTGGTAGAGTAGCGGATTTGCAACCGAAGAGTTGTAAGTTCGAAATTTGATTCAATCAGACAGTCATATGCGTGGGGACTGGTGTAGGTTGAATCTGCCGTCGCCTCAAATGTCCTCACGTTGGCGTGGTGTGGAAGTTTGGAGAGTGGAATGCTAGCTCAGATGTTGACCTCGTCATCTGGCTGTGGATATGAATATGAGATGTTGCCCTCGACCTTCCCTTCGGGATTTATCACACTGCACCCTTTTCTCTATCTATAGTGAGTGTGAGTGGTTCGTTTTATCTACTGGAGAGGGCAACACTTCATAGATATATTTCATCTATTTATTTGGACACTTCTTGGTTAGATATGAATACATTATGCAATTATACAAAACAGCAGCAGAGAGCTCCTCATCGTCCGTTCTCTGTCGTCTCCGCGGGTCGAGTCCATTTTCGCTCTCCCCCTTTCTCGTCCTAACTCGGGTGACCTTTCACTGACACCCTCGCCAACGTCCCTAGGGATGTCTCGTTCCCCAAACACCCATTCCTCCTTGTGTTGGTAGGGGACCTCCGAAACCTTACAGGATTGATCTCTGACCGTTGTCTTTACACCTCTGTGTTTCTCCAGTGCGATGTAAATTCAACTACCTACCCCATCTACAATCTAAATGCTTGTGGTTCAGTGGGTTTTCTCACTGGGCTAGCAACCTACGAGTTGTAGCAGGTTTGATTTCTGTTACTTAGTCCCATGTCAGTAAAACTTCCCAGTTATGTGTGTATGTTCATTACTCGATGTCTGATGTATGTGCCAAAGAGCTGCCATATTTGGCCCTTACGCCATTAAACCCAGCCAACCAGCTACTTTCCGGTCTATCTCTATTTAGTCACCAATGTTTTAAAAGCATAAAATTTAATTTACTAAAATTTTTCATGAAAAACCCAAGCGAAAATAATTTTTCCGTGTAAAATGAATTTTGATCTCGAATAGCAACCCACAGTATCGTGCCTTGAATACATAAGCAAGACTTACGGCGACCAACGTAACGGAATCCATCCTCCCTTTTGTCCCATTGTACAGAGGAGGGAAACCCTAATTAAGCAAGCCAGAGCCTCCTTTTACAACTCCTCCATGCATCCAGCACGCCACCATTAAACAATTCCTGGAGACCTTGATGTCGGAAGAGCATCGGACTGGGACATGAGGTGTGGGACGAGACACAATTGTTATCGCAGCAATTTATTACGCTCAATTACTGTGGCCGATGTGGCGGCGTTCTCACTTAACGGAACACTTTTTTCATGCGGCTGCCAACGGATTCTCGCGGAGTGTCGTAAAAACCGAAAATTGAGTCGCCAAGTTCCGCTTCATTTGAGTCTGGCTCAAGAGGTTCAGCCTCAAATTGGGTCTGGAGGGCGAAGAAAGGGGAGTCTGGAACTTACAGATAAGACGACATGTGTTGGTGATGGTAATGGGAGGTTTTATCAGAGAGGGGTATGTGGGAGATGAAGATAGGGAATGACGAATTTGCTACAAATTGTGAGGGGAAAAAAATCCGCGATTCAACAGTTTGTGTCAAAGCGGCAGGACAGTGTATGCAGTACGTGATGGTTTGATGGTCTTTGTAGCCCTGTTTTTTATTCTGAAATTAATCCTCCGAGTTTCAGGTGATTTTCGAGTAGTGTACCATTGCTTTTCCTTACAACACACAAAGACTAAATAACCATATTTGTTGGTTAAAAGCAGTGGTTCTCAATCTTTTCGAAGTTGTGACACACTTGAAGTCCTACAAAAAATCGTAGGCGCACCACACAAATGCTAAAAAAAATAATAAAATAAAAAAACCAGGGAAAATGCTTTATACTTTTATTTATCAATTAATTTCTGCTGATGAGAAATATGAGCCTGGCATGTCTTCACCGCTGGGGCGTAGGTATGATAAGCAAATTCTCATTTCCTCTCTTATCAATTCATTGTTATATCATTCACATATCTATCTGGGATTTCATCGAGCGCACCTAAGCATGTCACCAGTGTGCCGGGGCACAACCTTTGAGAAGCACTGGTTGGAAGAATGCTAGTAAAAATTACATTGGGTGTGTTTATTGGTGAGATATCCTGCTGGGAAAGCAGCAGGTTAGAGAAATGATACACGAGTGTTAACACCTCGAAGTGTAAAAACCTTTATTTCCTTTCTTAAACTTTTGTTCAGAAACACTTGTCAGATTAAAAATCCCCACTTTGAAAATTATGTGTATTTTTCTGAACTTCGATTTCATTTCCCGAGGGACACTTTGACGAAAAGAGTTAGTGTGAATATAAATAACAACTCCTACAAACGCAATAAAGGCAATTACATTTGTAGGAGTCGCTGGTTCGATCCCTGTAACTAACCCTGTGTGTATTTATTTTTTTCTGAGTTTTTAAACTTTCCTTGTGTTATCCATTACTCAACGTAGTATATATAGTTATTGGTGGAGCTTGACTAAATACGACCCATGGGTCACCGAACCAAACTGAGTATAAAGAACCAATTAGTGAAATTTGGAACGATTTGTAAAATTATAATTTATTGTGTCCTTTTAAAAATATATTTGGACGTTCACATTTCAACTATGACATAAATTTAATTTTTCACTGTACAAATTATTGCTAAAATATTTACATTTTGAAAAAGTCTTATGAGATATATTTCCATGGATATAAAATTGAAATTTTTTACGTTTTGGATTTGTTTCAGTTTGGTAAAACATATTTTGCTAACTCCATAAAAAAATAATTACCTCACAGTTTTCGATGGTTCAATATTTGTTTTTGATACATGGTTGATTGTACATATATCAACTCAAAAATTTTTGCAACGAATAATGAAATCTAATTATTTTGAGCGTTTACTGTAGAAAGATATATTTTCTTATAACTTAGAACAACAATAGCTTAGAACAATTTTAAGTTAGAACAACAGTTGCTGTAAAATTATCAGATAACCTCCTTTAATGCTTCTTCTGAAGAGAGGCGGGCACGTATTCCTTGAATGTTTTCCAAATTAGTGTCTAGAAGATAAATAGCATTTGGAAGCACTAATCAATGTAGCATCTCTTGTAGCCTCGTTCAAATAGCATGTTTGATGTAAAAAATGGCAGAAATGAAAAATGAAGATAGGCCTTGTTTCATGAGTAATGATTGCGAACGGGGTCTCTGAGAGTAAACAAATTTGTTTTCTTGTGACCAAGACATTTAAACGATGTTGAAAGAATTTCTATTGAAGATTCATTTTTTGTTCTATCATAATATTTGTTTTCCCTCACTCTGTGGAATTCAGCGATTAATTTAACTGAATTCAAATGAAAGTAATATATTTTAAAACACCATGCGTAAAAGTATTTTCGTACATTGACTTATGGAAATCGATTTTTCAACTATACTCTTGTTTTTTACGAAGGGTTAGTTGAATGATTTTTCATGAAATGCAGAGAATGAAAACACGATTGATGACTGATAAGAGTTTTTAACAACAAAATTGCGGTGGTAGTGTTTCTTAAAAAAAATTCTAGGCTTTCGAAATCCCCAAATAGTTTTCGTCTAAACTTTTTAAATTAGTGGTAGGATAATTTTACTAACTAGTATTTTTCGGTTTTATAAGAAATTTGTAATGAATTAAACTAACTATATGTAAAAATAAAGGAAACTAAAGTTAGTTTAAAATTAAATTTATTTAACGTCTCATAATTTATTACACTTATACTTGAAAACTTTTAATTACTTACAGCCTAATACTAACATCAAATATAGTATCACTATATAGTATAGTATAGATCTTTTAAAAATTAACTTTGTATAAAAAACCACACGTTAATACTATAAACATAAAGCCGAATATTATTTCACATTGAAATTAAGTTCATTTTTAACTGTCAAATGGATTCAAGATTACAGTTGGGTTTAAGGGTATGTATTATGTTGTAACCGAAAATACATTTTACCGAAAAGATATTTATTTAAAAAATAAAAACTATGATTTTGGCCCGGTGCACACATCCCATTATTCAACGTGCGACGCCGTTACGGCACCGAAGCCCAACTATGCACACATAACCGTGTAATGACGCAAGTACTCATATATCGCGCCGTTTGTGATAAATATTCTATCGAAGAAAACGTCTTTATTGCGCTTACTTGGTGTAAAAAAAGTATAATTTGAAACAAAATTGACTTTAATGGAAACAATAATTTATTAATTATTATTTATATTCCATTTATTTATGAAAACAAGGTACTTCAGACCGAAGTAGCGTGTGCGGCGAGCTGCGGCGTCGTGAATAACTGAGGTGCAAATTGCACGCACGTTGGACGTGCGTCACCGCAGCTGCACCGGAGATATATGTGCACTACTCCATTGGATCTAATGTATCTCAGGCCGCACTTGCGTTGTAGCTGCGGCTCCGCATCGGATGTGTGCACCGGGCAAAAGAACAAATTTGCTAACGCAATTCGTTCATAATAATCGTTTGTACTAATTTGCTAAAGATTTTTGTTAATGTCTTGATTTTTGTATTTATCTTTTTTTATATATTCTTTTGCTTGGTGGCAAACTAAAATAGAAAATTGAACGAAGAATGATTACTTTACAATATAATACGTATAGCTACAGCAAAAAAGGCCCCCTATAGAAAATTAAAATAACCATTTTTATTTTAACCATAGTTTTAGAATTTCAGTATCCGTCTGAAACATGGATTGCTTTGCAACACCTTGATTAAATTAAATTAAACAAGTAATTTGCAGCTCTCCGTTTATTTTCGTCACACGAGGGCAAATTAGACATACGAGTACTAGTGATTCTGGTACAATTTATACTGTAGCTCTAGCCTGTTTTTAAGAAGCGCGCATTTATCCAGCATTGGATCTTAATCAAAGATCAGAATCTTTATTCTTAAATTAGAATAACCTTGAAATTCTTGCTAATATTGTTTAGAAGATTCTACCGCTAGATAGAGTATTATAATTATAAGATCATATAAGAATCTTATGATACCTTAAGTCTTAAACGGGTATTATATCAAAACACCTTAACTAAATTAAAAAATATGTCACTGACGTATTTTTTGACACACGGGTATGATTTTAACCAACAAATACTGGCGATTCTGGCACAATTTTGACTGTAGCTCTAGCCATTTTCCTAAAAGCTCTTCTCGTTTTCATCAGTAAATTTAACCAATTATCACATGATATCAAAATAAATATTCATTAAAACCAACAGCGGTGATAAAATAGAACAGAATATAGAAGAGAAAGAAATATAGTCCCGCTTCTGAAGGTGCATTTAGTTTAGTGCATCGCAGCTTTTGAAGACAATGCTACCATAAAAAAAAAACCGTATTTTTTGCAGGAATGCATGAGGTGATAGGGAAGCTGGTATCCTTAATTCACGACACTTGCCATCCCATATCTAACTCGCGGATGCACTTATTTAGCCGCAGTTGTGAACTCGTGAATGAAGATAGATGGTCTGATTCATCAGTTGTTCCATCGTGCTTCTGAGTATTCAGATGAGTCTTAGAATTCCTCGGCGGGAATCAGATTGCCTGATACGCTAAAAAAATATTTCGAAGAAATTATGGCAACGCTTGGAGGAACTTTATCAATGCGTAAGATACGAAACAACTTGGTTTGCTGCTCCATAGCGTTGAAGCAAGATGAATAATACCTTTTTATAACTAAGAAATATTAACCAAACCATTAATTCAACTGTATCCCTAAACACAGACACTTGCAATAAGGTATGTAATCAATAAACGTCGCACTGAACAAAACAGCGGGTTATTGGAGACGGTCCGGGATTAATTCTCAAAGGAAAGCTCCGAGGACAGGATCACGTAATTTTGAATCACAGTCAGATGACGCGGTTTCACCCCACTCTCCAAACTTCCACACCAAACCAACGTGGTGACATTTAAGGGCACGATAGATTTAACGTGCACCATCCTCCGTGTGCTGGACGGTCTATGGCGAGACCTAGATCCGAACTCGCAACTCTCCGGTTGCTAATTCGTTTCTATTTCAACTGGGCACACTTTCAATAAGAAATTCAACAATTGCATACCATGAAGGATGATTTAGGTGTCTGTTGAAAGAAATATTCTTCCATTTATTGCGCCTAAAGTTTACCGCTTTTTTACTTTACTAGGGGGCTCCGCCCCCTGCTCGCTTACGCTCGCCAACCCCCGTGGATTGCTACGCAATCCCATTTGGTTTGCTTCGCAAACTAACAATCCTTTTACATATGGCATTTGGTTTCCAACACATAACCAACTTTCCTTTTACATAACCAACATTCCTTTCGCAGAGTGAAACTATCTGAATAATTTGTATTATCCTGATTTCATTTTACGGTCCATGATGTCACAGCGAGGGCTACGCCCCCTGCTCGCTTACGCTCGCCGACCCCCGGGGATTGTTACGCAATCCCGTTGCTTCGCAAACCAATACCTCTTACGCAAGTGGTTTTACTCTTTTTTACTTTAACACTGAATGCACCCTAAACTATAGCCGCATGAGTAAAAAATCTTCTACATCTTGTTCCCTGTACAATTTTAAGTAAATCCTGTTAATCTCCAAACTTTATGATGTGTACTTTGTACTTTCTCGGTAAACCGTCTGAGAACAGAGGGAAAAAGCCAGCCTTTTTCCTCGCCAAATAAAAAGAAATAGTTTTTATGGCAATTGTTGCTACGATGAATTTGATAACTGGCAAACCCGATAGTCAAAAATATAACCCTCCGCGAATACAATGCTCCGCAAAATAAAAAATACGAAATTTGTGTCATCAACTTTTGATTGCATAGAATTTATTTATTAACCAATTTTAAAAATAATGGTACCGTAAGAAAGAGTACAGTCTGAGGTATACTGCGCTCTTTTCAAAATAAAAGACTAATAGTAATAGGATATAGATATCACAGTTTTAGAGTTAACGGTTGTAACAAAGAATAGCGAAAATATCCAAAGATTCCGAATTTTGTATGACCAACTTTTGATCGCATCCAAATTAATTATTAACCGATTTCAAAAATAATAGTACCGTAAGAAAGAGTACATTCTGAGGTATACTGCGATATTTAAAAAATTAAAAACTAATAGTAATAAAATATAGGTACGGCAGTTTTAAAAAAAAGTAACAAAAATGTCCCGATTTTTCCCGAATTTCAAAAAAAATATTATCAAGAACCAAATTGAAATTTCAAAAAAAAAAAAAAACTTGACGAGCTGCAAAAATTTACGTTGAGAGGTACTCTTTAAAAAAAACTCACGGCTGAAGACTGAAAATTTGTATGTGTTTTGCTCACTCGCGGAAGAAATTTAGCTTCTTCAATTTTGACACTTAATAAACCCTAAACTAATAGCCGTATCGGAAAAAAATCTTAATAATTGTCCAGGGAATACGATGAAGAACAAATCATGTTAATTTCGTTTTTTTCCGATCAGTACTTTCTCGGGAAATCGTTTAAGAATCGAGCTAAACAACACAGTTTTCAATCCTGCGGCGTCGGCGTCGGCGGCGGTAACTTTTTTTTAATATAGAGAGATAGAGATTTGGCTTTTGGTCATAAATTAAAGGATTACATGAAGATATCTTTTTAACCCTCTGAGGGCATAAGATTTCCCAGTAGTGTAGTATAGATTTTACCTTACATCACACATTAATGACCTAATAACCGTATCTATATATTGGTTGAAAAAACGTAAGAAACCTCCTATTGTTCAAAAAGGCTCAAAATGGTTGCCTACAGGGAAGGGTATATTGATTCGTATTCACATTTTGTATCATATTTTATCAATACTTGCTGTATATGTTTTCAAGTGCCATATCATAAAATGTATAAGCTGTTATGGATATTTTTATTGACTGATTTGCATAATATTCATATCTAATTTTAATGATCTTTCGGGAAAATAAATATTCTTTGAAAAGGTATTATAAAACTATTATTTTTAAATATACAGCAAATGCACGTATAAAACATTATATATATATATATATATATATATATATATATATATAATCTAAGTTAGATTCCCTCAATCTAAGTTAGATTCCCTCATCAAATTCATTACATATATTTTGGAATGATAAATTTATAAAATATTTGTAAATAATTATTGAGAAAAGTATTAAAAAACTATTATTTTTCAATATATACAGCAAAGGCACAAATACGAAGCAGAATTTGTATTATAAAACATTAATCTCATTGCATTGCTTTGTCCTTATGTTTATATCCAATGAAAGATTAACCCAGAATATGATATACAGAAACTTTTTGTCGCTCACATAGCAAAGAATTTTTTTTGACTAAATTTCCTGAAAATGATTTTTATAAAATCTATACTTTTATCTATGAAGCTTTATTTCTTAGATTACAAAAGTCGAGTTTTGGAAAAGACTGCATAAAATGTTAAAATATTAAAAAAAAATGTAATTTCTAAAAACTTTTCCTTCAAGCCTGTTTTGAGACTTTCAACAATCCCAAAGAGAGTGTAATAGAAAAAAGGTGGGGAAGCTCTTTTTTTCCTCTAAAAGAATTCTTTAATACCCTTTAAAAGACAAGGCAGGTAAAAAAAAAATGTTTTTAAAGAGGGCAAAAACCACGTCGGCAACGACTTCGGCTCAGTCCCGCAGCCGGTTACGCCCTGAGAGTGCCCGACCATTCTATTGTGGTTTCTGCTCTATTTTGTTTGCTCTTACAAATCTCGACTTTATAATGGAATAAAGACTTTTTGTGCTAATGGGGGAAGGAAGTAACTTCCTAGACAAAGTACATTTCCTTTGCTTTGTGTATTCTCATTTCATTAAAAATACTGCATGAAAGATACAAGTCATTTAAAAGGTCCGCGATAATAATTACAGCCATTTATTTTCAACGGGACTACAAGTAGACGCCAATTGTTGCCCGTGTTAGTAGTCTAAGTGGTGCACACAAGTTTCATAGTTGAGCTGTTAAAGTAAAAGGAAAATTGATTTCATGTGTCACATTGATAATGATTCAACACACTCAGTTATACTACAGTGAAACTTCGATGAATCGTCCCTCTTTTAACCGTCAGTTTCTGTCAGTCTGTTATTAAAAGTTATTAGTACGTACACACATACATACATACTGTAATCTATGCACAGTTACCAGATAGCCGCGAAAAATAAAATACATGTATGTACAGTGTATTTCCATTTCATAAACGTGTATTTTTTATCATTCGTTCATATGCAATGGATGGGGTGGGTTGTTGTTTAAGGTTTTTCTGTTATCCGTCTATTCAATTAACCGTCACGGTCACGGTCCAGTTCGAAGTTTCACTGTATAGCATGTATACATTAAAAAACATCTATAGAATTTTGAAAACGTTTTCTTATCCAAAACTCTCAAATGTTATTATAATTAATTTGTTACCTACCCAAATTATATTAACTTTTAATACCTAATTCTTTCATAACCTGATACTATTTTTCAAAACGAAAATTCACTTTCCTCTAAATGAATTGAATAGCAATTTAAATTGAACACTGCTTTTATATGTTGCCGACAGTATACCAATCTTTACTACCATGTTCTATGAATGAGGGGATTTTTTGACAAGCTAAGAGTAGGTGGCGGTAGTGTTTCTGGGGAGATATGTTTCCTGTACGTATCCTGAATGTGACGTCTGTTGAAGTATTTTTCGAATACGATTTCAACCACTTCGTCAATAAACATTCCAAAGGAGTAATTACGAATTGATCAATAGCAGTTAATTGGACAACATCAATCGGATTAAATGCCAAACGTCGATAAACTATATATCAAGGTATGTATAAGGTGTGAAAATTTGGGTAGAGGAATTAAAATCTTCGCTTTCCATTTGGTAGGTTTGTTGACTGAAAATTCCTTCCACATACGTTTGGGTATCCGTTAAATTATATAGTTCACTAAATTGAAGCATCAATTTACTTTGTTTAAAATACTCTCATTTGAGTAACCATGATTTACTCTACAGAATATTTATGTTTTAGCAACGAAATTCAATCTTCTGCTTTCGTTTAGCTCCGTCCTATATCTTCAGTTGTAAACTCTATTCCCCACGAAAGGGTTTCCACAAGAATTAGTTCAAAGCCACTCCACAACAGACGCAGGCCAATGGATCAAGCAACAGCACACCCCATTCATACGAGGATAAAAAGCTCCACCACGAGTCCATTTTGAATCGTCTGATGGACCCTGATCCACCAGAACAATAGCAATTGTACGCGTCTGTCGAATGGGTGTACCACGGCTAATCGATATCTCGTGACACCGACAGCCCATACAGGAAACAAAAACACCGGCCATAAATCTCAGACATAGTCCATCCTCTGTTCATTGAAGCCCAACTGCCGACTTCATACGTAACCATTGAAGACTATTGGGATTGTTACAGGAGCAACAGACGACCGGCCGTGACCGCTGCATCGGACAATTTGCGTGGGAGCAGTCATAGGGCGGTCACACCTGCCTGTGAGGGCGCTCGACCATGCCCCCTTCCACCTATCTTCTGTAATCTGCTTGTGGTTTTATTTTCACTTCTCTCCACGGGCTGCCATAAACCGGATATTTGGTCGGAGATTTCGCATTGCCCAGTCTACTGTGAGGAACGGGTTGCTACTTGAGAGCTGCCCACATGCATATTAGGCAGACGCTGTTTCACTTCACGAGACGGGAGTGGACTTGGGCAGTGAAAAAAAAGCAAGCGCTTTATAGAATAGCATTTAAATCAGTGGCCCAGCTAGTCGATGATACAAACAGGTTAACATTTTTTAAAGGGGGCTCCATTTATGCGAGTTTTGATATTACATCGAATAATGAGGAACTTGTACCAGTGAGGGAAATGCTAATTTCTGTGTTTTATTAATAGATTGCTAGTCAAAATGTTCAAAAACGACAATTAAAACCCATGAAATGCACTTAAGGGGGGGGGGGGGCTGGGACACAAAAAACCTTCAAAAAGTCCTTTTTTGTTTTATTTTCTCAAAAAATTTGAAATTTAATTTTTTTTTGTTTGACACCAATTTTATGATGATATCTCGAGTAGAACCGAAGTTATAAACAAAAGAACGTTTTGATAGCTGCCAAAGTTTTAAATATGTCGACTTATCCGAAAAAATGATAACAAAAGTACAATTGCATACAAAATTGTAGTAGAAAGGTACTATTAGCCAAAATAAACCTTAAATCAAAGGTCTGAAGACATTAACGGATTTACTTACGTACTCGGTGTGTAAAATCCATCAGGTACTAAAATTTCACCTTTTGTAACCGATTTTCACTAATGAAACTTTAAGGTGATTTTTCTCCATGATGGATTTTTCACACTTTTCCCAACTTTAAAATGATATAACTTGGTTTGTTTATTCTTCATACATACTAAAGTTATTTGTCTTCAGCAATTTTTAAAATTATTGATATGTCATAAAATATAAGTGTTTTTATAAATTATGAAATAAAAAAATGCTCATTTTTAATTTAAAAAATTTTAATATTTTTTTTATATGCATGTATAATAAAACTGTGAAGACAAATTTTTAAATATAACATCTGCTTCTAGAAAATGTAAATATTGTGTATTTTCCTAAACAATTTCTCAAGTTATCTCAAAAGTAAGAGCAGTCACTTTTCTGAAAATTTAAAAATTTAAAATTTTTTTTAACTGATATCAAGTTAATTTTTTATAATTTTCTATTTGTAAATTAGGTGCTATGCCTTCATTAAAAATTCCAAAACAATATCTTTATTAGCAAAAAAAAAAAATAGAAAATTGTGTCTCGGCCCCCCTTAATTAATTTAAATTTCAAGTTTCAAATTACCGAAAAGTACGGTAAAAGCACATGACCTCAAAACGCTACGTGACGTCATTGTGCACCACGATATACTGTTTATGTTTGTTTGTCTAGCGCTTTGAAATTTCATATTGCTTGCTCTTTTAATTTTTAAACAATCAATTAAAATTTTTTTTCTTGCTAGTTCACCGTCACTATCCAAGTAAACAGACCATCATAGGGCACATTGACGAAGAAGCGGCGTAGGAAAACTAGCGTTTTTAAAATGAAGTAAATAGTGCGAACTTCAAATTTTTTTATTTTACCTTTTCGGGTTATAAAAGAAAAAAAGCAAGATACTTTCCATCATATTTTTTCATTTTCTATATTATAAAAATATAAACAATAAACGTGCAAGTTCCTCATTAAGTTTACCTTTGCAGATTCGAAAAAAATCTCAATTTTTTTTGTCGCTTGCTTAAGATTGGTTTTTAGAAACGAGTTTGAACTGAAACTCTTTAAGTTCAGGATCCTAGACAAAATTTAAATAATTTTTTCAAGTTAAGTGTATTTTTTAACGACTTTAATTTTCATTTCATTTGCCTCCATGACCTCTTCAGATGATTGGCGTAGCTTGGCCAAGTATTGCCATAGTGCCAAAAAATCCAATCAAGCAACAAGATCTCAACCTTAAAATACTTACTAGACATCACCTGTATATACACGTGCTCTTAAAAGCTCCAAAATTTAGTTAATTTATTTTAAATCAGTCGTTCTTGACTTTCTAAAGTTCTTAGACAATGGGAGAGTATATTTTATTGCATTCCTGTTGTATGATCAGTATAGTCTGATGGAGTTTTAGTTTTTAGGTAGTACCGTATAAGATATCATTAAGAGTTTTTGACAGTTAGACATCTTTTGACATTCAAAACATATGTGTGATATAAGACAAAGCGACTGTTTAAATATTTAAAAACAATCCGTTGCACTTGTTCTTATTGACAGCATTGATAACTTTACGTTTAGTTTCATAGGTGAAGTGACTTTAAGACTATATGTAGCATCTGAACCGAATAATTCACAACCAGACTGTACAAATCTGAGTTTTTGAGTATTTTTGTGAGTTGCATGCGTGGGCGATCATTGCAATATTTAGTTACAATTTTCAAAAATAATGTTTAAAGGCTTCATATTGAATAGATCGAACAATGAGTAAGTAAATTAAGATTGCTGTTTTTTTTTATGTGCATAACTTCTGACTCATTTTGTAACTCATTTTTTAAAGTGGAAATAAAAAGTACTCGTAATAAATTTTAAAATATCAATCATCCCGCAACCTAGCTAGTACAAGACATAGCCATAGTTCCTTAAATCATTGGATCAGTGGTTGTGTTCTAAAGAGGATGCACATAAAAGTTAAGTTTAACTAGGAAACAGTCTTCAAGTTTCAACTGCACTTGATTTGGCTATTTGGAAACTTTCTTTCGATGCATAATTATGAATTTATCCAAGAAAGCAAGGTCTCTTCCCCCCCCCCCCAAACGTATATTCCAAAACGTTTTTAATTCTTCATTTGCATTTTAAGTTAATGAAAATAACTGAAGCCTATAATAAATTTGGTACTCAAATCATCAATCACAAAACAATCAATCAATAAATATCGTTGTAAATTCTCGTATTACTTTTATTGAAGCAAGTGCAGTATTGAATAATTCATCATAACGATCAACAGTACAGTTATGAATCAAATAAAATTAGGAATAGTATTTCAAAATAAAAAAGCATTGTCATGTAGATATGTTCACAAGGGAATTAATTTACATTTTCTTTTTATATAAGAATATAATTTTAAATAGTATATTCATAAATAAAAATAATTTTTCAAAATCAGAGACATTGCTTTTCTTATTCCGTTAGATGTTGACCAAATAAAACAATTTCCAATGGTAAGGTTTTATAAGCAAAGTTTTCATAACCATATTATACACGGTTTTCTTTAAAGCCCATATTTTACTAGAGCTCTTATCGTTACCGAAATATACCTTTAGAGTGTTCGACCTTTGTGCAGTGTAGTTCAACAGCCTTATTTCTTCAGATGTGTAAAACTCAATCTGAAAGTTGTATCTCCTACAAGTTCTATGCCAGCTTGACAATTTACGAGCATTTTCACAATTACTTAGAGATATTTACGACTGGAAAGTCGCCGAGGGTCAATATCCTACCAGCACCCCTTCACCTATCCTCTCTCGTCGTGACTTTCGTCTGATCCCGACCAAAAGCAACAGTTTCTTGACTTTTTAAAGTGACGCGGAAACTCGTTTGAACGGCTTTTCAGTTTTGCAGGATGGTTTATGACATCAAAAGAGAAGTTCTCTCCTCTCTCACACAGTTAGCAAAATTGCCCTCAACAAAGAAGAGGGAGAAACGGAGAATCTTCTTCTGCCCAGTGGTGTTGCTTCAACTTAACGCTGGCAATGGTGTCACAGGTGTAAATAGGTCTTTAATGCTCGACGTAAACAAGCGTCTTCGCTGTTTTTAATCTTGATGAAAGGACGAGTTTCTTCGGCACAGACCAGGAGAATCTTCCGTGCTCGTTTGATTTACATAATTCTGTTGCAAAAGATGCTGAAATTTTGCTCGTATTAATTTAAGCTTAAGCATTGAACACAATGTGTAGATGAGGGAGAAAAAATCCATTTATATCACTTATCCATTCACTTAAGCCATATCAAACCTTTAACTCGTTCAAGAGGTCGTGAGAAGTCTGACATCTCAAAGATGTAAGGCTAGGATACATAATAAACATTCGGGACATAATAAAGTTAAGGTGTATAAATATTATGGGTATATTAAGGTTGTGGTAAAAATATGCTTGATACATTAGTGTTGCTGTGTATACATATTCTGGATACATTCATGTTAAGATGTATTTTCTTTCACATTTGACTTTCGGCTGTCATGGTATCTGGGTCGTGGGATATACGTGTCCTAAATTGCCTTCAAAAAGCCAGTAAGTACTAAATTTTGTTAAGTATAATTTACATTCATAAATGTTATAGGTTTCGCTAATGAATTATCTTCCCAAAATATTTGAAATAGGGTCCTTCAAAGAGTTAAATAAGTTTGCATAAAAAAATGTCGGGTAGAAATAATTAAATTTTCGAAGCAGAAATTGAAAGTTTTATTTAGAATAATAAAAACACAGCAAAGAATAACAGGAGTATTGGAATCCATAAATAAATAATACAGGGCAATAAAAATTGTTTGATGTTTTATGATTGGTTAAAAAATGTTCTTAAAAAGTTCCACAATGCACTCAATTACCAAGACATGCAAAAAAAAGTTACAAAATACAATTTTTAGTGAAGAAATAGTCACGAAAAATATCGTCTTGCATCAACGCCTAATGTATTTTTTAACCTGGAACTCTTTTTTGTTTATTTCAGTTATTTATCGTTACATCGAGTTCTGCAACATAGTAAAAAGGCAAAAAGTTTCCAGTTGCTTAAGTATCGAAAATGATTTTTTTAAGTATATTTTTTTCTCTAAGTAACAGGCAAAGGTTAACTTAAATTTTAGCATAAGTTTATTAATTTGAAGATTAATAGTTGAAGATAGAATTTTGGATGACAATCTTAAATTATTGGTTAAACGTGTATGATAATTGAATTTTAGAAGTTAAATATTTTATTACTAAGAAGGACTAGGTCACCACAAAATTTAGTGTTATTTTTTAAGTTACAGGTTTTCTATAACTTAAGTAATCGAAAAACTAAAGGGAAATTAAGTTCATGTCAACATTTAAAACTTGCAATTCATTACCACACGAATAATACATACCGGATGTATTCGACTGTCATTTGCTAACTGAAATCTATTAAGGTTAAGGAACCTGTAAAGCTAGAGAACAAATAATTTAGTAACATAAAAACGGGATGCCACGACAGAATATTTATAGTGACCCAGTTTGGGTTCGAGACATAACCACTACGTTGGATCCTTTTTGACTAACGATGACTGGATCATACACACTTTAATGGAAGCCCGTCATTCGATCCAAAATCAAGAAACTGAAACCTTTATTGAGTTATTCATGGAACACGAAAGTTGATAATGCTGGATTACAAACAATAACAGAAGTTCTAATGCTTTACTTTATTTTTAACACCACAATCTAAATATAAAAATCAAGCAACAAACAATTGCACATAACATGTACATATGTAAGGTAATTAGTAAAGTTTATTATCTTGACCAAGATCTCGGAATATTTTTATTGTTTGTAGTTGAAATACTAAAAATACTAATAGGCTTATTAAACTCATACTTGATAGAGCCCTTGCATCCTTGGAATTCTTTGTACTGGATTCACTGGTGAATATTTCAAAGCAGACTGGTCTCAACATATTTTTGACTAGTTTGGTAAAACAATACTAAATTTAAAAGAGTTTGTCGATCTTCGAGATCGAAAAAGTGAAATCCGACTTCACTCATTTAAAAAAAATTATTTAAATAAGTGGGAATTAAGTTTCTACACACATTGTCTAAAATTTTCACACGATTCTTTAGCAGTTATTTGCATTGCATATTACACAGCATTCTTTCTACAATCTAAAAGACACAACTAAAGAAAATTTAGAACAAACTACACAAAGATACTTTAGTAGTTCTAATTTAAATTGTTAAATTCTTTGGAAGTCCTTGCTAAGGTTTGATCTTTTAGATAAACAAATACTGAATTACACATGTGTTTTAGGATAAATAAGTAAACTATTTGTCTCTTTCTGCAAACCAGAGATGCTGTACATTCAATGTAAAATTGATTAGAATTACATTTACATTCAAAGCTGCATTTAAATTTAATGTTTTAATATTGTTATTTGTATTTCTGTTCTAATTTTATTCTCTTTTGACATTTTTGAACATTAATGTTCATAATTATGTGTTCAAAATTTTACATTACCTAATTTCCAATGTTCTCTTATTGTATGTTAAAAAATTATAAATAAGGCTATGTTGTTTTTTTGCAATCTATCCCAAAATGCACTTTTACACGAAAGCCATTTTGTTATTTTATTATTCATCATGCAGTGAGTATAAAGTAGGTCGGGCACTTAAATAAATTATCAATGCTAGCAATAAATTACAGTTTAACCTGCAATATAAATGATGAAAGATAATGCCAGAGGAATATTTTGAATCTAAACATACCTTGAAGGGGGAAACTCATTTGAAAGTCTTAGTTTTACAGTTTTGAGCTTATTTGTTTCTTAATCCTCAGCGCACGAGGCAGAGGTCAAGCTTCCGAGTCATTCACTAAATAAAAAAAAATTCCGTGTAAAATTGCTACGCAAGCTGAAAGTTTGATAAAAATGCATTTATCATATAGAAATATGTATGTATTCTGCTAGTGCATTTGTAAAAGTAGGATGTTGTACATGTTGAATATAGGAGATATGAAAGACAAGCTTTACAGAGAAAGAAGGGGAGCTCCAGGGCCAGACATATTATTTTGCTACAGATAGGTTTAAGCACTGTCGCTCATATTATCGATCTGATTGATACAAACTGGAAGATGTGTGTCATCATTTTGAGTTGTAATGTGTTCATGTGTTAAATAACGTGTTTTGTTGGGTCCAGGGTTCGTAATTAGTCGTATTTTGCATCTTTAATTTTGTTTTGATGATAAAGTTTTAATACACAGTCGACATTTATGACGTCTAAGTTTCTGAAAATTTTCGCTTGTTCCAATCAGTAAACCATATATTCTTTCTTTTAACTGTCTGTACTCCTAAATATTTGTAAATAGACAAATGTGTGCAGTAGAGACATTACAATGACTCAACGTCAAAAACTTCTCAGAGTAAAAGCCCTTCCTTATAGTCATGAAATCCGGGATCCAGTCATGAATTACCCTCTGTGTTTAAACACATTCATGCAAATAAAATATACAGTTGAACTCCAATTATTCAAACTACAGTTATCCGAATCGCTCCGAGAAAAAATCCGCATTTTAAAAGTTTCTTATAGGTAAATGATAAAACGAAAAGGACTAAGTGTCAGTTCAGGAGATAAGAAACATCATAGTGAAAATTCACGGATGTTCCGATTGCAGGACGTAGGCCAGTAACTGGCGTGTGATTGATTCTATGGACCCCGGATTCCAAATTCTCAGAGACGATGAAATTCCTAGAGAGAATTATGAATTCATTGATGACCCGGAAGATGACGACGACATTTTATTCAATCAGACGTGGGACCGTCAGCTAAGTAAATAGTTTGAGTGCCTTGGCACAGCGCTTAAATGGATAGAACTGTAGCCTGAGAGAGTGCGACACACCATCTACAGCTACTCATCGTCAAGCGCATGCGAGACTTAGGTGCACGGAAACGAGTAAAGACAGCGAAACAACTGACTTTGACTGATTTGTTCAAGCAGTGATACTTTTTAATACAGTATATAAGTACAAAATGTAAACACAATCGTTTTTGTACTCTTTAAATTGCATTACACACTAAAGAAAAATTCGTTTTTTGTTACTAAGAAATAATCCTTTCATCGTGAATTATCCTATTATCCGGATGGGGGCCTGCTCAAAATTTATCCGGATAATTGGACTTCTGCTGTACTTTGAAAGTGCACTTAAGAGAAACAGTTTCGCAACTGAGGAAAAATGTTTACATACTCCTTTTTGCTCCTCATTTTTAACCCTGTGTGGTTGGGTCTTTTAATTTCATTAGACTTTGTAAAATAAGAATAAAAAATTGTTTCATAAGCATTATTTAAATTATATGCTGTAACAAATATCACTTTTTACCGCTCTTAAAGTACTACTTACTCTCGAGTTTTGCTTCTGGTTCTTCCGTAGATTTAATGAGAATTATTTGTGTAAGCAGTGCTTTTTTATTCAAATGTTATTTGAACGAATGAACTAAAATAGGGTGAATGAGTAATGAAACTAATGATAAAACTCTTTGGAAAAAAAAAATTCGGAAATGCGACGGTACAAAACCAAATATGTTCTCGATTATGCCAGACCTTAAATAAAAGAGTACACCTGCATAAAAACACTGTTATTGAATCTTAAGAAGTGTTTTTATGCATTACATTTGGGGTATGTTTAAAGAATTAATGTTTGTTTTTCTATCCATAAAATTTGTGCATAGACGTCCAAGAATTAATTACATGGATTATTGAATAACAGGTATGAAGATTAAAAACTGAAATAAGCTTAAAAATAGTTTGGGATTTATAATAGAGAAATAATTTGGAATTTTTAATGAAATTGTTTGTTCTCATAATTTATATCTAATACACAATTTTTTTTCTGAATTTGCATTCATCCATTGCTTTTCTCAATTATACTATTAAAATTAATTGATATATGTTCGGAAGGGGAGGGATTTTCAGTGCAAAACACAAACAAGCTAGACGGAAGAGGAAGATATAACTCCCTGTAAACTAAATGGTATAATGTGAAACATATCGGGATTACCTTAAAATGTAGTTTGAATATTTGGCTTTTAATATAATTGGTATTGACCAATTAACTATCACATGTATCAATTCGAAATTTATTCTTTGGACTTTTCTGAAATCGTATTCAAGAAACGATCCAAATGACACCAATTCTAGAATACTACAGGATAAGGTTAAAAAATGCCATTAGACTTTGATGGCAGACGATATTTTTTCGTAATTATTTCTTCTTTAAAATTTATAATTATTTTATTTTTCATTTGTTAGTTATATCATATTAGAACTTTCTAGAATCATTTTATAACTAATCATAAAACATCAAACAATGTTTTTTATTCTATATAACTTATTATTTTTTATGTATGGATTCCACCAACCACCTCCCAGTGCTTACCAGCTCAGGAGTGGAAAAGTCAGCTGACAATAATAAAATATTAATCACAGTTTGTATGTTTTTTTCTAATATCCTAATTAAAAGACTATATTGTCCACTCACACTGACGAATGAATCAAAAATCAACATAGTAATTGGAACTTTTACAAAGGAACTGATAAATGCCTTAAATGATGCATCAACGACAGTTGCTAATAGTCAAAACTACCTACTATTACCATCCTGGATTACAAATTAATTCAACCGAAAACCTGGATCAGAGGAACTGTCAAAACAACCTAACAGACTCAACCATCAAACGAGAACTAAATTTAATCAATAGAGCCGTACAAAAGCTTTACAAGGATCACAAACAATCTCGTTGGAACGAAAAGATAAGCTCCCTATGCACGGGACACTCTAGCCAAACACAAAATTACTTACCACAAGAATGGAAAGAAGAATTAAACCAAAAAAAGAATCCAATCCTACCACAAAAACACCGTCCGATCAGCTTATTGTGTGCACTAAGTAAAATCTTTGAAAGAATTATTCATAAAATAACATAACTTTTACAAATAAATTATAAGACGAACAATATGGCTTCACGAAAGAACTCTGACAGCTAAGTAACTTGTCAGAATCCTCAAATTCATCGATAGAGTTATTCATAATAAAGAAGCTTCCGCAATACTCATGCTGATGTGGCTGAAGGCTTTTATTAATATTAAAACTTAACAAATTTAACCTACTATCTGATCTTATATGCCTTTGACAGTCATATTTACTAAATAGAAAGTTTTACATTTGAACTGGACACTCTCGATTGTACGCAAAATTTAAGCAGATGTGCCGCAAGGCTCCATTTTTTACCTTTTCTACATAGCAGATATCCCGCACAAAAAGGGATGACTACATTAGTATAACTGAGTTCCACGCAGACGACACTGCAATAGTTAGTAATTCCAAAAAAAATTAAACCATGCTATTAAGACCCCAAACCAAAATAGAAACCATTGAAGAATGGTGTCGAAACTGGAAAGTAGTCATAAATGCACTAAAATCGCTACTTCATATCATTAAGATAAACCAAACAAGGGCACAAATTACTCAAAGACTAAACCTTTTGATATACCAAAAACAAAAACAGCAAATTAGGGGTAATTCTTGATGAAAGATTGTCCTGGACAAAACGCACACAACATATTATAGGTAAAATGTATGTGAGTATAAACAAATTAAGACCACTAATGTAGGAAGTCAGTTAAAATTTGATTTTAAAAACAAAAAACTCATTTACACTGCCATTATCAGGTCTTTAGTTACTTATGTAAATCCAGCTTAGGCAACAATTACACCCAAAAAAATTCAAATATGCCAAAATAAATTATATAAGAAATTGTAAATGCTCCATATTACATAAGAAATTAACAAATACACAATGATTTTTACATGATACCCTTCAAAACTATATCACTAGAATAAACTCTTCAATCAAACATTTCAATATGAAATCCTTAAAGAATACTCCAACATCAGATAATTTGCCTGATTTATCTTTAGCAGCATCCACTAGAGTCTGTGTTATTATCCAAATCGTTTCTGTTACCATCTATTTTTTCTTTAACTTATTATTTAACTGCCTTGTATGATACATTTACTATTTCCATTGCTGACGGAATAATATTCGATGAATTTGTTATATCTTCCTATGGAAGCTAGAATCCATGAATATAGGAACTTATATTTACGTGTGTACAGCTTCCACAGGATGGTTGTTGTTTTAGGTATTTTTCTTACCTTTCGCCATAAAACCTAAACAACAACCACCCTAATCTTAGGAGCTTGGCACTTAAGTAAATATAAGATTCAAGATGTATGGATTTCACTTCTTTTATGATTTGCTCTGTGTTTCTTTTTTTCTGCAAATTAACCTAATAACCTTTCATCAAATTTTTAATTATTTCTAAGTGAAAATATTAATAATAAAAAATAATAACCGCGATAACTATGTAGACATATAACAAAAACTATAGATTTTTCAACAACCACCAATAAATTTTGAATAAAGTGTTGACACAGTTTTGCAAAAATGCATCACTTAAAAAATTAATTCTTCAGTGTAGATGATCATTCTAGCTGCTTTTACTCAAAAACAGGAGGTCAAAGGAAGATCAATGCCTAATTAGTTCACTTAATGTGTTTACTTCAAGCGGTAAATACAACAATTACCCTTCTAGAAGAGAAGAATCTGTGTTGGATCTTGTGTCCTATAAATAGAGCAATCCTCTTAGCCTAAACTGACTTGAGACCTTTAGAGAACTCTGACATCCTCCTTCCTAAACCAAACTCAAACAAGTGCAGCCACTTCACATTTTTCTTGCTTCTTATGGCATAAGCCTCTTTGGGTTTTTTAAATAAGAGAACGAGTAGAAACCCATGATTCACAGTTGGACAAACTTGGAGATCCCTTTCATGTTCTCATACGTGCAATTTAATCCACCTCTTGAAATCTTCAATTATAAAAGAACTCGTATTCCACGAAGAAATAGTGTTGATATGCGTGAGAAAAACTTCCTTTGGAATGTAATTGTAGAAAATTATTGCTATTTGATTTGGAACATTGATGATGTTTTATAATCAGTTTCCTATTAAGCATTTGCAATTACAGTTTAACTTAGATTATTCGAGATCAAGTGGACCGAGGCTGTATCAGATAACCAGAAATAATACAGACATAGTAACATAAATCAATCTATACAAAATAAAAAAAACATTCTGCACTACATTTTAATATCACAGCTCTGAAAGATTCATATGCAACGGTAAAGGAAAATACAAAAAAGTTAAAGAAAATATACAAAATGTATTTTTTTGCGATAATTTTACAGTAAATCTGTACTGAGTTACGTTCCTTTTAAACTATCTTGAAGAGTCCAAAATTTCATCTTTGATGTGAATGCATTTAAAAGTGCATTTAATTTTTTCATGTTGATGAGATGTTTTAAGGTATTCACCTTCATTATACTTTTGAAGTATTGTTTTGTTTCCATGTTGTTTACTAATGTTTTATCATGCTTTTAATGTTGATATAATGTTTCAAAATCTATTTTTATAGAATTTATTTCGTCTTGGGTTTGGCGCGTTGCTACTCAATTTTTGGATCTAACGCCATAAAATCTAAACTAACTAATCATCTGTTCACTAAAACAGACCAGTCAAGAGCCAAAGTGTTCCAACTCTTGATTAACCTTTATTTAAAGCCCTCGGTATCAAATTTGGCTTGGATAACACGGACATTTGAATAATCGAGGTTCTTTACCATACACCTTTTTTAAAAACACAGAGTTTAACAGCATTACTTATACCAAATTTGACTTTTGAGCTCTAGTTTAATAAAACCCTGAGATTCTATCAAATGTAATAGTCCAAAAGAGTAATTATTAGGCATAAAACCAAGTGCAATAATCAATTTAATAAAAATATTTCAGAATATCCTCTAAGATTTGAATTATAAGTATAAAATTGGAAATCATACTATCCTGTCATTCACAAACTTTTTCATTTTGTTTTCTATCTTTAAATAAAGATATTTATCACTTGGAATATAACTTTATATAGTTTTTAACTAATTAAAAAATTGAGTGCGAAAAATATCATGAGACAGACGCTTATGTTCCACTAGTTTTATTTAAAAATGCATAGTATTGCTCTGAAAAAGATGCGTTTAATTTGCAGACTTAACTCACAATTTTTTTTTGCTCATAACATCCTTGCGAATAAAAAAAAATTACGTAATCATAAATGAGGATCCTTTAAATTTCTCAACAATGGTGAATTTCATTTTAGAAAGGAAGATTTTTTATTAATTTGTTGATCAATAAAAAAAGTAAGTTTTGTTACTTTGAGTTGACTGAAAGGCTTTCATAACACACCATTTAAATAAAATAACGTTGCTGAAGACACAATCTTACAAGTAGTAAATTATGTTCTGATAAATTTACTTCAATGAGGAAAAGCGAAAATAAATAACAGTATCATGAAAACATAAAATATTTAAAAAACAAATCACGTTTCAGTCTATTCCACACAAAATAGTCATGCCGAGATTTAATCTCTCCTAAAAAGATATTCTGATCATGTTCTATGGAAGCGGTACCTTTCGTAGTTTTAGACCATTAATAAGACATTTTTGTAATTTAAATTAAACACGTTAGAATAATTTTCTGTATTTTTGTGTTAAAAACATTGTGACGATGATCTTCAGGATTAGATTCAAAACAAGATTGTTCGAAATAGTATACAAAACTTCAAGACGAGCAGTTCATTCGTAAACATTAAACGCTACTGTTGTAAAATCATTGCTTTACTGCTCCAGTTGATAGAAATAGATTTCCACACAATAGTGGCTCTCCTCATTTTTAAATCTGGAGGTACTACATCAAAAATTGCTCGAGGAAAATGTTTATCCGACAGTACTATTTTCAATCAACAAAACTAGTTTACATTACATTCATTTTATGAAAATAAACTTAGTCGCATTTAAAAGTATAACTTCGAAGCAAATAAGGGTTTATATTTTTCTTTGTATTTATAAGAATAGACCAAAATACGTTGTTCAAAAGAATACAAAAAACTCATTACATCACACTTATTTTTGAAAAAATTTAATATTGCAATTAAATTAATTAGCAAAGAAAGCCTGAAAGTTAATAACGGTTAGTATTTATTTGGTTAAATAAGAAAATATACATTGTTCAATAGAATTTAAAAAAAATCTCACTACATCACACTAATTTTTTGCAAATAAATTAATTGCAATCCTAAGACCTGCAAATAAATAAAAATTTATACTCTCTCTTTCTTCGTTGGTTTTATAAGAAAATAACATAATACATTGTTTGATAGAATAAAATTTATGCTTAAAATATTCCAAAAAATTCAGTTCTCACATTATCTTTAAAATAAAAACCCCAGGTATTATTTCCTCCAGTTCTATTTTTCTCGAGCACAAACCAGCAAAAACTGAATCCATCAATCAGTTGTCAATTTCCATCGAATACAAAACCTCGCTGTGATTTTCTCACAGGAAAAAAACAGGGATGATGATCACATATTTCGATCATAAAAAAGGAAAACTAGATCATTATGTATATTATGAAGTATAATGCGCATAATGGTATCCAATGTTGAGTTTTATGATCCAGTTATGCTCAATAGATGTATCATTACATAACAAGAGATGTCTTCAACATATTCGGAGCATGCCACTTTGCCCCGTTTTGGATCCACGTAAGTAAAGGTTCTACTCGCATTATCCTATTTTCTCAAAGGGTCTCACCTAGTTTTGTTTTAACCTGCAAAAAAAAAAAAAAAGATGAAATTTTAAGTAGAGTTTTTGGTCAAAAGTGAAGCGTTAGGCTCAGATGAAAGTTATATTTTCTCGCTTTATCTGTAATATTAGGAACTAACCACTTCGTGGCTAGCCCGGTTTTGCCCGTGCCCGTGGTGTTGGTTTGCGCGGGCAACGCCGTGATGTAAGGTGTTAAGCTGGTGTAAAATTTTTCGCAGATTTCAAATCCGTTGAAGATATATTCACTTAAAAAATTATTCATTTAAAGAAAATCATTTTTTTAGGTAACAATTTTAACTAAAATTTTCCGCAGATTTGAAATCCGTTGAAATTTTTACTCTATATTTAACGGTCTAGGAGACAGAAAAAAGAAGTGTGACTATAGTTAAAAGATTTATCGTCTGGCTGTATAAACATTTCTCCGCGCAAAATCAAAGCGGAAACGACAAAAAATAATTTTTTCCGCGTTCTGCGTGTTGGTTCTGCGGATGAAAAAACTTGGTTGATTCAAAATCCTGACTGCAAGGTTGCATGAGTAGAAACAGTTCTCCTCGTTTGAAAAAACGATGGTGAATCAAACTATGAAATTCATTTACAAAGCTTTGAATTTTAAAATTCGCCGCGACCCAAAAATTACAAATAATTCGAGCTACCTGTGGGCCAAATCTCATTACTGTAAGTGCCATAGAATCGTCAGGATTTTGCGGCCCCAAACAAACAAACACTTTCTTTTATAATAGTAGATACCAAAAAAATGTGTTTTACTTCAAGAAAAAAACGACTGTGGAAAATAGTAGGATAATCTGCCACATTTACTGACATTGTCTGATGTGTAGATTAAAGTGTATTGGCTTGTATAGTAGTGATTTTCAACCTGATCACCTGAGGTTTTTAAAGGTCAGTTGGTACGTAACAAAAAGTATTGTGCAATATTTGTCTCACATTGAGTTCCACAATTCTTTTTGAAGTTACTACATATATGTGTGATTTACATTTGATGGATCTACATAAGAAGAACTACATGAGAAGCAGATTTATTGAGTTCAACTAAGTGAATATAATTTTTCTTCATCGTATTCTATGAACTATACTTCTTGACTTGTTCTTAAATGAGTTTCACCCGCCAGCCGACAGTACATTATAACGATTATAAAATAATCACCTTTTGCTTTGATTAGTTTTTGAATTACAGATACAGTAGTTTATGGGAAAAAGTTGGGAATACTGGTAGATAAAATTATTTTACGTTATATCCTTTTAACAAAAATTTATCTTCTCTGAATTTCTGAGTTTTAGATATATTTCACAGGAATTCAAATACAAGTATGACGTCGTGTATGGAGAAATACATTTGGTAACGAAAACAATATATTCGTTCAATTTCTAATATTCCAACTAAGGAAATGATATAATTTTGGGTTTCCAATTATGTTTTAGTTCTCAGTCGAAACAACATAATAGAGTTTAATCTATAATTAAAAATTTTTAGTAAAAATAGCTTTCTTTAATTTGTAAAAAGATTATACAGAGTTATAAAATAGGCTGGCAGGCATTATGAATCAAAATTGTTTTATCGAAATTTAACCAAAAAAAACTGGGGAAATAACACTCATTTTTCATAAACTTCGTGAAAAGAACTATTCTAAACAGCTGTTTATTTATGCTACAAAACTAGACAGCAAATATTAGAGTAAATGATGGAAATTTCTTGGCTAGAGAAGAATTAAGAATCGTTTGCAGTTTAACTTTTTTTTTTATTCTTTAGACACTAGTGGGAATATTAAAAAAATATAATTTGAATTATGTTCTTGTTACAGAAAGAACTGTTCGTGTTTGCTTTGTTCGACTTGCTGCATGCCAATTTTTATGCATTAATGCAAATTCAGTAGATACGCACGCTTGGAAGCGCTCCTCATGGAATCATTACTTCAAAACCACGTTTCCTGTTAATGTACATAGAATTTTACAAAAACGTTTCAACTATACAGTCCACTTGTTTAAATTTACTGCACCCCTCTCGGGACACATGATAAAAATAGTTCAACATTCTACCTCTCAATTTTTCGAAAATTAGGATTGATTCTATGAATGACATACACTTGGAATGCAAAATAACAGAAAATATTTCTCCTCCTTCAAAAAGTATCTCCAAAAAGGTGGCAAATTTACGTCACCCCACAAAGGGTTATTAGCGATTCCGATGGGAAAGATCCGAGAATAAAGCCCCTTAATTTTGAGCTACGATCAGATGACGAGGTCAACACCTGATCTGGAACCTCACTCTCAAAATTTTCACAACCCGACAATCTAAGGTCATTTGAGTGTCAGATTTAACGTGCACCAGCCTCCCATACATGGTTGGACCGAGTTTTGAACCCACAATCCTATTGCTTTTATGCTACTCTTCTAACAGGGCTAAAGTCCCTTCCAAAATGGAGGACTCCCATATCACTTGCTTTCACTTAAACCCCTGTTCTAAACCTACCAATGAAAGAGGTTTTGACGAAAAAACGTTCTGCGCATTAGCGACAAAAAAAATAATGTCAAAACACTTCATTACAAAAGAGTTTATTATCTCGCCAAGAAAAGCGCTCCATTGCCAAATCGGGTGGTGCAGCGCTGTGCAACCTGCCGTGATTGAAATTCGCGCGCTGACCAAAAGTCAAGGCGAAAAGAGGCAATAACACACGGCGAAGGCTGCTAGGGCGGGCGCGGTGAGTCAGCGTTGTTGCACCTCGGACGTCAGAGATCGGAGATGCGCCTAGCTTCAATGAACCTAGATTTAATTCTGATTACCGACATCCTTGTGTTCGACACGCTTCCTTGTTTAGGATAGGCAAATATAGTAGGCGGGAACAAAATGCGTTGCAAAATACCAATGAGAACAAAAATGTCTCTTTTTTGCTCCACCAGCAAAATCTGCCTCAAACTTTTTTGCGATTACATGTTGTGTGACTTGGTTTAACCTTTGAAAAAATTGTTAAATGATCAGGGCATTAGAGGCTGAAATACGAGTCAAAGATTCCTGTTTCAAAGAACTAGATCTCGTTAAATTCGTTAATACAAGATATTCTCACACCGTAATAGCCCTTTGTTTTTATTGAGGATAAACTATATTACCTGAACATTTATTTTTCTAGAAGTTGACTGCAAGTTTGCAAAATAACGAAATCATAGCGCCGGCTTTAAACGGCAAAACAAAATTGGGCGTAAACAGTTTTTATTGGATATTTATTCCTTCGTGATCAGCAAAATCCCTGTGTTTGTCCATCACTTGACGATGTCTACCTACCACCCTGTATTATTGTCATTTAAAGAACATTTGAAAGTGGAAATATTTGTATGATATAAGTGCGTAGTAACACATTTATTTTGCAATCTCAAACTTTGAATGACTATGAATTTAGTCTTTTCAAACGAAACAGACTTGTTTCCTCTCTCAAAACGAAATGTTACAATTACAAAGGACATTTAAGGAAAGATGATCGAAATGCGCGCGGTTTTAGGACCGTTGCACACATCCGGTTTTTCAACGTGCGGCGCCGCTGCCGCAACGCAAGTGCGGTCTGAGATACATTACATCCAATGGAGCAGTGCACATATGCCTCCAGCGCCGTTGGGACTACGCACATCCAACTTGCGTGCAATTTGTACCGCAGTTCCCCATGGCGCCGCACGGTCGCCGCACATGAGTCTCCGTTCTGAAGTACCTTGTTTTCATAAATGAATGGAATATAAATAATAATCAATAAATGGTTGTATCCAGTAACGTCTATTTTGTTTCAAAATATACTTTTTTACACTATGTAAGGGAGAAATAAACGCGTTTTCTTCGATAGAATATTTATCGCAAATGGCGCGAAATGAGTTCGTGCGTCATTTCACGGTTATGTGTGAATAGTTACGCTTCGGTGCCGCACGTTGAAAAACTGGCTGTGTGCACAGGGCCTAATAGTTCACTTTCAATGATGCTCAGTGGGGAGAGCCTCAAGCAACACTTTTAGAAACTAATCCCAGTAACACAGCGACCCTAGACATATCGGGAATCTACTAGAAATTTTTAGTCAATCCAGTTAGGCGTGGTTGGGCACAGCTTGGTAAATATGTGTGTGTGTGTGTGTGTGTGTGTGTGTGTGTGTGTGTGTGTGTGTGTGTGTGTGTGTGTGTGTGTGGTCATAGCAACATAAAACCCTAAAAACCAACCTTAGTTCCTAGTAAATGATCAATTTTTTTGAACTTTCATTAATGATCCAACTCTTGTTTATTTTACCGGGGCACCAGAAGCCCACTTAGAATAGTGACAGATTAACATCCAGAGGATTACGAGTTAGAAACAGACCAACGATAGGTCGTACTCGCGGAGGCTGGCGCACGTTAAATCTATCCTGGCCTCAAATGGTCTCACTTTGGTATGGTGTAGAAGTTTGGAGAGGGCTGCATCAACTCGGGTGCTGACCTCGTCATCTGACAGTGGTTCAAAATTACGAGGTGTTGTTATCGATTTTTTCCCTCCGGGATTGACCCTGGACCCTCGCCTATAGACAGCTGTTTTGCACCAGTGTGACGTAAATTCAACTATCTATCTCCACCTTTCGAATCTGGTATTCCCTCTGCCCTAGTTGGTAAGAAGCATTGTATATTTTAAACTGGGTATGCATGCCATTGATATCAGTTG
Source organism: Metellina segmentata (assembly GCA_947359465.1). Taxonomy (NCBI): domain Eukaryota; kingdom Metazoa; phylum Arthropoda; class Arachnida; order Araneae; family Tetragnathidae; genus Metellina; species Metellina segmentata. Next base: position 71,346,892 of record OX375875.1, on the reverse strand, counting down.
TAATTTTTTAATGTAGCATTACGAATCGCTTATATTCGTTATTCTACAGTAGTGTTTTTTCCGTTTATTCATGCTTTACACCCACCTGGCGATCAAAATGCACTCGTTTCCACAGTCCATAAAAGCAGCCGCCTTTTTATTTTTAATTCACAGGAACGGATTCAAATCAAAGCCCTGTTGCTAAATTGTGGGATGCCAGCTCAGGTGTAGACATCTTCATCTGAACGTGGTTTAAAAAACGAGGTGTTGTCCACAGATCTTTCTCTTTTTTAACGATCCTGACCGTCACCAATAGCTCGTTACTCCAGTGCGACGTTAATTAACTACCAACCTACCTTGCTTATTTTAAAATCACGAACGTATTGAGTGCAAAAGTATTTTATGAGTACACATTTTCAAAGAATGAAAGAATCTTGAGAGGATTAACACTTTAAAGGAAATACTTTGAACTCGAGGGCCCTTCTTGGCAAATATCGGGCATTGCTTTTCTCAATGCATGGTATTTGTCAGTTCTTCGATGTTTCAATTCCACAAGATGATTCAGTTCTAAAATAAAAATATAATAGCCTCCCCTTCAACCCTACACAATCCAAAATCTAATAAAACGTTCCAAACCAAATATCACTCTTAGCTCAGATGCCGTGATTCATTGTTAGTTTTCCCGCTTAGTAATAGGCACTTGGCTGGAATGGCGACTTCCGTTCCAGTTCTGAGCGGAGCCAAATGATTGCCCACATCCACGGCAACCCTGGTGCTGCACCAAACGCGCGTCCGACTCCAAAGCGAACGGTGGTTTTTCGGTTACGTTCGACGCGCAACTCTGCTAATCAGTGCCTCCATTGCAGGAACGTGATTGGATTGGTGTTTGTTGACAGTGTTGTGGTGCCTGGATTTTGGATTTTACCAATCTGTGGATTAACATTTGTGGAGTATGATAATTTGTGTGGTTTTGAATGGACTTTGATGGATTTCTCCTCTCTGTAAGTAAGTTTTTGGTATTATAATGTGCATTCAGTCGAATTTAGCATTTCTATGTTAAGGATTAACCTATGTTGAGATTCAGAATAGACCGGCATAAACTGTGTAACATTTTATGCAAAAGACGTTTAAATTTTATTTTTATTTTTTAAAGAAAAGTTCATTAATTTGTGCATGAAAAAAAATGTTTAAAGCGTATTCCATGTGAATTTTTAAGATGTTTTAAAACCAATTTTCTTTTTTCGTTTACCAAGATTTTAAAATTTGAGATCGGTTTCTCAATGGAGTTTATTTTTTATCACCTGGTAAATACGTAAATAAATACAAGTGTTCAAAGGGACCTACACTTTAGCTGTTGACATTGTATGAGTGTTTTGTAAGAATTATTTCATCGTATATATGGTAATACAGTATGACCTAATGGGCCATGAAGAATGAAGAGCTGATGAAACCATCCAATTTCACCATTGACGTTGCTTGCGTAGTTATAAGAAATTTACTGTGATTTCCAGTATCCTCGGATTTAACTCACGATTTGCACACTTAATACTTACTCATAATAGTCTGTATTCTAACTTCAGATCTGTTAATGAAGCACGTAAATCACACTTATATTCCCTGGCCTTTTTATTCTCATGACTTAATGCTTTTTTCTTTTTAATACTGCTATTTAAAAATGCTTTGCGAACATAAGATTTCACACCCAGTATTTAATATTCAATGTTTCCTCCTATTTGCTTGCATTAAAACTCCTAAACACGCAATTCATAGTAACACGCCAATATGAGGGTATCTTAAGTGTTTTTATAGTAACTATAAATTAGTGTGCACACACAAAAAGTTTGCGTGCTTGCTTTTTCATATTTTCTACACTTTCTGCAGTTATATTGTACATACTTCATCGTTTGATGCAAAAAATTCACGGATCGCCTTGTTGTGTGGAATCTATATTACTAAATTCTAAAAACCAAGAAAAAAGTCCAGAATTATTCGAAATATTGGGTGTGGGGTCTCAGTTAAAAATAATATCTGGATAACGGCATGTAACACGTTTTAATACCGGTTGTAAAATGAGAATACGATGTTTGATGAGTATCAACCAAATCCTGTGCAAGGAAGAATTTTTAAGAAATGTTTAAAAAATAGCTTTTATTGGTTTCAATAGAATACATCAGGCGGTTCTTAAACTGCGGATGACATATGGGGAAAGATGAATAAAGGGGGAGTGAAGGGATAGTACAGAAGTGAATAAAAGGGAGGGGAGATTAAAAGTGAAGGGGGAAGTACAGTAGGTGACATAAGGTGGGATAATATTACAAGTACTTAGCAAACCTAAAATTTCCCTTTTTGGGAAACAAAGTTGCCTTTGAAAAGACAAGTTAACCCCACTAATTTTATTTGCTCATGGAATTTTCACTTGAAAAATTTAATCATCTGCGAAATAGATTAATCTCAACTTATCTCGGTAAGATAACCAAGATTCTCAATTTATCACGGTAAGATAACCATACTTCTCAACTTAACACGGTAAGATAACAATGCTTCTCAGCGTACCATTAAAGTTAGTCATGCGACTTAACTTCTTTGGAAAAAAAGTTTTTACCTTTGTAACACAGATAACTTTAATTGAATAGCTAAAATACTGATGACTGTCATGTACCTTTCTTTGGTATCAGTCCATCAGATTGAAAACCACACTCTATCTTCACTATTGAAAAGCTATTTCGTTGATCATTTATCCATAGCTTAAGTCTAATTTCAAATGTATATTATGCTTTCGAGGAATTGGATTGGTTCAAGAATCACTTTGAAAATGGTTCTTCACTGAATCGTTAAGTTTGCCTTGGCTGTATTTAAAGATTCGCGGGGGGATTACCCTCCAAGCGGCACACCCGAGTACTGTTTGGTGGGGTTTCTGAGCGGGGGTGACAGACCCGAAATGTTTCGAGGAGGGAATGTCCGATATTTTGGATCTGCAGCTTGTCGTGTGAGAATATTTCCGGGGAGCATACTCGAACTGAATATTCCCAACCGTGTGCCCTTCTAATGCACGTTCGAGTAGAGTTCAGAAATATGAAAGTTTATGTGTTGCGTGCTGTTTCACCCGAAATATTTCTTCAAGGACAAAATGCTCGAGGTATGTACCAGATGTCTGAATATTTTGGATCTTCCATTTGCCGTTCGGGATTATTTAAAGTCTCTATCCGAACAGAGTTTTCATATGTGTGTTCAGTCGTGCCGCTGGAACAGTTGGATATTTCCTTTTCGATTGGAATCATGGTATTGGGACTCGGTTAGAGTTTAGTTATTGGGTTAGAGAAGGCTTAAAAATATGGAAAGTCTCTTCACTGCAATGTGCAGTCTGTTCTTATTAAGTTTGAAAACTGTCCTTCCGTAGTGATTCTATTAAAAGGTGGGAAAATGCGCTAATGTCAAAGGAGAGAAAATTATTGATATGCATGCGTTAAAATATTCTTGGATTTCTTTGTGAATTGTATTCCTTTTTTTTACCCTCTAACCTAGTATAGAATCCTGGGGTGCTGAACTCAGAACTTGGGTTTGTGATAGTTTATCTTTCTAACCAGCTTATATAGTAACCAGCTTTTTATATTTTGTTCAGACTTGCATGTTGTATGTATGTCATGCATGTAGCTGCACATTAATAATGTCATTCTCATCATCTCTAAACACCGATTTCACCATCAGTATGTTTTCATTCTGTAGATGACATAGCATCACTTGCATCATCCCTAGGATAACTTTCTTCATAACTTTTCTCCATAACCTGATGGTACTATTGGGATTATCTGAATCCAAGGTGCTTGTGCATCCACTTGCTCAAAAGTCGTCCGCTGACGTTCTAATTATGAAGCGGATATAAAAAATAGTTTTTTTTTGTCGCTCTACTGTCTTTTCTTGCTGCCGAAAGACTAATTAGACCGTGGATGTGAAAATATAACGAGTATTTTGCTGAAAAAATGGTTTTGTTGAGTTTTAAATTGAGTACAATCAGGAGGAGTTCACTTTATTTTCTACTAACTGAATAACCAGGCGTTGCTAGAGTTTCAAATATGACCGCTACATTCCCCTGTGTTAACTCAAATACACGAATCCTGTAGAACGTGTTTCCTTCCGCGATAGCTAGAATATGACCGCGCAATTTCCCTGTGTAAACTCAAATACACAAACTCTGTAGAACGTGTTTCCTTGTCCATGTCCATTTATTGCAGGAAAACAAACTTTAGATTTTAAAATTGGGATTTCGAGTGCTCTCTTAGGACTACCTGTCTGCCAATTTTCATGGCAACAGATTGGTCTGAAGACAGGAAAGAAATACTCTGTTTTCCACAGTGTTCTAAAGTATAAGTGTATCAAATTTAGCATGGAATTGATCAAACTCCGCAGTTTTGTATTGACAATATACACACATCCTTTTTTATATGTATAGAAGAATTTGAAAAGAAGGTATGCGATTTTCTGATAGTTAGGATGCGTGTACATATAGTTTCGAGGTGTGGAAGTCAAGGTTCCACATTATCATTTGCTGCCTTACTCGGTCATATTCTTTGTTTATGTGGTGAACTGTAAATGTTATCAGCTTACCTTCTACAATATAAACATACCTTCATCTTTCTCCTGTCAAATCTTATCACTTATATATTGTGCATTTCTCTAGATGCGTACGTGCATCCTTATCGGTAGGGCAATAAATTACTTCACGAACTTCGGAGCACACATTTTTATTTGAACACATTATCCTAAACGGGGGCAAGTTCCGAGGAACTTGTAACTCAGTTTAGAACTTTGAAACCACTTTTTCGAATAAAAATATTTTGAAAAGTTGTGACATTTGAAATGAGGTTTTCTTCTTCCAGTGATTATACAAGATTAAAAAAAATTGGAGTGTAGGTGGGCTGGTTCTTTTTTATTAAAAAAAATCTTTACCCATAGAAGAATGTTCATTAGCTAGAATAATTTTCATGTCAGCTATATTAAAACCATCACATTTTTTTCTGTTCAATTGAAAGGTCAATAACAGGTGTCCTTTAAAGAGATGGCTTTGATTTATTTTTGAAAAAAATTACCTAAAGCCTCGAAGTTGTTTCCATAGCACTGACAAACATTTTAATTTAAAATAAAAAGTTAAAATTTGTTATTAGAAATGGACTTTTATCTCAGAAGTCGCTATCCTTGAATTATATGTAATGAAATAGGCCTTGTCAAATCAGATAAGATTGGATACGAACAATGAAACCAGTTAACCCTACTGAAGTGAGAAATATGATTAATTGTTTTAAGTTTAAAAAATTCTTAGTTGTGTGCCCGAGGTTTTGAAGGTCTTAAGTTGTTGAAGAACCGAAAATCTGCAGATTTCGCTTAACGCGGTAATGGTTTCTACAGTAGGATGTCCGGGAATTCCTTTCGTAGTAGATTCAAAATTGAAGATACAATTTTTATGCCCAATATCAATTTTGATCTTCTGAAATAAAAGACATCTGCAAGCATACAAAATTATTAGAATCTGACGAATTTCTGGAGATTCGCTTCACTATGGTTGTTCTCGTAATGTTTTTCACGAAAAGTATAATTTAACAAACATTAAAATCTAGGTTCATGAAATGTTTTACTGATCCCGTACCGTCTCCAATAGCCCTTTGTGTTGCTCCAGTACATCGTAAATGACCTATACTACCTACCTGAAATTCCTTTTTGTCACTTTTAAGGCATTGATACGATTTATCGATATGAGAATATGTGAGATGATTAGTTAATGAAGAAAAACAACTTTCATACTTTCAAATTTTATTGAGAAGGATTAATTGAATTCAATTATTAGTAGTTATTGAACTAAGAATGTTATGCACAAAGCATTTAAAAATAATCCAATTCATTTAAATAGTTTATTTATGTAAGATATCATCATTTTAGAACAAAACTGCTGACCTCTTTTCCGAGACAGCAAATTCTAAATAAATGATGCACAATACATAGTCATGTTGTGATCTCTGTTTAAAAGATAAATGAAACTATCAAAATGCACTAAATTATTTCTGGCTTAGAAACTGCTGTTTCTGCTTTAAACCTACGATATTACGAACAAAGACTTTTGTGGGAGGCTTGGTCCACCAAAATCCCTTAACCACTGCACTGGTTTATATCGTGTTCGCATTCTTGGTATTCCGAATCATTGAATTTATTCCGTGGTAAAGATGCACGAAATCCCATAGACGTGAAATATGAGTTGACTGAGGATTGCCATAAATTTTGCTCTGTGAAACATTGATTTGTTTGACCGGTTTTGCTTTTTCTTTATGCGTCATTTGGCGATGTAACATCTTATGACAGGGTTGATATGTAAAAGCGTATTTATATAGAATGGCGATAAAAATCGGCGAAGTCGCCAAAATCCACTGCAATGTTCAGCGGACAAATCAGATGATAAATGTTTCCATCCGGCAGACGAAAGTAGTTTAAGGGTTACATTACTACTAGATTTGGTCTCATGATCCTAGGCACATAAAACAGTTTCATTACTAGATCTACTTTTATATTTCCTCTATTCGAAATCCTTTCCTATCGCGTACATATCATGTTTCTCTAATTTTCAATATCTATCAGCAAGAAGCTCAATTTAGTAATATAATAAAATTGATTCCGTTTCTTGGTGATGTGTTGAGTGATAAACTATTTTTTTTGTAAATCATACATATTTTCCTAATTAGTCTCCAATTTATCATCCCTTTCAAAGCTAGAATTAATTAACCATTGCAAAGAACATGACTGCATTGCTAATCTTTTTATAAGTGCATGATGTCTGCAGAAATTTTTTTCACGTTTATCCCTCGGAAAGTTTATAATTCCAATCTCTTGCAATCCCTCGTGAGTTACGGCGATGAATTGAAGTGAAGAAAGAAATATCTCAACACATTTATATTGCACGCGTCTCGGAGAAAGTTTATGTACCGAGCACGTGTATTGATCATTTATTATTTTCCACTCGCAGAGGAGAAAAGGATGCACTTTCTTGCCATTGTGCGATGTTTGTTCTTTCAATGCCTTTCTTTTAAGTAGTTTCTAAACATTTTCTTTTAACGAGTTTGTTCGTAAACAATGAAACTCCAGAAGAAAAATATTTAACTACAAGGTTGAGGTGTTTCAGTAATTACTTGTCTTTCCAACCATGCGCAAGAGGAACATGCGTTGCTGAAAGATATTAGCAATAGCTGACCCGCGTGTTGCATATCCGCTGCAGTTTCTAAAGCTTCATATCCATTGATGGCAGCGTAATTACTCACATTTTATACGTTATTTAAATTTCAAATGAACATATGCATTGATATACGCCTTTTATAGACCTCCAAATGAAATTAATCACCTATACACAATAACATTTCTTCTATTTATAACTGATATTATTCTTGTTTCCAACAGAGTGCACAGCAAAAAGCTTGCGATTGAACACTTCAATAGTTTCCCATTCACCTTCGCGATTGATTCGATTTTCCTAACATCTAAGCCTATTTTTATGTTAACTCGCATTTTCTTTTCTACTCTGAGCTTCCAAATTTCTAGCTGCCTTCCGGAGGATTTCTGGAGAACTGCTAGAGAATTTCATTAGAACGGCGAGTCCTTTCCTAGAGTTTAAGCAATATTATGTAACTCGAATTCAAACCAAGCAAGTTTAAATCTAGCGGCCAAATCCTGTAATGGCTGATTTGTTTTGTTTATTTCCGTTTTCCAGGCGATCATCTTATGATGAGGGGCTTGCAGACGATCCTGTGGTTCGAAGAATCGCTTAATGTGCCTAGGGCAGCGAATTTTAACCTTTTTCATCCATGGCGAACATGAACTAATTACTAAATTCTAGTGCACGCAAAAAAAAAAAATGTGTTTATTATTATTTTTTTTTTGCCGATCCGGTTAAAAATAGGTATAATTTGTGTTTGTTTTGCAAAAACATATTTGTTATTACCTATCATTTTTGCTTCAAGGTTTCATCTAAAAAATATCTTTTTGAGAAACAATGCTCTTTTCTATATCATCTTGGGATAAAAAAAAATTACTCTCAGAATTATTTACACGGGTGTTAAAAATATAGATATTCCTTGTGAATACACTTGTCAATTCTTAAAAACTATATACTTAAAATGAAATTAATCTTATAAAATTTAAACTGTTTCACCATCCATTACGTTAGTTCCATCTTTTCGGCAACAAATTTTCCTCGCGTCACACCACTTGAAAATCGTTGTGCTAGGGGTTGATTTGGATGAATAAACGGGCCTATTAAGTAAATTGATTAACGGGGTACATATTATAGTTGGCACGTGCTTTTCTTTCGATGCGTAGAACGATCGCAATGGGAAGAGCAATAAACACCATAGCTGTAAAGGGCTTGTTGAGGCACTGACATTAGCTGGTAGTGAAGGTCAGGTTTGATTCGAGTGGTATGAACATGAGTTGATGATAGGAACAGGATTGATGTATGGTATGAAGCAGGGAAGTAAATAGAAAAGGAAATTGATGGGATTATTGAGGGACTTATTCAGGGTGGTTATGGTATCACTAACTTACAGTTGCCATGAATAATATACAATTTCTTTGTCTCAAGAGATCATTTAAATATCAAGTTTGTTACAGAGTATGGATCATTAAATTGATAAGTCATAATTCTATTTTAAGTTTCTTCAACTTTTTTTCTCAGTATATGCAATCCTCGGTTCAGGAGAATTTTACAAATCAAATAATGTAAACCGTTTATTCTTTGAATATTTCATGGCCCTAAGGCCATCAAAAATAACTTCAAAACAAACGGATAAAATTTTTTCAACGCGAAATTTATGTTAATGATTGATAATTTTTAAGTATTTTATTTTGATTAATTGAAAATAAAAACGCACAAATTAAATAAACTTTTACCATGCCCAACACCTGAACAGGATAAGATTTTTCTCGAAGATCACCTATACGTAGTGTAGAAGTCGTAACTTATGTTTGGTAAACACTGAATGCTTATCTGCATTGTGAAATGCAGTGGATTGCACTCGGCTTAAAACACTTCTGTAGATAAGAAGAGGAATGCTATATTTATGATTCTGTTTTGGTGCAAAAGAATTTATGGGGCTGTTTTGGTCCCCGGGAGGCCGCCCTGCGTCGTAGCTCCAGGGAGCAAGATATTTCTGGTGTAGGTCAAAATCGACGAGGAAAACACGTCATATCTGATGGAAAATGTTGACCTGCACGTACGATCTGTGAAGGAAAAGAGACGAAAAGCAGAAGTCCGTTTCACGGATTCGTATTTTTAGTTAAAAACCTTGAGGAATTGTTGCAACCACACACATGAGCTTATTATACTGCGGTTTTTATTTTCTGAAATGGATTGAATTAGGTTGGTATTTGAATTTTTCGTTGCACTAGGGGCACAACACAACGGGTTATTGGCGAAGGTTCGGGATCAATGTTAAGGGAAAAGATTCGAGGAACACCTGGTAGTTTTTAATCATGGTTGAATGACGAGGTTAACAACTAAGCTGGCACCCCCACTCCTCAAGCTTACAGACGAAGTCAATTTGAGGATATTTGATGCCACGGAAGGTTTTACGGTCTCCAGCTCCTACTAACACGAAGGTCTTTGGTTGAATCGAGTTTTAAACTCGCATCCTCTGGTTTCTAATTCGCGACTCTACTTACTGGGTTATAGCGACACGCACTCGGTACCCAACTCGGTTCGTGACATTGAACTCGAGATTAACTATATCGACAAGTAACTTGCGCTTATATTTATAATTTTAAGTTTCCTTTTTTTTTCTTTAATAAGGAAAGGAGCTTTGAGAGTCTTACACCTATTCTAAATTTGAAGAATAGCGAATGATTTATGACATGATGGGTTACTGTTATGCTGATCAAGGCAGTATGTCTTAGTTTGATCAATTTGTACGGTCTATTAGTTATACACTTCCCCCTTGTGGAAGTATCTAATACAAAACAACACTCGATAACAATGTGATAATCAATCACATATACTTTTGAAGTATAATGAAATACCCGATACTTTCAAGATCAGTCAGCGTGCAACAAACACCAATCAAATATCACCAAACTTGAAAAAATACCTTTTCAACTATTCCAGTGGAATACGGTTGATTGTGTTTTGTGGCGCAATGAGCATATTTGGTCAAATGGGCGTCAAATACAAGACAGAACGATAAGTAGTGGACACACTCACAAGAAAAGTTCGCTAGCTCAGAAGAGGGGAATACACTCAGTGTAAGTTGCACGAATCAAACCTATACCACCTACAACTTGCAGGTTGCTAGCACAATGGACAAGTCCATTGAACCATGGCGCGACCTGGTGAAATATGAGAAATTGAAAAAACATTGGAATATGTGAGAAACGCATTAAATCTTTCACAGTAGCGTTTGGAGAAAAACTGAACGTCTTTTGAAAAGCCTGCAATAAAATAGTTTCATTTTAACTGACATGTGCTTGGAAAAATTACCTGTCATTCCATATAACTCTCAAAGGATTTTAATGAGTCCTACGAAGACAATAAGCAGTGACGCATCGACTTTAATGTCTAGTGAATCGAGGAAGAGAATTTATTTCTCTGAATGACATGACATGCAAATCCTTTGAGATTTTGACTGTTGTGTTTACCTTTTGAAACAGTCGCAACCATTATGTCTGAGTCCAGTCATGAGTTTTGAAAATGGCGCGTCTTGGTAAGTCATTCGTCTCCTGTCGAGACCGAACTTTTCCTTTCCTTAAAGGAAACGGGCGATAGGCTCTAATAACTCAACAAAACTCTTCGTAAAGGTCGTGGTTGATTAACCACCTTCAATGCTTTACACGAAGATAGACATCATTTTTCTTTGTCAGCTATATTCGAGATGGATGTGAATTGCCTCAAGGAATGATTTTGTTACAATTTTCGGATATTTTTAGTGAAAAAGGAGATTATTAGTGGTCCGTCTAGGTAGTTTTTGATGATCCAGTTGCTTTGTGGCAATTTCTCGGTTTTAATGAGATGTTCGGTCCAGTTTCAGATTCCGGGAATCGCGTAATAGCTTGTTCTTAGGAATTAATATTTTTTTTCACTTGTTCAATCTCATGTATGCTACTTGAATATAGTAGTTAGTTTTAGGATTGCAAGAGTAGTAAAATTTGTCGAGTGGCATGGAACCTAGTAAAGAGACTGTACTTTGATTTCAATTTTCATTAATTCAAATTTCTTTTGTTTAGATTTGATAGGTCAACTTAAATATTCCCTGCGAACATACGGAAAATGTAACTTCTTTGTGTTGATACGCAATTTATTTTTAAGAGTCACGTTTAGAAAGCAAGTTCTGGAAGAGTGACAATGTCGAAACAAAAGGAATTCAAACGCCGTGGAATAAATGTTTCCGAAAAAAAAATATTTTCTTTGTTTTCCAACTACAGTACAAAGTCCCGAATCCGGACCTCGTCCATTCCGAATTTCGGATTATTTGTATTTTTTGTCAAAAAACCTTTGTTTAACCCCACTCCACTCGCGAATTTTGCGATTGTGATTGCGATAGCAAAATGGCAGATATATAAATGGGAATAATTTTTTTAAAAGGAAAAACCTTTTTAATACAATGCAACACATTTTAATTGCAAATCTAATTTTTCTTCATCAATGAGGTTCATGTTTAACTCTTTGTTCGTTAAAAACTGTCGGAAAGATGTAAAAAAGTGAGAAAAGCAACAACAACAACAAAACACGCCGCTTCGTAAAACATACGGATTTTGGACAATTATAGATTTGGGACTTTGTACTGAAAAAACATTTTCTGCAAGACATTTTAACTATATTAAAATTATTATTTTTTGTTAAATGCAAACATAACGTAAATTTACTGTGTTATGGATGTCCGAAAATTCACAATGTCTGATATAATTTTACATTATAGTGCAAAAAGAAATTGATATAAAGCTGATAACAGTGATGAACAGCTACGGTTCTCTACATGAAACCTCCCTCTATGCCTGTGAAATTAATTTAACGTTTGTTAAGCGAATAAATAAATGCAGACGCACGTCAGGAAACGAATGCAGAATTCGATATGTTTAGTCTACGACATGGCTTATCTGACCAGTCTCGTTCTCTGGAGTGTTTGAAAGCAACTGAAAAGTATCGAAATATTTGATGAGGGTTGTAGAACTGTTTTAAGTTCGTTTCTATTTCGTTTGTTTTTACGATATGAATAATGGTTTGTAAATTTACGTTGCTTGTTTTCTGGGAAAAACAAATGCTGTGACATCAAAACTGGGTATCAGGTAAGATAATGTCGCGTAGAAGTAAGAAAGAAATGCTTGAGGTATACGAGTATGTGAAAAAAAACAACCAAAGAATTACAGCAAAACATAACACAAATGGAGAGAAAAAGGACTGATAAAAAATGATCAATGTTATATAAAATAGTGAAGGATATTTTGATGTTTTATTATTTGTTACAAGATGTTTCTAAAACGTTTTGATGCCATTGTTAAAAATACAAATTTTAATGAATTAAAAAACAGTCGCTAAAATATATTGTCTGCCATCAAAATAAAGGTGAAAATTAACGGTAGTCACACTTTCTTAAAAACATTAGTTTAAATTGTGGAACTTCCAATTTTACGTTTTTTCCCCCGAAGACCATAAATTAAAAAAAAATGTCTGGGCTTATATAGCGTGCGTGTGTTTAAAATATGTGAACGTTTGTAAGTGGCGACTGAATGAAACAAGTTCAGTAACCACTGGCCACTTACAAAATTTTTTAATTTTCACCTTGGCATCAAAATCCATTGGAATTTTTGAACCTAGAACTATTCTCATTCGGTTGAATTATTTATAGTCTGGATAACATAGTAATATTATCATCGAGCTTGTGGAATTTTTTTCATGTCTCTAATCTATCTACCATATGAAGAGATGCGCTGTTTCGGAAAAAAGAGGAAGGGTATAAAATCGTGCGAAAAAAGTAATTGATGAATCAGGGTGGTAGTAACTTCATGTTTCCGGGTTTTAATCATTTCTTAAGCTTGAGAATTACGTAATTCTCAAAATAAAGAACTATAACAATAGTAAGATTTGTCATTCATATCGCACACAGAGATAGTATGAAGTAGAAGCAAACAATGCATCATTCAAATTTTTGTCAATCATGTATTATTTGCATATTTGGCTCTCGAATTGCTTATTCTAATCCTTCGAAATTGGAGAAACTGGGTTTGTCGAGAAATGTTTTTATTACTATTACAACTGACATCTTCTACCTATGGCATTACAAGGGATTAACTGAAGGCTAGTTGTGAAGGGGCTACAAGTGGGTCAGCCGCCATTACTCCTAACAGGGACAATGACTAATATCCATGCGCTTACAAACCGGGATCTTAACCAGGGACCAACTGGGTGATAGACGAACGGTTTTCCACTTAGCGACTGTAGAAAAGTACATTTGATGAACTAAAAAAAGCAAAACATTGCATAAATTTATCAGTATGGAACAATCAATGAGCAACGGAATTAGTTGATTCTGTGTTGTTAATGTAAAATGATGTTTTTTTTTTTAATTTTTGATAATTCATGGGTTTGATATTTTTATATTTGCCAATTTTTGATTAACTTGTTTCGTTTGCAAATACAAGAATATCATGAATTCATATTCAAAGAGAATACTCGAACTAATGCAGCAGCAAGGAAAATAGAAATATTTCTGGGAATATATTATTTTGAGAGCCGATTTAGTGGTTAAGGGGTTAGCCTCTTGATCGGAAGGATCCTGTTCGAATCCGAGTCAGGGCATATATGTTTGTAAACGTATGGTGTTGAGGCTGCTGGTATACCTTAAAAAATCTGTCGTTGTCGAAAGTCCTCACGTTGTGTTGATGTCTAAATTTAGAGAGTGGGGTGCCAGCTCCGATGTTGCCTCGTTATCTGACCGTGGTTCAAAATTACGTGGAGATACACTGAAAGGCTTAGGCTGGGAGGGTGGTTCCTAGTTGAATACCATTTTGACAATGCAAACCAACTCAACTATCCCACGCATTCACTCTAATATATCTGAGGTGTTAATGTGAGGCCACACTCCGTTAACTATCACCTAATTTTAAAGGAGCGCCACGCTTAGTGTAACATAAAGAGGTTATGACCTATTTAACCACTGTAACATTAGTTTGATTAATCGATGTGGTTTATTTCTCTTTCTTTCTAGAACTTTGTTCGCGCTTTAATTAATTGCCCTCTTATAAAAGTGTGTTATTTAAACCTACAACTGGGCACTTTCAAGTTGAGTATTCTGCAACCTACACTTGACACGACTAAAGTTTAGTTAAATGTCTGAATTCAGACCTGTGAACTAGTTGTAGACGTGTGGCGCCGTTGCGGCATCGAAGCCCAACTATGCACACATAACCGTGACATGACGCAAATTCTCATTTCGCGCCATTCGCAAAAAACATTCTAACTAAGAAAACTTGTTTATTTCGCTTACTTGGTGTAAAAAAAGTATATTTTATAACAAAATAGACGTAACTGGATACAACCATTTATTAATTATTATTTATATTCCCACTTATGTATAAAAACAAGGTACTTCAGAACGGAAAAGCGTTTGCGGCGAGCTGCGGCGCCGTGGGGAACTGCGTTACAAATTGCACGCAAGTTGGACGTGCGTCGCAGCATCGGCGCCGGAAGCATGTGTGCACTACTCCATTGGATCTAATGTATCTCTGACCGCACTTGCGTTGCCGCAGCGGCACCGCACGTTGAAAAACTGAATGTGTGCTCCGTGTCTTAGTGTTTCTGTGGTGGCACGTGTTTCCTGTACGCATTTTGAAAGTGACAGCAGTTGGCTTGTTTTCGAATATGATTTTCTGCAGATCGTCAATGAAAATTTCAAAAATAAATGAATTCCGAATAGATTTATGATAGTTGATTGGTCAACACCGATTAGATTAAACCTCAAACTTTGCTATAACGGCGATGAACCACATGTTAAGGTATACCGATATATGTCATGTGAGAGCATTTCGGTAGATTAAGTAAAATCTTTGTGGACCATCATGTTTGTTTGCTTGCGTTAAAATCCCTCTCATAGATTGAAGAAAATTGGTAAAACACTTTTCGTATATTCCAGTTGTGATTGATTTCTGTTTTTTTATGGACATGATAATAAGGCATACTTTTCAATTGTTTTCTTTCCTTTTTGGGTGTTTTCATCGTTTTATTTATTGGAGTATCTGGCAAGAGCTTCACGGGGCCTTCCATATGTATTTGATTGGGGTGCAGCGAATTTTCAAAGCATTTGCTTACTTAGCAAAAATTATTTTTGTCGTGAAATTGTTGTTTGAGAAGAGAAAACTTTTCTGATTTTTCAGAAACAATTTTGGGATAGTCACTGTCTTCAGTAAAGTTGTAATTGTTTCTGTTCATGAGTATAATAATATACAATGCATTTTTTATTGATCAAATTTTATTTTAAATAATGTATTTAATCACAATTCTTAACCAAAGCAATTTTAAACCTGGGTGTCATACCTTGTGTTACGAAATATTTCTAAGCGTTGTACTCTAATGGTGTTACAGTTAAAATTGATTTTTTGATGCAAAAAATGAATAAAATTACGCTTTTAGATTTACTATTTCGTTACTACTCGAACATCTACTATTTATATTCTATTAGCTACTATCATATACGAACTATTCTTTGTTGCACTAACTATTCAAACCATTCTCTATACATCAAATATTCGAACTTTTCTGTATTCCCTGGCAATTCGAATTATTTTAAGAATACCAACTTTTCAAACTGTACTATGTACACTAAATATTTTAACTATTCTATGTACACTAAACTATTGGAACCATTCGTCATATTACTATTAGTATTAGTTGTTATTTCGACCCAAACAGTTCATAGTAAATTATTCAGCACATGTGTATGCAAAATTCGTTTGTTGTATTGTTATCACTATTTTACTATCATGTAATTTCAGGTTTTTAGCGAGAAAAACCACATGTAACTGCATCTTAAGATTTAAGAGATGTTAAAAAACAGTCTTCATTTTTACAATACTCAGCATTGCCTGTACCATCCCATCATTTTTACAGCTTTTTTACACTTTTTTGTGGACCTAAAAACCAACTGATTGTGTTCTGTATTGACTAAGCGTGACATGAGACCGTAAGTTTTAAAAAGCCGTCCCATTGTTAGTGATGCGTGTCCATGTGGAGTATCTGTATCTGAGAGCTTTCTTTTAAAAAAACAATGTGGATACTTTCCAATTATTTTATATCTGGAGCAGGCCTGGTCAACACAAATCGCTATGTGGGTTACTTTGACAGTATGCAATTTCCCCGCGGGCTGCATCTAAAGTAAATAGTTAAAAAATGAAACATGAAATGGTAGAAAATTGTATTTATTCGATCATTTTATATAAACCAGTAAACCCGCGCATTGCAATTATTCTCATTTTTTTAAACTTTTATCTATTGATGGCAAAATGTCGCTACTCATATTTCGTATTTCAATCAATTTATAATGAATGTAGGATTCATATTCTAAAAAGGGGATTTCATACCTCAAAACGAAATAAATTTATATACATAAAAAAAAAAGCAACAGTATTTCGTAAACTGGTAATAATTCTGGTTTCCAATAAAATGCATGACCACAATTAGATTAGAAACGACAAACTCAGTTTTATCCCATTTCCTTGATAAAAGTTGATTTGATAATTTTCGACGATAAGCCCATTTTCGATCGTATTTTATCTGATCTATATCTTTAAGAATTCTCATTGCTTTCTGTAATCCAACTGCAGAAGAATTTTCTTAGTATGGAGAGCTCTACCGTGCAGTTTATGTAATATTATTATGCCACCTCCAAAGCTCAAATCAAGCGTATTTAAACAAAGGGGCAAAATTGACAAATGAATACCGTGACAGTTGATTTTATATTTATATATCCGTTATTCCATTTAATTTAGAACAAGTAACGTCTCTTTCTGTGCCACGAACTAAATAAATGTATACAATTTTGTTTCAAAGTTTTACTTTAATTAGCGAAACATCGCTATTAAAGTAATGTAATGTTTCAAAACATTGCCACTTGCATCACAATATAAACGATAAATATTTGACAGAAAAAAAGGTGTTCCAGGCTCTAAAATGTCATTACTGATGGCAGTCGATATTTTTCTTCATTTTATCATTGAAATTTGCCTTATGTTAAAATGCTACTTTATACTTTTGGCAATGCCATCGTAGAACTTTTTAGAAGGCTCTTGTAGACAATTATAAGATATCAAACGATGTTTATTTTCTATGCGAGGAATTTTCAATTTTCATCAAACCAGAGGGTTTGTAAAGAGTTTTACTGCTGCTGTCCAAATCGTCTCGAAAGTCACAGCAGAACCTCATTATAACGTACTAATAGGGGCTGAAGGTTGCTACTTTTAATGGAAGTCTGTTTATAACAAATAATTCTTATGGGATGTTTACACTACAGGGTTATACATCAACGAATTACAGTAGTTAGCTATAAAAAGTGTTTTTTATGTATCAAATAAAAAACAGCCTTGAACATAGGTTGAATTGAAAAATATGTGTAAGTATACACTGCATTAATCAATAGAACAAGAATGTTGTTGATATAAAATAATGTTGTTGGTTGTTGATTGATGATTATTTTGGTTGCTTACTTTCATTTATTTAATAAAAATAACTAATTTTCTGCTTGGTTTGTTTGCTGACTTATTTCTTCAGTTAATAATTGACTAAGGTGCCGTAAGACGGGGGAGTGTTCATAACAGGCAACAACATTTTCATTTGTCGATTGTTCAACATATTGAATAACAAAATTTAAAGCGTCTTTCTCTTCCCTCACTGTCAGTATATAATGAGGTTCAGTCAGAGCATATGGGTATATAATGAAGTCAGTTATATAATGAGGTTCTACTGTAGTACCTTACAATGTTGTTTGTCGTTTTTTGGCAGCGTTTGGCGTATAATTGTTGTTATCCAATTTATATCTCACGACACTAGGCACGGGAGTGTGTGTAGGTATTAGTTAGCTATCCAATTAAAAAAAAATTCCATTCGGAATTTATTCCTTAGAACTTCTATCGGCGAGGTGCTGAAATTATGTTCGGAAAAACAAACCAACTGACGTCATGGTCAGAATCCTCAAAGGAAATTGTCGCAGAAGCCTATATTTTTCTTGGCAGAAAATGTCTCTCGTATAACGTTGATTTTTTTTAGGGATTCCACTACTTCTTTTGTTTTGCTTAACCGTTTTTCTATTTTCTAAATGAAACTTTTCTTCCTTCAAAGTTTATATTTATTCTTCTAGGCAACATAATTATTCATTTCTAATAAATATTTCTTTTGTGCTTATAGCAAGGCAGTGAAGCGAATAAATAAAAAATAAAAACATGATTTATGTATTGGAGTTTAAAGTCTGTTGCGGTACGTTATGCGTGCGATTTGGTGCTGTTGATTTTATTCCATTTCTTTGAATTTTATTTAATTTCTATTTGCTTTATTATTTAGTATTCTTTTATGTGACTTCGCGAGCCGCCAAAAATGATATGCCGGCCCACGTACCTCGGTTGACCAGTCCCATGTGACAGCATTTCTTGGTTTCACGCTGCAAATGAAAATTTATAATATCTCCTGGAGAATCTTTAAAATGTCTTCAAATGTTCGGGTAATATGGGAGGACAAACATCTGGGTTGGAATGCTGTGTGGTGCTGGCAAACACCCAATAAAGGCCGGTTATAAGGCAGTTTTTGGAATTGAAATTTATGAGCATCAATAAAATGGGAAGTTCTTTACTCTATAACCAAAATTCACTGGTCCAGACAAGGGTTTGGCTTTGCGGCCGGAAACGGTTCATCGTAAAGACGATCATGTACCATCGATGCTGTCAAGTGCCCTTTATTTGCACTTCCTGCGGGGAGTCCAATATTGTGCTTACATTTCCTGCATTGTTCTGTCAAGTGGTACAGGCAGATATTATGCAGTCTTTTCAAATGTTAAGTATGTGGACTTGTAAACCGTGACCCTGTATCCTAAAAACTTTCACCCGTCACTACTTAATGCATTGTTCGGATCCTAAGCTAAGTGTTGGGATTGAAATGGCGAATTTAATGTTCTTACGAGAAGTCATATTTTTCATGTTTCGTCTAGTTTTATCATTTTTATTTCTAATACTATGCTTAATTCCATGTAGCTTGTGGAAAGTTATTTTTTAAGGTTGTAAAATGGTTAGGAAAGGCTGATACACTGAATCCTCTACTCTAATTTGGCGATTTAATTGGATCAAAAATTCTCTCATAGAAGTTTCTTGGAATAAATCCATTGAAGAGTATATATCAAAAACGTCGTTACACGAAAGAAAGCTGTTTCTTTCCATTGAGAAATGTTTTGACTCATTAGATTCTTTTCCGATGTGGAGACATTAGAGATGAAAATATTTTTGTATTCGTTTTTCTAATGCAGCAAAAAATAATTGACCCAAATGTACATCAACTTGAGATAAAGTTAAATAAAGAAAACTGATTTATGCATTCGAGTTTTGTATGACTTAAAATGTATTGTGGTATATAAGTGTTTGTTGAGTGTGCGATTTTGGCACAGTAGTTTTTATTTAATTTCTTAGAATTTTATTTTATTTTTATTTACTGTATTATTATGTATTCTTTTAATGTGACTTCGCGGGCCGCCAAGTATGTATCGGACTCATTATTCTTTGTTATAATTACATGATCAGTTGTTATATGCAACTTTAAAAGGGCTTGACGATATTACCAAGCCATTTCGTTTGTTACGACTGGGTTTCTGAGAACAGATTATAGTTGTATTCTTTCACACTGAAGAAACCAGATGCTTTCATCCTCTTAGTGATTAGAATCAAGCCCCTTTATCGGACATTTTTAGGAGTAACTATTATGTGCTGTGAAAATATTGTTCTACTAGCAACAACTTTTGAGTAACATTATGTCCAAATGGGTTCAACAACCTGTAGGGACACAGGGATCTCAGATTCACTATGCCTCTATAACAGTTGCAACTTTTTAAATATGGTTACTGATAAACACATTCTTGTATTGAAAAGTTCAAAACCCATTCATGCACAACATATTGTTACCTCCCAAAAACTATTTGTACACATTTTTTCCCTTTTTAAAGTGACAGTGGTAGAAAAAGATGTTGATAAATACACCAGAAAAACTAGGTATTGAGGAAGGAGAGAGAGATAGTTGAAGTAGAAAAATAGAGCATTGTATGCGTTAAGTTCATCAGATAAAGACCCTGAATCTCAAGGCTTGCTTCGGAATGAAAGCGATGAATGGTATGTATCAAAATCGAAGGACATAGTAATAAAGGAATAAGATCAGTTGAAGTAAGAAGCTGCATTCTTGAACTGCATCAGAACTTTGCTGTTTAAGTCTTGTCTTCAGTGTTTCATTTTACAATGAATAAAAATGATGTGTGAAAGAAAGACACATTAAACCTTTTTTGTGTACAGAAAATGAAAGCATGTTTTCGTTTTTTCTTTAATTATTAATGTAGCCATTCATATTTTTTGTGGGAACGATAGCTTGTATAATCTTACATACATCTTCATTGTTGATTTTAATTCCATATGTAGGGAGGAATACGTAATGAGGAGAAGGTCTGGAATCTGAACTTGTAGTGTTTTTTATTTTTAACAACCAATAAGACACATTGTAGAAAATTATTTTTTACTGAAACACATTTTAAAGTCTTTTTATGTAACTCAAACAAAATTATGCTATTTTTTTGGTGTTAGATAGGCCAAAAATATAATATACTAACTGAATAATCTGGAGTTGCTCGGTTTTAAAATTTGCCCGCGACATTTCCCTGTGTTACCTCAAATGCACAAACCCTGTAAAGCGTGTTTCCTTTTCTGGCTACAGATTAGGCAGAAGAAACGTCCAATGTTTTCCGCAATGTTCTAAAGTATAAATTGGGTGCAAATTGGTCAAACGGTGTAGATTTGTATAGAGAATATACACATACACACACCACACATATTGTTTTATATATATAGAGAGAGATATTTTTTGGTGTGGCAGGAGTACTTTTCTCACTCGTTAACGTGGGCTATTAGATGAAAAACCTTGAAATTCGCTGATTTATTGTAAGAAATCGGTATGTATATTGAAAAAATTATTATTTTTTATTCCAGTTTTAGTTGAGAACAATGACCTATTGAATATATTAAATTAACCAAGCAGTCTGAATGTTTAATTGAATAAGTGCAACACACAAAAATACGTCTGATTAAAGTTTTCATCTGATTGAATCGCAAACCTTACTTTCCTTTGATGTCGATATAACATTTTTATTTACCTTTTCGTTTGTGAGTCTATCACTTTTATTCACATAAGAGAACAGAGAGGTAATAACCTAACTGCGGCATGATAAATATGATGTAAGTGAACATTTTATGTTCAATTACTTCGTGCGCTGCATTCAAACTACTCTGCAGGAAGTGCAATTAGGCTGTCTATCTGTGACATACCTGCATAACTCTTCCATTGTTATCCATTCTTACTAATTGATATTTTTTCTGTGCGCAAACATACGACAAACCTGTTTCGTCTCATTGTGCGCTTTTATGATTGTCATTTTTTTGTGCCTTTCTTTGTTTTTCTTTTTTATTCGAACATTAAATGACAGACCTTTGATGTGTTGAGAATGTACATGAAAAATAAATATTCCGAAGAACACGTATTAAATTGTTGTTCCCGAAGAAGACGGGTGTGAGTGCAATAACAATCGATGGAAAGTTTTCTTCATAGAGATGACTAAAAAAATCTCTTGGATAACAAATATTTTAAAGTATTTTTACTTGGTCATTGTCTTACCAGAAAAAATGTTTGGAAAATGCTACTTTTAAAAATATTCTATTCAATATCTAGTTTTGTTTTGATCATTATTAGAGTCGTTTTACCATGGTATTTTCCAAAGGTTTATCAATGCATTTCATTAACGAATTTTTATTCACTCATGAAAATTGGCATTCAAGCAATAAATTATACATACTTGAGTGGTATAACCGAACGATAAATAAACCAGTTAAGTATCATATTTTGCAACACTTGCAAAGTAGTTTCTACTAATTTCTAATGATTTTTTATATCTATATTTGTGGTGTAAAATACTTGTATTAAAACAGTAAGAAAAGCAAATAATTATTACCTATTGAAAAGTTACAAATGTAAAATAAGAGGCTTTTTATGTGAGCTAAAAGTCGGAGGAGGTGTATTTCGGTGGCACAATACATCATAGTGTTTTGAATGTCACGTCACTGACGTGTGTTTTTCGAATACAATTCAAGCACTTCACCAAAAAAATTCTAAAAAAAAAATTCCGAATAAATTTATGGCAGTTGACCTGTCAACGTTATTTAAATTAATCGCCAAAGGCTTTTAAAACGGTCATAAACTACATTTAAGGTAACCCCGATCTGTACTATGCGAGAGCATTTGATTAGCTTATGTAAAAGCGTGCGCAAATAAAAGCTAACGACTGTTTTAGATTGATCAGACGGAAACTTTCATTTTACACCTTGAAACAAGGCATAATTCTTGTTCCTGAGACAATGCATCTAGGGATTACAATCCGATCCGGTAATCCGGCGGATCTGGCATCGTTTGGATACCAACCGGATCCAGCAATATCTATCACATCCGGTCCGTATCCAAAAATACGAATTAAAAAAAAATAAATATTCGATTATTCAAACCCAACTTTAAAGTTGTAAAATCGTTTATTAAGCAATCGATTGTGAATTAATCGAATTTATATTTTGCAATCATCAGTTTGGAGATTTCTAGCAAAAATAATAAATTAAATTATCAATAATATTTTTTACGAAGGAAAGATACTGAAAGGAAGGAAACTTACAATGGTTTAAAAGTACGTTTAGACATCACTACATCAACATAATTTCATCACTATCATATCATCCTGATCTTTCATGCATTGAATGAATCTTTAAGTACAGTTATCGTCTTCAAAAAGTGCGGAAAGTGATAAAGTTAATCAAAAAGTCGCCAACCAAATGTGATTCATGCCTTTAAAAGTATGTGAAAGAAGAAACAGGCAAAGAATTAAGTCTCATTTTGGATTGTCGCACACGCTGGAACAGCCTTTTAAGTACAGTACTAAGTCCCAAATCCGGAATTGTCTGAAATCCAGACGTTTTGCTAACCGGCGTTTTTTATGTTTTACTAATTTTATTACATCTTTCCGATCATTTTTAAAGAACAAGGAGATAAACTTTAACTTGATTGACGAAGCAACGCAAAATAACGAACGTGTTCAGACTAAATACCACACAGAAAAATTAGAAGATTTGCAAATAAAATTTGTTGCATTGTATTAAAAAGGTTTTTGTCCTTTTTTAAAAAAATTATTCCTATTTATATATCTGCCATTTTACTAATGCAGGGAGGTTAGATTAAGGTTTTATTTAGACAAAAAATGTGCAAATAATCTGAAATACGGAATGGCCGAGATCCTGAGGAATCCGGATTTGGAACTTTGTACTGCATGATCGAATGATTTTATAATCTGAAAGTCTTCATAGATAAATCTTTAATTGATATACAATCTGACATAAAATTTACCGACCAAGAGTGTGGTTAACAATGAAAGATTTAATTAATTGTTTGTAGCCATTTAAATTGGCAGTGGAGGCACTATCCAGAAAAGATGCGACCCTTCTTACTGCTGGAACAACATTAAAATTCCTTTTAGAAAAGCTGGAAAAACAAGACATTGTCTTAAGCGGTGAATTATCTGAGGCACTGCGTGTAAGGGTAAAAGAACGTCGTTGCACAATATAATAACAGGAATATTACTTTATTTAAAGAATTCGAAAAAAAAAAGAGTTATCAAAACATGAGACGAGCTGACAATACGTTTCTTATGCCAAAAAAGAATCGTATGCGGCAGGAAATGAAAAAATATTAAACCAAGTCATTAAAAATGACAACGAAAATGTGGAACCTGCAGCAGAAGAAAGCTTAAATTCCAACTCACTTTCATTGCAAACTAATTTAACATTAAAAGAGAAATTAGAAAATAAAATTCTGCAAGAAAATGAAGACTATTGCAAAAAGACAAACTTTAGAAAAGAAACAGATTTTAAGAAAATACTGTAGAAAGAAATAATTTCATATGAAATAGAGGGAGTCAAAGGAAAATATTTGTCTCTTATGTACGACTACTTGATGACGGTTAAACCAACTAGTGTTGAAGCTGAGAGGACCTTCTCGGCCGCTGGTTGTATTTGCAGT
The DNA here is from genome assembly GCA_947359465.1 of Metellina segmentata. Lineage (NCBI taxonomy): Eukaryota > Metazoa > Arthropoda > Arachnida > Araneae > Tetragnathidae > Metellina > Metellina segmentata. The sequence continues at coordinate 71,322,561 of OX375875.1, read as the reverse complement.
TCATTGAGAAGTTGGTTGGGGGACGACACAATTGATACGATTTGTTTCCCAAGATCGGTATTTCAAACTTAAACGTGATTTTCATTGCTGTATAACTTTGATTTAAGCAATTAAGAATAATTAAGAGTTCCCTTTTTTGTCATGTTGACCAAAACTGCCAAAGATTATATTTTTATGTTAGTATGGGACAAGGTTAGGTACAATTTATATGTCATTTGCTCAGTGACATTAGAGATAGACTACTTAATTTTAGATAAATAGAAAAGTACTACGTATAAAAGAAACTGATGTTTTTTGGTGTGGAAACTAGTAAGACTGATCATATATCATCAATCGTTTAATACTTTCTACTAGTAGTTATTATAATTTATTGTTGGTGATTGATTTCCTACCTATGGATAATTATTAAAAAAATTGATTTTCTAATGCTAAAATAAACGTTTTGTTCGTCAATTTGGAATGATATCCTTTTCACCTACTTTCACTCAGCCGATTTTGGAAAAATACATACTGATTAGATAGATTTATTAACAAAGTACCAATCCGGCCGGATGTGGTCAGATCCAGCCGGATTGAAATCGTGCCGGATTGCAACCCCTAAATGCATTACTGTCGTTAATGACTGTACTGTCAAGTTGGTGTTTGTTTAAAACATTTTAGACGACACATTTCTTAACATCCTACTACCAGCTTTTGCTGCTCAATAAGCCATATTCCCCCTGAGGCCAGCATCGCCACCAAGGTTTATTCAGCGCCCACTTTGGGAAACTGTGTCCTATCCTTTACTTGACCCTTGAAGACTACCGATCTCGTTATCAAGAATGAAGAAAATTGAAACCGAAGACCTTAACCTTTAAAAAGTCTTTTTCAGTTTGACAGCTCCGCTCAACTTCCTCCTGCCTGGGGTACCAACATCCGAAAGGCAATTGAACTTTCCAGTATCTTCTGAAAAAAGAAGTCCCTCAGTTAAACTCTCGAATTCGGTTTTGAGCTCCTTCCTCGTCATTTCAGAACTGATCGCCCAATTAAGGTCAAGCGAGCTATCGATCAACATCAGGATTTTGCTCGTCCCAAACGCGGAACGAAGGCAATAAATACCCCACGTCGCGGCTCTGTCTTGAGCGGCGACATTCTCTAACGATGTCTATGGCTCTCTCATCAAGTTTCGGATTAGTTGAAATAACAGGCCTCGCCAGCATGATAATTGAGTTCGATTCAATGTCTGCGTGTGGTCTGTTTATGCAAGCGTTTTGGATGGGATCCAATCTCCTCACTGGGTGCTTTCAATTGTTTATTATTGAACTGATGCGTTGCTGAGATTTCGTGTTGAGAAACGAAGAAAATATCTGCTTTTGTTGAAAGTTCCTTGGAAAACAGATTTGGGATTAATCTCATCCAATCAGTTATAAGTGTGTTGATTCATCGTCTCTGGCAGTGAATTTTGGGACTGTGGGAATGTTCTAGTGAATGTTATGATCACGAGAGAGAGAGAGAGAGAGAGAGAAAAAAAATTCAATTTACAAAGGATTATAAATTCGATTTCCCCTTTCATAAACTTCGTTTTTACGAACACACTTTAACAGTGAATTTTTTTAAGGAACTGGTTTTTACGAACGCGCTGGATTCTATTAACTTTTCGAAGAACTCGTCGTTTTTTAAGAACGTGTACTTTTTTGTGAACTTTGTCAATTTTCACGTTATGATCAGTCGACACTCTTTTCAAGGAACTCCCTTTTACGAACCCACACGAGTCTACGAACATAGTTATGATAGCGCTTGGATTTAAATGTACAATGAAACACTTAGCTTAATCGCACATAGTCGATATTGTTCTTGTGACACTCCTTTTTAAAAACGTTCTAGAGTCTGTGAACTTTGATCAAGTTCAAATTAATGTTTATTTTGTTTCATTTTTCAATCAAACAAACAAACAAGCATTAAAGCATTCTTGTTGCCGAACCAAATTTAAGGAGAATAACTATATTGGCGAAAGTAAATTTATCAATATTTGAAGCTGAACTTCACTGTTTTTTATTTGTATTATAAATACACATTTGACAGACAATTTAGCTGCGAACTATAGAAAATTAAAAATGGCTCTTAGACTGGAGATTTTTCTTCAGGCTTCTGAACTTCCAGTGGTGTGTTATCTTAATTTTTAACCGTCTGAACAGGATCAGGTTGTCATGAGCTGTCGAAGAGTTCTCATTCTTCGGAAGGGAGTGAAAGACAACCGGAACTTGTCTCGGGGGACATGGTGCCCCCTTTATGGAATGAAAGAGGTGGTCAACCCTGTTTCCTTATCGCATATCAGGCCCACTGGAACCTGCTTGCCATGAAGTGCATGGGTAATTATCACTCATCAGTTAGGTGATGCTACTCGTGGCCAAACATTCGCTGATTTAGTTAGTGTTACAAATGAAAATCGGTTCTCGTTAGTGATAAATAGTGCTATCGAGGGCTAAGCCTTTTTGTTTCGAATGAAATTGAACTCATATTGCGGAATTTCTGTAAGTTATACTGTTTTGTGTTAGTATAAATTCTAGATATGTTGGGATTCGGTCTCATGAGATTGGCTTTGAAATAAAAGGTTTGTTGTTTTTATGGTATGGGGGGGGGTTTCGTAGTTTTGTTGCTGTTTTTAGAAAAAAAATTGAGTTTTGTTTAGTGAAATTGACCTGATTTTATTTTTGCCTATTCATGATGGTTAACATTCTTAAGTCATGGAATTCATTAGTTATCCCTTATTTCATTTGCGAGTTCGAAACTCGGTCCAGTTCAAGACCGTCGTGTACACGGGAGCTGGTGTATATTAAATCTGTCGTGGTATCAAATGTCCTCATGTTGGCGTTGTGTGGAAGTTTGGAGAGTTGGGTGCTGGCTCAGGTGTTGTTCTCGTCACCGGACAGTCGTTCATAAACGAGTCTTTGTATCCTTTAATTAATCCTATTTTTTTTTTGTGGAACGACTTCCGATTGTTCGAGTTTGCTAAGTTCTATCTTGATCAAAGGTATGAAATAGCGAAAATAAATTCTTTAAGTTAAATAATACCTTACATTTGAAAATATATTTTTTAATATAATTGACTCTCAGAATTGTTTCGTATGATTGTTTCTCAAAGGAAAAGCAAAATAAAGGAACAAGCCCGTTTAAATAGCTTTTCCAGAAATTTGAAAGTAAACAAGCACTTTCAGCTAACCCTGGATCGCTGTGGGATCAATTCTCAAAACAATGAAAAAATGAGCTCTGAAAATGAAATTCGTAGCACTATTATCATGTGTAATCTTCGCAGTCTGATTACACTTTGTTGTGTCTGATGATAAATCTTAGTCGGTCAAGGTTATCGAATTCTCCTTTCAGGAAAATGGAAATCGATTTCCTCTGGGCTGAATGAAAACTTTTTCAGCGCTTCAAATAAATAAAATTGGGGAATGAGCTAGGTCAGCATTTTTGAAAGTCAATGTGGGGTCAATAATGTATCATCATTTTATTTTGGTTAGGTGGTGGGCAATTTTGTGACTGAATTCCAGTGGTTGGGATTTATATCTTTTGTTAACCATATCATTTCAAAAATTATTTTAGCAGCTAGACACGGTAGTTCTCTCTAATGTCAACAAAATTAATTTTGAGGATGAATTATTAAAGTTTAGTTCAAAAATGAAATGTCATTTGTGCTCTTATATTTTTCTGGTGGGATAAGTTAATCTTTTTTGAACATGCGACGAGAAATGTAAACAAAAATGTTGTTGGATTAAATCTATTTCCCTAACATTTTATTTTAAAAATGTGAAATGTATATAGTCACTGCCCGTGTTGGTGTTAGGTATTAATCTGGTGTAAAATTTCGCGCAGATTTCAAATCCGTTGAAATTTTTACTCTATCTTTAACGGTCTAGGAGGTAGAAAAAAGAACTACAACTTTTTCATCCTCTGCTGAAAAATCATTCCTCGGCTCAAAATGAAAGCGGAAACGGAAAAAATAAAATTTTCACCGCGGAAAATGTAAAAGAAAATGGAAAAAATAAATTTTAAATATTGTCAGCGTTCTCCATGATGAAAAAAATTGGCATGGTTCCAAAGGATGTCGGCAAGGTCACGTGGGTTGAAAAAGTCAAGATTGGGGTGTTTCTTCATCGGAAGAAACGCGTTGAAAAACCGATGTAGAATACAACTATTAAATTCATTTAAAAATCTTCTAGATTGAATTTTAAAATTCGCCACGTCCCAACAATTGCAAAAAATTCGGACTACCCGTGTGCCAAATCTCATTGCTGTAAGTGCCATAGAATCGTAAGGATTTTGCGGCAAGAAACAGAAAGACAAACAAACAAACACTTACTTTTTTAATAGTAGAGAAAATAGAACACAAATTGAGAATTAACTAAAAAAAAACCCACCAAACTTTATATTTGTAGTCAATCTTCCGTTAACTTTAAAAAAAGAACGGAACTTCGAACTAGCTCTCTCTCTCTTCATCTAGAATTTTCTTAAACTTTCTTATTATCGTTAAGAAAACCACAGTCGAATTTGATAATGTGTGTATTGATATTTATGACACCAACATAATAGTCGATTCTGTTGTTCAACCACTTAGCGCCTGAAACAAAACCATATCAGGCTTGAACAAGTATAATTTTACATTGAAACCTCGTTAAAGAAATCAGCAACTGCTCATAAATGTATGTGTGATGCTACATTTTCAGGAGCCTTATATATTCTGCAATAAATTCCAAATTCTACTTTCCAATTTACGCACACACAAAACTGCATGCCTTTAATCCATACGGTATTTGGTTGATGTTATCTAAACAGTTCATTTGTAGTTGTATTGTGCAATTCTTTGTTCTCAAATCGAAAACAGAGCTCTGTTTCATCGCCACTACGCCAAAATTCGTTGAACATTATTAACTTCACTTAAATTACTATGTTTAGAAATTATTTTTTAATTTACTGGTTCTTGCATTATCTTACAAATATCAAGAAATATAATCAAACAGGAGTATTGTGTGCACAGTCTAAATATTTTGATTTCAATTTGAGTTTTTGTGTTTAGAATCTTTATATTGTCCTTTTTAGTAACATGAAAAACGTCTTAAAAATAAAAATTACTCAACTCTTGGGAACAAAAACGGGAATGTAATTTTCCACCTAAATGTCATTATCCGTTGAATAATATGAGTTTTTTTGACGTCAAAAAATACATGACCCTTTCACTTACTAATTTGTGTATCTAAAATGCAAGTTACTCAGTCTAAGTATGTGATTTATATAAACACATCATCCACACAGATTGCGTCATGTGTGTTCCGAAATCACAAGGAAGTTTCGCTTGCTTTATGTTTAAGAAATTTGCTCGAAATAAGCATGACGTAGATGCGTTTGTGTATTTGAGCAGAAACGTGACTCAACAGAATGGGAAGCAATTAACAATAATATGCTCATTACGAAGCATTTCATTTGATTTCAAAGATTTCTGTTCATTACAAATGGGGAAAAGTGAGGAGTTTATTATGATTGATGCAATTAGAGTGGAAGATTTAGTTTGATTTGACGTTACATGGTCAATTTTTATTTGCTACACGAAGGCTCATTAGACAGGGGCATAAGGCTTAAGGGAAGAGACTTGGAACGATTTGGCCATTTTGTCACTGTGATGTCTCATTTCAATTTTTTTATTCGATAATTAATGTAAGTTTAAATGTGAAGTTCCTCAAAAAAAAAATCAAGCATTGGTTTTATCTTCCTTGACACATGAATTGATTGCATGTTTTTATTTTGCCAGTTCCTATGAGAGGGATTTTCTGAGAACAAACATTTAGAAAATGAATATTTTGCATCCTGTTACCCGAATGCCCTCGCATGGTACATTTAGGGGTTATCTTAAAATGTAGTTTGTCTCTGTTTTGGCTTTTAATCCAATCGGAAATGACCAATCAGCTATTATATACCAATTTTGAATTTCACTTCAAAATTGAATTCCAAAATGGAATTCAATCTTTGGAATTTCAAATGGCGGCTGAATGCGCTTTATAAAATTGACTGTCAATTCTCAAAAGAGAAAATATTCTGGAAATCACATCCAAAATTGCAGAATGTTTATTCTTTCCCTTGAACTTGACAGCGGCAAACAAAGCTGTTGCAAAATGTGCTACTATTAAATGTTACTGCGGTCATTTGTTAATCCTGGTTCTCAGTGCTGCGATTTTAAAGTCATAAATTTAGGAAATTTTATTTTTATTTAATGAAGGCTCTAAAAATATAAATATCAGTCCAGGCATTACGTTTCACGTGTATTACAACCAGGTGAACATAATAAATTAGAAATTATCCTATAAAAATTTTGGCGATTGAGAAAATGTTTTTTAGTGTCAATGACACCAGACTTTCTGTTCCTAATTTCTAACCCTGCAAGTCAATCACTTCTTCGCGTAGCACAATTGCTTTCCTTTAATTAATTGTGGTTTCGTCCTTAAACGTACTTCTTTTGAGTTCTGTCACACCTCTTTCTCTTTTGGTTTGACGTCATACGTCTTCGTAAATGACACTTATCAGTGGATCAGTTAACTAATTTATCTGAAGAGCAAATAAGTGATGTACAGTTCGTGTTTCCAAGCGTAATGGAATTTTATATATTTTCGTTTAACTTTCAGGAATCATGGCTTGTTTTAAATCAAATGTCAACAAAATCGAAACGTGTTTTAAGAATTCTAGTTGTTTAAAAATGTATAATATATTTCCAAAGTTTCAAACTTTTCAATGTCTTAGTAAACTTTCAATGTCCTGTCTCTCAATAAATTGTTTTCATAATTGCTCAAGTTAACTTATATGACTGGCGGTTTTTAGACTAAAAGCAAATCAAATAATTAAAAAATTTCTTACCCTAGATTATGTTCTCAAAATTTCTTTTGTGTTTACCTGTTCTGTTGATCTACTCTCTGTGTTTTCAACCTTTCAATCATTTCATTATCATCGGCATTAGTCTACATTATTCTTGATCCGTAATAATATTCCAACTACGTCAACCCAGATTTTCTCTCATTAAGCACATCTCAAATCGAACTAGATGAAGAAAACCTTTTGTTACTTTGCGTATCTTCTCAGTTTATTAACACTGATCCATTTCAGTAGTTTAGACCTCAATCATTTGGGGAACGAAACTTTCATATGTGTTCATACATTTTATTTCCTTTGTAAAAACCTTTGTGTCTAAAAAATGTGTCAAAAATTCCTTTTTCTGAATAAATTTTTTTTTTCGATTTACCATTTTAAAATACATAAATTAATCAAGAGTTTAGCTGAGAACATATTTTTGCTTGATCATTATTTATCATGATTTAGTTTTGAGGAAGTTCAGACAACTTTCCAACTTGTCGATTGCTCAGTAACTCCTTCCCATGTTTTAGATTGTTTTTGCGTCACTGCTGGACAGCTCCTAGATGAACAGGAGTTTGTCCTCTTATGACTTATAAAAGTCTTTTGGTTTTGAAGCTTACTAAAAACGTATTTTATATTGTATTTTTATTGTTTTGTAAACAGGTTAATGTCCTAGAGTCATATGATTATTTTGCATAATGACGCTATGTTAATTTGCATAATGACGCATAATGTTAAGAAAGTTTTGTTATTTAAGGTCATATAATTTTACTGTAGCATTCGTCTATCCCTATCTCCAAGCTGTTTTACATACCCTAATGCACATTCGTTCGTCTATTTGCCATTAAAATTTTTTTTTTGTCCAGTCAACTTTAAAAAAGTTTTTATTGTATTGTGCTTGTATTAAATAAAACATGCATACCTTTGTGCTGCTATGGTTTTCAGCGAAAACAGTTGGAGTTTGTGTTATTTATTCAACTTGTGTAGTATTACCGCATAACATTAAGTTCTCAAAATGTCCGTGTGTCTTGTTGAGGAAATGTTATGGGCGTTTACACGAATTGTGAAGAGTGTTCAGGTTATTTCGAAACAAATACGGTATTCTAACTTGTTCCTTTTGTTAGTAGTCAAAGTAGACCGTAGCAAAATTAGATCAAAAGAAAACAACATTCCATTTTGCTGGAAATGTTTATGCAAAAAAACTTTTATTTAAATTTAAATTGAAGTATAATTCTATTTGTGTTCTTAGTTCTACTGTCCATTTTCATTTAACAAATGATATAATTAAATGAATCAAGTAACTTCGTTTAAGCAATTTCGCTTGTATGGAATATATAGAACATTGGATATTATTTTCTTATGATATTTACTAGTCAAGTTTATGGAAATATTAATTGAAGTTTGTTAAAAAATCCAAAATTGAAAGTTAGATGGCCATATGGCAGTCGCATAATAAATCTGTTTTTATAGCATTTTCTGTGGAGTTTCACACAAGTTTGGATTCACTTCCGTGAAATTGTACTCTGGCAATCTTAATCTGCTATTAAAAAAAAAAAAAAACAGTTCTTTTTCGAAAAAAAAAAAAAAATATTTTTGTTTTTCAATCTATGGAATAATTAAGACATAATATAAAATAAATTGCTGTTTCAGTGTGTGGTTTCATATTAATTTTATTTTGAGCTTTCTATCAGCAAATAGAATTGCATTCTTCGAGTACACGGAGCTGAAAGACGAACAACTTTGTATCTGTGGAGAATTGGGCTGAACTTCTATCAGAGATACTTGACGATTGTGCTTAGCTGGAGTCCTTGTTATTTTATGTGCAGTTTTGACTTACACTGAACCTTAACATCGTAAACAACTTGTGTTCATTGTTAAGGCCTTCACTTGTTTTAGTTAATGTGATTTTGATGTTTGATGAAGTGGAAATAACAATGATTACGTCCATTGCCTAAGCATTGTGTTGATCACTTCCTGTTTTCCCTTGTTCTAAGTTTCAATTCATTACTAAATACTGCTTTTAAAACAAAAGAAATCTAAAAAATGACCCTTAACTACTTTAAAAGATTAGTAATTGCTATTTTATAAAAGTACGTAATGTAGTACAGTGGGATGGTATAAATATAAATGGAAGATAAAGGAATGCGCTGCATTAACTTTTGATTCTTGATTCAAGTCGAGGTCACAAAGCTTGAATTCTTAATTACTCGTTGCTTGGAAACAAGAACACGCTGGAAAAATGCAAGGGAATCTAAAGTATAAAATAGGTTGGACGAAAATATATAATTTTTTCTGCCTGAATCGTTTAGTTTAATATAAATAAAAATTTAGGATGCAATTAGAGTGGGGGTCCTGAAAAGAAGCGAATTTTAACTAAATAAATTATTTTAGTAATACAGTTATTGGGCCTAGTTTGGTCTTAATGTTTGACACTAATTGGACATCCTAAAGTGTCCTCGCAGTTTCGACGAGTAAAAACCCTAAAGGTCGCTTTAACGCTGACCATGTGAAAAACCTTTTGACTAGAGTGAGTTCAGATGGTGTCGAGAGAAAAAACCATAACACACCAGAGTTTGATAATTTCAACGGTCGTTCTCTTCACTAAGCTTTATGTTTTGATAAAAGTATCAGACATGGTCATATCAGATGGATTACCAAACTCTTTTTCCCACTATTAGAATTAGTTCCGGCGTATTTGGACTTTTTTGCCCACTCTAATGCATATTCTTCTCAAACTTTTATGTATTGATATTATTTTTTGAAAAATGGGGTTAAATTTTTACAATATATGTATTTACCTATAACGCACGATATCTGGTTTTATGTATGTAAGATTCGTACTGCTTTTTATAAACTGCTTGTGCATTACTTTATTGATAGCTTGGAATTTAATTATGAACTCTTTAAGATGCAGGTCCGTTTAATTGCTTGTTTATGCTTCGTTTCATTGTTTTAACGAAATAGATTTTTAAAATATGATGGTAAACTGGCAAAATCCACCTAGTCTCTGTTTGCTTTTAGATTTTGATTAAGATGCGTTTTGAATGAAACTTTAATTGAATTTTTTTTTGTATTTTGTTGATAAAAATTCATCCAAGTATACAAAAAATCCCATCAGATTACTATCATTCCCCAAATGGAATCGAAATCATGAGAATCCTCTGAACACGCAAGATAAAGTCTCACTTTTGATCTCAGAGCTATAAGTCACTTCTTTCACATCCACGCCCTTACAGGTGGTCCATGCTTTCGTCCATAGGTGCGGTTTAAGAGTTAACAGAAAGAAATTCAAACTGGACGGGAAACAATGGAAGGAAGACTGGTCTATCCTGTATTTAAATTTCAGGGTGGATACTCGGATGTTGCGAAATTCGAATTTCACCGAAGATGATATCCACACAAAAACCGGATTTGGTTTTTTTTGTACTTCTCCTTGAATTTTTTACATTCTGGACTGTGCTTACCGTGTTTTCAATTTCTCAATGTTGAAGAAGATGGATATCCTGTTGAGTTTACTCTTTAACATAGGGTGTGAGTAATCAACCGAGGTTCCTTTTGTTTGAGAATAGGAAAACTCGGAAGAAGCGGATTTGATTTGTGACTGAATTTTTAATTATTTTCTTAGGGTGAACGACTCTGTGACTCACAGTATGAGAATAACTCGCGCACATACGAATTACATTTCCATGTTCATTAAACCGCAACTGCTTTGTTACTCGTTCCTCAATTACATTTAATTTGCATACGTGCGTGTTTCTAAGTCATCTGTAAAATTATTGGGGTCAGGAAGAGGTTCACGGATTTATTTCTTAAAGCCGAGATTCCCAAACTTTTGTCGAGAGCTATCCACCTAGCTTTTTGTATATCTTGTGAAAGAAGCTAAATTAATAATATAATTGTGTACCTTTGTTTCTTTGAAGTACAAGTTCTGTTCCATCCGCGTATAAATTTCAAGGAAAAATTTTGTCAAATGTATTTTACATGTAAACTTTTGGTTTGGTTTCTACCATCATCAAAAAATCCAACTTCTTTTATGTAAAAAGTCATGAAATTTATCAACATTGTCAGTTTTCTTAGAGATGGATGCACACTGGTTTAACAGATAACTATAATTATAAAAATTTTCCCGTACAATCCAAACACATACAGAAAACTTTACTTGTATGATTAACGTATCCATGTATGTCTTATGATTAATCAAACTTCGATTTTCTCCGCTTGTCATCTGACCGTGGTTCAAAATTACGAGGTGTTGTTCTCGGATCTTTCCCTTAAGGGATTGATCCCGGACCGTCGTCAATAGCCCGTTGTGTTACTCTTGTACGACGTTAACTGAAAAATTATCTTACCTTACCTCGATTTTCTTTGATTGAACTAGTTTCCGCGTGCAACTTTAAATGTTTTTTACCCAAAATATGTATCGGGGAATCCTAGTTATCACATTGACAATCTTTTAATTATTTTAGGATTTAATTCCTGAAGTGTAGATCTATACTTTCTAATTTTTTTTTGTCGGAGAGTTTGAGGTTAATGTTTTGAAACATGAAGTTTAAAAATAGGATGTGCGTTTCCCTTTTTTGTTTACCAACCAAGTTTCAAACCTTAATCATATATCACATGTACAAACCAAAGAAATAAAATATTATATTATTTTTTATCAACATGTAACTGTCACGATGTTTCTTAGTAGTAATTGTTAAATTTTTTTCAGGTAAGAAATCTGCCAAGGGAAGATTCTTCATATCTGTGAACGTTGACTTCAAGATTCGCCCCTATGAGATGACAATGGAATAAACCATAAACAGTTAAATGCACCTTCTTTGGTAGATGCACGTGTGCTGAGTACCTTTGTGTTCAACAGTGCAATAGCGTCCGAGATGCAACATTGTGAAACGCAGCAAGTTATCTATGAATCGTTCCAAAACGGCAACGTCAAGAACTATGACGACAAACCAGAACAAATCTACTGCGATCCTGAGATCGTCACCAAAAACTCGAACAATGAAAAACACGCTGTGAAGCTGATCATGGAGAAGTACGACTCTCTCCGTTGTCTCAACAGCCAAATCGATAACCTCCACATCTCATCTGAATCGGGAGATTCTATCACCAAAGTCTCTTTCGACGACAGCAGCAACCCGACCGACGATCTGAATGGTGATGACTGCGAGGACAATGGTGTTTTCGAGAGCGGCGAATTGTCCGAGAAGGACATCATGCAAGTGGAAGTGTTCTTCAGAAGCCATAAAACCTACGTCTGCGTGTGCCGTTGCCTCGCTAACTTGTATTTCTTCACGACGGATGGCAACGAGAAGCAGAGCGAATGGGAATTGGCCCGAACCGGCATTCCAGTCCTCCTCTTGGACAAAGGGGACACCAAGGCCAGGAACAAAAGAATGCTCCAGATTGTGCTGGCCGAGAAGGGGTCAGGTTTCGTGCTATGGAAGGACGTCATAGACAATCTTTCGAACTACAAAGCGCAGGAGAGCAGCACCTTCCAAACCATGTACTTGTCTAGTGATCATAGGAAAATGGCTGGATTCAGTTTCCTTGTGCAGGATGCAGCTGAGAAATTCCTGCGCGAGATCGAGCAGCTCACGTCAGATCCCTTGAACATCAGTCTCTCGGTACCGAAACAGAAGAAAAAGAAGCTGAAGTCTTTCAAAAAGAAAGAAAAGGTGAGGAGTTATATTTAGATTTCAATATTTGTTACTAATTTGTTCGTCATACCAGTCATCACAGGGCTGGTGTCAGTTGCCTACTCCTGGTGCTCCCTGTTCCAGTTGAGCGACTGACTCTTTTCGTCCTGATTTCACATGTTTTCTTTTGAATTGTCTGACATTTCATGCCAGATTTATGGTAAAAATACTGAGGGTCTGTCGTAAGATAAAATAAAACAATCATCCCTTACTCAATTAGCACAAGACTTGATTTTTCCTCTTGTGCTAGAAAAGGTAGCAGGTGTCCAGCATGGTGTGGTAACAGAAATATATTAACAACTATGTCTTTATCATATCTTTTACACCAAGTGCTACAGACGCATCACGTCATCCCGAAACACAACCACTTGAAGCATCGCAGATGCATCTATATATATAATTCTCTTACGTGGCACGCAAAAAAGACGTTATTTGTAATCGCGTTTTGGCAACACTGTACGGTTGTTTGTTTATCGCGAAGTCTCGCGCAATGATTGAATTTATAGCGTTATCGGATGAAATTTTATTGAAAATAAAAAGGAAATTTTAATGAGCTGTTGCAGTTAGTTTATAATAGAAATCAAAGAAAGCGGATGATCTTTTCAGGGCCATTTAAAAAACGGTCCTTTTCAGGGCCAACAATTATAGTTCAACAAGACGCTTGCACAACAACTTTCGGCAACAAAACTCAATGAAAAAGTGTGGGTCGTTTGAGTGCTGGGAAAATGTACACACAAACAACATGCTGGGTATTCAATTTCCAAAGCAACGCTCACATTTCGAGTCATAATTTGCACAAAGTTTTAATTTGAATTCTGATTTTAGAGATACTGTATATATTTTTTCTGTAATACAGCAAATTTAGATTTGAAAAACATTTTTTTTGGTAACATATTTTGTAAACAATCCCTTCTGCTAGGACACATGTCTTCATTGAGGCGAGCGAAGCGAGCATAGGTTCGCGCAGCGAACCAATGAGGATTGCGAAGCAATCCTCCGGGGGTTAGCGAGCGTTAGCTAGCAGGGGGCAGGCCCCCTAGTCGTTTATATTTCTTTCTTAGGACCAAACTATTAAGATTGCAGCATTTAACACATTTTCTCCGCGGTTCACTAATTGAGCTCCATTATTCACTTATTCTTCTGTCCGTCTCATTCGCGATGCAAGCAGCTGAAATATAACAGAGAGAAAAGATAGTATGCTATTGACATACGAGGGTTGTATTCGCGTAGTATGTTATACCTACTGATTTCCCTACAACAAATCTTAAATACGTGGCTATACTACATGGGTAGTTACACATTAAGAACCTATCTTATACATAAAAATATTGCCTGGTCTTCGTTTTAGTTCAGAACAATCTGCCTCTGTTTTTGTTATTTGTCCCTGTATAATGCCACTGGGAACTAAAGAAATGATAAAAATGCTTTGGGGTGATAAAAAAATGCTAATGCATGGTAGGTTTTAGTTGCGTTAAAGAAAAATATTTTTCATTTGTCCTATTAAAAGCTATGTAATAAGGACTGTGCTGGTGTCTGACTCTAATACAGACCTCGAAAGGTGTTGAAATGCTTTTCACAAGATTGTTCAAGAGTTCCTATAACAAGGAGCCCCTTTCGCATTTTAGAGAACGAATGCTTTTGTACGGTCCTTGGTGCTGGTATGTAGGTGTTGAACACATTTGTCAAAAGTTGCTATCTGGATGGCTAACCCTACTACCTTAAAATAATTGTATCTGACATTCTAGAGTTGTTGCTTTTTTTGGAACTGAACCTAGTTTTACTTCTTGTTACAGGTAAAGCAAGCAAGGAAGTGTGACATCTCGACCCCTTGCTGTTTCGAACATGTGACCAGTGTGGCGTTGAACGACAAGAAAAAATTGTTCTCATTGACAACTCTCGTGTCACCCGGAGAAGAAATCAGTTCCTAAAATCTGTTCACGCATCAAAGAAAATACAGGCAATTTTCCCTCTACCTAAAGAGAAGGATCCTTTTTTTTTGCCAGTGACTATTGACATTAAGGTTTCCCTGTTTGAAAAAGACATTGTCCGAATTACTGATTTGGATTGCATCGACAAATTTCAGCCCAGAAATAATATATTTCTCAGATTTCTTCCAGTTGTGTATATATTAGATTGCGCATGCAGACTGCTTTGTGGTATGTTTCAAATGTTGCCACCGTGTTCAGAACTGCCCGTGGCCAGATAAATTGGAATGAACTTACACATGAAGGAAAGTGCATTCCTCAAATTGTCAGCAGTTCATTTGTCTGGAAGTCAATCCACATTTTATATATAAACATTTTTCTTCCACATTGACTCTCAATAAGTCTGCATGTTAAATTATTGAACTGTAGTCAGTTTATATACTAGTATTAAACCGTGGCTGAATTCTTTCGATCACATCAAAGAATCATCCAATGAAGATTCAGATTTGACATCAAAATTGTTATTATGTAGCAATTTTCTTCGATTTAATTATGTCAATAATTCATAGTTCAGTAATACTCAGTTCAGTGATAATTTTTATAAATTTTAGAATTATAATCTGAAATTTTCACAAATTGAACCCTTTTTTCTTCTGCCATTTTCTTTAGAATTGATGTAGTGAAGACATCTAATGTGTTTCCGGATAGTGTAATATCAAAGCTGGGGCAATATAAAAATTCTATCCGATTATTCGTGTGTAGAATTATTTTTGTAAACGCAGATATTTCATAATTTCTGCATTTTAAATTTGTTTTGTATGAGTTATTTTATTTACAAAACCAAAATTATATCCCTCTGATCGTGATGTCATTCCGTCTGGCAAAAGAATTCCCCGAATCTTGCGTCTTTAAAACGCAAATTGCGTTTCCTGTATTATTTCCGTTTCGCCAGTTGGTTTCTGTTGTCATTGTTTCGAAATTCAACTACTCCTCTTAGATAGTGTTAACTGGGTTTGTATATATTTGATTAGTGGGTTTTCCTTCTCTCTTTCGGCTCTTTTATCTTCAGAAATACATCGCCTTTGACTCATGCTGAAATAAAATATTGACTCGTGCATCAGTCAAGACAACATCCTTTAATTACTATAACTGCTTACAAATGGATTTGAGATAACGTCATGAAAATGTGCCCTGAAATTCGAGAAGGAAAACCTACATTGGTATCTCCTCCTTTTTTTAAAAACGAAATTGCGTCTTTGCTCTTTTTTATTAATCAATATCGACGCTTGGAATTTCGACAACTAAAATTGGCAGTAATATTGCAATTCGATTTCTGGAAGTTTCTGCATCTGAAATGGTTGCATCTATCAGTTACACTCACACAACTTATCGGGTAAACCACACATTGCGATGTGTTGGCAGACCAATATATTGGTCTGACATTAGACCATTGAAAAATGACACTAAATAGACTGAGATGATGTATGCGTACCAGTATGATTTTCTGTTCAGGAATGGTGAAAGCAAGCGTACCTACATGGTTTCATGTATAAGAACGGTGAAATTATGCGTACCTACACGGTTTAATATGCAAGGATGGTGAAAGCATGTGTACCAAAAGGATTTCCTGTGCAAGAACTTTGAAAGCATGCGTACCAACATGGTTTCCTTACAGCAACAGAGTACGCATGCGTATGTTCTCGCATGTCCCACCAAAGTACTGAAAGGGAAAAAGGGCACATTTGTTTGGTAGAAGGAAGAGTCCAAATAATTTTGTCAGTTCACTCCACACATGCAATCAGTCGTGATCTACAGAAATAAAAAAAAATTAACATCTTACCTTATTTTCAAATACATACTGGCAGCTATTAAACGGGGAAATTATGTTAGCTAAGAGCTGTTTTAAGAAAGGTAAATAAATCAGGGCATTGAAACAGTGTTTATAATTAATATTTTCTGTATTGTAAAATTACAGACAGCTCTCTTGAGTAGGTAAGACTATCAAGAGAGACGAATTCTGTTCTGCTTATTTAAGGCTTTAAAAATACAAAAAATTGTATCTAGATATTTTGTAAATCGTGTAAAGGTTTTCATCAAGTACCCTGATCAAAACAATCTTGCAAAATGGCACTTTTAATTCAAAGAGGTAAAGGGCAGAGGTCAGTATCCTTACTTCACGAATATGGTGTCAACAGAAGATATAAAGACGCATTGCAAAAATATACTCCCCTTCCTCATCCAAATGACACGAAAACTTCATTCACTGCGTTTTTCTAGGTTTCGTTTGACGCTTTTTTGCTTTAAGATCGATCTATGTTCGAGGACTGAGAAAACAATTTTGCATCCATGAATCAAAATCCAGGATAATGTGCGCGATTACGGCTTATGACTTCCGTAACCCAAATGCCGTTGATTAATGCTCGAAGGAACCAGTTAAAGCTTGACCCAAAGTCACGAGCTCATTTTTTTAGCTTCTGAACAACGGAGTTTGTTGCAGATTTCGAAAACAATAAAAATCATAGAGGAAGCTAAGAAATCAGCTTTTAGTTTCTTCCTGCTCTTTTCGTGGCAAGTAAACTAGCATAAGTTTCTAGACTGTATGTTTTATTTAATAATTCATATCCCTAATATTTTAATACTTGAAACATGGAGTAAATCATCGGAGATATAAAGTAAAATCAAACAGAAGACATTACTGAAAAAGGGTTTCACAAAATATGAGTTTTACACGTTTAGTCTTAATTTTAAAATAAAATACATTACCCAAGATAATCCATGTCCTTTTTATATAAAATTTTATGCTTAGCCGATTCGTATACTTAGCCTTTGCTTATAGTTTTTTTTTCCACTTATGAATTTAAAATTGTGGAAATGAAAATAAATAATCAGTTTTGTATTTTTGGCGAAAATTCTTATTACCTTATTCGTATTAGGTAAAAAGGTATCTTAGGTAAAAAGAATGAATGAATATTTAAGTTTTCTTTGTTAGTGAATTTTGAACCAAAGTACAGACTAAATCAATGTGGATTTTTTTTAATTCTTTTTTATCGATTTACCAAAATTAAAACTTTTTCAATCATTTTACAAATGAAATTTACTTGATTTTGATGAATGCGGTACAAAAATTGATGATTATGATATAAACCTCTGAGGTTCATACACGCATTACTCCACCTCCTTTCCCTGCTTGATTGTTACCAGTTTTTGATGTTTGACCAATAAGAATCCTTCCTTCGGTGCACATCATAACATTCATACCACCTTTGTCTAAACTCTTCAAGTGTTTCGACTAGGTACCTCCTCCAGGATCTGGTCAATTTTGCTGAAAGCCACATATATCTTCAATGAAAAATTGTCCTATTTCTACTTGGGGACGACGATCCATTATTGAAAAAATAAGTTGTCTCTTGCCCTGAACTGATGACATTTTGGAACAAATTTTTGCACCAAAGTATGGCCACTACAGGCAAGTTTCGATGTGATGATAAACCACCAGGATGGTTAGTGCAACATTAAATAGTTATGAAAACAAACATTTTTGTATGTAAATGTTGTTTTTAGCTTTGAAAATAACTTTTTAACGATGTTGGGGACTGAAATTTCTTAAGAAACTATGTTTCTGTCCACTATTCTATTAATTTTCTCTCATATCTTTGTTTCTTTCTCTTATCGCAAATTTATGACAAATAAACGATCACTTACAGCTTTTAAAATCATATTTACAAAATACTTATTATTTTATAGATTGAATCTGGAAATAATAATACCATATTTAGATCTAAATAGTGTCTACATTTATTATATCTTCCGAAAGTTCTATATACCTCGCTCGACTAGCCTTCCATTTGCTGAAAGAGAAGAAAGCGTAGAAATACATTAAGTCGCGCACACTACTAGTACGTATACGTTAGAGTTGCTTCAGAGTTTAAAAAAAATTAATTATATTCAATTTTATTGAACTTGAAAAGTATTAAATGAGAAACTTTTAGTGAAATCATAACACCCCATACTTGTTTCTTATGTCTTCTCTCTCATTACAACTTTCGACTGAATAATATTATGGTGCTATAGAAATTTTCAGGTGAAATGTCAAATAACTATTGAATATGTGATAAATGGAGTCCTTTCTGAAATGACGCGTTGTGCATGCAGAACTGTGAGACATTTCACCTTATTTATTCTAGCGAAAGCGGAATATTGTTTTGTCTCATCATACGTAACTTGCTGTATTGAAAAATATTATGTATTGTAAATAGGATGATTAATAAATAGATTTGTACAGATTGTCTGTGTGTTAATATATGATGTCAATTCATACATAAAAATAATAGGAATGAAGATTATATAATCATATACATTTGCTTTTGATGTGAAGAAACGATTTTTTGCTAACCTATTTCATAATACAGAGGTTAATTGGTAATGAAGCATTTTTCCTTTGGCGCAGGAGCTAAGATATTCATCCTCTAAGTATTAACCAATAAACAATCCCACAGAATAGTTTAAATTATTAAGCTGCATAATTAAGTCATCAGTATCTCGCCCATCAAGATTTGACCAATTTCGTTTGTGACGACATATCTTTTCATCAAGACATGCCAATTTTCGGATGCTGACGAAATCAAAATCTGATCAGTTTTGTTGAAGGACGAGGTTTCACGTTTACATCAAGATATGCTCAGTATTGCCATCACGAGATTACTGATAGTGACTAGCGTAGAACATTCTTTTCTTGTTTATTATAATTCTATTTGCATGAATAAAAACGATGCATTTCATTCAGTTAGGATGGTCCGAATTCCAGACAACACAATCTAAACCTGTCAATTACAATTTCATTCAGTTACATATTTATTACACAGAGAAATCTAGATTTAATAACAACATAGTTTATATTTCTTTTCTATTTGCTTCAGCTATTTTAAGAGGAATAGCAATATGTCTGAAAGAAGTATTTATAGTTTTCCATTCCAGGTTTCGTGCTCATATATATTATTATTCGAAAATATAAAAAAACTTTTTCCCAATAACGTTACTAAAGTTTTTATTAAATCTTAATTTTTTTTATCAATCTGCTCGTGTACTTGAAAAAAAGTATTTGAACATAAAAATTGCTTTATAAAAGTTTAAAAAAAATCGAATAGAACTACGCTGTCTCAATATATGAATATACCTATCTCACTATAGTTAGGCAACAGATTTGAAATTTCGAGGACTGAGTTAGAATTTACGTGTTTATCACGAGTATTCCTATTATGGTTCTTGTTTATCTGACATCAAGCCTTAAACTATCTGTTGTAACCATCTGTAAGTAAAGTAAATAGCATTTTTCTCTTTAGGTAACGTTTTATATTTGATTATTCTCAGTAATATGGCACATTCTGTGTAGATTAATTAAAAGCAGATGTATTTCATTTACGATTTGCACAATACTTTTAGAAGTGTATCAGCATTCTTTGAGTATATCGGCAGTGTAATGTCCATAAACACAGCTCGGCGTCAGAGGTCAACACCTACATCACTGACCATCGGTCGTAAATGTCGAACTATCGAGACCTTCCCGTTCAGTTGTTTTTAAAGAGATGCGTCACTGCCCCCTCTTGAATAACTTCCCCAGTGTAAACTGGAGAGACAATTTCGAGAACTTGGACATAGTAGAGGCATTTTCTTAGCACGAAGTCGCCGGCTGTTTTGAGCTATTACATCGCCCGCTCATTTTTTACAATGCCCACAGTCCAAAGACACAAATATCTTATTTCATTCGTAAGCTACATTCTTACAAAATACATACAAAAATAGCTATTTCTTTTGTATTTTGTCTGTCGTTTTTTGGCTCACCACTCGGCCAACTACGTTGCAATAGTTATTACTAAAAAAGTGCTGTCTGTTTGCTAATAGAACTGACACAGAGTTTGTGCCTTCTTGTTGCTGTAGAATAGTATCTTATCCTGTTCTCATAGAGTAGCAATGTATTCAAGTATGGCGCACTTTATATGATCAATTGCAAATATATTTGTTATGAATTCTTTTTTAATTAAGTCTATTTCAAACTTCTTAAATCCCCCAAAATTAAATTAAGACTTCCAACAGTCACCTCTATTCAAAATGAACTGCCCCGTTCGCATTGCGACCCCCACCACACTGAGGCGTAGTGGCATTAACAATTTTCGTGGTAAACATACAATATGTCAGATCAGATTAAGGCACGGTGCACACATCCGGTTTTTCAACGTGTTCCGCCGCTGCCGCAACGCAAGTGCAGTCTGAGATACATTAGATCCAATGGAGCAGTACCAATACCTCCTAGAGATAAGAAAGCCAAACCACTGTTTTGTGACGTCAAAAAAATTAGGCGATGCAAAACATCATTGTTGAGCGTTTGTTTATCAGCGAGTTCCGACTTCATTCAACGAATTATTTAGTTATTGGAATTTGTCAGCTTAAAGTAGCATAATGAAATGAAATTGAAAGCAGGGGAAGAAATATATAGATATAAAATTTATAATTGTGGGAAACAATAAAATATGACAAAGCAACGTTCAGAAGGTTAAATATAAATAGTAATGTTTGCGATGCTTCATTGAATATCTGGAAAGTTACGGGAGGAAATAAATGCGACCCAGTGAAATTAAGAGTTTAAATTAATTATGGATACAAAATCAAATTGGCAGTTTAAATTATATTTAATAGGCAATGATTAAAAAATTCTGAGACATCTGTGGGAAAAATAAATTTCGAAGAATACCCACCATCCTTGATAAATGCAGCCATATAAATATATTTTTAATTTAGATTAATTTTCGGTTATTCATAAGAAAAGTTAAAAATTTCCAGGGCTATTTTTGTTGGGTTCTAGGACCTGTTGATAAATTATTGTATCTACGTGTATAGCGACAATATGATACATTTTACACAAAGAAAAGCTAAATTATGATAGTAACATTTAGTAAATCCATTATTCAAATGAGTTTGCTAAAAAAATAATTTCCTTGTTAATGGAATTTAAAAAATGACGAGTTTAGTATTAATGCTTTTTTTTAGGTAATTAAAGAACATAACTATAGAAGTTGATCAGATAATTTTTTTTCAATTAGAAGCATTTGAAAACTATTTTTATTTAACTTGGAGGATGGATGCATATATCAGGCATCTCCAATGTCAATTGCATAATATTAAAAAAAATATTTTGCCTTAACTTTTGAAAAAGGAGGCTGGAGAAGTAAATCCTGTATGCAAGAATTAGTGAACACCCATGATATATTAGGGTAATTCCATGCTGAAAAGTAAAAACTTGAAAAAATAAAATAAGATATATTTTACATAATTTTGGGCTTAAAAAAGACTGGAGTTCTTTGGTTTTGATTCATCGTGATTGTATTTGATTTATATTGTAATGAAAATTTAGCTATTAGAATAAAATTTTGGAAAAATGAAATGTTACGTATGTTACTTAAAATTTTTTAAATTAAATTTAATTGATGAATGACAGTTTTAAAAAATTTGCATGACTACAATTATGAAAGGCTTTAGAATTAATGTATATACTTTTCAAACTATATCATGTTGAACAAAACAGAATTTTATTCAAATGTTCATGAACCTTTTCTGTTATTCCTCTTTACTGTAATGCAAGTTATTACAGTAAATTTAATTCTGTGGACTTAAAAATATCAGTAAATTAATAACATTCTTATCAAAGTTTAGCTTTTTACTAGTTTGTTGAACAATTAAAGTAAATATTTTGTTTTCTATTATTTTTTGCTAATATATTTACACTTCAAGATCAGTATATTTGTCTAAATGTAAGTTACCTTGGAATTGCCCTATATACATATAACTTGACATGAAAATTCAATTCCAACAATGGATTAACTTTAAGCATATAGTGATCAGTACATTATTATCATACATGTAATCATTGAGCTAACAAATTAATATAGAATTATATCAACCAGTCATTTCCAATGTACCCTATTGATAACATATTGAATACTATGGTAAGAAATTTATTTTAGAATTTCTAAAGTTCACTCACTGAAAGCAAAAAAATAATAGGACACTAGAAAAATAAATTTAATTATCTTTATTAAACATAAAATTATCATAGCATAAAAATCAATACAATAAATTATTCATTTTAATGAATTTACATAGCATATCTGCCAACACCACATTGCAATAAAAAACATCCACAGTTACCTTTAAATAATTAAATTTTTAAATTTGTTAAGAGTTTGAATTTTTCTATCCTTAGGAAATTTGTCATTTTGGGATTTTTAGGCCTTTTTTTATCTTTAGCAGACAAAACTAGCACAAATAATTTATTCTTTTGCATCAGTTCTTCAAAAATATGTTTGTTGATTTTTTCAGAATTGACTTTTGTCGCAAGTTTTAACTGTCAGGAAAATTTCTGACGAGTTCAAAACATTTGACGTGATATTACATACAACATTTCTCTTATTTTGATAGTCAACAATTTTCAAAGTCTGTGGATAATAACTTAGAAAGTAACTTAGATAACTTATATAATAACTTAGAAAGTACATACAATTATATAATTGTATATATTTTGGTAATTACATCATTAATTGGATACTTCAATCCACCTCGATCTAGATTTTTGATCAAAGCATAACATGAACTTAATTCAAGTTCTCTATCAACAGATAATTGAGCTTTACAAGATAAACAGTTGATGGTTTTTGAAAGAGAATGAACACAATAGCCAGCTACAAACACAATAGCAAGAATAGTGTCATTCAAGTCAGAAATATCAGAGTTACAAACATTAATTTTACCCAAAAATTGAGTTTATTTCCCCAAATTTTCAACTTCAACTACATCTTTCACATCTGAAATACTAATATCAATTTCACCATTTTTTTTTAGCTTAACCATAATGGAAGAAAAGATAGAATTCTAATTTTTTTTCAGTTTTAAAGAATTCTGTCAAATTTATATTATACTGGGCACCTGCTAGATGGCGATAACTGCCAAAACAGTCTTCTAATTAATCAGTTTGCAGTTAATATATACTAAAAATTTAACTCTTCTATACAATAAGTTGTTAGTTCTAATATTGCACGCGTTGTGTGATACAATGCTGTTTGTGTATCAGCATATTTTACAATAGCATTTGATTCAATTTCATGAAGCTGTTTTAGTGTTAAGAGAGAGGCAGATTTTAATCTTTCTGTGATTTGTTCCGCATTCGATAAATTATTGTCCAATTGGTAAAACATTGGATAAAACATACATTGTCCACAATTTTTTTTGGTTTAGCCAATTATTTCTAATACATTTCAGTATGTGGACAGGTTCAATAATGGAAAACAATGGTTTTGAAAGGTCAGCAGGATGATTATAACAAATACTCAATTTGGGTGGGGAAGCAAAAAAAGAAACAGCTTTACGATTAATAGCATTATTGTCACTGGATGTACCCAACTTTAAAACCAAGATGTTCAAGACCTATAACAATTTTAAACAAGAAATCATAAAGAATGTTCAAAATAATTGTCTTAACGGGTAAAATGTGTATAACATCTTTATAACTAGATTTTATACTTTGCAGCATAAATACATAAGCAGAATTAGTTGCCTTCTCACAGTTATAGGATACCCCAATAATATCACCACCCTTATAATCAAGAAAGGCTTTCAAATGAATTTCATCAATAAGTAATGATACATATTTGTCAGCATCATTTAAGTGTAAAATCTTTTCCTAAGCATATAATAAAAAATTATCAAGTCCTTCAGTTTAGGGATCAACATTAAATTTTGAACAGTCTCTTTACTGTCGAAGGATGGGGTATAATTACAAATCCACAAATTCTTAAAAATAGATACGCGTGTGGGGATATGGTAAAGATCAAACTGTTTAAAATTAAGAAATCAGAACTGTACCGATTTCGATTCTTGTGATATTCAGCAAGTGATCGTTGTTCAGCAACAAACCCAATAATAAGCTATGACTTTCACTTGCGACACACTTTAATAAGTCTTTCAGTACATTCTGCGTTAAACTAAACATATTTTTAACATTACCGTCTCCATTTGGAGCATTCAGGTTTGATGTTTCCAAAAGAATGGAATCTAAAGTATTGCTGTTATTAATATGAAAGGGAAGTTTGTAATTTCCAATTTCAGAGATCATAACATTCTCTTTATAGGCTTTTATAAAACAATCCGAATCAACAACTACAGACAAGGATATCACTAGTGCTGACGTTGAGATAATAAGAAATAAAATGCCCTTTTCTTTTTTTAATACAGAATAGCAAGTTGACACATTGATCATTTCAACACCTTCCAAATGCTGGGGATCGCTGCCTTTTGAAGCCGAGGCTTACAAAGGCTAACATAAATTTTCCTTCCATTTTTTTCGTCGAACTCTTCTGCGACGTACCTGATGTCACTTGACAAAGTGAAGTTCAGAAACCTAAAATTATGTAATAATTTTAAAATAGAGTTCTTATATAAATTTCTAACGCACAAACACACATAAATCGCACCCCGGCTAGAAAAGTGAAGTCAAAAAATTAAAATTTTGATGTTATGTTATTGAAAAATATGTATGAGGTGCCCTATATTACTATTAAATACAGGGTGTCCTAAAAGTTCCTGTACTGACGATTCGTAAATTTACTATACAAAAACAACAGACTTCAAAACAATAATTTTTATGCTAATGGTAAAAAGCACTTTCAACCTAACGTAGAAAAAAACAATTTGAACTTACGTTTACAATAAATGTTCAAAATTTCCATCTTTTTCTTGAAGGCAAGACTGAAGTTTGCTCATATTTTTAGAAACACGTTTCAAGATGCTGAGTAATGGCAATTTTCAGATTTCCTATTGTTTGGTGATTATCTTCATAAACTTTGTTCTTTAAATATCCCCAAAGGAAAAAAAATCAGGAATGTGCAGATTAGGGAACGAGATGGCCAAAGGTTTATTGAGACGAGGTGATCGCCAAAAAATCTTGAAGCATGCTCATGGTTGTTTCAAAACATTTTGAATGGCAAGTTGCAACGTCTTGTTGGAACCAAGAGTCTCATTCATTCACTTCTAATAATGCAACAAATTGGTGAATAAGTTGATACAGGGTATCTTTACTTAGTATTGCATCCTTTGGATATTTGTCGCCAAATATCTTTACATCTTTCATGCGATTTATATTCTAAATAAGCCTCAAACAGAACAATTCCTCTGAATGCATGATAAATTTATCTTGCAATGAAGAACAAAATGACATGGAACTCTTTTATCGCACAACTTGAGTGCAAAGAAAATCAAACGATAAAAATTAAAGAGTCGATAGAACAATATGCAGACGATAAAATTCAATAGTTAAAAAAAACACTGGCAATAAATTTTTTTAAAGTTGGAGTACAGGATCTTTTAGGACACCCTGTAGAATATAATAGAAGTTACCACCATAAATACTTACCTAAAATTTAAAGAAAGCTAATACTATTTCAATGTTTTATAGTATCCTTTAAGTGATGTTTCTCAAATTCTGCAATTTTGAGCTGTGTCACTTTTCTTGCCAGGGTGCGATATGTCTATACAGAAATGCAGAGCTCCCCCAGACAGTTTCAGAAGGACGCAGAAGGATAATTATGATTTATTACTCGACAAAATTTTCTCTCAATGTAAATGCTTTTATTTTTTTAAAAGTAAAATTGCATTATTACTATTTTTGTTGATTGGCTACCGTCATAAACATGGAGTATTTTACAAAATTAATGCCTTACAAATGATCAAAACATGCATTTTACTCAATGAAAATTATTATTTTTCAACTCTTATCTCAATACTGTCTATGAATATTAAATTCATGTCACTCAACAGCAAACTTTCCAAGTTGATATTATGACATGGGAGAGGTTTAGGATATATAAACAAAATAATACTGTAATAGGCTTATTCATTATTTATTCGAATTGTTTTTTAATCATAATTAAAGTCAATTAAGATGTTTTGCTGTATTGTTATCACTATTAATGATTTATACATTTTAAACCGTAACTTTATATATACTCAATTATTTATCATTTACCATATCTTTATCATTTATAAGTCATGTATAAGTTTCAACCAAGTCTTTTTACTGCATATATCCAATCCGGGTTCTTGCTGGCTTTTAACAAATTACGTTATATTTTTACTCAAAAACAAAAGTCACCACACAAAACTATCTTTACATTTTTTCAATTCATGAGGTTTTCTATATGCTTCGATCATTATAAAACTACAGAATATAATGCCAACTTAAAAAAATATCTTCACTTACTTTAAAATTGTTAGTTAAGACATAATCCTTCCTCGGAATTGCCGATATCCATTTTCTTCCGAGCTCTGGATCAGATGGGAAGCTGAAGTCTTGAAACTTGGGATTTTTCATCGTAGTTACCTCGTAGTTGAGGAACTGAACACTCAAAGATATATTAATACTGCTTTGAGTACTAAAAAATGTGCTTCAACAAAAATCTAACTTTATGAAAGTTAAAAACAATCCTTCTTCAATTTTCACCACACAGTGTACGTAGATATTTCAGGCTTCTTCGTAACCAGTGCGTTCCTATCATCGCCTAATTTTTGTGACGTCACTACTTTCTAGTGCCGTAGTGGTTCGGCTTTCTTATCTCTAGGAAGTATTGGCAGTACACACATGCCTCCAGCGCCGCTGGGGAGACGCACGTCCAACTTGCGTGCAATTTATACAGCAGTTCCCCACGGCGCCGCACATGAGTCACCGTTCTGAAGTACCTTGTTTTCATAAACAAATGTAATATGAATAATAATTAATAAATGGTTGTATCCAGTAACGTCTATTTTGTTTCAAAATATACTTTTTTTACACCAAGTAAGCGAAATAAACACGTTTTCTTCGATAGAATATTTATCGCAAATGGCGCGAAGTGAGTACGTGCGTCATTTCACGGTTATATATGCATAGTTGGGCTTCGATGCCGCATTGGCGCCGCACGTTGAAAAACCGGATGTGTGCACCGGGCCTAAAAGGGGTCAGAATTACATTTTTGTCGGGCAGTCACATAATTCTTCTGAAATAATTCCAAAAGATTTTTCATTATAATCTGTTTAAGGTATTCGGACATGTTGGAGGCCGTTTTTTTTAATGTGGTATAGAAACATTTTAATGATATTTTTATGTTTAGTGTTACTAAAAAATAGCATTGGGCTATAAATATTCAAGATATTAATGGATTTATGGATTAATAATTTTGCAAAACGGATAATTATGTATGAAATTTTAAAGAAATTTGTCAAAAACTTCAAATGTGCTAAATGAAAATCAATTCAATCCATTTGAAAAATCATACTTCCAAAATAAACTACATGCATTTGTCTCGTGAATGAACAAAATCAAGAAGATATTTAAGTAACCAAAAAATTTACAAGCGATTGAAAAATGAATGCAAGATTTTTGATAGTTTTACCGTCATATTTCTTAAATAAATAGCCATAATTTGAAAACTTTTCAACTCATCATAATTATTCTAGTTCATCCACTAGACAACATTATAAAGAACAAGTTCTTAAAATTTTGCGTAAATCTATTAATAACTTTTTGGGTTTCACTTTTGAAGTGAGGAAATAATGCAAAAATATTAATTTAAAGTAAAAGCAGTTCGAAGTTATCGTTTGTTCTCTTTTGCTTTTACTGTTTGTGTAAACAATTTTGTTCTTCACCTCTCTTTTTAAATGTTCAAATTATTTAGCAAACAAGAAACCATTTAAACATTTGAAAAACCTTTCTAAAAATATTTTTAAAAAAAATCTTAAATTTAAATTTTGACAGTTTTTGGTCATTTAATGGTAGTGTCCAAACCTACTTCCGGGTTTCCCGCCTTGATTAAAATCTTAATATCTCCGCAACTAATTAACTTATAGAAAAGACGAAATATACTTTGGAAAGTGAAATAAATATTCTATCAAATAAGATCAAAAACTGTTTTTGGAATTTTAGGTCAAAAATAACATTTTCAACGTGTTCGGATACCTAAAATTCCATTTTTTTATTTAAAAAATACCTCAAATGCCGAACGAAATAGTAAAACAAAATATGAAAATGAATGCTTGTCATAAAACTCCTCTACCACATGTTTTACAAGCGGATCACAAGTTGAAGTTGAAGTTATAATCTTTTTTATCCTCTTAGCTTCCGAATGAGTTTTAAATGGAAATTTTCAATGTAATGTTTCTTTTTGTATGGCTCCCAGTCAGACACGGCTTAAATCGATGCTGTCTAGACCTCGGGACTGTTTCTGGTTGACTTTCATTAATCCTTGTGCCGTTAGAATTTCTAAGGGAAGACAGAATTAAGCACTGAAATGTATTTCTTAAGTCTTTATTTATGGCGCATGAAGTTTTGGAATGATAC
The DNA here is from genome assembly GCA_947359465.1 of Metellina segmentata. Taxonomy (NCBI): domain Eukaryota; kingdom Metazoa; phylum Arthropoda; class Arachnida; order Araneae; family Tetragnathidae; genus Metellina; species Metellina segmentata. Next base: position 71,293,651 of record OX375875.1, on the reverse strand, counting down.
CTTATCCTGTGTGTGAGCCGGAACAAGATCACGATTAAAATTCGAGTGTAGACCTAAGAGACTCATTGTAATGCTGTACTGATAGGAAATTCGAGTACAGTCACTAGACCATCAATGTAGAGCAAGGTTAATGGGGTAAGAACTGAATAAAAAGACACGTATTATAGGTTGCCTTGCATTTGTAAAATAACAAAGTATTAAATAAGTATTAAACAACCTTTTATGCAATGTTGCAGGGTCTGTATATAACTTTATTATCTTAAAAACGAATACATTGCATGAACAAAATATGTTTATGAATACGGTGTGGTATGAAGGTCTTTAATCCTTTAATTCAAATTTTAAACGAGGGAAATTATTTGTAGACACTAGTATTGGAATATTTTCTTCCACACATTTTGTGTTGCTTTAGGATGTTTTTGCAAGGTTTTAAACATCGTTCTTAGAATTTTGTCTGTAAACCATGATACAATTTAATTGTTTTTCGAATGAATTAATTAAATGGCAAGCTGAATTTCAAACCGTTTAATCTTTGGGTAAGCAAAAAGTAAGATGTTTAAACTCAAAGAATTGAAAAAAATGACACAATTTTCAATCCTAAATGGATGTTTGTTGGCTGAATTGTTGAATTCAGATTCTTTATGTTTTCAAAATTTGAATGAGCTATTTCTGCGACTCGCTTCAATTTGACGCCATAACTTCTTTATAACTTTTGAGAGTGTAGAAGCTTTATGAAAGCAAAGGAAAGTATAAACAAATTATCTAATTTTCACAGACAAAAACATTCGAAATGAAAGAAATTTACTGCAAGTGATAGACTTGAGAAACGTTGCAAACACTTTTTCAGAATAACGGCGAATTGAAAGCACTGACTAAGGTAATCTAGGTCACTGCGAGATAAAATAAACACTTTTATTTGGAAAATCATGAAATACCGTTACATAATAAAATATCCCAGACACTTATCTCCTTGGTAATTCGATAAGTAAATCAAACCTTGAAGAATAAAGATGAAGATAGATACTTTCAAATAAAGATAAACATATCTTTATATAAAAGACTTTTATGAGATCAAAGGCGAAAATTTCACGAGTTGTTTTGGGGCTTCACCTAGTAATACAGAATCTTAAAGTTGAACAGGTCTTCCTTTTTCATTTGAAGTTCATCATCTATACTTCTTATGTTCCCCATTTTTGATTTGCACAACATAATCACATATCACAGAGAAACGTATTTATAACAAAAGAGTGTTTTCTCATCAGATTTAACCTGTCAAAAGATAGCATTTTTTCTGTGATATAGAAAAATTAACTTGACATTTTGCATGCAGCTTTTACATAATTGCATATCAAGTGTAAATCGGTATTTTATTGCGAGAAAAAGTACATCAGCTCACAGTTATTAGAGCTTCACGGGTGCTTGTGCTAGGAGAGTAAGATTCAATGCACACATTAAAACAATTATAATATTTATTAATATTCTCTCATACATTAATAACTAGTCATCTGACCTTGGCTCAAAATTAAGAGGCGTTACCGTCAGATCATTCCTCATCGAAATTGATGCCGGACAGTTGATGAAAGACAGTCTAGTAAGATGTAAATTCAACTGCATGCTATAGCTTGAAATTTATAATCTTGATTGTTTTCCTTTTCAAACAGGGGTGCCAACTCCCTGAAACTCAATGGTAAAAATTTCAAAACATGACCTGATATAGTTGGCCGGTTTTATGGCGTTAGGGCCATATTTGGCTAAGCTGCGCCAAACAAGTAAATAGACATGCATGCAATGAAAGTTTTTATTTAAACAGAACAGATAAATACACCCAGGCAGGGATAGATCTTGCACCGCTTACAGCCCGCATGATGTGACATGACTTGAATTAGATGGGTTAAAATAAATAAATAAATTTCGACAGTAGTTTAACTATTAATACAACATACAATGCTTAGGGACTTTCTCGGCACAAAATTTTGACTGCTGTTTACCTGACTGCTTGTTTGACTGCTTTGCTGCCCCAAGTTTGACTGCTGTATATATTTTTCTAGATGGGCCATGGTAACCCAGTTGGTAAAGTCAAGGATTAGCAACCAGAAGGTTACGAATTCAAAACTCGATCCAGTCAAAGACCGACGTGTACAGGGCCGGCTGATGCACGTTAAATCAGTCTTGACCTCAAATCTCACGTTTTCGTGTAGTGTAAGTTTAGAGAGTTGTGTACCAACTCATGTGTTAACCTCGTCATCTGACCGTGGTACAAAATTACTAGGTGATGTCCTCGTATATCCCCCCCCCACACACACACACTCGGAATTGATCCCGGCCCGTTGTCAATAGTCTTGGTGTCGTTTCAGTGCGGTGTTAATTCAACTACTAACTTGACATCAGTATTTAGATACTGTATATACAGATCCCTACATAAAGATCGTCAGTGTGGTTCTTAGGAGTTCTTACTAGACCCGAACTCCTTGATCGATTAAAAATTAAAACGACTCCTTGAAAAATTAAAAATACACAAATGGCATGAGTGATAAGATGTTTAAAAGATATTGGTCCCAGTCCACACACGTACGTTAACGAAGCCCTGGCATTCTTTTTTTGCTCACCCCTCTCAATATTTTCCCCAAGTAGGACGCCTGTGGTATATATTTCTGGATAGGTTGTCCTGTTTTTTTTTACATTTTTGCAACCGGTAAATCTGATTTCCCAACCAAACGCTTCAAAACTGTTCACCCGATTGATTTAAGTACCGTCCTCTTCCTGAGCAAAAAAGACATTTTGTCAAGAAATCTCTAGTCTCAGCAGAAAAGGGGAGAAATCAAGTTTCCGGCAGGCGCACTGAGCACTAAGAGCACTGCTGCCAGAAACAGATGCGACTGCTGGGGGAGGGGGGCAGATGGATTTAAGGCGGGAAAAGAGAGTTAAGGGGCCCAAAGGAGGAGCAACTATTGTACATGGATATGCTGTTTGCACATGCTGTCGTTATTCATAAAAATCTAACCATGCGTTTCCCAAACGTATGTATTGCGGAAGACGGTTTTTATCGCTGTTCACTCAAAACTTACGTTAGATTTTTACTAAGAGAGTTAATTTTTGCAATCTCGAGTTTTGCTTTATTCGTGGATTAATAACAAAAGTTAAACTTAATTAAATTGTATCGAATATGGTACAAGCTACAGTATAAAATTAAATGTTTATGACCTTACGAATGAACAGGCAATGACAGTTTTTTTTTGTACATTTAAGGAAGGATAATATTTGTATTCTTAACTGATAGGAATAGACAAAGACATGAATCTTAGTTCAAATCTCATATGTTGGGAGAAAAATTATTATTGGGCCAATGCAGAAGTTAATCCCGCTTTTTTTAAAAAATTGAAGAAAAATGAATTTGTTTACTAAAAATTATGCATTTAATTAATACTTTCTGTTCAATGCCCTTTTCCCCATATCTTTTCGGTAACTGCATAATCCCGCGCTCATAGAAGTACTGAGGTTTCTGGCTGAAGAACTGATACAGGTTACGAAACTTTCTGGACCGCTTACGGCTAGGGATATGACATCGATGTCGATGTTTTATAAAAAAAACATCGATGTATTTACCAACCATTTATTGGAGTCGATGTTTGTTTAACATCTATGTTTTAACATTGTCGATGTTTTATTTTTTAATGAAAAAAGCACCATAGTAAAAATGGAGAAAAATAACAGTGTAATAAAGTATTTGTTAGTGATGGCGACATCCTTCCCATCAGAAAGAGTTTTTTTCCCTAACTGGTGGGATAGTTAATGAAAAAAAGAAGTCGGTTTACAGTGGAGAAAGTTAACAAACTTCTTTTTTTTTTACTGGAACTAACAAATATTGGAGAATGTAATAACTATAGACCTCGATATTTTTTTATTTACAGAATATAAAAAATAAGTTTGTTATGTTTTCCCCCATAAGTTGATAAATTATTAAAAACAAATACTTATTTTCTGCCATTTTTGATGCTTAACAAAATTTAAAAAACGCAACCCAATAATGCAATTTTTTCCCAAGTACTCGCTGAAATTCCTTCTTTCAAACGACATCAAAACTTTACACGCTTCAGTTTTGCGATATAATGCCATCTAGGGCCAAAAATAAGAATAACTTTTGATTGATCCAAATAGTTATAGTTTGATAAAAAAAATTACATTAATAGATCAAAATTGCATTTCTAAGAGCTAAAAAAAATAAATGTAAAAACCTGTCTACATTACCAACTAATGGGCCTTACATCACATTTCCTGTAGCATTTTATTCGCAGTTTTAAAACAAATATTTATTTTTTCGATAAGAATACGTTATTTCAGAGATCAATGGGGTATAAAATCACTTTCTCCGAGCATTTTTTTACCTAAGTATAAAACATACGTATGGGTAATGTGTAACAACAACTTTTTGATGTCCAAACAATTACCACACCTTTTTATTAATAGGTTTTGTTTTTCTTCGTTCTCAATTATGCGTTTATCATAATGGACTACAGCACTTAGAGACAGGGGCAATGAAGAAACAACGTAAAATTTCCTTTATAAAATACTAATTGTTTTTCGGGTTCGTGTGTTAAATTTAGCAGAAACATTTTCAAGTTGCTTGAATATCACACCAAAACACGCAAAAAAGAGTTGTTTAGGGCAATAATCACAAAATTTTCTAAAAATCTACTAAAAATAACATTTGGTGATAGTTCTTAATGCTTCCACCCAATTCAAACTTCACAAAATTTAAAGTCCATAGTAGGCAATATAATGTCATCTAAAAATGCGTAATCTCAAAAAAATATTTTAGATTTTACAGTTTCTTGTAAGGCGTCAATGTTAGGTTCTTAAATTCAAAAAACCAAACATTGACGCTTTTTTTTTTTAAATTTTGCTTCTTCTTTTTTTTTTTTTTTAGTCGACGTTTCAATAATGCTCTTATTAAAAGTCAAACATCAAAAAGTCCATGGATGAGACATCTGGAGATTTAGCAGGAATATCAGTAAAGGTATTTATTGACTTGATACCAGTTTTTAGTTCTATTTTTTCCAATAATTTAATAATGAATTTCGATGCATCACTACGTGCTTTATCCTGAAGCAGCTCTACTGAGTGTTGGCACTGTACGTAGAGATAATGTATTTCTTTTTCGAATACTGGGGATAAATTATGGTTTTAATAGTATGTAGAGTCGGTTTCCACATTTTTCTACTCTCTTTACTTTTAGTTTCACATTGTATGAAAACTGGTAACAAGTATAAATCCCCTTGAGAAAGATTCATTACGTTATTTTGAACCACGTTTTAAGAATTTTTTCTCCTCTTGTATGATAATTAATTGTTTTTTTTTTATTGCAATCGTTTAAATACCCCCACGTCTAGTGTATCCTTGCAACGTTTTCCCATCTTTCTCCAGCTAAATGCTTCTCATACAGAATTGTGCAGTGAGTTGTGCGATAGACGGTGGATAGATTCCCGAGATAGACGATGAAATTAGCAGTTAGTAGGATATCCTATAGCATCCACAACAGCTTTTAAACGTTTGGGAATAGAGTTCACCAGGTTTTTTGTAATTTCGGCATTAATCTTTCTCCATTCTTCAATCATTACTGTTTTTTATTCGTTTTTCATGTTAATAACATGTCTTCGCCGATAAATCACACTTTAACTATATAAATGCTGCAAAACTAAAATGTTTTCATACCATGCTATTTGTTTTCCAGCTCATCAAAATCGTTCAAAAAGTGTCCAAACAACCTCTGTATTTCAACAGTTCGCCCTTCTTTTCTGAAATTTTATGAATAATTACCTTTGAGTGAGGATTCATTAGCCTTGGAATCTCCTTCAGCGTGCCTCTAATGTTTCTCGTTAAATGAATTGAATCCGTGAGTGCAGAAACCTCGAGTTCCATTTACAAATTCTAGAAAACTGGGCGCAGAGTCCACATAAGTCAGTGACCCGTGTGGTTTCTGCACTCAGCACATTCTCTTATGGCCTTATATTTACTAACTGAAGCCAAATACAAGGAGGATTTCTTCACATATTAACCCACATGATGGTTGTTTCGACTAGGTATTTCTTAATTAAGCAAAACTAACAAATCTTGATGGACGAGATAGCTCATCATTGGAAGAAGCTGACATAATTTTGATCTCTTCATCATAAAAAAATAGCAATATCTTGATGACGAGATATCTCGTCATTAGTAAAATTCGTCAGATCTTGATGGATGAGACATCTCGTCGAAACCACTTGATGGGTTAAATGCAAACCCTGAGGCAGCCCATCTATGTTATAAAGTCAGCTCCAAAATGTTTTGACTCGTGTGGTTTCTGCACGTACCGATACAACTACTAGGTAAAAATTTATGAAATTCGATGAAAAGTTCTCTGCGCATGAGCTGTCCTCTGGTTGTTGCCAGATGGCCAGTTCACCCCTGCTCAATTGGAACACCTTGTGCACTTCAAAACGAGACCCTTCCAGTAAACGTGGAGGAATAAAACAATCAAACCTTCGCACAATGTTATTGTTTCTTTCTAATGATGCAGCAGCATCCTCTGCCCCGTCGAACATGCAAGGAGGGTGAAAATTTCCCTTTTTTCCTCGGACGGATGCATGTTTTCTCACACGGCTTACGGTGCGTGCTTCCGGGTGTCTACTACCATTATCCCCTCCAACCCTCTTGGCTGGACAGATGCTAGCAGACGAAATCGCACAAGTGTCTTAGGCACTGAGCGAGCAGAACTGAAAGCTTTTGAAGTTGGTTTATAGAATGATACGCTATGTTGAATTGAAATTGAAAGAAGTGTCAGTGGACTGATCAGAATTTTGTAAAAGCTGACAAAGTGAACCAAGGTAGACGGTCAGGGACCTATTTAGCTATAGTAGGACCACGACGAGAAGAAATTTGGATTAACTTTGATTTTGCCATTTCATTAACCCTCTAAGTCATTTCGCCGATATATCTCGTCCATCAAGATCTGACAAATTTTGTTAACCCTCCTGGTGGTTGTCTCTTCGAGGTATATCAATTTCTAAATTCTATCTACTATCGCGATTATTTACCTTTTACAAAGTGCATTGTCACTTCCTTTAACTTTCTTCCCTCATTTGCTTTTTTACAATCAATAAACTTCTATATATATAATTCTCTTACGTGGCACGCAAAAAAGACGTTATTTGTTTTCGCGTTTTGGCAACATTGTACGATTCTTTGTTTATCCCAAAGCCTCGCGCTTCAATTGAATTTATAGCGTTATCGGATGAAATTTTATTGAAAAAAAATGAATTTTAGTCGAGCTGTTGCAGTAAATAATAGAAATCAAAGAAAACGAAGGATCTTTTCAAGGTCATTTAAAAAAAAAGGTCCGTTTCGGGGCAAACTATTATAGTTCAACAAGACGCTTGCATTACAACTTTCGACAAACTCAATGAAAAAGCGTGGGTGGCTCGAGTGCTGGGTAAATGTACACACAACCAACATGCTGGGTTTTCAATTTCCAAATCAACGCTCACATTTCGAGTCAAAATTTGCTCAAAGTTTCCATTTGAATTCTGATTCCAGAGGTACTGTAAATATCTTTTCTGAAAAACAGCATAAAATTTAGATTTCAAAAATATTTTTTTGGAATATCATATTTTGTTAACAATTCCTTCTGCTAGGACACATGTCTTCATTGATGCGAGCGAAGCGAGCATAGGTTCGCGCAGCGAACCAATGAGGATTGCGAAGCAATCCTCTGGGGGTTGGCGAGCGTTAGCGAGCAGGGGGCGGGCCCCCTAGTTCTATTAATTCTGATGTGGACGTTCGCAGTTTTCTGCAAGGTACTCCGTACTTGATGCGTCCGTTCCGTACACGTCATCAGCAAAACTGAAGATATCCTTATGGACGAGAAGTCATTAGATAAAAACTGACCATATCCTTCTGGAAGTTATCTGGGCCATCAAGACATGGACAGTTTGCTTTTCGATACAACCGCCAGGAGGGTTCCAAAATGAAGTTGAATGAATCGATATGTAGTCAGGGACTACATTTCGTTGATCCCACAGCCCAATTCCTTTTGAGAAATCAAACTAAGTTGCGTTGTCACGCTTTTATACGTATGGGGGGGGGAGGAAAGCAGTCTAAAGAATAGAAAAGCGAAACGAACGGAATCATTGATGCTTAAAAATCAAGTAAACTATTGTTGGTGCAAATCGGAATACCAAGAAATATGGTGACAACTGATGCTATTAGTGGAACTTTACCGGATGCATTTACACCAAGGTTTGAGAAACAAGCAAGATTACGAAGGTCTGAGAATATCCCCAGGCAATGACTTCTAAACTTACCGTTTTGGAGGTGCAAATATACGTAGCCAAATGAAATATTGTAATTAAAAAAAAGGCAACACTGATAAAAAAAGAGTAATTATTTGAAATTGTGACGAAGTACTTTTGGAAATTATACATAATTCTCTGGTTCAAATTCTCAGAATTGTCTTACTTTATAAAGCAGTGTGCTGAAGGTATTTACGGTTAATACGAAATAAAAAGACTCATTTGAACAGTAAATTATATCATTTCATTGATTCGGGCTCAATGCTTTAATCATTTCTATGAAGGGGCGTACTTACGATGAGTGCTATAGGGGCTTAAACCTCCTCCAGATTATATAAAAAGCAAAAAATATCCGTATTTTATTTTGTGATTGCTTCTTTAAAAAACATGTATAAAGGTGTTTGATATTTTCTCCTTGCAGTCAACTAATATTTATTCATTCTAGCCTATTTACAAAAGTGTTCCATTTCTCATTTACTAAGGTTGGATAATAATAGAAAATTTTAACTTTTATTGAAACGGGGTGGCATTTTCCCCCTTCAATACAGCTTCTATTCGTCATGGAATAGTCACTTTAAAGCTGGTCTCTAGGCAAAACGCACCAAAATAATTCTCTAAGTAACAGACGCTTTCTGAAACTATTCTCTGCATAACACATTCTAAAACTAGTCTATGTTTCAAAGAAATTTTAAAATGATCCCCTAAATAAAAATCTTACGATAAAAATGTAGCCCCTTCTAAGAAGTAAACTTACAACAGTGGATAAAATTATTGCACCAGCTGATCATAAGAAGCATATTCTGCTATATACGGCCAACGCGTGTGAAAAATTTGTAAAACTGGTCATATTTAACGACGGTGAGTAAGTCTAGTTATCTTTTTGGAGTAGGACACATAAAACTACCAAATAAAAAATATTTAATACATAACTTTATGCATCAGTACTGAGTATGCATTCGTGAATCACAGGAGTTAATGAACTGTTGTTCCAAATAATGTTATATGAGTTTGGAAAGGTGATTTAAATTTACAAGGGAAATAATTTTTTTCAATCATTGTCGTGATGTAGCTTAGTGATCTGAGTCAAATTTACCTTGGAAATGAAGATCACTCTATTCACTTTTTGGCTGATCAGAATATCAGTACAATCGCGCATTGAAAAGTTGTAGATTCTTTTCGTTTGCCAACATAAAGACGAATGCTTATTAGAAAAAAGTAAACATTTATTAAAAACTAGACTGTAAAATATTACACAACGAAACAACGATCACTCTCTTTTCACCCAATCTCCAATTCTTCTCAAGTAACCTGTTGTGTTGCTACAGTGCGACATTCATTTTAAAAAAACTACAATTCTTATCAATTCCAAATTAATTTTTTAACATATTTCTCATAATCGTTAAAAACAGTCAACATTTAAAAAAAAATTCAGTTATTTTCTTATCTACCAATTAAATAGGATTACCAAATACCAAGGCAGGCCCATTTATTAAGTGCTATACTGTCAATACTGGAGAATGAGGTCTCTTCGGGGCCAGGTTCTCCATAACCTCATCAACACCTTATCATGGTTATCGTTTGAACATGCGTAATAAAAATTGGACAGTTAGCAATTACATGGTAACAAAAATATTTATAAACATTAAAATTTTCGCCTACTTAACAAATACAATAACGTTTACGAATAAGATAGCAGCAGTTGCACGCGCGTAGTAAAAATTAAATTCACGAATCGCTTCAACGTGCTCATAACCATAAAACAAAGAACTATGTCCCTAGAAATTCACATACCCTCAACTGCTATTGATAACAGATATACATCGGTACGGTATAGGCTTAGTCAAGATCTGATTTTACTTCATTCAGAGATGATGTTACAAAATATAATTAACTGCTCTTGCAACTATCAATCTATATATATTCTATCTATATACAGTACAAAGTCCCAAATCCGGAATTGTCTAAAATTCGGACGTTTTGTTAACCTGCGTTTTTTTGTTTCGTTTTTCTCTATTTTTTACATTTTTCAGACAATTTTTATAGAACAGGAAGTTAACCCTGGACCTAATTGATGAAACAACGCAAAATAACGGACATGTTCAGAGTAAATACCACACAGAAAAATGAAAAGATTTGCAAGTAAAATTTGTTGTATTGTATTACAAAGATTATTTTCCTTTTTTAAAAATTTTCCTATTTATATACCTGCTATTTAATAATTGCAATCGCAAAATTCGCGCGATTGGTGGGAGGGAGGGGGGTTAGATTAAGGGTTTTTTGACAAAAAATGTAATTAATCCGAAATCCGGAATGACTGAGGTCCGGACTCCGGATTTTGGACTTTGTAATGTATATCTCTCTACATGTGAAGTTTCATGAATTTACTATCATTACAACGGGAGATATTCAATGTTAAAGCCGTTGTCCATTCAGGTATCATCTCCACATTAAAATTCGCTATTCGCAGATCCAGGTTGTTTGTAGTTAGTTAGGAAGTTGAAGAGTGAGGTGCCAGCTCAGATGTTGACCTCGTCATCTGACTATGGTGCAAAATTACGTGGTAATGTCTTCGAATATTTCCTTTGGGTATTGATCCCGGAACGTCGCCAATAGCCCGCTGTGTTACTCCTGTGGAACATTAATTAATTACCTATTGTTAGATTGTATAAATGGTGTTTCATTAAAATTTTTACACATTCCTCAGGTTTAAATATTTAGAAGCAGTTAGTATATCAACCGTAAAGTAAAACATGGAAAATGCATCTAAAAAATATTTGCCTGTGTAGAAGTTTCATTATTCCACTAATGGAATTATAAAATATTTTTCTTAAATTCGACTACACATTTCAATTGAAGCCGTAAAGAGTTTTTGATGTTTTGAGTCTTTGTTCTTTTGTTCAATTGAAGGGAGCTGAGTTCACTTTGGCAACAATAGCGTCTTCGTAGAACGGTGTGCAGAGATCCTTTAACAATTAAGTCGATACGGAACGATGTGAATTGTTATTTATCGTTCAAATAAACTTTCCCAAGTCCGTTTCAGGTCAGTGTGAATATGGCAAAAAAACCTACTCATAAGTGAAAATTACTTCAAAAAATTATCCACATATAAATATTTGATCTCACACATTTGAATATTTTTTTATTCTGTTTTGTAGTACGAAACTAATACTGCACAACTAAGTGTGACTTATTCACAATAATTGAAACATATTTAAATACAAAGAAAAGTTCCAGGCTTTAAAAAAAATTTACAGTTCTCTAAATTGATCTTGATAACAAAATGAGATTCTGCAAAACTTAAAACACAAGGTAAAAAAAAAAAACGAAATGAATTTTTGCAGCACTAAAATTGTTTCTGGCTTTTTTTTTTCATGAAATTTTGTCGAACAAATTCTGTTTGAATAAAATTTCATTTTTACACATTTAAAATAATAATTACTCTAAAAATTTCATTTGAGAAAGCAATGAATATTGTGTTTTTAAATATTTTGTTTCCTTCCAGACATTTAAATTGGAGAAAATAGGATCTTGTTACTTCAATTAGAGTCCTTTTGCGTCTGCTTTAAATGTTATAAACAGTCATATCGACACCCAAATTTAACACCATGACTAGTGCTGCCATCTATGTAAAACTTAAGTAAAGTTTTTATTTTGCATGCTTAGACTCCACGCTGGAGACTCCTCTCCATCCACAATCACATCGATCTTTTCCCTCGTATAGTAAAAATGACCGAATCAATTCATGGGTGTCCTTGGACTTTCGAGTACTCCCAAAAACATACGTTTACAGCAGCATTTTCAAGTAAGTTTGCTCACGGAACTCATTTGTAATATATACTACTTGCAAAGACGACGATTACTTTTTTGCTCAGAACGAAAAGGAATGACGAGTCAAACATGTTTCTGAATTTAAGGTAAAATACTTTAAAGATAAAAGTTATATAAATATAAAAAATGATAGGCTAAATACACTAACGGCCATATTCACAAGTCACGAGTTAACTCGAGGAAGTTAAGAGAGAGTTGTGGTAGTTGAGTGCCAGAAATATTATCGATCAGAGTTTCAGAATCTACTAAATAAAACATGACTGGTTTATCTCGAACAAACTGATTTTGATGCTAATCTTTGTATATTTCAATCAAGAATAAAAAAACTGATTGGAAACGACGTAAATTAGAAAGTAACTTCCAATTTACGGCGAATTTCTTTAAGTTTAAGTTCGGTCTCTTCAAAAAAAACCTGAAATAAACAAAGAAACTATTTTGACGAGATCCAAAATTGAAACTAACGAGACGGTGGAAATATTTTATCGATTCCATTAAAAAATTTTCATCTTTTATTTTTGGATGTGAATGTAATAAATATGAATCACCATTTTATTTTGCGTACATGTTGGCAAGATATGTAGCAACTTAAATAGTATAAGTTGTTTTAGTAAGGCTGAACAGAAAAAGCGATCTCGTCCAAATATTTTTCGTCCAGCAGATATTAAACATACAGCACTTTCAACAGTTATGTGCTATTATATCTTTGCGAAACTCTTGTTTTACCCGCAATTCTAGGTATTTAGAGAGGAATATTTGCTTCTTCATAGAGCTTTAAGCTTCGTTCTGTGCTGCCATCTATATGTCACTTTACAATTAATACATGTGCTTATTAGAATTTTAAAATGAATCAAAAAGGTTGTATAGTTTAAGATGTATTGTAAAAGCTGAAAAATTAGAATAACGTTAACACACAGTGTTAGTTTCAAGGCACATAGTTTTTCTGTTTAGCAAAAGGCAGTAGCGTTACATTTCAAACTGGGAATGCCGAGATTAAAATTGTTGTACTATGAACTATACGTAAATAAAAGTGGGCGGTTCAATATTTTCCCACAGCTGTGCATTTAGTCAGCCAAGGAAACCTCTCATGTGTTAACAGAATTGTCTGTACGAGGTTTTTGCACTTTGTAGTAGATTTTCACTGTTATTAACTGTTAAAATTAATTGTTAAATTAGCTACTAACTATAGTGTACTGTTTACTGTAAAAAAAAAATTGAAAAATAACAATTAATACAAGTTAATTAAAACAGTTCTCATAAAATACAGTTTTGTTCATCTCTGGAAACTGGCTTCAAAAGAAGAGAGGGTTAGGGGTGATGCAGTGGCGGATCAAGTCAAGTGGGGGCCCCAAGCGGTAAAATTAAAAATTTCTCAAACTGAAGTTACAAAAAAAGTTTCAAGAAAACTCTCATTAAGTTTTCACAAAAAAGGAAAGTAATCGAAAATTTCATACCATAACACATTTAAGAAATTTATCAAAAAATATATATTTTGACATGAATTTCCATCTTCCTTTATTTCTTGCAAATTCGTCTATTATTTTGGCAGCGTTTGTTTCGGTTTAATATTTCCTGCTCTTTTTACAGAACAGCCATATTAATTAATCTTTCTACTCCTTGAATAATTTTTACAAGCTTTAAAACAGAAAACCATTTTTCTCCTGACGCATTAGATAAAGAAATTGTTAAAAAAAAATTTCAATAATGTTTAAACATTCGCAAATGTGCAAAACGTTTCTTTGGAGGCTCTATAGATGCCTGGTGTGGCTCTTATGGTGTCCACCATTTCTTTTAGAAATATTAAAAAATGGTCCAATTCATTTTCAAAAGTACAAACATAAATGTCATTTTTGTAAATATCCTTCAACCTTTTTATAGCGTTCTTCTTTTTCTTCTATTGATAAATCCCAATAAAAAAATATTCGAAAAGGCTCCACAACAACTTCATACGTCTGAGTTCTTTCAGATAATTCTGCCTTGGTGTTATCACATGTAACATAAAATGACTTGACTATGAAATTTTCTCTTATTGTAAATTCATGTCCGACTTCTTTGTTTTCATTAAAAAACATTTTTCTCATTTGTTGTCGTCGAGTTTGTCCATCTTCCACATTAAATAACATCCCTGATAAATCAATTGCCTCTTTTCAACTTCTCTGAAATTATTGATAAAATTTTCTAATGAATTCAGTTTTATAGATCCTTTTAATAGTTCGCATTCCACTGATTGCAGTGATTTAGTAGTAGCAGTTATTCTTTGAAACAATATTCCAAATAACTGTCATTATGGCGGTTTCATATTTGTCCATTTTCTTAAGAAGCGGTCGCAAACACAATGGTAACTTTTTTTCTTCTTCTGAATTACAAACTTCATTTAAAGCCTGTTTTATATGGGTGAAACCAAGTTTTATAGCTAATACAGCAACTGCTTTTGTTGAAAATCTTGTATTAGGAACTCTTTTTACTGCACTTAAAGACGTACATTGTAAAGACGCTGTCACAACTTTCATAGAACCCTAGTGAAAAGACATTTTAGACCTCGGGGCCCCTTTGGTATTCCGGGGCCCAAAGCGGCCGCTTAGTCCGCTTAATCCGCCACTGGGGTGATGTTAGGGATAACATCTGCCCATGATAAACATAGCTAACCAATCATTCACAGCAATCACTAAACGCCAAGACCATCATCGAACGACATGGAGCATGTTCTATGATAGAATGTCACATATGAAATCGAAATTCATGTCCTGAAAATATTGACGACAAAAATAACCCTTACTTCTAACACTGTTTTATGATTAGTCGTGACCAAGGCCGTGCCCAAGGGGGATGGGTTTATAGGGTTAACCCTCTCCTCAAAATTTATCTTCCCAAAAATTGCTATTGAAAATTTTTTTGAAAAATAAAAACATTTAAAATTCTATGATAAATATGCAAATAAATTCAGCAGTGGCGAATCGAAAATACTCTCCCGAACACTTACAGGTGTACTTCATAAAAATGCTAAAATGTTACACAAGTACAATCGAAAGTGAAATAATTTGTACTACAAATTTGTTTTTATTTTAGAATACAAAACGACGTTTTCCTTCGGATTTTGAAAATAAATCAATGACAACATCAGTGATCAAATTTATCTCTCTATGAATGCACATTAAACCAGTCGAGTTTTGCCTGTTGAATTCCTTAAACAGGTTTGCAACCTCCTTTGGGTTGAGAAAGTTCTCTCTGGAGTTGATGCTGAGACTGTAAATGTTGATAAAATTTGAAGAAGTTTACTAATGTTTGGAAAAAAAAGGTCTTATTGCACTTGAAATAATCTTCAATAGCAGAGTTTGGTTTTTCAATTACTTTTTTCCACTTAAACTGCCAAACGCAAAATTCATCATTAAAAGTAGGTGGTTGAGGTAGTATTTTTTATAAAATGTGATGCATTCTTCCAAATCCTTTGGATTAGTTGCTAGACATCTGCTAGGAATCAGTTATTGTAACGATGAAATTAAATTATGTTTTGTAAATCTGTCACAAAGCTGGAACATCACATGGTCTAAAAACTGTATAGACAGATTAAACTTGTAATCTTCTTCAGAAGTTTTAGGTGTGATATTTTTTTTATGGGTCTGTTTCCCAGTCATTCTTGGAAAATCCATTACTATACCATTTTGAAGCAACAATGAAGATTCTGCTTCAAACATAATTTTTTGTCTTTGTCTGCATTACTGCGAAATTTATCAAGAACATCAAGGACATTGTCAACATAGTCGCATGCTTCTGACAGATCTGCATTGACCTCTTGCAGAGCTTTACATAGCGGCCAGTGTGCGCGCAAAAATCTTCTCAGTTACAAACAAAGGTAGCACAAATTTACTGCTTCGTATAGCGCACGACAGTTGGTAATGCATTTCTAGCAGTCTCAGCGTTAGCTGAAACTTCCAACTTTTCTAGGCCAAGTATTACTGCTGGGTAAAACTCTTTAAACTGAATAATGCTTACATATTTATGCACCCAGCGGGTCTCACAAACACACAATAGGGTGGTACGTTTTGACTCAGGAAATTTATCAATTATTGAATCTCTTAAAACTTGAATGCGTTGTGCAGGGTTGTGGGAAAATGTTGCAACTGTCTGAAGTGTTCCTAAAAAGCTCTTAATTAAAGGTGAAGTAGATGAATTCCTTAAGGCAAGGTTCAATGAATGAGCACTGCACTGAACATAAAGTTCCATGGGGTGATCTTTTCGTATGCAGACTTGGACTCCATGCACATAACCACTCATCGCAGCAGCACCATCATACCCTTGCCCCACCAAAAATTCACAATTTATGTTATTACTTTTTAAAGAAGGAAGGATAAGTTTGGCTAAACCTTTACCAGTGAACAGTTGGCAAAAACTCAAAAAAGTCTTCCCTAATGCATACCTCTTCTTCATCCACATAATGCAAGCATATTGAAACTTCTTCTATGTGTGAAATGTCTGTCGTTTCGTCTGCCATCACTGTGAAACATTTTGCGGCATTTACTTTCCAAACACTTTTATCTTGGACTAGGGGGCCTGCCCCCTGCTCGCTAACGCTCGCCAACCCCCGGAGGATTGCTCCGCAATCCTCATTGGTTCGCTGCGCGAACCTATGCTCGCTTCGCTCACCTCAATGAAGACATGTGTCCTAGCAGAAGGGATTGTTTACAAAATATGTTACCAAAAAAATGTTTTTCAAATCTAAATTTGCTGTATTACAGAAAAAATATATACAGTATCTCTAAAATCAGAATTCAAATGAAAACTTTGTGCAAATTTTGACTCGAAATGTGAGCGTTGCTTTGGAAATTGAATACCTAGCATGTTGTTTGTGTGTACATTTTCCCAGCACTCAAACGACCCACACTTTTTCATTGAGTTTGTTGCCGTGCAAGCGTCTTGTAGTGCAAGCGTCTTGTTGTACTATAATTGTTGGCCCTGAAAAGGACCGTTTTTTAAATGGCCCTGAAAAGATCATCCGCTTTCTTTGATTTCTATTATAAACTAACTGCAACAGCTCATTAAAATTTCCTTTTTTTTTTCCAATAAAATTTCATCTGATAACGCTATAAATTCAATCGATGCTCGAGACTTCGCGATAAACAAACAATCCTACAGTGTTGCCAAAACGCGATTACAAATAACGTCTTTTTTGCGTGCCACGTAAGAGAATTATATATATAGATGATATTTCCACAAATCTGAATTTATTGATTTTGAATCAATGGACTTGTATATTGTGTATTTCCGGAACTCGATACCATATGTTATTGCAGCACCGAATTCCCAGAAGAAACTCTAAATCTCAGTACAGCAGGGAAATTCCCATCATTAGCATCGCTGCAACTCTCACTCACCGCTTTCCCAAAATTGTGGTTCCCTCGTACAGCTAATTCTTGTCGCCCACAAAGTACAACGGTTTCTACAACAGATCGCAATTTTTCTCTTTTTTCTGCTACTTGCCGAACACGTTCAGTAGAGAGTTAGTTGATAATTTTCTTGGTCTTCCCATCAGCCACTGGTAGAAAATTCTCTGCTTGCTGCCAGCATTTTTTGTGGTATGTTGTATCTGCATGTTTTGAAAAATCCTCAAGTGCATTCTTCCAATTAGTGTAGGCTTTACTGACTGAGGCACCAAGATGTTGATGACTTCCTTTACCAACTTCTTCAGCGGAGAATAAAATATAAGCATTGCATGTGGATCTTGGATGCGTTGTGCAGAGTTGTGGGAAAATGTTGCCCCGTCAAATTTATAAGAATACACCAGCCATGAAAAATTTTGCTGCCAAGAACTTTGGAACTTTAAATTCCAATTTTTTGAAACTGGAAAACAATAGGAAGGAATTGGGACCCATGGGTTTCTCAGTAACATTTATTTTCTTAGATCATCAACGCTTATCTTTAGAAAGGACCCTACATCATTTTCACAGAACACCCCGGTAAAATTACGAGGATCATCATGTTCTATAGCCTTCTGCAGTTTCGTTTCATTGTATTAAATTTAAACTTTAAACATCAAAACGCATGTGCAAATTTCAACGATTACAACAATCCACAAAACAAGAGTTGAGCTGTCAAACTGCATACAATTTTTTTAAATACTAGGGGGCTCCGCCCCCTGCTCGCTTACGCTCGCCAACCCCCGGGGATTGCTGCGCAATCCCATTTGGTTTGCTTCGCAAACCAACACTCCTTTCACAGATGTCATTTGGTTTGCTTCGCAAACCAACATTCCTTTCACAGAGTGAAACTATCTGAATAATTCGTATTATGCTGATTTCACTTTCCGGTACATGACGTCACAGCGAGGGCTTCGCGCCCTGCTCGCTTACGCTCGCCGACCCCGGGGATTGCTACGCAATCCCGTTTGGTTTGCTTTCTCAAACCAATACTTCTTTCGCAATTGATTTCACTTTTTTTTGCTTTAACACTTAATGCACCCTAAACTAATAGCCGCATCAGTAAAAAATCTTCTGTATCTTGTTCCCTGTACAATTTTAAGTAAACAGTGTTAATATCAATACATTGTACTTTGTCGGTAAACTGTCTTGAGAACAGAGGGAAAAAAGCGAGCCTTTTTCCTCGCCAAATAAAAAGAAATCGTTTTTATGGCAATTGTTGCTACGATAAATTTGATATCTGGCAAACCCGATAGTAGAAAATGCAACCCACTGCTGTTTGCCGAACCAGCTATGCGAACTGAAAAATACGAAATTTGTGTCACCAACTTTTGATTGCATCGAATTTATTTATGAACCAATTTTAAAAATAATTGTACCGTAAGAAAGAGTACATTGTGAGGTATACTGCAATATTTTTAAAATTAAAAACTAACAGTAATACTATATAGATATGACCATTTTAGTTTTGTATCGGAAGTTACGATCTGAAAGTTCCGAAAATTGTATGACCTACTTTTAATTGCATCGATTTTGTTTATTAACCAATTTGAAAAATAATTGTACCATAAGAAAGAGTGTAATGTAGTGTATTCAGTGATGTTCTCAAATTTAAAAAATAATGGTTTTTGCCGTAGACATAACGGTTTTAACAAAACGTAGCGAAAATATCCGAAGATTCCGAATTTTGTATCACGAACTTTTGATCGCATCCAATTTAATTATTAACCGATTTCAAAAATAATAGTACCGTAAGAAAGAGTATATTCTGAGGTATACTGCGATATTTTAAAAATTAAAAACTAATAGTAATTAGATATAGATACGGCAGTTTTAAAAAAAAGTAACAAAAATGTCCCGATTTTTCCCGAATTTCAAAAAAATATTATCAAGAACCACATTTAAATTTCAAAAAAAACTCGACGAGCTGCAAAAATTTACGTTGAGAGGTACTCTTAAAAAAAACTCACGACTAAAGACTGAAATTTTGAATGTGTTTTGCTCACTCGCGGAAGAAATTTCACTTCTTCAACTTTAACACTTAATAAAACCTAAACTAATAGCCGCATCGGAAAAAAATCTTAATAATTATCCAGGGAATACGATGAAGAACAAAGCATGTTAATTTCATATTTTTCCGATCAGTACTTTCTCGGGAAACCGTCTAAGAATGGAGCTAAACAACAAAAATTTCAATTCTTCGGCGGCGGCGGCGGCGGTAACTTTTTTTTAATATAGAGAGATGAAATAAATATAATATATATATATATATATATATATATATATATATAATAACATAACACTCACATAATGACAAAAAATAACCAAACAGCCGGGGTGCATTAACCAGAAACCGAAACTCGAAACTACCCATGCAAGCGCGCTGAAGCTGCAGACATAGCATGGTAAGCAATATAATTTCAAGAACGCAAGAATTTCCAAAAAAAATGTAACTAAAGTCTTAAAAAATAATAAAAAATGAAGAAATGTTGTTGGACCAGGGCGTCATCACCCGGCTGCGGTTTCGGGATTCATTTCGTTTTGTTCCTGCTCTGTTTTTTTTTTTTTTTTTTTTTTTTTTGTGTTTTACTTGCTTTTTGGTGGTGTTTGGGGGAGTGTATGAGCAATTTTTTCAGCCTAATGCTGCTCATATGTAGAAAACACCATTTTATGTTGTTTGGGTCAGGCTCCTCCCTGATGACGCCCTGATCCATCAACATTTCTTCATTTTTTATTATTTTTTAAGACTTTTGTTACATATATATATATATATATATATATATATATATGTATATACTAGGGGGCTCCGCCCCCTGCTCGCTTACGCTCGCCAACCCCCGGGGATTGCAGCGCAATCCCATTTGGTTTGCTTCGCAAACCAACACTCCTGTCACAATGCCGTTTGGTTTGCTTTGCAAACCAATATTACTTTCACAGAGTGAAACTATCTGAATAATTCGTATTATGCTGATTTCACTTTCCGGTTCATGACGTCACAGCGAGGGCTTCGCTGCGTCTCGCTTACGCTCGCCGACCCCGGGGATTGCTACGCAATCTGTTTGGTTTGCTTTCTCAAACCAATACTTCTTTCGCAAGTGATTTCACTTTTTTTTGCTTTAACATTTAATGCACCCTAAACTAATAGCCGCATCAGTAAAAAATCTTCTGCATCTTGTTCCCTGTACAATTTTAAGTAAACATTGTTAATATCCAAACTTTACGATCTGTACTTTGTCGGTAAACTGTCTTGAGAACAGAGGGAAAAAAGCGAGTCTTTTTCCTCGCTAAAAAGAAATCGTTTTTATGGCAATTGTTGCTACGATAAATTTGATATCTGGCAAACCCGATAGTCAAAAGTGCAACCCACTACTGCTTGCGGAAACAGCTATGCGAACTGAAAAATACGAAATTTGTGTCACCAACTTTTGATTGTATCGAATTTATTTATGAACCAATTTTAAAAATAATTGTACCGTAAGAAAGAGTACATTCTGAGGTATACTGCAATATTTTTAAAATTAAAAACTAACAGTAATACTACACAGATATGACCATTTTAGTTTCGTATCGGAAGTTACGATCTGAAATATCCGAAAATTGTATGACCAACTTTTAATTGCATCGATTTTATTTATTAACCAATTTGAAAAATAATTGTACCATAAGAAAGAGTGTAATGTAATGTATTCAGTGATGTTTTCAAATTTAAAAAATAATGGTTTTTGCCGTAGACAAAACGGTTTTAACAATAAGTAGCGAAAATATCCAGATTCCGAATTTTGTATGACGAAGTTTTGATCGCATCCAATTTAATTATTAACCGATTTAAAAAAATAATAGTACCGTAAGAAAGAGTATATTCTGAGGTATACTGCGATATTTTAAAAATTAAAAACTAATAGTAATTAGATATAGATACGGCAGTTTAAAAAAAAGTAACAAAAATGTCCCGATTTTTCCTGAATTTCAAAAAAATATTATCAAGAACCAAATTTAAATTAAAAAAAAGAAACTCGACGAGCTGCAAAAATTTACGTTGAGAGGTACTTTTAAAAAAAACTCACGACTGAAGACTGAAAATTTGAATGTGTTTTGCTCACTCGCGGAAGAAATTTCACTTCTTCAACTTTAACACTTAATAAAACCTAAACTAATAGCCGCATCGGAAAAAAATCTTAATAATTATTCAGGGAATACGATGAAGAACAAAGCATGTTAATTTCATTTTTTTCCGATCTGTACTTTCTCGGGAAACCGTCTAAGAATCGAGCTAAACAACACAGTTTTCAATCCTGCGGCGGCGGCGGTAACATTTTTTTAATATATAATATATATATATATATATATATATATATATATATAAATTCCTAATTTTCACTGCTTCCAGCCTCAATGTTCTAAACACAGACAACATGGTACCGCCATCGATATTTTCATATTTTTTTCTTGACTCAAAAATTTCACACATTCTTTTTATCTTTTATTTAAAGCCCTCTGCCACTCCCCCATTCAACAAATTAAAAAATGCAGAGGTGGGGAGGTAAAGTAGGCTTGTACAAAGGAATCCAAACATTCAAGATTTTTTTTCAAATCAACCCTTCCTTCCCGAATCAAAATCTAGTTACGTCCCTGGTTGTGACCTACTATTTTCTTCAACAGATGACGTTCGTTCATCTGGACATCAATGGACGCTTTGCACAAGAAAAAAAAATATATCCAAGTTTTTCAAACGTATATATATACATAGTACATTTTCCAGCTATGTGCAAAAGTTTTACAGTAATTGTTTTGAGAAACTTGTGATTTGCTTGGGTTTTAGGGAGGAATATTTTTCCTGCGTAGAGCTTTACGTGCTGCCATCTATATATCAATTTACAAACTATATACATAAATGCAATTTTACAATTCGAAATTTTAATTGCTAAAGAGTTTTGATCACCAATGACTGAAAATTGTTTCAGCACCATTTTCGGAGATAAATTACCCCTCATGTCAAAAGTTGAAATTTGGTTGATGTAGCTATTCATAAGAAATACGAGAATATTTGTTGATTTATTATCTACATATACGCATATTAAATTATTATTATCATCTGAAGATAGGTTTGCTCTGGTTCTAATTAAAAATATCAATACTAATTTGAAGATAGTTGGGTAGTTAGCTGAATTTACGTCGTACTTGAGTAAGACAACGGGTTGTTGGTGACGGACCGGTATCAATCCGAAAGGAAAAGGTCGTAAAATTGTATTGTATATATATATATATATATGTTGGTTTTCTGTATTGTTTCTATCACTGTTTTTCACACACCACACAACTTCTCTTGTAATAAAAAATAGTAAAAAAAACTCGAAATCATGTGCATTTGATTAATTTCTGTCAAATACGTAATTTACGATTTACCAAGTCCTATCCAGAAACCATGCTACTAATGTTAACGTTAATTTCATCCCCTCCTGTGTAGCAAAAATGACAGTAGAGCGATAAAATAAACCATGCCATTTTCCAAATTGGGTATCTAAAAGCGGTATTTCCAATTTGAGTGTAACGTAGAGCTAGCTACATACCTTCTCGTGTAACACACTTGTAATGTTCGATCATCTAAGTGATAGACACTTTTCGGCAATGCTTACCAAAAATGCTGAGATCATACTGTTAAATCGATAATTGGGTTGACTTTCTTTAACATCTCCACAAAATTACTTTTGGAGAAGATTTCGACGAAAATATAGTGGAACAGCATCTCAAACCTTCCTGATTGGTCAAAGAAGGGAGCCGTAGTTGAATTCCGTCGAACTATTGTCACGGCTGTAATATTGAACATCTGTCCCCATAATTTCTATTTTAAACTATCGTTTTCAAAAGCTCTGGAATTATCAGGAGTATAAATGGACCGTCAACCCATTCTTCGATGTCCTGCTCTTCCTTCCAGTTAAATTTTGGTAAGATACTGGGAAGCAAGGGACCTAATGGGTTCATAGACTTTTTTCTGTTGCCATTTGTTCTATTGATTAGCTTCATTCAGTATCGTATCACCCGCCATTGGAAATACATAAAAGCATTTTCCAAAAAGTCATAGGAACATTCTTTTTTACGCGTACCAAACGGAAGGAGAAAATATATTCGAAAATCAACCCACCAAAATAGGTCATAATCTAATTTGACCATTGTAAAGACAAATATAGAGATAAGTATTTTAGAAGAAAAGGTATTTTGGGGATAGAAGTATTTTATAGGTATTTTTTATAAGGAAAAGAAAGCAATGTTTAGAAATTTGCGGAAAAGATAAAAATAAAAAGGTCAGTTTTACACTTATTATATTAAATATAATTAAATAAATCAAATAAGGGAAGGTGTCGTACCTTAGAACAGTTGTACCTTGAAACAGTTTATAGTGTGCTGTCTCCTTTTGAGTAAGTAGCAAAATAACACACTGTAGTTTACCATTTGCCACCAGAGAACCTTCTCACAAAGACTGGCACTCCACAGGTGTTTGTTGTGTTTGCTAAACAACTAATTGAAATACGTCCTCTAGTAAGTAAATAATTTGGATTTTTCAATTTTGATTCTTTTTTCACTGATTGTAATTATATTTTTTTAGGATTGGTAAAGTTAATTAAAAATCTGTTCTACTCAATGATGATACGATTTCAATGTAAACATAATCTGGTACTACTTTCTAGACTGTTTTATTTGTAAAGGGGCAACCAGTTGTACCACGGAACAAAAGAAATGTTGTACCTTAGGACATCTCAAGGTACAACAATTTATTTTGTCCTTTGATACCACAGTCTGGGTTTACAAATACACTAATACCATGAAGTTACGCGATAGGTGGGACCGAAGGAAAATTGCGTAAGTCGAGGCATAGAAATTTTCAGATAAATTTTATTTAATTGAGTCCAAGGACTAACAAAAACACTAGTTTAAAAGAAAAATATTTATTAAAATTGCGGTAAAAAAAAACACTAAAATATTAAAAAAATTAATGTGCTAAGTAAAAAGGTTATTTCGATGTCGATGGCTTCATAAAATGTAACAAATTCGTCTGACGATTCAATGTCTTCTATTTTTCACGCGGAATTTCTTCGCAGCCAGTTGTAATATTATTTTTATTCCCTGCTTTGTATCTAGAACGAGTTTTTCGTTGGAGTCCATGTTTTCTAAACTTTTTAAGCCCCGGGCCGCGCAGATGGTCTTCGACTACCGTCCCATTGGTTTTGAGTGCAGGTGATTTTTAACTGATTCCCTGAAAAATCTGATGACACAGAGAGATCTGCTCGAGAGCTCGAGCTGAGCAGAGGTGTTTGTTTTGTAATGCTTGTTTATGGAACCACGGCCGTTGAATTTTTGCCTGTTTTGCATCGCTCAAGACACAGAGATGCAAATCTCTATTGTAAAATAGTCTATATATAGTTTTTTATTGAAAAATAAATACGTTGTTTGTAAATTAAGCTGTTTCGTTGTGTTGACAGGCACATCACTCGACCCAACTACATTACAGTGTATCACAGCAAGAGAAACACTAAAATAGCGGGCGTCAGTGTTGCCAAGCGATAAAATGTTGAAACTGTGTGACATTTTTTATAAACTAGGGGGCTCCGCCCCCTGCTCGCTTACGCTCGCCAACCCCCGGCGGCGGCGGCGGCGGTAACATTTTTTTAATATAGAGAGATACAGAATTTAGTGTGTGTAGAATTGATTTATTTTGTAGTCTACTTCAAACAGTCTAAAAGTTACATGTATTCCAAGGCACAACTTGTATCACAAGGTACAACAACATGTATCCTAAAGTAAAATAGCATGTATTCCAAGGTACAACAACATGTATTCCAAGGTACAACAACATGTATTCCAAGGTACAACAACATGTATTCCAAGGTAAAATATCACGTTGAACCTTGGGACATTTGCATAGATTAACAAAACAATTTATTAAATGGTAAATGTTCGAGGTACGAATAAATAAAAATGGCAAATTCTCCCAAAAGTAATGAATGTAAATAGTTGATGGATCATTATCTTCTTTTATAGTATTTTAAACACACAGACTGCAATATAACAGACAACATTATTTCAAGCCCCTCATATGCCATACTGGAAATTAAGTCCCGTGCTGGGACATAGCGCCATCAAATTGAGCTACAAATTTAGTTTATGGTGTTTGTTACATAAATACAATTATTGAATAACAATGCATCATATGATAAAGCCAATCATGTACAGAACACAGCATTTTCGTAGAAAATTAAACTATTATTCCATGTTTATTTAACGCATCAGAGGATAATTTCTCAACTCTTATCTTCGATAAATGTACAACATTAGAAACTTACGTATTTAACGTTGAAGACTCGATTTTCTTTTAAAGTGCATTCAACGTTTAGGCATCGACTAATTTACCACATTAAAGATTCAACTTTCCATCAACGCTTATTGAATATCAGCTGTTCACCTTATTTTAAGCGTCTCTGCATCAACAAGTGTTCAACTTTAAAAAACTGTCCTATCTCCATCGTTGAAAATTTAACAGTATTTCAACGTCCATGCGACGTTTGACTTCCAATAGTTTAGACGTGAATACGTCTTTAAAATCGGAACAGTACAAAGGGCATGCATAAAACGTTGAGCGTTACAACTGTCGAATTGTTATGCATGCCCCCTGTACTGTTCCGATTTTAAAGACTTATCCACGTCAAAACTTTTGGAAGTCAAACGTTGCATGGACGTTAAAATACTGTTAAATTTTCAACGTTGAAGATACGACAGTTTTTTTAACAACGTTAAAACTGTTTTGTTTTTATGATCTCAGAACAGGCAGAAACATTCTGAAGACAAATATAGCGTAGTGTCGACAAAGAATGTCCACACCTAACATTATATTCAGATCGAGTTCGCAGGCACACTTAGTGTGTGGCGGGGTTTCGTAACATGTCGAAATTCTACGGTAATATACGAAATTATGGGCGTTCTTTGGGCCAGTGTAACTGTGTACTGTGTGGAGTGAAGACCGCGTAAGTGGTGTCATTCGAAATCTACCAAACTACACTACTATTAATATTTCAAGCAACAAATTAATTACTGTATATTCACAATAAATAATCGCTCAAATTTTCTGTCTTCTTCATTCATTACACATTCAAACATGTATTGCACGAATATTCCCGTCCGAAATTCTCCGAAAGATGCCCAAATATTCCCTTCAAAAATGCAGTTGATGTCCCCTACACAACACATGAATCTTTTAACGTATTTTAACGTGAAATTAGCTCCGAACATTTAATTCAAACAATTTCCATACATTTAGAACCGTTCTTCAACGCTTAAAAATTATCTCTGTGCTACTTGCCCTCTGTGATGAATTTTTCGAAAAGCATGCTTGTTTTCTGCATCTTAAACTATAGAAGAAAAAAACCGTGTTCTTTATTTTCCTTTTATTTATATTCTACTGTTGAGATGTAAAGGCTCTTTTCTCACACTTGAAACAGCATTTTCATCTAAATTTCCTTCTTCGTCAATAGTAATTCCTTCAACTTCTATGAAATCAGAGCGTTTGAGGAAGACGACGAGATCGTAGATAGTACTAAAAAGATGGAGCGCAGATAAGATTACCCCTGAAAACTAAATAAGAGATGAATTCAGAGAAGGTGTTGAAAATTCGTCATTCGCCCCGCATTCAAGGCATTACATAGTTTTAATTATAACTACATCTTAGATATTAGTCACATAATATTGCAATTAAATCTTACCCATCAATTAGATGCCCTTTTCAGCCAGGTTATATCACAATCAATTTTACTAATTTCACATTTGACTTAACTAGCAAACACACGCATAGCATCTGCAATAAACATTCTTCATTGTTTATATCCATCCAGCGTCGTTACGCATGTTACAAATCGTATTTAAATACATTTACACTGAACTGCAAGTGATATGCGAAAAGCGAGTGGCAAAAGGTGATAAAGACGATCTTATGTACAAAATGCACTATATGGACAAAAGGACACTGCAGAAATTCGGAGGAGATTCATCTTAGTGAGGGGTTGTTTGCCGGGTTAGGATTCGACTAATTGCTTCATGTATCTAGTATAACGCTAACGTGAACCTCGACGTTCTGGATAATTCGTCCTTGCCTACAGTATGACAATTCTACGGCGATGATGGTTGTTTTTTCCAATAGAATCGAGCTCCATGTCATACTGCTAAACGTGTGCTGTACTGGTTTCCTGAAAGTGTGGTGAATTTGCTTGACTGGCCTGTTCGGAGCCCCGATCTCAATCCGATCGAGTACTTGTGGGACAAACTGGAGCGACGAGTACGACACCGACACGCACGCCCATTGCCACAACAATTCCTTCTCACAGCCTTGCAAGAGGCATGGTGAGGCACTTTTTCTGAAAAACATGCTATGTCCAAATACTTTTGTCAATATATTGTACAGGGGAAAGCCACCTATGTGTGTCATTGTTTGCGTCTGTCAAAGCATTTGTGAAGCGATAAATATTTGTGGAGCATCTAGAGCTTTTTCTGACGTCAGAATGGCAAGTTATAGCGATTTAAACAGTTTTCAATATGGTTCAATAGGATTTGGAAGGTAGAGAAATTTGGATTTTCACCTACTTCCATTTCAGAGTGTACAGTGCCTATAGAAATTCCGACAAAAAATGTAACTTACGACAGCAGTGTGGCCGTAAAGACTTTGAGTGAACGTGACGAGCTTTGACTGGCAAGAATCGTTTCCCGCGATAGACGTGCATCCATGTTTCAAGTAACATCGGAATTCAATGATGTGTCCACAACAAACATCAGCCTGAGGATCGGGCAACGTTCCCTCAAAGATATGAACCTTAGGAGCCGACGCACAACTCGAGTAACATTAATGAAACACATCACTGTGGCATCGTCTGGGTTGGACGCAGCCACTAAACACTTGATGACTGGAAACAAGTAGAATGGTCTGACGAGTCAAGTTTTGAACTGTTTCGGTCAGATGGAAGGAATCCTGTGTGGCGAAAAATCCATTAAACTGTGGAAACCAAGTGTCAACAGGAGGTTATGCATGCTGGCGGTGCCTCCAAAGTGGTATGGGGGATCATTCAGGTGGTATTAAATTGGACCTTTGATTCGTCTACGGATGTCTGGCAGATGAACGGTATGTGTGCATCCCAAAACAGTACCAAGTTACACCTGTGCATTCTCATGGGTTTTGTATTTTCCAACTATACAATGATCCGCTACACAAGTTGCTTCACCAAATATTGACAGAGGAACACTTGTCTGAGTTTAGGGTCTTGCATTCCCACCTAAGTCACAAGATTTCAACGTTACCTAACACATCTGGGATGTAATGTAAAGCGCCGTGGAATGCAGAAACACTACACCGTGAAGTACAACAGAATTGTGAACCCAATAGATAAGATTTTGAGTTCTTATTATTCCAAGAACGTAAGAATATGTACAATATTTAAATCATCACATTATTAGCAATATTGCACAAATACATATCAGTATTTGTTCTCAAAGTCCAGCGTAGTCACACCAGCGTCACCCTCTGCCTCCGGCTCAATCTATCGTCTCTCTCGTCTCTGTAACTTTTGTTCGTCCGCAGTTCAAAAAGGATCCAACGATAAAAGTCGACATCCAATCAGAGATCTTCTGGACGAACACCACCGGTTCTACTCAAACCGTTGTAAAGAGACGGATGAAAGAACAGCAGATGGCGCGAAATAATAACCAGTCAGAATATATTCGGCTTTCCGACAGTTGTAAGAAGGTGTGAAAGTCTTCACAATACTTACGGAGTACTTCCACAATCTCTTGTAGTCCATGCTCAGTCATATTTATGGAATTGTATTCTCCCATGGGAGACCAACCAAGTATTAGACTGGTGTATCAATTTTTCTGACACTTCAGTGAATAACTGATACATTGTTCACTTTTGTAGCGATGGGTTAGCACCATAATCACTTCCGGAATACAGCAGCAGCTAAATTCGATAGTTGCTATATTAGTCGACTGAATGTACATTGCACGAGACCTTGAGAGTTGCATTAAAATCACGGTAGTACTTCCGTATTAAGAGGTAATATAACAGAGGATTAAGGCAGTTTGACTGTCATGTGTTGCCCTTAGCAGCCGAGTATAAGTGCATCTATTAATTTGTTGCAATGAATGTGAGTGGCAACGAATAGTACAGATGTGATTGGAGTAAAAGAAGTGTCTGATATATCACAGAGCTTCAGGCGGTTGCTGGAAGTGATATGCATCGTATTGGTGATTCAACTGCTCATCATGGACCATCTATCGAAGTGTACATAAATTGTAGCCAATGAAATCTGTAATTTATCAGAAGGGCTATCTGGCTTGTTTTTGAAAGAAGTAAATTATTGATGTCTAATTTAGAAAGACGCGTGAAAAACGATGCAACGTTGTCTACCAAAAAGTACTTTATCATGGAGATAGGCTTCACTGCTATTAGTAAGTTAATTTTTGTATTAGTGGATAAGTTCACTGCTTATAATATAAAGTATTGAATATAGTTTAGTCTACAAATGCGACTTTTGCAAAAAAAATAGTCTTAGAGTGAGCGGAGAACTATGGATCACTTGTGCCCCATTAGGGTTTTACTGTAGTACCCATATGAACCATCAGGTAAGAAATGATAACATATATTGAAACATTTCAGTTAATTTAGAATTATTGGTTATAAAATTGTGTACCCACTCGAAACGAAAGAGTAACGCGTTAATTTTCAAAAAAAATTTTCAACGTAATTCTTTAGCTGAAAGACTTACTGCTATGCCTCGTTTTACTGAGAACCCTTGCGGCATGACCTTTAGAATTTCAGCTTTGTTGCTTCTGTGGAAAATAATGAGGGATGTAGAAGCTGCCAGCAAGGAAAGGAACTGAATGAAGTCGTAAATAGTTGGCTGAAGAAGAAAAAGGAATGATATAGCAATGCAGCTTCAAAATTGATTGAAGTCCTAAATACATCAATATTCTATAAAAGAAAATCTATGAAGTCTGATTTAAAAACACCACCAGAAAATTCGACAGGAAATAAAATTACCTTATATATTTAAATGAAACTCAGTCCCCTTTAAAACAACTGGTTCTGAGTCGATACACTCCTGCGTGTGGTTTTACTTCTGGATCACTAAAATCAACCGGTTCGACTAAAGACACACTCTTCTTCACAGGAAATTATCTACTTCCATCTTACTTGAATAGGCTTCCATACTAATTCGGACAATCGTTCCTATAGTGACAATGGCACACCTCTGCACTAGATCACAGTTTACCTTCTTACAGCATCATGGCATATGAAGATACCTGTTGATCACCATAAAATGGAGTGACTCAGGAATGCTGCTTCTACTGAAGGCTCGTGAGTCAAAATTAACCCTCCTAATGGTTGTCTCATCGAGATAACTCCTGATTAACAAAAGTGACCAGATCTTGATGGACGAGATATCTCGTCATTAAAAAAACTGACAAGATCTTGATCATGCCATCGTCAATATCGTGATGATGAGGTATCTCATCATCAGCAAAACTTTGTTTTTGAATAACTTTGTAACTTTTATGTTATTGAATAAGACTTTTGTACTTTTATAACAAGAAATGAAAGAAAATAATTACTTTTGAACATTGATCAGTTTTAGTTTACCATATTTTTCATACGTACATTTTATTTGCATAAAAACCTCAGCACTTGCCATAGAGAGCTGCGTTATGACAACCTCTGATGTATAAGATAGTATGAAAAAGGAGTACAAAGTTTGTCCGGAAAATATCCAGCCATTGTTAATGTAACGAGAACTGTTTGTCCGGCTTCGATGTAACTTGAAAGCCTAGGACAGGGGGACAAGTGTTATAAAGTCACGAACCCATTGGATTAATCAGTTGGGTACTAGACGTACTTGAGTAAACGCATGTTCTGTGAGATCTTAGCATTCACAATGACAGTGCAAGTAGAGCAGCTAATTTGCATTAAATTTTGCTTTGAATTTGAAAGTTCGTTTGCGGTAAGGAGCAATGAATCTTACCTTGTAACCAGCTTGAATTACCAGCGTAAACTTTCCTTGTGAGAACGTACCTTATCAACTTCTCTAAGCAGTCTGACTGTTAGGTAAAACAATTTCTTGTTGACAGTATGTCCCTAAAGAATGTAGTCATGATATATTACATGCCTTGATGATGAAACACTGCTTAGAAGTATTTCATGATCCTCGTTTCGTTTTTGACCCAGAAAAATAATCTGTATGAGACGACTGTCTTTGTTTCTCAGGATAGTCAGTATAAGTAGGATTCATTTACGATCATAATATTTGAATGACATCTGGCTCGACTGTTCATTCTAACTTGTCTTGTGCAACGATCATTTCTACTGAAAGAACGAATACTTGCGTAACTGCAACGACTTCATAGCAGCAACTGAACAACTGCAGAAAGTCAGACACGTGACGTAGAAATCACACATGTGCAGCAGGAACAGTAGCTTTTTTGCACCACAGTGATACACTGAAGTAAAACTCAGCTGGATACCTTTACAAGTTTTTTTTATTACAACTTGAAAAGTCTCGATTAACAATAGGAAAGCTATATACACCATATGTACATGGAGCATTCAATGAACTCATGCTCATGAAGAAACAACAATTTTTTGTCCACGGTTAGTTTTTTCACCGGTATATAACTTCACCGTATAGCTGTTTCACGAGATCTCTTCCTTCGTCACTTCCCCCAATGGCTGCCTCTTCTCGTCTCCCCGGTTTCGTTTCCTCCGGGGGGGGGGGGAA
Organism: Metellina segmentata; assembly: GCA_947359465.1. NCBI lineage: Eukaryota > Metazoa > Arthropoda > Arachnida > Araneae > Tetragnathidae > Metellina > Metellina segmentata. The sequence goes on along the minus strand of OX375875.1, from coordinate 71,261,287 downwards.
TCCCGTATTCCTCTTGGAATGTTCATTCTGGTGTTTTTCAATGACACCTGAAACATTAAGGGGTGTGAACTCCCCAAGCTGTGAACCCTTTCTTTGGATCCCGGAATCGTTAGAAAATTACTTGTGTGACAGGCAGAGCAAGAAGTTGGATTACATGCCGCCGCAGGACAGATTTAATGTTTTTCTGGCCCGAGTTACCACCGAACTGTAAACACACGTGTACTTTTTGAGTGGTCCACCTGCTTTTTTCTCGTGGAAGGCCCAAGATAATTTTCGCGTTGACAGCTTGTTTTGTAGTCGAGGGTAATCGGAATCGCAGATGTTAGAATACGAGACCAACCGGTTATGGCGCTATAAAAGTTCGCATGCTAACGTCTTTTTTCAGTCGTCACAGAACCAAGGTTTCCTTTGGCTCAATCCTGACTCCGGGATGCAGAAGCAAAAACATATGGTTAGATTATCTTCTTGATCAGAAATCAGAAATTTTCGGTAATCTTTATCAACAAAAAAATTTAACTTACATAGAGACTAGCTAGCAGTGCCTTGTTACTCCTGGAATTGAAAATTCCGGCAGCAACTATTGTCGTGCTCCCTAAGGCTGTGTGGTAGTTGACTAACAGGAAATATTCTTCTCTGGAGTTGCCAAGGAAGAAAGGAGGGATGACGATATCCACTACGTTTTCGTATTTCGTACAATAAAAGCCAAATACGGCTATGTGAAGTAATGCAAAGAGCTGTAAAAAAATTTATACAAACAGTCCTCAAAAAGAAGAGAAATACCCAGACCCCATCTGCACACTCCGGGTACCAGTACGTTAGACGATGGGCCCCAGTACCCCAGTAACAGGATGATATGATGAGTGCTCTTACTGAGATACCAATATAATATATATATTGGTTTCTCAGGAAGAGCACTCCTTGGATACTTATTGAATAGCTAATCACCATATCTACTATCATAAACGGTAGTGTTTATATGTCTCTGTGGGAGGTGTCCAGATGAATCTATACCACTTACAGTCATGACAATTTTTAAGGTGACTGAGTACACCTCGCAGCCCAAATTTTAAAATTTATTCTAGAACATTTTTTAGTTAATTTATTGTCATATTTTTATTATTTGATTTCTTGAGAATGGCACAGCTTCTAAATTAATTTTTTCCCCTTTTATTTTATTATTTATTTTCATTTTCATTTCATTGGTTGTTTTCTTTTGTGGACACGAACCAAGTTAACGGATTTTCTGAACGGATTGTTCTGTTTAATTTGTCACGTGCGTGTGTGGTCGAATGTTATTTTTTTACTTTCATTTTCTCAACGGATTGTAAATTGGAAGCGTTCTGTTCGATTTCGATGACGGAATTTCTTTTTTTCCCTTCATTTCTTTATTTATTGCATAATCGGTGTGAACAATGCAAATACACATACGTAAGAAATCCAGTGCCAGTACTAATTTTTAAACCGACAATGTATCTTCGAACACACTTTATTTTCTTAGCTCTTGATTGTGTCTGAAGTTATAAATTGTAACTTCTTCTTGAGAAAGCTTTAGATAGCACCGCTTTGGCACTAAAGTCTTGTTCAGAAGAATAAATGGTGACTGGTCAGTTTGTAATTTTGAGGCCTGAAATTCAACGTTCCCTTGGAAAGTTAATTTACTTTTAGTAATTTTTAATGCTGATTTTATGAAATTCTATTGCACTACCAGGTAAAACGTTTTATTCTGAGTATTTCGGTACTTTCAATTTTATGTTTCACTTAACTTATATGTTGAATTCAATAATAATTTCAAAATGTGACACCTCTTATTCCTATGAATACGAGGACGTCATGAACACTGTTCAAAGGTACATTATGGAAAATGGCTCTCATTTGTAAATAGTTCTTAAATCAAAACAAAACCTTTTTTATTTTTGACTTATATGAGTTCTAGTGAAAACTGTTTCATAGTTTTATTCTCCATCGGTTTTTCAAACGTGGATAACTTTTTCTACTCATGCGACCTTGCAGTCAGGGTTTAGAATCATGGCAAATTTTTATCATCCGCGGAACGCGGAAAAAAATTATTATTTTCGTTTCCGCTTTGAATTGCTCGATCGATTTCCCAGCCAGACTATAAATCTTTAAACTGAAGTCAAAGTTATTTTTTTCTATCCCCTACACCGTTAAAGATAGAGTAAAAATTTCAACGGATTTGAAATCTCCGGAACATTTCAACTTAGACTGATGCCTAAAAATAAGATTTTCTTTAAAAAATAATTTTTAAATAGAATATATCTTCAACGGATTTCAAATCTACGGAAAATTTTTACACCAGCTCAATACTTTACATCACGGCGTTGACCGTGGTGTTGGTTTTCGGAGCAAATCAACACTACGGGCAACGCCGGGCCAGTCAAGCAGTGGCTAGTATATATACTATATCTATCTATATATGGACCAGACGCCAACGGATTTGCATTACTGAAATTTTTGCCAGCGGATTTGATTGAAACGAAAGGAACTTAGTGACTTTGAAAGAGATGTAATAGTTGGTTGTCACATTAGTGTCAAGTCTATTCACGCGATTGTGTTAAAATTATGGCAGCCACTGTCAACTGTTGGTGATGTCGTGAAGAAGTGGAAGAAGTTGGAACACGGAACTGCACACGTTGGTCTTCCCCGTAAACTGACCGAACGGGATCGGCGTGTCCTGAAGCGTGAGGTTCGTAAGAACCGCAAGTAACCTCTCCAAATCATCAACAGTGAGTTTCAACAGGCAGCAGGGGTTACGATGCACCCCAAATACTTTGCGAAAAGAGCTGCACGCCCTCAATATCCACGGATGTGTTGCCGCACACAAACCAAACATCACCCCATCCAACAAAGCGGGCAGGCTCGCTTGTTATTTACTAAGTCGCAACTGGACTGTGGACCACTGGAAAACTGTTTTATGGAGTGATGAGTCAAGCTACACGCTCTTCCAGTCGGATGGGCGTGGTTGGGTTTGGCGAATGTCTGTTACCCGAGTGCATCGTTCCTACTGTCAAGTTCGGTAGCGGTGGTGTAGTTGTTTGGGGGTGTGTTTCGTTTAATGGCTTGGGTTAAAACATAAATTTTAATTTTCGTATACTGCAGGGTTGGTATTTATTTCAATTTCACAGAAAACTGTGAAGGAGATTTTGTAAATGAAGTTTTTAATAGAGAGAACTTTGGAGGTCTTTCCTGATCGTTATTACGATAGAAGCATGGCTTTTGTAATTTGAAACACTATTTCTTTTATTGTACTCAAATACTCACTATTCCGGTTATTCGTATAATACCAGGAAGAGTCAAATAATAGAATTTCTGTTTCCTTCCAGCTCTGAGTCGGTTCTTGACCGTCGTCACGAGGTTGGTGTTACTCCGAAGCAGTGCCTTGACGGTCATCTTATCGGTCTTGTCACTATCCTCTTCCTCGTCTTCGGACGCATTCTTTACGGGCCCCTTCGCAGGTGTGTTAAACTTCACATCTTTCTTCTTCTTCACTATGCCCGATATGGTAGGCAGGTCAAGTGCCCGAATTTCGGCAGCGTGTTTCATGGAAGGTTCTAAGTTTATCTGACAGAGGAGGAAATGAAACCAAAGTCAAAAATGGAACATTTGAACCCTAACGAAACGGTTATAGCCTTCTAAAGTCGTATTCCCACTAGCGAACTAGCTCAGATGTTCTCACCTGACCTTGGTTCAAAATTACGAGGCGTTGTCCTTGGATTTCCCCTTCGAGATTGATCCCGTATCGTCGCCAATAGATCCGCGTGTTGCTCCAGTGTGACTTCAATGACCAGACTGACTACCTACCCTCTAACGAATTGTAATATGGAACGTTTATTTTTTATTGCAAACGCACAGTAGTTCCGTGAAATCAATTTATGTTACGGCGAGTGGATATGGGCTAAGAAGCAATTTTGAAACAAAGAACACATTAAATAAAATTAAGCTTACAGTATTTACATAGGCTGAACAGCTCAAGTCAGATTCCGAAGCTAAATGAAACGTAAGGCCATCTCTATATAACGAGGATTAGGATGTCATAAATGAACTCTTCCCCTCCAAAAAAATTATGTTTTACGTAATGAATCTCTCTCTGAATTCATAACCGTCTCTTAATTTATTCTTGGTGATTCGAAATACAGATATCATGTGTATATTTCTTCTACTGCTGCTCTGAAGGATAAGTGTCCTTTGTTTGGCCAGTAGTAACATTTAATACAGTCAGCTTCAGAAGTGAAAGGTACGTCCACAGTCACATTAATAGTTGGTTGTATTTTAATGGCGCAAGACACACAACAAGCCAATTTGAGCTAAGGAATATCCACAGTTGACTTACGTCGTGAAAAGTCAAATACACTGTGTTCAGAACATGCTAGCAAACAGACTTCTCTACGGTATTGAGGTCATGCTACCGAACAGTCAAAGTCCGTGTTCCATGTTTCCAGTTAATGTTACGAGTTATATCAGCCCTCCTCTCTCTGGATTTATACCTGAAGATCTCAGGCGTATATCTTGTTGACAAGCCTGAAGCAAAAGTGTCCCCTTTATGGCCATCTGTAACCTTGTAATGTAACCTGCTTCAGATGTGAAAGGTACGTCCACAGTAACATTGATGGCTGGTTGGATTTTTATGCCCCAAGTCTCATATCTGGCCAAGTTGCGCTAAGCAATATACACAATTGACTTGAATACGTCGTGAATAGTTCAATACAGTGTTCAAGGCATGCTAGAGAGCAGACAAATCCAAAGTGTTATAGTACGTGGAAAGGTAAAATGCCTGGTGAGTGGCAACGTACACACTATTAAGCTTATTGCATACTGGTCCGTATTTTTGCGTCATCGACAGCAAAACATCGTTTTTTTGAAACATCGATGTTCAAAATAAAAACATCGATGTTAATAATACATCGCCCAAAAACCATCGATGTTGTTATAACAATAATTATTGTTAGTTATTATTAATTACTTATTAACCTATGAGGGGAGGGGGGAACACAACAAACGAATTTTTTATTTACTGTAAATAAAAAATATTGGGGCCTATAATTATTATATGCCTCAATATTTGTTATTTACAGTCTGTAAAAAAAGTGGGTTAACTTCCTCCACCTTAAACCGAGTTCTTTTTCACTAACTACCCCACCAGTTAAGGAAAAAAACTCTTTCTGATGGGACAGATGTCGCCATGACTGACAAATACTTAGTTGCAAGTCTTAATTTTTACTATGGTGATTTTTCATTCAAAAATAAAACATCGACACTATTAAATCAACGATGTTAAAAAAACATCGGCTCCAGTAAATCGATGGTAAATACAACTATGTTCTTATTAAACATCGATGTTTTGAAAACATCGACATCGATGTCGCATCTCTACTTTTCACACCCTTCACCCTTGGTCAATTTGGTCTAAAAGTATGTCCAATTTACTGATTATGAAAATTATGCTACTTGGTTATTTTTTATAATTTTTATAATGGTACATTTTTTATTTATAAATAAAACATCGACAAGTATAGACATCGATGTTCGAAAAACATCGGCTCCAATACATCGAAATATTTATAAAAACGTTCTAAAAAACGTGTTGTACAAAACATCGATGTATTTACCATTGATTTATTGGAGCAGATGTTTGTTCAACATTGAAGTTTTAACATTGTCGATGTTTTATTTTTGAATTAAAATAGCACCATAGTAAAAATTAAGAAAAATAATCGTGCAACTAAGTATTTGTCAGTGATGGCGACATCTGCCCCATCAGAAAGAATTTTTACCCTAACTGGTGGGATAGTTAGTGAAAAAAGAAGTCGGCTTAAGGTGGAGAAAGTTAACAAACTTCTTGTTTTACAAACTGTAAATAACAAATATTGGGGTTAATAATAATTATTGGCCCCAAATATTTTTTTATTTACAGTAAATTAAAAATAATTTTGTTGTGTTTCCCCCCTTTTAAGTTGATAAATAATTAATAATAACTAACAATAATTATTGTTATGTACCTACCTAATTATACTTTTACTAAGTAGTGCCTATGTCAAATGGCTGTAAAGATTATTTTCTTTTGTATTACTCAATTTAAAAATAAAATAGTTGTTAATTGTTCTCATTAATTTTTTTTTACTTTGTTTTGACAGTTAAAAAAAAGTCTTAGTTTCAAATTAATAAATACGGCAAATGACAAATGAAATCTTCCCCTCCCCTGCGAACATTATTTGGTACGTTGCTAAACCAGTTTATAGAAATGGAGAAAAATGTTTGAATACACTGTTATTTAAAAACATCGATGGTTTTTGGGCGATGTATTATCAACATAGATACTTTAATTTTGAACATCGATGTTTTGCTGTCGATGTTGCATCTGTTGTCCGTACCCGTTCGATAATGTCCTATTGCTGTCTGTCAAGTATGGTACAATCACACACTTTTACGTCGAACGTTCACTCGAATTTCGTTGAGGTAATTAAATAGGAGAAAGGAGGTATAGGAACTATAAAAAACGCTATTTTAAACATTACATTGCGTGAAATATGTGGTAGAAAAATGGTGTTTTTTCAGAATTTTTAATTGCAACAAAAAGTAGGAAATTCAGTACTTTGTCATTACAAGTACATTATGTGTGTAAAAAAGGCATTTCTTTGCATGTAAATGTACACTTATTGTAAACTAAAGTTAATTCAATTTATTTTATTGCGTCTCCTAATTTATTATTCTAATTTCGCTAATGATGAGGTTAAGAGAAAAATAAAGTTGTTTTTGTATGGGACTTGTCCTTACTATATCAATACACTTAATAAATTCCTTAATCGGATTCCTGTTTACTACTGATTGAACTTATTATCAATGCAAATGTTAGAAATAAAATCATCGCTCTCTTCTTTGATTAAATATTTATATATTTGTAATTTTAATTCACTCGATTGATGTTCACGGTAAAGAAAACCTGCACCTGTTCAGAAAGCTTCTAAATATTTTAAGTACCTAAATTTTTGGAAGTGAAACAACATTCTTATGTTCTTAAATAACTTCTTAATTGCTCTTTAAATTTAATTATAGATACTGCTCAAACGGAAGGGTAAACAACACTGTAGATTGAAATTTACACAGCTAAATAGAGGGTCCAAGTAGGCTGAGAGTCACAAATATTATGATTGCCTTTCTTGTATATTAGGTGTCGAATTGACACCATGATAAACGAAATTCATAGCAACTGTTAATGTGCAGAATACGCATGCGCAAAGGACTTGTGCTGGACAGCTTTGACTGAAAGCATCGTAGACCAGTAAACACATCAGTGACGGAACGAAATGGACAAATAACGGTTCTCCACTTACTTACATGTATCTAATACGGATCATATTTTGATTTGACGGAACGGAATGGACATCGTGAAGTGCGTGATACTTTAAAAGATTTATGTTTTGATAATTTTTTAATTAGCGTCGCACTGGAGGCTATTGGCTACGGGCTATTGGCGACGGTTCGGGGTCAATTCCGCAGGGAAAGATTCGATGACAACGCCACGTAATTTTGAACCATGGTCAGATGACGAGATCACGGTACAGCTACATTCTGCGTTTATGAGTGGTGGCAACGGTTTGGCGATTTTTTGGCGCACTTCTAGTAGCGAGTAACGATAAATTAAGGCAAACCATCTGTCGTTACGGTTGTTGTGGTTTTCATGACAATCTCGGCAAACGGAAACGTTCAATTTTCATTTTGAATATTCTAGAAAGTTCTTCCAAAATCCGTTAAAGTCGTTTAATTTCATATGTTTGTTTGAAATTGTTTTTTTCCTCCCATTGGTTATTTTATTTTTAAAATATCCTTTGATTGCATTGGTCCTTTTAAATCGTTTTCGGTGCAATACCATAGGTCCATTTATTTATATTTTGACAGTTGTGGAATTTTTATTTTATTATAATAGTTTTCACGAAAGGATTAAGAGTTTTGTTTTTTCGACCAGTTTCGTTTTTATTATTTATTTTTTTTTCACTTAAGAGTTCTGACGTTATTAGGATGTATTATTTCTTGTTTTTTTTTCTTTTAAAAATCTTTTTATTTTTCATCATGCCTACTGTATTTAGTTTAATTAATGTTTCAGGAATTTCTTACCCAACAAATGCAGTTTAGTTTTTCTGCTGGTTCACAATTGTGTTTTTGAAATGTGTTTAAACTTATTTGTGTGAAAGTTTTTAAAAAATATACTTTTCAAAACGTTCTCAAATGTGTTTTCAAGCTTTCATTTTCCGTTGGAAAAAGAAAAATATTTTTGGAATAAAAATATTTTCGAAAGAATTCTTTCCTTGGCAAGGAAGTGCGCCATAAAAAAAATCGCGCCAGGTACGTTGCCACCGCTCATAAACGTAGACTGTAGCTGTACCCGAGATCACACCTGAGCTGGCACCCCAATTTCCAAACTTGGTGGGGTGGCATATCAGGTGTGACCTCGTCATCTGACCGTGGCTCAAAATCACGACGTCTTTGGATCTTTCGGTATCTTGATCCCGAATCGTCGTCAATAGAGAGTTATGTTGCTCCAGTGCGACGTTTATTAATTACCACCTACCTGAATGATAAAGGAGGCAAGACAGGCATTACGGTACGTGTATTATTTGAATTAACGTAGTACTGGAGAAACTCAACGGGCTATTGACGACGGTCCGGGGACAATCCCAACTTGAAAGATTTGATGACAACACCACGTAATTTTGAACCAGGGTCAGATGACGAGATCCTACCTGAGCTGGCACCCCAATTTCCAAACTTCCACACCACGCCAACGCTTGAAAGGAGAGGAAAGTTTTATATGAAGATCTGTCGAGTTTGCTGAATCTAAGTTAGCAGCTATATTACAGGAATAACATTTCTTTCAGGGTTATTGGGGTATATTTTTGAGTTGAGAAGGAGTTTTATACTTATTACATTTATTAACCCTCCAAGCGGTTTCGACGAGATATCTCGTCCTCAAGATCCAACAATTTTACTATAACAGATCTGATAAGTTTGTTTCTAATGAAAAGATAGCTCGTCCATCAAGATCTGGTCAGTATTGCTAATGAAGATTAACCTCGTCGTGGCACAAGCACCAGGAGGGTTAAGTATAACTAGTAATTAACTTGAAAAGTAATGAAAGGGTGTTTTTAAGCACCAGCCCCATAACTAACCTTACTCTTTTAGTTAATCTAAATGACCATTTTATTAAATTATTGAAGAAGATATAGTTATATTTAAAATTGTTAAATGTTACAGAATGCAAATGAATTCAATGAAATTAAAATATTCAGCAAGGTTTCTTATTACCATATCTTATTTAATCTTGTATTTAGGGTCAGGGAATTATAACAGCGGGAATTTAGCATATCAAAAGAAATATTTAAAGTAGCAGATGAGAATGCATAGCCTACTTCAGATAATAAAAACTTCGGTGCTTGAAATCCATAGTGTATTGAAAAAATGTTAAGCTAAATGTTTGTTTATCTTATTAAAAAAAGTACTTTGTGCGATGCTCCAACCTTTTACAATACAACTATCTACGGCTTACACTAGTATCGTCGTATTTTTAGAAACAACTTACGATAACCGATAACCGAATAGGAAAGGCTTGATATTCAGTTGCCTAGTATACAAATCCTTACATTTGAGTTGACCAACCTTTTAAAAGTGACGTGAGGTAGGTATTTAACTACCGTCTCACAGTAGCAACATAACGGGCTGTTGGCGAGGTTCCGGGATCAATCCCGAAGCGAAAGATACACCACAATACCACGTCATTTTGAACCACGGTCAGATGACGAGGTCACAACTGACCTGGCTCCTTTGTTTCCAATCTTCCACGTCAGACCAACGTGAGGAAATTTGAGGCCACGGCAAATTTAACGTGCATCAGCCCCTGAATATACAATAGTTTTTGGCTGGACGTGAGATTGTTTGCTTATTTTGGTAATATGTGGTCATCTTTATAGCGAGAGCTATGGCCCTTGCGCCATAAAACCCCAAAACTAACCTACCCTTACTCACACATAAATGGATTCCATACTCTAAAGGAAATAAAATAACCCAAATATTTATAACAGCAAACATAACTAAATGGAGCCCCTTTACTGATGTTATTTCTTATTTTCCATAAAATATATGAAAAAAGCTTATCCTGGTCATGTTACCACAATAAGGGAACAATAAATTTCTACCATTCCCTTGTTTGACGGAGATTCGGTATTTTTTTTTTATTGTTTTCCCTCATATTTTATTTCTGTACTGATTTATATCTTCGAGATTTCTAATAACTTTCTGCAATCAGAACATAGAAGAATAATTCTTTAGAGTGGCGAATTTCAGAGTAGTTTTATCAATATTAAGCGGCTGCATAACTCAAATCAAGCTTATGTTTATAGATATTTTTTACTTAGAAAATTTATAGTTTATGTTGTTACGGAAAGAGAGAGAGAGAGAGAGAGAGAGAGGTATTAAAAGTAAATGAAGAATTCAATTCAATTCATAACGTTGCATTTATTTTACAATTATTTCAATATTTGGTACGATTATTGAAGTAGCCAAGCGCAAAATTGATTCTAATTTTCCATTAGTCAAGCGGTTCCTATTTTTCATTATATGGATTTGTTAATATTCTTCAATGGAAAAGCTTGTTACCAATTATATGTTAACACAAAGAGACTTGCGCATTTTAACCTTTAAACTACGGTCGTTACATCCAGTTGTACCTTGAAAGTTGTAAGAATCGCTCCAAGAAATAATCGCGCTTGTTATATCTATAGCCGTATTCAAAAGGGGTCCAGGCATTATCTCTCGACGACGTTTTATGTGACTTTCTGGTGCGATTATTTCTTGACGCGGTTCTCATAATTTTCAAGGTACAACTGCTGTACCAACTGTAGTCTAAATACTTTCTTGGCGCTATTATTGTATTTTTCAAGGTACAACTGCTGTACCGACCGTAGTCTAAATTCTTTCTTGGAGCGATTCTTATAACTTTTAAGGTACAAATGCTGTACTGGCTGTAGTCTAAATTCTTTCTTGGTGCGATCAAGGTACAACTGTTGTACCAACTGTAGTCTAAATACTTTCTTGGCGCTATTATTGTATTTTTCAAGGTACAACTGCTGTACCGACCGTAGTCTAAATTCTTTCTTGGAGCGATTCTTATAACTTTTAAGGTACAAATGCTGTACTGGCTGTAGTCTAAATTCTTTCTTGGTGCGATCAAGGTACAACTGTTGTACCAACTGTAGTCTAAATACTTTCTTGGCGCTATTATTGTATTTTTCAAGGTACAACTGCTGTACCGACCGTTGTCTAAATTCTTTCTTGGCGCGATTCTTATAACTTTTAAGGTACAAATGCTGTACTGGCTGTAGTCTAAATTCTTTCTTGGTGCGATCAAGGTACAACTGTTGTACCGGCCGTAGTCTAAAGGTTAGAATAACACATGATGAGGCGGGCCACCACCAAATTAACGCAGGGCCGCATGAGGCCCGAGGTCTGTTCATTCCTGACTTAGACACAGTTACTATGTCTCAGAAGGTAAAATAGTTATTCCAGAGTTCAACGGACTTTAACTAATTTATCCCTCTTGGTGATTGGTAATCTTAATGAAGTATCTCGTCATTAGAAAAATTTATCAGAACTGATGGGCGAGATATCTCGTAAATGAAAGAAAACTGACCAGATCTTGATCTTGTCATCAGCAAAAAAATTGGTAGTGTATCGATCAAGAGATATATCGTCATTAGCAAAATTAGATCTTATTGAACGAGATATCTCGTCGAAACCACTTGGGAGGTTACCTGAAGGTGATTGGAAGTACGAAGTTGAGTGGTGTGGAACGGTGAATGTGAGACTTGTTTTTTATGTGAAAAGCTCTTCATCGCCTCTCCTACTCTTTTAAAAATAAACCACTTCGCTCAATATATTTTCTTCCAGCCGCATTCTTTGAAGTTTACTACAATGTAAAAATATTTCCCCAAAATATTGTATACTTCTATGAATTCGTTGGAGGAATCTGGATATTGGGAGACTCATTGAATCAAAAGCTCATACAATCGAATTGAAACGTCCGGTCGAACATCAATCTATGTTACATAACACTAATTTTCCAGGAGGAGCAAAAAACGCTCAATAACATTTCGGATGTCAATGTTGTGTGGGTACGTGACACACGGACACTTATTCCATTCATTGTTTTGTAAATTTGGCTAAGCATGTTAAAGCGATTGACGTCACATGGAGAAAGTCATCGACCTTCTCATGAAATAAACTCGTTGTCGAAACTCGAGTCGTTGTCGTAAGATCTCTGTTTCACATTGGTGTAGTGTGGAAGTAAGTTTGGAGAGTGGGGTGCCAGCTCGTCACCTTACTGGTAATTAAAATTACGAGGTGTTGTCCTCCTATCTTTCAATTTAGGATTGATACCGGTCCGTCGCTAATAGCCCGTTTTATTACTTCAATTTGACGTAAATTCAACTATCAACAAATCCTATCTATTTTATTCACTACGACTTAGAATTTCTTGTTGAAAGATACCTTGAAATTTACAAGTAACACGATATGTGAGTGGTAGAAAAAGATAAAGGAAATATAAAAATAGTGTGAACAAAAAGGTAGAGAAAGCAATAAATATAAAATAGAGCGAGAAAAAAGGTAGAGAGAGCAATCTATATATATAATTCTCTAACGAGGCACGCAAAAAAGATGTTATTTGTAATCGCGTTTTGGCAACACTGTACGATTGTTTGTTTACCACGTAGCCTCGCGCCTCAATTGAATTTATAGCGTTTTCGATTAAAATTTTATTGTAAAAAAATGAATAATAGTCAAACTGTTTCAGCTTACAAACGACATGCTGGGTATTCGATTTCCAATGCAGCGCTAACATTTCAAGTCAAAATTTGCTCAAAGTTTTTATTTGAATTCCAATTTTTTCGAGTTCTGATTCCAAAGGTACTGTATATAAATTTTCTGTAATACAATAAATTTATATTTAACAAATATTTTTTCGACTGTCATATTTTGTAAACAATGTCTTCATTGATGCGAGCGAAGTGAGCTAGGTTCGCGCAGCGAACTAATGAGGATTGCAAAGCAATCCTCCGGGGGGTTGGCGAGCGTTTGCGAGCAGGGGGCGGGCCCTCTAGTATAAAATAGAGTAAGAAAAAAGGTAGAGAGAGAGCAATATAAAATAGATTAAGCAATGGTAACTTTTTTGTGTGTCTATTATCAAAGTATTATGTGAGTAAAACTAGCAATAACGTGAACCATATAATGGTTTTTTCTTGGAAGTTAACAATAGATATCTATGTCTAATACTACATAGACCATTATTATTTCATTAAAATCTCACTGTCCGCATTCCCAACAAGTGCGTATAGACCGATATTCTGCCTGATATACACTCTATAACAAAAAAATCGACGCACCAAGAAGGAGTTGTCCGATGGAGACAAAAATTGGTGAATAGGAAAATTATGTATAGGAAATGATTAAAATTTCAGAACAATTGAATGATTTATTTCAGAGTTACAGTAACGAGCTCAATAAGGTGTTGACCCGCCTCTTGCCTGGATGCAAGCTGCCACACGGCGTGGCATAGACCGATAAAGCTCCCGGATGGTATCCTGCGGTATTTCTTGAAAAATTTGCTCCAATTGTCGGACTACGTCATCAACATTCCCTACCGGATGCAGTCGCCTTCCCATCATATCCCAGACATGCTCAATGGGAGAGAGATCTGGTGATATGGCTGGCCAAGGAAGTGTTTGACAAGCTTGAAAACAGTTCATAGCAACACGTGCCGTATGTGGTCTGGCATTGTATTGCTGAAAAAAAGGCCCAGGGTACTGCGAAAGGAACGGTAGCAAAACAGGTCTCAGAATGTCGTCAACGTACCACTGTGCAGTAAGTGTACCTCTAATGACGACTAAAGTGGTCCAGCTATCAAGGGAAATGGCACCCCAGACCATGACTCCTTGTTGAGGGCCCGTGTGGCGTGCAATAGTGAAAGCAGAATCGGCACGCTGTCCTGGGCGTCTCCAGACAAGTCTACGATGATCGCCAGGACACAGTTGGAAGCGGGATTCGTCGCTAAAGACTATATGTCCCTAGTCAGCATCATTCCAGCCTGATCGAGCCAAGCACCACTGTAATCTGGCTCGACAGTGCGCAGGCGTGAGTTGCAGGTGGCCTAACGGTCAGTACGAGCGTAGATTTCGCTCTCTCAGCCGTCTGTGAATGGTCAGGGTGGACACTCGTGTGTGGGTCGCACGACTGATGGTTGATAGCGATGAATCAGGCGCTGTGACACCTGATCTGACAATCACTATGCCCTCGCGATCTGTTGTGGCTCTACGTCGACCGCTACCATCATGACGCTGAAATCTGCCACTGTTCACCCACTCTTACCAGCATCTTCTAATCTCCGCATCGCTTCGACTCACATGACGAGCGATTCTCCGATTTGCCCAACCTACCTCTTTCAATCCAATGATACGACCTCTTTCAAACTCTGAAAGTTGCTCGTAATGAGCTCGAATCCTGCGGCGAGGCATTTTTTCAGTCGTTGAAAGGTATCCTAAATCGCAATGCAGCAGAAATTTTTAACAACAGTTCAAGAACAACTCCTTATATACATCTGCTGGATGCGCAGTTCCGAAGGTTTGGATTGTAGTCTACAGAAGACTGGAATTGACTTTGCCGGGCCCCTCTATGTCAAAAACGCAAAATTGGTTACAAAGGCCTACATAGTCATATTTACGTGTGCTGTAACTCGAGCCATCCACTTGGAAGTAGTGTCTAATTTAAGCACTGATTAGTTCTTACTTGCACTACAACGGTTCGTATCTCGACGCTCCCTTCCTCATACTGTGTACACAGATAACGCCACTACATTCTGCGCTGCAGACAAGGAGTTGAGGTCCTTGTGGGACATCATATCCTCTTCCAAAGTACACAAGTTTTATGCTCATCGCAACATGAAATGGAAATTCATTGCCTCACGAGCGGCTTGGTGGGGAGGGTTCTGGGAGAGAATGATTGGTACTATCAAACAGTGTCTGCGGAAGACCCTTGGTAAAGCTTGCTTAGACACTACCGGTCTGGTCACGGTTCTATGCGATATCGAAGCCGCCGTGAACAGCAGACCAATTGTCCATGAATATGGTATTGCAGACGATCCGGACGAAGCACTGACACCCTCTCACTTTCTAATAGGAAAACGACTCACAACTATCCCTTCTGGCCCATCGAGTTCAGACTCTGATTTAACACGTATATGGAGAAGTCGTCAACATTTAGTGGAATCCTTTTGGAAAAGATGGCAGAAGGAGTATTTGATGGACTTGAGAACATTTCACCATGTGAAGAACCCACCTAAAGGAACTGAAATCCGGGTCGGAGATGTGGTCTTGTTGCAGGAGGACGTCAGACCCCGGCACACCTGGAGGAAAGCACTCGTCGAGTCAGTGATCTTAGGCCGTGACAACAAAGCCCGTACATGCATACTGCGACTAAATGGACAAACAATTTCCCGTGCAGCTGGTCATTCCCCTGGAGGTCGACCAGGGCGGGGAGGATGTTGCACGCCGGTACGAGATTAAGTAATATTACTTAGTTGTCTCTGCATGGCAACACTCTTGTGTAGTAGTCGTTCGTTAGAAAATAAATGTAGATGTTGTTCTTTCAAATATTCTGAAGTTGTGTTTTATATAATTACGTTTACGCGAATTATATAACACATTCATTGGACACCAAATTTTAATCAATTGCATAGTTGGTCAAAACATTTTTGCATACGAAATTTCAAAGCAATCGGATGATTCCTTCTTGGTGCGTCAATTTTTTTGTTATAGAGTGTATATTGTTATTCGATATATATAGTATTCAACATATATAGTAAGACTGTTTTAGACACAAGAAAATGCTGTTGTTATAAACAACTTATTGAAAACAAATTTTGGTAAGACATTTAATTTGAGAACATTTAGGTACTTCACAACATTTGAAAAGTAATATTAAAATTTGTTGTTTTCTGTCGCCATTTTTCAGAGAATATATAATCTAGGTTTTGATAATAATGGAGAAAAATTGTCATTTCTATGTAATAAAAATGGCAAATCCATTCGCTTTTCCAAAAGGGTCCCTGATAAACTTTCGAGGGTTACGGTTGAAGGAGTAGCAGATTACCAGCCGGAGGGTTTTGAGTTCAAAATTTGATCCAACAAAACACCAACGCGAACGTTGTGGCTGGTACACACGTTAAATCTATCAAGAACTCAAATGTCCTCATGTTGGCCGTGGTGTGAAGGTTTGGAGAGTGGTGTGTCAGTTCAAGTATCATCTCGTCATCTGATCATGGTTCAAAATTACGTGAGGTTTTGTTCTCGGATCTTTAATATCTGAATTTATCCCGGTAATTGGTAATTTTAGTTAACGTCGTACTAGAGCAACACAACGGGCTATTGACGACGGTCCGGAATCAGTCACTTAAGGGAAAGATTCGAAGACAACACCTTGTAATTTTGAACCACGGTCAGATGACGAAGCAACACCTGAGCTGGCACTCCACTCTCCAAACTTCCACGCCAACCCAACGTGAGGACTTTCGGCCACGACAGATTTAAGGTGCACCAGCCGCCTCTACACCATACGTTTACAAACATCCATGCCCGGACCCGGATTCGAACCAGGAACCTTCCGGAATTTATCCCGGATCATTGCCAATAGGATGTCGTGTTGTTACTGTGCGACGTTGATTCAGCTACCTACCTACTTAAAAGCTTTCTTACTTTTTTCTGATTACCAACAAACTTTCAGGTTAACTATTTTTGACACAAAATATTGAGATACAAGTTATTTCATAACCTATAAGTAGGAAGGCAGTTTTAAATTTTGTAATAGGAACGTTCATTTCAATAATATTGGAATAGTGCGTTCCATGATTTCAACATTAGTTTATTCTGAATATCAACACTTTTTAAACCTGGGTGTGATTGACTTAGTTTCAAGCCGACCAATCTTGTTCTTTATATATATACAGAGGCTGTTCACACATTTTTTAGACAATGTATATTGTATTCACAAAACTAAATTGCATAAAATTCTTGTGCTTTAAATGTTCTATTCGATAGCACTTATTCTGGACTATCTTTCGACACCGTAATTTCCAGGATAATAATGCCTTTTGAAGTGTCATAAGAGGTATTCTATCCCATTCCTCCTGAACAGCTTTCCAGAGTCCTGTAAGGGTTGTGGGACGACGTTTGGATAATGCAGATTTTAAAAGTCCGAAAGTACAAAAATCCATAGGTCATACATCGGGAGATTTAGTAGGGATATCAGTGAAGGGTATGGCCTTGATACCAGTTTTTGTTCCATTTCTTTTAGGAAATTTACAGTGGATTTTGATGTGCGACTGCTAGCTATGTCTTGATGGAGTTCCACAGATTAATGGCACTGTAGGTAAAGCGATGGTATTTCATTCAGAAAAATTTTCGATAACGTATGTTCCTGATAGTATTTGGAGTTAATCTTGACATTTTCTTCCCACTCTCTTTATTTTTAACTTGCCATTATATGAAAAACCAGCAACAATCATGAATAACTTAGAAAAACTTTCTTTCGATTCTGTGAACCATGTACTTAAATTTTTTTCTCCCCTTTTATGATAATAAATGGCTATTTTTTTGCTGCAATCATTTAAATACACCCATGAATCATCTATTGTGACAATTTTTTTTCCATTTTTCTTTCGATAAGAGTTTCTCATATAGAATTCGGCAGCGTGTCCTGCGTTCAGCGATATGCTTTGGAGAAAGACGATGCACATTGCGTGTTTTCGCTTTCTTAAGATTTAAATCAACGTTTATCATTTTGTTTACAGTGGACACCGAGAATTTTGATGATTTTGCAACTGTCTTTTGACTAGGGGGATTTTCTTTTAACATTAAACAACGTATCTTTGCAATAGTCGAAGATGTCCGTTTCTTCCTTGGATACTTGTTTGGAATTGTTGTCTCACTTGAGACTCCAATTTGACGTTTGTTTCTTTTCTTGTTGACGATATTACCTATCAAAGCTTTAGATATCACAAAACCATGACTCTCACATCGTTTTTGGATAACGGAATATGAATATTTCTCTTCGGAAAGAGCATAAATATAGACTTCGAAACACTGCTTCGTTAAAAACGCCATTTTGAATAAAAACAAACCTCTCAAGCCGCAGACCATAATTTTGACTTTTAAAAACATAGTACAACTGCAATTATTTATTTTGCAGCAAACGATTTTTTATTACCGCTAACCAAAATCGTCTAAAAAAATGTGCGAACAGCCTCTGTAGTATGGTAATAATCATATGTGTGTGTGTGTGCCTTGCATATACATATGGGATGGTATTAATCTTATGCTAAACGAATAAACACACTAAACGTCAATTAAAGAATCAAAATAATTACATAGACCAATAGATTTAACATGGCTTCTTTTCTGGTAAATTCGGGATGGACGTATGTTTTAGCGGAGACTGAATATTCAAAAACATTCGAATATGCGTACAAGAAAGCTCAAAATTAGTACAGGTGAGAAATGTTCACTAAAAGGAAATTATCTTTTCAACATTCATTCCATATGAAATTAATATGCTGCTTTTTTTTTTATCAGTGAATATAATATAGGGCGTTTAATTGACAGATGAATTATTTTTAACAACCGTGTGGGAAACAATTCGTAGAAACTATTTTTTTATCTATGAAACTTCATACGTGACAAGACAATTTTCTCAAAACCGCTAGCATTAATAATAGACCATGATATACGTACTGCAATCGTAAAAGTTACTGAACAGTAAAACAGTGGAACGGCTTTTCTCAATCTTAGACGCTAAGACCCGCCCAAGAGGTTTCTAACTTGGGTCTTAAAACATTTTATATGAAACGTGAAGGGCGGTAATTTTTTCTACGAGGAGGAAAGGAAAATAATTTCATTGATAAACCCACGAGTAAGAAGCCAGGGAAGGGGAGAGTGTTCTGCGCACGTAGCTCCTGCGCACACGTGATCACTGTCTCCTCTAGCACGTGTTAGTTCAAGTGATGGTGAGTTCATTCAGTTTTCATCCCGCCACTCTTCCGAAAGTCCGGAATGACTTCGATCTCTGTTGGAGATGCCAATCGGTTCTTCTATGGTGAAAAATGCGGATGAAATTTATCGTTTTTTCGTTGAAAAAAATCGTTTGTTCTATGGTGAAATTGAGGATACTAAATTATCGTTTGCTTGTTGAATAAAATAAGCATTAGTACTTACTCTCGAAAGAAAACTTAATTTTCAGGTTTGTTCTTTTTAATAAATACGTTTATCTGGATATAATTTGACAGTTTGAAAATATACATTTTCTGCATATTTAGAAGGTTTAGTGGTTAGATTGTATCGCAATCAATATCAACTGGTTCTTGGAATAAATGTTGTATGCCAAACGATAAAACGAATAACCTTCTTCGTATAAAAAGTAGCAGCAAATTCAAAATAATTTCAAAAATTTGTTATTTAATAAAAGTGAAAGCAATGTGTGTGTTTTGCGATAATTTAATTGTATAAGAGCCTAGACATGAGCTAGATTTTCAAGGATCTAAACGTACTTTTAAATTGAAAATGCTGTATCAAAGTGTTGCACCATCAAAATATTGGACTGGAAATGCAGTTATTGTCAGTTGGAAACTATGGTTACGCTTCCAATATATTTTGGCACGTTGTGTTACTTTTGCTTCGAAAATTACCAAAGAACTTTGATGAAATGTAACTTTGCAATATCTTGGATATTTTATGGAATTCTATACTGCAAGAGTGATAAAATGTAAACTGAAAAGGTGAACTTTGTTCAAACTGTGGGATGGAGTTGGAGATGTTTTCACATGAACAATTTTAAATGTGAATAGTCAGCTGTTTGCAAATCATGGAAACTATAACCGAAATAAAGGAACAAGAATCTCGGATACCTAGGAAAACTCCTGAGCGGAAAGGCAAGGATGCTGTGGAGGTAAGTGGAAACAGATTTTTCATGTATTGTTCATTTACTGCAGCAACCGTCACAATTCGAAAACCAAGGTTTCTTAGGAGTTTCAAATGACGTATCTGTGAATAGCTGGTTATAGTAAAACCGTTTCTCTTTGTAAGTCTTATAGCTCAGATATATCGCAAACCGGCAAGAAAAGTGACACAAGTCCAAACACTAAAATTTAGATGTTATGTCATTGAAAAATATGTATGAGGTGCCTCAGCGCGTTACCTTACTATTCTGTAGAATATAATAGAAGTTACCACCATAAAAATACTTACCTAAAACTTAAAAGAAGCTTACATTATTTCAATATAAGTTTTATAGTAACCTTTAAGTTGATGTTTCTCAAATTCTGCAATTTTGAGTTGTGTCACTTTTCTTGCCGGGGTGTGATATGTTTTCTACTTGAAAAAGTAACGAAGAAATTGTTCTTTCTCAACTCATAACAAAGAAGGGTAATTTTTAACATATCGTTTTGCAGAAATGAGTGATACAATCTTCTGCCCCTCTCTCTATTTGCTTTAAATTCTTTTTACGTCTGCTTAATATAATAGTAATTGAATCAAAATATGTTAATGTATTTTTTTAAATGTATCAAAATGCATCGTAATTTACTGCCTGTGTCTTTTCACTTCTGTAAGTTGCAGTTCTTTTTTAACAAATGAGCTCGCTGTGCATCTATGAGGTGCTTGACGTTTACTTTCTTATTTACACACGCATTAAGCATTCATTAAAAAATACGTGGAAAATGTGGAAAACTCTGTAGATTTCAGTTTTTTAAAATTTAATTCTCTAAAAGAAAAAAATCTGTTACATTGAAAAATCTGACTAGAAGTATGAAGTACTTATATACCACCAATAATCTATAGATACATATAAGCTTCTATAATACATTGACACACCGAAAGTAAGACAAAAACCATTCTATCGTCAAAGTCAAATCAGGTCGTTATATAGATTACATCACACGGTAGACGCAATCAAACTTTAATACTTGTATTTTTAAACTATTTTATTTTGCTCTTCTCGTGCTAATATTTTCGTATTATTAAAGAAAATAGTTCACAGAAATTTTTTCTTTTCAAGTTTGAAATGTTTTTTCGTTTCGGTTACTGCAATTTTGCAAATAATTATAATTTACAACGAAATTATATATTTTTCTTCGAATTATATTGTTTTGAAAACATGCAATGCATATATGAGGGAGCAAAAGTGGCCTAACCCACAAGAATCCGAAAATTTTACTATCACCTATTATTAAGACCTTCTTTTTAAATTTGCAAGAGCAAGTATTCTAAAATTGCAAAATAAGTTAGCGTATATCACTGAAAAACAATTTTTCAGTATCTCAAATCATCTTGTGGATAAATAAGAAGTTATAAAAATGGTGGCATATATATATATATATATATATATATATATATATATATATATATATATATATATATATATATATATATATATGCCACCATTTTTTATAACTTCTTATTTATGATATTTATGATGTTTTGAGATACTGAAAAATTGTTTTTCAGTATATATATATATATATATATATATATATATATATATATATATATATATATATATATATATATATATATATATTATATATATAACACATATTAGTACCTCAAAAAGATTTGAAATAATTAAGTACTTCTCTTGATCGTAAGTAAATTTCTGCTACATCAAATTATTTATTACTACATTCATTACTGTATCTGCACTGTTGAAAGTTTTGAAATTTATGTTTAAATATATTAAACAGTTATTTGTAATATAATTTTCTCTCTTTCCTGAATATATTTATTTTTACATAAATTTCAATACTTTTGTGTGAAAATTTATAACTCTCTGCAAATATTGCGTTCAATTATTTTATTCATTAAATATAAATATAAGACGATGATATGAAAAAATAACTAAGAATGGCAGTTAAAAGAATAATTATTCCGATCTCAAGATATCCTATGTATTTCTGTGTGCAAATTTTAAACACTTAAAGTTATATAAATTCATAAATTATCGAAAGATCGTTTACGAATTTATGAAGAACTAAATTGAGTTTCCATATAACGTATATCTCTTTTTAAACAAATTCGTCATATTTCTAGGTAAAGAAAATTGCATGTATCCACTTATACCGTAAAATACTTTATTTTATTTTTATTCTAGAAAATATTTGGAGCTCCTAAGTTTCTCTGGTTTTAATTTATACTTTCCCTGGCATAAAAAATTAGAAATTCTCACACGCCTAGAATTTCTTTCATATTAATAACGCCACAAAATTAATTTTCGGTCATTCACTCCTGGAAAAAATGCAGATTTCCTAGTTCGTTCCTTGACTACTACATTTTCTCGCGTGTTCTTTTTATGCAGAAAATTAAATTTCTCCGTGCTTGCATTTCCATTTCTTGCTTTCAAAAAAGACCTTTTATACTGAGTACAATGCTTCTGAACAGGACAGAAAAAAAATGTTAGAAAAGTTTAATTTAAGAAAATTTATGAAAATGGTTCGATTGCGTGTGTATGTGGGCTTCTTAACTGCTATGCTTTTAAACGTTTTCTTGGAATTTCTACCGTCTTATAAAAGTAAAGAAATCTTTATTTGGTTGAAGAAAAAGGGGAGTCACATGTAATAAAGTGTATGCGGTGGTTTGAATCTCTCTTTGAAATCAATTTAGTTGAATTTCTTTTAGAATAAATTTCCCCTGACTATATATACGGTCTATATATGTATATTTGATTTCTTAATGTATTATGATTGAAAAAATTTAAATTCAGTTCCATAGTCTATAGAGTGAAATGAATAATTTATAAATTTTATTATTTTGAGCGTTTGCTTCAATTGAAATGAGCATACGGATTATGTGAATAAAATATTCCATTAGTTTTTAGGCATGAAAAAGTATCAGTTCCAAATAAGAAATCTATACAAAATGGATACACAGAACAAAGCAGTTTTTTTAGTTATGTTCTATGCTACTATGGTGGTGACCAGAAACCCCTTGAGAGAGCTAATAAGTGATAGAGCTTGTAAGTGATAGAGCTTATAAAGTGATATCGTGAGATGGATAGTTACAGAATTACTTCCTGATTAATAAATATTTTTTTCGATGAATTAACGTGTATAGCGAATTTGTATGAGAGGATTTCAATGTAAACAAACAAATCATAGAAAATATGAAGATTTTGCTTCCGTTACTTAAATTCCTTCTGATGGTGCATATAGGTAACAGCTTTTCGGATTTTAATTTGATTGACGTTGATCTATTAACGACAACATATCAATTTGGAATTCATTCCTTGGAATTTTTATTGATGAAGTGCTGAAATCCTATTCGAAAAATAAGTCGGGTAACGTCACGTTTGTACTTACAGGAAACACGTCTCACCCCAAAAACACTACCGCTGAGTACACTTAGGAGGACAGAAAATGCCTATAGTATGCGATAACTATGTTATACTCGAAATACTAGAGCTTGTAGTT
Source organism: Metellina segmentata (assembly GCA_947359465.1). Classification (NCBI taxonomy): domain Eukaryota; kingdom Metazoa; phylum Arthropoda; class Arachnida; order Araneae; family Tetragnathidae; genus Metellina; species Metellina segmentata. The sequence goes on along the minus strand of OX375875.1, from coordinate 71,237,721 downwards.
TAGAAGAGCAACGGATTAACTACCGGAGAGGTGCGAGTTCGAATCCAACCATAGAGCGTCGTGTGTAAGGAGGTTTGGTGTATCTATCGTGGCGTTAAATGTCCCCACGTTAACATGGTGTGGTTGTTTTGGGGTTTTCATGGTGCAAGAGTCATATTTGACCATTCTTCATTTGACACAAGACAGATAACATTAAGTAATAGACAGACACACACAATTAAAGTTTTACTGACACAGAAGACAGAAATACACCCAGGGGGTGGGGTTGAACCTGACAGGAATCGAACCTGCGCCGCCTACAACTCGAAGGTTGAGGATGAATGGTGAAGGTTGGTATGGAAGTTTGAAGAGTGGGATACCAGCTTAGGTGTGACCTCGTCATCTAACTGGTTCAAAATTACGCGGTGTCATCCAGGGATCTTTCCCTTCGTGTTTGATCCCCGACAGTCCCGTTGTTTTGCTCCAGTGTGACGTTTATTTATTACCTATCTACCATAGAGTTTGTAAAATTATGTTTTGTGATAGCTAGTGGCAGAATGTTATTTCCAGATTAATAACTAACCTTTTCATTTAATTCATTTGTACGCCGGTTTTTGTTCTAAGCGAAAGGAAATTCATTAAAAATTTATCCATTGAATTATCTTATTTTTACAGAATATGTTGTCTTTTATACTATATCGCACAAAGCAATAAGTAATAAAAGTAAAAAAAATTTTGATTAAAAACAATTTCATTTCACATAGTTCTTTGCATTATTGAATTGTATTTTGAATGCTGAACCCGAATCATGCATTCAGTATTTAAAATAAGGTAATTTCTCGTAGGATTTCTACTTCAAAATTAGCATCGAAGTAAATGTTTTTGTCTACTTTGAATTAAATGGTAAAAGTTGCCTTCAGTTTTATTTCACAAAATTTTGTACTTGTGACACATGTTGTTTTAGTTAACATACTATATACGTTTTATTTAACAAATAGTAATTCGCAAAAACAGTTTTTAAACCCCAAAGTGTACGAATAGGTCCTTCCTGTTCTTAACAATCATAGTAAAAGGTGGTGCAACTTGTATTTTAGCAAACAAACACGTTTTCAGAGGATTCAGTATCAAACATATCTAAAGAAATGAAATTTATATCATAAACAGTTGTATTAATTATTTAATAACATTCTTATAAAATTTGTAAAGGAGTGGGGCATTTTTCATCGATTCTGAGATACCAAATATAGATTCTATAAAAATGCATCCACTTTGGAAATCATGAAATGACATACGCGAAGCAGAATCACTTATTTTACAGTGACTAACTGATTTCGTATATTTTGCTGAAGAATACGTCTTACCTTTCGAAACCGGGGTACCATGCTTAATTTTTGTGTCATGAAAAAGACAAACAATTTAATAACTTGAAAAATATAAATGATACATAAATAAACGAAATCGCGTTCAAAAGAGCACTATAAACAAAGAATGTTACAATTGCTCATTTATCTTGCACTGACGTCATCGGTTGATGCAATCGCAGCGCAAAGTTGAGTCATGAAAATAAGCACTGCCGCTCAAATTAATTTAGCCTAGCTACGGCCTCCTATGTGTGAGAACGACGTTTGAGGTGTCATTTATTTCGTCTCTTTGCGCTTTATAAATAACTAGCAAAATACCCGACCTTACTCGGTTTGAATTCGTTTACTCTAGATTGAAGAGATAATCAAAATATATAATGACTTACGTTTTTTGTAGAATAAAAATTTATTTTAACACCTTTCGCCATCTTTATATTTTCTACAACTTACTTTGGACACAAATCCTACACATGCATATCCATTCATGTAATACATTTCACATACATCGCACAATTACTGTATGACAAAGCTACGAAATGACGAAAGGTGATACTAAGGTTACTACTATAAAAGACGATTTATAGGAAGATTTGGAATTCCCTTTCTTAAGTTCTTTTCATGTTCAACTCAATTAATTAAAATTACGATTTACGGCGAGTGTTCTCGCACTCATAGTCAACAAAACAATATTTTTTACTTGTTGCACTCTTGCCTCCGGTATACGACATTCTGAAATTTTGCAATCTTCTCCTGTCATTATGACAACAAGTTTTTTAATGTTGGAAAAAGTTTTAGTTTGGATTTTTAAACATTATTATTCTTTCAATAACGGCATTATTCTTTAAATAACGGCATTAGTCTTTCAATAATGGCATAACTACACTTAAAATTTACTGAAAATTTATACTGACTTACCTAACATTTTTAAGTCTAATACTTTGTGGTGCTGTTGCGTGTGATGAGAAGGAAAACACATTTATTAAAATAATAAATATTTAAAACAGGAAACAGCGAAATAAAACAAAATAAAAGATGTCGCAAAAAATTGTTCTAAAGATATTAATTTGCGATTGAATTTTATCTCTTGATCTCGCACAGTTGCCACAACTTACAACTAAAAGTGTACAAAATTTAGAAATGAGAAATTAATTCAGAGCGAAAGAACCAGAAAAAATATCACTGCTCGCGCGATCTTGTTCATTCTCGTTTCGTTGAAAAATATCGTCTGTCCCAAACATTCGGAAATCGTTTTCATTGCGCAAAGAATAAAAATAAGACTCGAAATAAATGAAGTATCAGAGATGAAATTCCATAAAAAAAAATTTTTGAAGAATAATTACTTTTTTAGCAGTACTGGTAAAGCAATCGAAGTAATCGTAATATTCAATAGACATTCCAAATTTTCCAAAACTACCAATTTATGGTTGATTTAAGTATACTTACTCAAGTGTTTTAGCATGAAACTCAACTAAATATAACAATATAGAAATGTTTAATATTGCATTCACTAAATTAATAGATAATGTATAAAATAAAATACACTGCAATCAAATATATGGAATACAATTCATGTGATGTCTACACAAACACACAAACACAAAATCGAGCATAGAACAGAAAGACGGACAGACAGATTTTCGCAACCAATGCCACTCACTAAATGAAGATAAGTACTCACTGTATACAAATTTCCATGAAAATATCTTAAACCGCGTGGACGTGTATAGGGCACAACATACAGACAGATAGACAGACAGACAGACAGACAGACGGACAGACAGACAGACACCAAACGAGAAAAAGGCGGATTCGGCATCAGAAGGGTCCAAAACGGATAGAAAACTTGAAATGGGTCGAAAATATTGAATGTACAAACAAACACTCCATTCTTATTTATATAGATAATAGAAATAAAACTTAAATATTTAATACTTGTTTAGATAAAGGATTTTAAAATGTAAAAATTTCGAAACGTCCAAACATATTCAAAAAAAAATTATTGAAATGTCAAGAGGAAGAACGATTGTGAGCTGGTGAATCCCGAATGATCCGAACATCCGATAGTCAGCGTCAACGCACTCAGTGAAAGCACCTCAATGTTGAGGTGTCGAACCACGCCGCTCACATAATTTAGTTTTGCACCGGCTTTAACTATGCGAAAACGAAGTTTGAAGCATCATTTGTTTCGTCTCTTTGCGCTTTATAGATAATAATCTATATAAATAAGAATGGAGTGTTTGTTTGTACATTCAATATTTTCGACCCATTTCAAATTTTCTATCCGTTTTGGACCCTTCTGATGCCGAATCCGCCTTTTTCTCGTTTGGTGTCTGTCTGTCTGTATGTTGTGCCCTATACACGTCCACGCGGTTTAAGATATTTTCATGGAAATTTGCATACAGTGAGTACTTATCTTGATTTAGTGAATGGCATTGGTTGCGAAAGTCTGTCTGTCCGTCTTTCTGTTCTATGCTCTATTTTGTATTTGTGTGTTTGTGTAGACATCACATGAATTGTATTTCAGATATTTGATTACAATGTGTTTTATTTTATACATTATTTATTAGTTTAGTGAATACAATATTAAACATTTTTTTATTGTTATATTTAGAAGAGTTTCATGCTAAAACACCTGAGTAAGTATACTTAAATCAGCCACAATTTGATAGATTTCGAAAAATTGGAATGTAGTTTGAGTATTACGATTACTTTCATTTGCTTTACCAGTAATGCTGAAAACCAATTATTTTTCAAAAAAAAATTTTATGGTGAAATTTTAGCTCTGATACTTTATTTATTTCGAGTTTTATTTTTATTCTTTGCGCAATGAAAACGATTTCCGAATATTTGGGACAGACGATATTTTTCAACGAAACGAGAAAGAACAAGATCGCGCGAGCAGTGATATTTATTATGGTTCTTTCGCTCTGAATTAATTTCACATTTCTAAATTTTGTACACTTTTAGTTGTAAGTTGTGGCAACTGTGCGAGATCAAGAGATAAAATTGAATCACAAATTAATATCTTTGGAACAATTTTTTACGGCATCTTTTATTTTGTTTTACTTTGCTGTTTCCTGTTTTAAATATTTATTATTTTAATAAATGTGTTTTCCTTCTCATCACACCCAACAGCACCACAAAGTATTAGACTTGAAAATGTTAGGTAAGTCAGTATAAATTTTCAGTAAATTTTAAGTGTAGTTATGTTTTCCTTCTCATCACACCCAACAGCACCACAAAGTATTAGACTTGAAAATGTTAGGTAAGTCAGTATAAATTTTCAGTAAATTTTAAGTGTAGTTATGCCGTTATTTAAAGAATAATGCCGTTATTTAAAGAATAATGCCGTTATTGAAAGAATAATGCCGTTATTTAAAGAATAATGACGTTATTTAAAGAATAATGTCGTTATTGAAATAATAATAATGTTTAAAAATCCAAACTAGAACTTTTTCCAACATTAAAAAATTCGTTGTAGTAATGACAGGAGAAGATTGCAAAATTTCACAATGTCGCATACCGGAGGCAAGAGTGCCACAGGTAAAAAAATATTGTTTTGTTGACTATGAGTGCGAGAGCACTCGCCGTAAATCGTAATTTTAATTAATTGAGTTGCACATGAAAACAACTTAAGAAAGGGAATTCCAAATCTTCCTATAAATCGTCTTTTATAGTAGTAACCTTAGTATCACCTTTCGTCTTTTTGAGCTTTGTCATACAGCAATTGTGAGATGTATGTGAAATGTATTACATGAATGGATATGCATGTGTAGGATTTGTGTCCAAAGTAAGTTGTAGAAAATATAAAGATGGCGAAAGGTGTTAAAATAAATTTTTACTCTACAAAAAACGTAAGTCATTATATATTTTGATTATCTCTTCAATCTAGAGTAAACGAATTCAAACCGAGTAAGGTCGGGTATTTTGCTAGTAATAGAAATAAAACCTTAATTTTTTTTTCTACTTGATTAGATATCGGACTTCAAAGTGTAAAAAATCATAAAAATTAAAATTGTCCAGATATATGTATAAGAAACACCAGAAGAATTATAGACGTCAACACTAAGAAAGACTGAGAGAGATGGGGTATCCAAGAAGATCCGGACATCCAATTCTGAGTGTCAATGGGTCGGAGAAAGTTCTTGAAAGTATAGGCATCGCACTTTCAAAGTGAACAAATGCCTTATATGAGTGCACCAAGTTCTTTCACCGTTCAGTTCGACGCAAATAGCATATCTGATGCCATAAAAGTTTTATTATCGAATGATGTTTAACCCATGGAGGTCGGTAATGAGCCACAACCTTCAACATCAATTAGAGAGTGCATCAATTGCGATATATGAGCGGAGCGATGAACATTTTATGTGTGAAATTAAAACAGCATAGTACACATTTTCTTTCCCTCTCATTCATCATATCGCACTCCGGCAAGAAAAGTGAAGCAACTCAAAATTGCAGAATTTGAGAAACATCAACTTAAAGTATAATGATGATAACTTCTATTATATTATAGAGAATAGTAATATAACACGCTGGGGCACCTCATACATATTTTTCCATGACATAACATCAAAATTTTTATTTTTTGACTTGTGTCACTTTTCTTGCCGGGGTGTTATATGGCCTCACTGGCGTATTCTAAGCCTTAAACCTAGCGGCCGTGTCCCGACATAGCCCCGTCCGTTTTTGTTTCAATTTACTAACCAATTTACAATTTTTGAAAAAGTTCTTGATTGTTTTAAATCTTAATGTGGTATAGCTTAGTGTATGTATAGCTTTGTTTCGTTGTCTTTGATAGTTACTTAACATTGATTTTATCCCAAAAGTCAGGAAATGGGGAATATAATTTGGAGTACGTAAAGATATTTTCACAAAGGTCGATCAAATTTTAAATTCAAACCTGCTGGAAAAGGTGATAAATTTGGTTCGAATATAGTGATGAAAAAGAATGCAAGGAGCATATGAAATTTTTAACGAATGTTTAGAATTGATCTCATAAACAACGCACAATGTCTATAAATTTTCAAGGCCTGCTGTGACAGATATCAGGGTGATTTATTTGGAGACCAATAAATAAAAAACAGTCATCTAAAAGTGACGCACATTTCATTTGAGACATCAAATATGTGTGTTGTTATTAACAACCAATAACTCTCAAGTACAATTTCGAAAACCAAAGGTATACACTTCTTGTCGGAATAGATGGATGTTTCCAGTCTCTGATGCTTTTAACATCTCCGGCAAGAAGTAGGGACCATTAAACCAAAAATAATCATCAAAAAGCGATGCCGATTCCATTTTAGACATCAAATACGTTGCTATTAACAAACCAACTCTCAAGTGCAATTTCCAAAACCAAGAGCATACACTTCACGTTGGAACAGATGGATGCTTCCAGTCTCTGATACTTTTTACATCTCCGGCAAGAAGTGGGGACAATTAAACCAAAAATAATCATCAAAAAGCGACGCCGATTCCATTTTAGACATCAAATGCGTTGTTATTAACAAAACCAACTCTCAAGTGCAATTTCCAAAACCAACAGCATACACTTCATGTTGGAACAGACGGACGCTTCCCTTCCCTGATAGTTTTTACAACTCTCCGCGAGCAGTTGAGCCAGACCATGAAATCAAAAACAATCCACTGCACCCTCTCCGAGATCCCTATCTTTTATCTGTACTTCTGATTTTGCTCCTTTCCTGCAACCTGCTTCTCCCCCTGTCACTTCAGCGCGTCTCTTGACGTCAAATTAACAGCCAGAAAGTCACTCTACAGAGGGGCCCTACCACCCTCCACTCTTTTCTCTGTCATTGCATTGACTTTCCATTTACTTAAGAGGAAGGTCTCTGAAGAAGGTAGTTTATACTTCTGGGGTGGAGGGGGAAGAGTCCCCTTTGGTTTTTATGAGGATCTTTTTTTCTCCCTTTTTCATTTTCCGAAATGACTGTGGAACGAGAGTGCTTGATTGGTATCAAGGGATGGATGGAACAGTGGAAGACGGTTTCCCAATGCTGGCAACATATTCTAAAGTTTGCTCGCGCTGGCTCGTTCTGAGGAGGGGGATCCCCCTTCAAAACTCATCTTCACGTTTCTTGTTGGAAAACTATTTTGCATATTCGGAAACTATTTAGGCGGGTGAAATCAGTGGTGTTCGCTTTGAATGTTCGTTTTCAAGTTTTCCTGCAAAGGGAACGTAGGTAGTTGAATTTAAGTCGCACTGGCTGAACACAACGTTCGTTGCTACGGTAACGTTTTGCCTATTGACCTGCAAAATTTTGTATTGTGATGGGAAAATAATTTCCCAGCCTGTCTTTATCATATCGCACCCCGGCAAGAAAAGTGACACAGCTCAAAATTGCAGAATTTGAGAAACATCAACTTAAAGGATACTATAAAACTTAAATTGAAATAGTATAAGCTTCTTTTAAATTCAAGGTAAGTATTTATGGTGGTAACTACTATTATATTCTATAGAATAGTAACATAAAAAGCTGGGGCGCCTCATATATATTTTTCAATGACATAACATTAAATTTTTATTTTTTGACTTGTGTCACTTTTCTTGCAGGGGTGCGATATGTTCGAGCGAATGATCAATACAAATTAGAACGGCAATACGTGTTGCAAACTAAACTGCAGACTTTTTAAAAGTTATTATGTCTACTACAGGAATGACCACCTCGCGGCTCACATAATCAGTAATCCACATAATCATAAACGTTTTAGTTTTATTGTTAGTTTCAGCGATATTTTTCATGGCTCCATTTTTCTTAGAGAAAAATATCCATCGCTTCTATGTCATTGCTACTTGGCAGTACTTCCATTTGTGAAAAACTATTTTCAAGGATAAAGTACCCCTATGAAGCGAAGCGAAATGAAAATTTTTACCGAGTACCTTGATAACTCACTAGAAGTTGCAATCACATTCGACGAACCATAGTTCGGAGCACTAGTGTCCCAAAAGCAAGTCAATTACCCCGTTTAACGGCACTGGAACAATAGTACCTATGATCTCTTGTCATATCTTTACTGACAAGATATCTCGTCAAAACCTCTTGGAGAGTTAAGACATTAAACTATCCTAGTTCATGGGAAATTTTCTTCTGTGTGTGTTCATGCCATCAAACGCATTCCATCTACCCATTCCCCATCATTTAATAATGCCCCGAAAATCCAAATCCCTCTCAACAACTACTTCATAAAAATAAATAAAACATTTTCAAATACGAAGTGATTTCCTTATCAAACTTTGTCTCATCGTTCTCCTCCGAAATTCATGTATATATATATTGCTCCTCTCCGAATCTCCTACTTTCCATTTTATATTCTGATTGCATCCCATGCTAACGGATATTTAATGTTCCATTCGTTTCTAATAAGCGTAAAGTATTTTTTCTCTCCCCATGCGGGAAAGTGTTTTTTCGTTCCGCACTACAGCGGCACTTTTTTATGAGTCTCTTGAGTGAGTCTCTCTGGTGTGTCGGAAGCATTGCTGATATTGTAATTAAGGGACTTGCGGCATCCCCAGGGTCATAAGGTGTCCGCTGATAGCCATCTGGCGGGAGATATGCGTGGTTTCTATTCGTCTCATTTTGGTATTCCGAGATTTATTGATTGGATCAAGGTTACTGGGGCTAAAAATAAGTGAGTATTAGAGATGCATCACCTTAAGTGCTATTGTCTTTGTAATTGATCACTTTGCTATTTTTATGGTTGTTTCATCGCAATGAGCTGATTAGTTTACATTATTTATCCCTTTTCATAAAGCGTTATTTTAAAAAAAACAGAGAGAGTGAGAATCAAACAAAGAGTAATAGAAAGATAGAGACTTAAAGAGTTTGAGAAAGAGGGAGATAGTCAAACAAAGAGGGAGAGTCAAAGATTGAGGGAAGGAGAGGTAAAATGTTGCCATCCTACGACAGGATATTTCAAAACATAAATTCAAAGTACATAAAATAGATTTATGTATGGAAATATTGGCAATCAACAAACAGTAGTGGGCTGTTTTGTGTGCCTCTTATATGATCATCACGTAACCTTTGAACAAATGCTTGAGCCTTTTTAATTGATGAAATTTTTGTTTAGATAAAATTTAATTTTGAACGTACTTGTTGATAAATAGTAAGTTGTTGTTCCATGTAAGCGTCACTACAGTTGAAGAAAATGAGAAATTGGTTGAAATTAAGATAAAAACATGTTGTTTTCAAAGGTACTCTCCTACTCTTTGCCAATTGGTGGACAGTTTCATAAATTTTGATATTCTGATATTATTAGCCTACAAGAAGAATAACTCGGCGTTACTAGGGTTGCTAATTGATTACATAATTGGACGTTTCAGTATCGTTTTTATCTACCTATAATCTCGTTTTGCTATCAAATCGCCGTAATTTGAATATTTTTGGCTTATGAGATTTTAACATATTGCAAATCTGCTCAACAGACTTGTTTCAAAAAGTCTTAAGACAAAATCAGTTATACGGACCCTCTATATTTATCTCCTCTATGCTAATAAAACTTTTATTGTGTGCGTATGTCCATATTGACGTTGTCTCTCTTGTAAAATCTGTTGGCTTGGTTGACCAAATTTGTGCTTTGCTCCATAAAATCCAACCAACCTAATAAAATTTTTCTAAAATTAGCTTAACCATTCATTATTACTTGTATACATCTTGTATTTTAAATATGCAAATACATGTTTCCCCATGGGAATATAATCCGTCCTAACGAGTCAGTTTTACGAATTTAAACAGCATTTCTGAAAGAAATGAACTATCGTACATCTCCAAAAACTTTCAATGGTTACAAATGAGATATGAAACTTAACCTATCAAACTGCTTTTGACGAAAATTTGAATTACAAAAGATCTATTACTGCAAATAGAACTAGAAACGTTATGTTAAAATTTTGAAGATTAGATTCACAATCTGATGCAGATTCTTTGTCCTCTTGTATATTCAAAACACTTAACCCTTACACCTCTAAAATCTTGAATATCAAAGTTGTGAAGTGGATTAAAACTTATCAAATATGCATCGAAGAGAACCCGCCCATTAATGCCTCAAACGCTGCAGCACGGGAGATCTAGTAGCGTTTTACAATAATGAATGAAGCTGGAAATGTCTGAACTGTTCCTCGGAGCGTTCGAAGAGTGATCCTTTTGCAGTCCTCACAGTTTGCTCTTTGAGGCGTGTCACTTGAAAAGATGCCTCAGAGGCTTAATAAGTCTTCCCGCGTTCATCATCCAACGCGGATTAGATTTGCAGAAAAGATGTGCATCGCTTTCGAACACTTAATTCCCTGCGTTCTCATGTCTCTTCTCGCTCTTTCACACAATCGAAGGGCTTTGCAAGCATTCAGTCATGCATGTTTCACTCCAGGCTATTTAACGTTGCTCCTTGAAAAGGCTTAGATTATTTTATATTTCTAACAAACCGCTTCAATGAGACTGTAGCTTATTAGATCTCATACATTAACTATTTTAATTAATTTAATGAATTTTATTACGTTTAAATAAATTATTGTTAGATTGATAGGGTGACCGACTATCGGCGACGAATTTTATAAATTTTAACGGCGCTGATTTAATTTAACAAATGTTTATAAAATGAAAAATATTAAATAAAACAGCCTGGGAGGAAAAAGTGCTCAAAACTGCGACCTACGTTGGAGAACAAACAATACCTTCACAGAACAATTTTTCCTTAATTTTATCAAATTTTGCTCGTTTTGTTTTCAGTCATATGTTACGATGTTTTGCAGTGCAAAGGGCGCTCCTTTTGTCTTTTTATTTCTTTTCTTGCTATGGAACAACCTCCCTTCAAAGCCTCAAATTACCACAAACACTTTATAAATAACACATCTTTTATGTCAATGACAAAATATTTAACTTCAAAAGTTATCGAGAGAATTGCAAATTCTGAAAGCATACCTTGGTTTTATATAAAGTAAGTTAATTAACTTTGATGTTTTATTATAAATAAGTAATACATATTTAGCCGAAATAATTGTGTTTTACGTCTGTTTTTGGTTTTACTGCAGTTTTCAAAATTTGGAACAAATGCCTGCAGAAAAATTCAATTGCTTGGAGTTGTGTTGCAGAACACTGAATATAGTTCTGCACCTACAGAAAATTTCAAAAACTCCTTACAATTACTATAGTCAATTAAGTGCCACCCTTATCTCTAAATTAATTCTAAGTTGGTTTTATTTTTTTGATCAATTAATTTAATGCTCATCAGTGAAACAACTCTTTTGATATGGGCATTCGAACCTGGAGTGCATGAAAGAAGGTTTAGGATCTAAGGTTTGGCACATCAATTTATTTGTTTCTTAAATTACTGAAAATATTGTTGCAACTATGTTCTATACTATAGGGTGTCTCAAAATTCACGCAAGAAGTAATTTTGATAGAAAACACAGGTTTATAATTAAAAATTGTAATTTTTTTATTGATTCATAAGGTATACAATATAGGGTTATGTATGGAATAGCATATCAGATAAATGGCCTAAAAGCCTTTTGCTAGCACATACGTATTCTTTTGTTGAAATTTTCCACGACCGTTTTGCAAAAATGTGGCTGAATTTCGTTAATACAGCGCCTAATTTCCTCCTTCAAGGCGTGGATGGACGTGGGCTTGTTGCCATAAACCTTAGACTTCAAGAAATCCCAAAGAAAAAAGTCCAACGGCGTTAAAACGCATGATCTGGGCGGCCAATTCTGATCACAAAAACGGGAAATTACACGACCAGGAAATGATTCATGCAGTAATTGAATTGTTTCTCGGGCTGTGAGGCATTTCCAACTATTATAAATTTGTGTTCTTTTTTTTGTAAATAAATCATTATTGTCTATCAATATTTTTCAAAATTCTTTTTCGAATTTCTTTACTATGGAATGTGCTCAAAATGTCAAAATTTGACACGCTTACTCATATTTTTGGTTAAGAATTCTGCATTTTGAGTATTTCAAAGTTTATATGAACATTTCAAAGTTTTGTAAATTTGTGTAGGGGGTTTTTTGTAAATCTATTATTATTGCCTTCATTAATGTTTCGCAACCGTCTCATTTTCAAATCTCTATTTCAGAATGTACTCAAGAAGTCGAAATTTGACACTCTTGCTCAAAAATCTTTCGTTTTTGAGAATTCTCCATTTTTTTCAACTAACGGAATTTTGATTCTGTTTGTATTTATGTATTTATTTATATGTTATTATATTTCGGAGTAAGTTTTAGTGAATTATTTTTATTTTCTACTAAATATCACTAGACATGGATTCTTTTTTGGCGTTATTTATGTATTTCGACCAACTTGGTTGAATACGTAATGGTTTGTAGAAATCTGTTTCAAAAATTAATAAAATATACGGTACAAAACCTTTTTAAGTAAGGCATGAAACTTTTTATTTCAAAGTAAGATAGGCTACATTAAATTAAAAAGGGTAGCTATACGTTGTAGTTCAATGATATTTCTAAATCGACTTCTAAAGTAGTCACCTTAAAAACATTTTGTACTTTGTCTTACAGCAGGAGTGTAATGAATATAAAATGGATTATATGGGTAGGTAGGTAATTAACGTCGCACTGGAGCAACACAATGGGCAATTGGGATTATATGGATGGATATATTAAGAAAACATATTTGCGTCCGAAGTAAATTGTAGGAGCTATGATAAAGTAGAGACGATTTAAAAAAAGTTATTGTCTGTACACTTAAATGATGTTTGCATTTTCCTATAAAAAGTAATTAGTCTGATCACTTTTCAATCAACATTTAACCAGTTCAACCCGAATAGAGAACATTTGAACATTTTTATCTAAAAAACAATTATTGGAAAATGTACACGATATATAAATTATGTAGTTTAAGGCAAATACATTGGTTCGAAATACATAAAAATAGAAGATTGTAAAGCAAGTGATTTTGTAAGCAAAAAGAATAATATTCATAAACTATACGTAACATTGAAATCCCACGGTCTTGTTTCGTCTCTAAAACCCACTAGAGTCAGAAACAAAAGAGCTCTTCTGATGCCTTTCAGCTTGCTGCTGCGGTCTGAAGCTCGAGAACCCGCCCTGTATTGCTGCTTAACAACGAGTGCCTTGGCCGAAACTGTAATTTCAATTCAAAAGGCGGGGGAGTTAATTCTTAAGAACCACCGAGCTGGAAAATGCCGCCTTGTAACAAAGCCATTCGAATCTTCAGCGGTCCTGCTTAGTCTGGCTGCCTATCGATTTGTTAGGAGTATTCTTCACTTAAGCCGTATTAATATTAATCTTTGTTGAGTTGACAGATAACAGAAGCGGGGGTTCAAGTTACTTTTTAACATTTGGTGGAACTTTGTAGATATATATACACCCGATGTTAGAGAACCGGTCTTTTGAGAAATGAGTAAGCATGCGGTTGGCATCGGTTAACATACTTTGCATAGCGATATTTTGATTATTGTTATTTCTAAGCCGGAACATTTTCTAAATAGTTTTTTCCTAGCATACCGCGCATAACAACTGCGTTCGTTTCTTATTTCCATAGATCTACTAGGATAAATGGCCTGTCAGACGACGGGTGCATAAAAAATTTATTTATTTTGATCAAACTTCATTTATATACATTTTTTAAAGCTGGCGGTAAGTGATCACTGGATGTGTATATAAAACTTTTCCCACCACTATTTGTCATCTTGTCTTGCTTTCGCATGCTGTTGTCTTTTGAGCAACACACTGGTAAAGCAATGAGCTGCGTACGCCAATCGTTTTCTACTCAATGTAATTTCTATGGCGATTTTGAATGTAATGATTTTTGATATTTCGTATCTGGTTTCATACGTGACGTCACATAACCAATCAAGACTTTAATAGCCACAAAACAGCGGAATCTAGCATTTTATGTATTACGATTGGTACAGCTACACTCTACATTTATGAGCGGTGGCAACGACCTTCGCGATTATTTTTGGCGCACTTCTAGTAACGAGTTACGGTAGGTTAAGGCAATCCATCTGTTTTTGGGGTTATTGTGGTTTTCATAACAACCTCGGCAAACGGTAACTTTTAATTTTCATTTGGAATATTCTAGAAAATTCTTCCAAAAGCCGTTAAAATCGTTTGATTTCATTGGTTCGTATGAAATTTTTTCTTTGTTTCCATTGGTTATTTAGATTTTAAAATATCCTTTGATCGCATTGGTCCCTTTTAAAAAATTTTCTGTGATACCATTGGTTTATTTATTATTATTATTATTTTTTTTTTTTTGCAGCTGTGGAATTTTTATTTTATTGTAATATTTTTCACACAGCGTTTAAGAGTTTTGTTTATTTGCCATTTGTGGTATTTTCGTTTTTTATTAACTTTTCCCGGAACAGTTCTGAGGTATCAGGTTCTATTATTTCTTGCTTTTTTTTTCTTTTGAAAATCTTTTTTCCTTTCAAACAGCCTACTGTATTTAGTGCAATTGATAAGTTTCAGGGTATTCTTAACCAACATTCGCAGCTTAATTTCTCTGCTGGTTCACAAATGTGTTTAAACTTACTACTGTTTGCGAAAGTTTTTTAAAAATATGCTTTTTAAAACGTTTTTAAATGTGTTTTCAAATTTTCATTTTCCGTTGTTAAAAGAAAAAGAGTTTTTAAATAATACTTTCCTTGGCGACTTTAGAAGTTCGCCAAAAAAAATTGCCAAGTTTATTGCCACCGCTCATAAACGTAGAGTGTAGCTGTAGCACATGATTGATGACAGTATCAACTATTAACGAATAAGCCTTTTAAAGCCAAAGTGAGTGGTTAAGTACACTTTCTGAATAATCTGATTTAATTCTGGTTACAAATTCTGAATTTGGAAAACTACTTATAGGACAGGTGGTGTAACTCCTAATTCCCCAAATAACCACACAGATGCAGCACAAGATTATGTAGTCAATGAGGCTCTATGGTTACTATTTAACTAAAAGTCTCTATATCTAACAACAATGTTTAATGCACTTACACCTCTTTGGCTTTAAACGGCTCATATGATCCCTTATTTAAGAGTTGTCATCTATATAAGGATAGATATGCACACTCCGTTCTCCAAAAGAATTTTAATAAATCAAAATTGGAAAGGAAGCATTTCGTGTTCTTGTTCATAATTCGTATTTCCTATTAAGTGAAAATCAAACACTTACACTTGTGTGTTATCGCAATTTCTTTTTAGATGTCCACTTCAACTAATTGCAATCCATTCATTTGTTCTCAAAGTATTTGGTATTTTTGAAGTCGAAACCTATTTTTGCATTGGGCTTAATTTTCTTTCCGCGCTGATTTCAATCTTCCAGATTCATCCTTAACTTCTGTAATCAAATCATTAGAAAATTTCTACGGCTGAAAAAATCCGAGCCCTTTTGAGTAGTAAGTAGTAGTAGTAATATTATGTCGCTCCATAGCTCCAATCAAGCATATTTAAATTACGCTGTAAAATTGGCGAATGAATGAAGTGTGAATAAGAGAAAACTATACTGTCAGCCTAGAACAGAAACTCATTACCTGACATTTTTCAGAAACACAAATGCTTATTTTCGTGATGATAAGTACACTGTCAGAAACAATTGTGAACGAAATATATTGGGTTAATGCAGACGTTCATCCCGTTTTTTTGAGCTAGATGACTTCGTAAAACCGAAGCGTTATCTACTTTACGCGTGTAAAGCTTTGATACTTAAAAAAAGGAATTTCAGCGAGTCCTCGGGAAAAAAATAATTGTGTTATTTGGATGTGTTTTATAAGTTTTGGCAAGTATTAAAAATTGAAAAAATAAGGTAGGTAGATATTTAATTAACGTCATACTGGAGCAACACAACGGACTATTGACGACGGTCCGGGATCAATCCCCAAGGGAAAGACCCGAGGACACACCATGTAACTTTCAAACACGGTCAGATGATGAGGCAACACCTCAGCTGGCATCCCACGCTAACGAGAGGGCAATTGAGGCCACGACAGATTTAAGGTGCACCAGCCCCCTTTGTACACGACGATGCTGGGTTCGAACTCGCAACCCACCGGTTACTCTTCTAACCGAGCCATCGCGGCCCCGGAAAAAATAGGGAGCATTTTCAAAATATTATGGCTTTTTATTTCCGAAAAGGCAAGAATAATTCGCAGAAACAAAAGAAGATGTGTTGTGTATGGTTAGGATGTCGTAGACGATTCCACATTCCGTAAATGGTTCAGAAAGTTTCTCCATATCGATCAGTTCTTTAACCAGAAACCTCAGATCATCTATGAACGCGGGATTAAGGAACTACAAGAGAGAGATGGAAAAAGGTCATGGAACAAAACGGCACATGTATACTGATTAAATGTAATTTTTAGTAAGTAAAATAATTGTTCTTCAATTTTTGTCAAAAAAAAAAAAAAACATTACGAGCTTTTGCCTCAACCCAATAACACTCTAAACTTGCTAATAATTTTATTTTTTGACACAAAATTTAATTAGTTAATTTTTGAATATTTTAAATACATGCGTTGTAAAATTTGTTCTCGGCAGACGATACGCATCTGTTCTAAGTCGATTATTTATATCAATTGCAACTGATACTCTCGATAAATTGTCTTTTAATATTCTGTAATGTATAGAGAATATGCATACAAACGTGATTGGTAGCACATATCAGACGAATACGAACCTAGTATAAATGAATCAATAAAAAGAAAACTGAGTGTTGTAACAACTCTTTTTACTTGACGGTCAATCTCACACAAATTATTAAAACGGTTTCTTCATGCTTCAAAAAATCCCACTGAAATCAGTCATAAAAGGATTTATTAATCTGATTAATATGAAAGGTGTTCTAAAAAAGTCGTATGGTTACATATGACCCAGTATATAGTGGATAGCAGGTTAGGTTGGATTCCTGGAGTTTTATGGAACAAGGGTCATATTTGACCTTACTGCTCCAGACACGAGACAAAATATCAAGTAATAGACAAACACACTTAATGAAAGTTTTAGTGACACAGAAGAGAGAAATACACCCAGGGAGGTATGCACCTGACAGGAATCGAACCTGCGCTGCATACTAGATAGCAGGTTAGATCAGGGGTTCTGGTACCATGATGGTACAGGTGAATCCTCTATGTAGGGGACCCCTTTTAACCTGAGTGTATTTCTCTCTATTGTGTCAGTAAAAATTTCGGTTATGGCCCTTGCGTCATAAGCTGAGAGCCCTGAGCTACATTCCTTATATATCCAGTTACGTGTTCTTATAGTTGAAAATATTTCTTACAAAATGCCGTAAAAATGAATGTCTCTAGAACGCATCCAACAAGACGCAATTGGAGACATTTGCGACCTTCTTCCTGGTAACAGGACAAGACTACCTTACCGATCATTTGTATTGCTTTGGTATTACCACCGAACCTTGCTGCCACTTCTGTAGATCTGTAGTAATGGACATAAGCCACCTGGCTTCGATGGGGATCAAGGGCTTTCTGAAGTGGCTAGATATTGAGAACTTTTCCGGCAATGAGCAATATTTTATTCATTACTTTCTTTGTTGCATTAATTTTTGACGTGTATATGTCTTTCAAATTGAGGCAGTACCTACTGAGGACGTCTATGAAAAGTTTAGAGTTAAAAAAAAGCGTTACAGCTGTTTTGTGTTAGGATTTTAGAACTAGAAGAAATATCCAGGAGATAAATATAGCGTCGTGTAGACATATAATATTCTTACCTAATATGACATGCCGAACGAGTGGTTAGGCAAACTGAGCTCTAGGAAGGGGTTCACACACTATCGAAATTACGGTACTGGACAATCTTTGGGCCATTGTACCTTTGGACTGCCTAAGTTTTGTCATTCGAAAGCTACTAAATTACGCTACAATTAATATTTAGCACCAACAATTAGTATCAAACTGAATGTTAATCGTTCAAACTGTAAATTAATTGTTGAATATTCACAATAACAAATCGTTCAAACTTCCTAGGTCTGCTTCATTCATTCCACAATCCAGCACAGGCCCGATTATTCACGTCAGAACTATGGTTTGTGTCCTCGACTCAACCTACCATTCTTTTTATCCTTTTACTGTCGTTGTTTGTCTTTGTGTGTGTTATATATTTGTCTTGTATTATGAATGAGCCCTAGCTATTGGATATTTTTAATTGTATTCTTTAGCGTGTCTCTTGAAATCAAATACACAAACTACCGTTGTTTAAAAATCTTTTTTTATCGTCATTGTTCGTTGACTGTCATCGTGCGCTGCGCTTGATATTTGTCTTGAATTATGATTGATCCCCATCCATTGGAAATAAAAAAAATGGGTTCTTTTCGGGATTTCTTTTAAAATTAAATAGCAAAACCACCATGCTTATAAACAGGACCAATTAAATCAATTTCAGGACAAAATGCAATCGTATTTCTTCCGTGCCTTATCTCCGTCCCTGCAAAAGAAAACCTCCAAGTGGACACACCATCCTCTCCCTCCGACCCGTAAAATGACCTCCGAAGATCTTCCCTCCCTGGACGAAGAAAACTTTTACGAGGCAATTGCAGTCCGGGGATGCGGTAGGAAATCATCTAAAAGCGTATGTCCCTATCTCTCCTGAAAAGGGGCTTTTTCCAAGTGATTCATGACCGATGTCTCTTGAAAGCGAGGAGAAATACGAACACTCTCTCACAAGAATGGAAGAGGGGGTCCGAGCAATCAAATTATGGAAAGGATGGAACGTTTGACATTGGGCGGAAAAATGAATGACATTTCTATTGCATTTGAAGAAAACTTTATTGATTGAGTCATGCTAGTGGAGCCGATGATAAGCCCAGCTGAATTAATGTTTGGGAAAGAGAATTTTAGGGGTCTGATTTGTTAGTGGATTAAACTTCTGTAGCATGCTTTACTGTAGCGTAAATAAGCCTTTATATGCACTTGTTCAGTATTAATTTCACGTTAGGTAGGTAGATTATTAGTTAGTTACAGCAGTTACAGTTATTTACTGAAGTAACATAATAGGCTATTGCAGGGCTCGAAATACCCGGGTGCACAGGTGCACATGAAAATACAATTGTGCACCTAATTTTTTCCCGCTAGGTGCACGCAATGCACCTAACGTTAAAAAAAAGAGGGGACGTGTTTTATGTTATTTTGATGGTTGAACAAAATATTAGTATCAAACTATCTCGCTCTAAAGGAACGTAATTAAAATTCCTAAATACACACTATGCGAAAACAAAATCGCTGGGCCATAACGGGTTTATACAGGAGGAAGGTTTACTTGTGCCATTACTACCACCAGAACTTTCTGATGATCAAAATATTTTCCAGATGGTTCTGTTGAAGCGACTGTCACAACAGCCGTGCGACGGAGTAGGGAGAATTTAGATGTTTAAATATTTTTATTTACTATCTACTACTAACCTATCTAAACATACCCAACTAATAAAGTAGTTTACATTGCATTAATGCTCTTATATTACGTTTTTTTTTTTTAAATGTGCTCCTAAAATATAACCTGTGCACCTAATTTAAGAGCTTATGTGCACAAGGTGCACCTGTATTAAAAAATCTATTTCGAGGCCTGGGCTATTGACGGTGGTCCAGGATCATATCGTGTTCATCCTGGGCAGATAAGGGTTTTTCGGACGGCGTGTCACTAGGCCCACTTCTAATATTTCTCATTAGAGGCTTTCCCTAGCTTCGGCTAATCCGCTGTGGGTTTTCAATAACTCGGTACGGAGGGGTCTGCTTCCATTCGAAAGAAGGAAGGAAAGTTCATACCTCAAAGGAAAGATTCGAAGAGAACACCACATAATTTTGAACCACGGTCAGATAACGATACCAATCTTGAGCTGGCAACCCACTATCTAAGCTTCCACACCACGCCAACGTGAGGGTATCTGCCATGACATATTTAATGTGCTTTGTATGCGACGATCTTTGGTTGAATAAAATTTCACGTTAGAAATTTCAGTAGTTATTATGACAGACTGTTTCTCGTTGGAAACATCATTAACTGGTAATTACTACGAATCATGTACTGTCGAAAGTTGAGGAGTTCGATTACTGGAAATTTAGAATTTAAGCCACGTGATTCTGTAACTGGAACTTTGGAAGAACAGTGTCCAATCAGAATAGTGTTCAATGTTCGGAGTCAAACTAAATTTGCACTTGACCGTCGTCCTGAATGTTCGTGTGTGTGATCTGTATTATTTATATGTTAATTAAAGAATAAGTTCCTTTACAAATATGTTTTGAATCCACGAAAACAAAATTTCTTGAATTAAGTTTTAGAAAATAAAATAATAACAAATTAAACTTTGAGAAATTATATTTACTTTTTACTTTCTTTGATTTATATCTTGAAGTAACATTGCAGAACATTGTGGAACAGATTTGCGATTCAAACAACACGTTAAGAACTTAGACTATCTCTACTATTATAAAATAAAGTTTCTGTGTTTATGTGTGTCAGATATGTACGGGGTGCCCTGACGAATTTATGGCATTCACACTAATGAAATTTGGGACACATGTAGTACGAATTTTTTTAGCAATTTTATATACCAGCCCGATTTTAAAAATTGTATCTTGAAAATTTTAAAATTATTTTAATGCGATGTTTAATTATTATTCCATTTCCTCCGAATGGCAACAGTCATGATCGGTATTGAATCAATCCGTATTTTCTGCGCGTGTGTAGCCGCCCTATTCCTGGATATCCTTTATGAAATTTATTTAAAAGAATATTAACTTTTAGTTAGCGTCAACTGCTATATTTGAATTTTTTTTATTATGCTTACTTAATTTTTGCAACTGGATAACGGTTGTGCAATACGTTTGTTATTGTTTATTTTTTAGACTACCGTTGTTAGGAATTGGATTTTTTAAGCATATTCACTTTTAGTATTACTGAATATCCTTTTTTAAATTTATTTCCTTTATAAAAGCATATTAACTTTTAGTTAGCGTTAACTTTTAATCTTTTATATTTGTATTTTTTTATTGTGCTTACTTCATTTTTCGAACTGGATAACGGTTGTGCAATACGTTTGTTATTGTTTCTTTTTTAGACTACGATACTTTGGATCTTTGGATTTTGATTTTTTAAGCATATTCACTTTTAGTTTGGATTATTTGGATATTTTTTTCAAAGTCTAGCGATATTTTTTTTTAATCTTTTGTGCAATTTCTGGTTTGTTTCATTTATGCTATCTTTTGTTTGTTTCTGTATAGTACTTCGGTTTTTGTATAGTAAATTTTTATCATTTTTGTTTTGATGTCTTATAGAAAGAAAAGCGATAATATTTTTATTTTCTTTGGTTTCCTAAAAATGTCCACAGAATTTAAAAGGTCTTTACTGCACTCAGTCTAATCTGGATTTTAATCATTTATGCAAACTAAGAACATTTATTCTAAGTAGTTCTACGCTCACAGGATGATGATGTGCTCTTAGAATTTCAACGTTTTACTGAGAAGCAAAGACATGTTCCATCAATTTATTGTCGCTATGTATTCCGAGATTTAATCGGAGAAGGTGTTGTACATACGACTAAATCAGATGACTCAACAGTGGAACAGTATGCACATTTGACGCATCTGATTCAGATGCGTTAATGAACGATGGAAATGTTGCTGTACGAAAACTCAAGTACACAGAAATCGCTAAACTTCCAAAAAGATATAAAAACCAAAAGTAACAGGTGATGCATTTGTAAATTTTTATTTTGCATAAATTTTCAAAATTAAATATTGCTATTATTTTCAAAACACACTGAAACACAGAAACAAACACAAAATTGCATTAAATATTAACAAAATTATGGCCTTTCGCTATAACGGCCTCTTTTCATGTACGCCCCACAATGTTTTGTTATACGACTAAAACAATGTTTTTATGCTTTTGTTTAGTATGAGCTTCTCCCTTTACATTACATGTCTTTGCTTCTCAGTAAAACATTGCAGTTCTAAGAGCACACCAAAAGTAACAGGTCATGCTTTTGTACATTTTTATATTGCATAAATTATCAAAATTAAATATTGCTATTCTTTCCAAACGACACTGAAACACAGAAACAAACACAAAATTGCATTAAATATTAACACAATTATGGCCTTTTGCTATAACGGCCTCTTTTCATGTATGCCCCACAATGTTTTGTTATACGACCAAAGCAAATGCTGTTTTTATGCTTTTGTTTAGTATCAGCTTCTCCCTTTGTTTCTAAAGTTACATTTCACTTCTACAAACATTGGTAATATAAAAAATTCACATAAGCAGTAAAATAATTTACTTTGTGCTCAACAAAATTATAAAAAATACCTTTTTGGTGTATTAATCTATTTTATATAAAATTCAAAATTACCTCAACTTACAAAAATATTTATAATTTTTCTGTCTCCCTATTATCACAGTAATTTGGAGTTAAAACATACAGCGTTGGCCAAACCAACACATTTCATTGTTGTGTTAAAAAAAATACCATTTAAATTGTAAAATTTTACAAATAACACTCATTTTTTTTTTCTGTTTTTAGTAAAATAAGCATTTTTTCTCACTCCTTTCACTATTCAATTTTCTCAACTGCCTTTTTCAAAAACTTAAAACTTTTAATTCTTAGAAAAAACAATTGTTTGGCATTGCAGTAAAATGTGTAAAATATGCATGTGTATAAAATGGATTATATAAATAATACAACAATCAACAGAAATTCTACAAGTTATTATTAAAAATTTCAACGAATTTTAAATCTGAGGAAATTTATATTTTTAAATAACATTACACAATGGGCTATTGACGAGGGTCTGGGATAAATTCCCTAATTGAGAGATTATAGGTCATTTTTAATTATCGTACTGTAGCAACTCAACGTACTATTCACGACAGTCCCAAATCTATTCCCTAAGCAAAATATCCAAGGTAATTTTTAACGTCGTACTATAGCAACTCAATGGGCTATTTACAACAATTCAGGATCAACCCCCTAAGGAAAGTATCCGAGAAAATTGGGTAATTTTTAATTAACGTTCTTAAGCAACACAACTACCTAATAACTAGGGTCGGAGTTAAATCCAATAAGTAAAATATACGTTTACAATATCGTGTAATTTTCAACCACGGTCAAATAATAACAACACCTTAGATGGCACCCCACCCTCTAATAGATTGTGACGTCACACCGATTGGATCTTTTTGCAATTCCAATTTCGTCGCATTTCACAATCACGAGGGCATCACGGCGTTGTCCGTCGTGTTGGTTTGCGAAGCAAACCAAATGGGTATGCGTAGCAAACACCGGTGGTTTGCAAACGTTCACAATTAACACACCTAACCCCACAAAGTACAGCACGGGCAACGCCGTGCTAGCCACGCAGTGGCTAGTATCTTATAAATTTAATTAATACTTCATTTTAACGTTTTCTATTTTCTCCTTTAAAAAATAACGTTACAAATTCACAATATTTTAAGAAAAGTGTAGAATCTTTAAATAAATCTTTATCTAAATCTAATCTATAGTTTCTAACCCAATATCAATGAGTTGAAATAGTTCTATTAAAATATTTCAACACTGCAGGTTAAATAGTTCTATTAACATCTTCCAACTAGGGGGGCGGGGGTTATGGATAGATGTAATCCGACTCTGGATTTATTCTATCAATATGTACATATCGAAACCGATTTGTTCAAAACTGAATTTTTATTTCTCATATAATTTTTTTAAATCTGTGATAATAAATTTGTTAGGATAATTGAGGTTTGTCTAATTAATAAATTGAAAAGAGCAATTCACATCACAGCATAGTATTGAGCGAAACAGCACTTTTATGCTCAACCAAGATTATTAGGTTTTGTGCTCGAGTTTATATTTGTAACTATTCGACTACGGAGTTATGGTTAAATAATTTGAATATTGTATATAATTTGAATAATTTCTGAGTAATGAATATAAGCGGACTTGATTCCTGAGACAAAAGGGTAACTGAAAACTTTAAAAAAGAGAGTATAGGGTCCTTTGAAGACAGTATGGTTACCTCGAAAATTAACGCAGACTTTGCACCGCGTTTGCATACAGAGAATGAGATTGTGGAGGAATTTTCGTATTAGCAGAACCCATTCCTATGTGAAAGTTTTCACGATTCCAAAATTTGAACGCGCATCAGTTTACTTCTCAATAATCCTGACTATCACCTCGGGAGCAGAAAGTGCTTAAAACTGCAACGTACGACGCAGAACACAATTTTTCCTTAATTTTATCAAAATAACCATAAGTTAAGATGTTCTGCAGTGGAAAGCGCGCTCCTTTTGCCTCACCATTTTTTCTTTAACTACGGAACAACCTCCCTACACCACCCCAAATTACCAAAAATACTTTACAAATAACACATCTTCTATGTCAACGACAAAATCTTTAACTTCAAAAGTTATCGACAGAATTACAAATTCTGAAAGCATGCCTTGGTTTTAAATGAAGTAAGTTAGTTAATTTTGATGTTTTATTATAAATATATAATACATATATTTAGCCTATACTTGTGTTTTACGTCTGTTCTTTATTTTACTGCAGTTTTCAAAATTCGGACAAAATGCCTGCAGAACAATTTCAATTGCTTGGAGCTGTGTTGCAGAACAATGAATATAATTCCGAACTTGGGGTTATCACCACGGGATGTTTTGCTTGATTTTTTTTATTGTAGTCTTTAAAAATGATAGCGTGCCTAAGTTTTGTATGACAATACGTTAAGTATTGATAATGAATTATACTAATCTCAAAGCTAAAAAAGGGAAATTTTCATAAAAAATAGTCAAAATTTCATTGAAAAGGATTCCTCCTCATAGAACAAGGCCCCTTTTTGTGTTTCTCATAAAGTCACTCCCTCAAACAAATGCCGTTTCTCATATATATTCTTCTAACGCTGTTTGCCTTCCTTCCTTTACGCCTTAGCCACTAAGTCCACTTACTTGTATGTGTGCTTGAGGAGCCCTCCTTCGTGAGG
Source organism: Metellina segmentata (assembly GCA_947359465.1). NCBI lineage: Eukaryota > Metazoa > Arthropoda > Arachnida > Araneae > Tetragnathidae > Metellina > Metellina segmentata. The sequence goes on along the minus strand of OX375875.1, from coordinate 71,212,408 downwards.
GGAGGATTCAACCCCCCTTTCTTAGGTCCCCCTTATCCCCTATATTTCTTTTCCTTCCGATCAGATCGATGATGCCATTGAGGAGGGGATAGGGATCTTAAAACTTCTTCCCATCTTTCGCTTCCGACTTTTATCTGCAGTTGTGGCGAGGGAATGGGGAGGGATGTCGTTGAGGAACTGACAAAGTTTGCTACACATTTATTTTAGCCCCCGGATATAATATAGACCTGGACGAAATACTTGAAGATGTTGCGTATATAAGTATTTGATGCCTCAAAAGCTCTTAAAAAGACGATCATATTCAATTCACAGTTATTTGATTAATTATATTGTAATCTAATGTAAAATATCGTGTACTTATGTACGCAGCATCTATTAACCGTCCCCAACTCGAAAACACTAAATTCTTCGATACATTTTCTTTTTGACGACAGTATGCAGTACAATTTTGATTAAAATAGTTTATATAAACAAACAAAAGGTGTCATTACGAATTAAATCAAGAATAATCTTTACTTCAGAGAAAAAGAAAACATTTATTTAGTCAAGATTTTTTTTCGTTGTATCCTTAAATTCGTTTAAACTTTTGTTGCAGCGTGGAACGAGTTTTTATATTCTCATTTAGAAACATTTCCATCCAGCTGTAAATAATTATTGTTGCCATCACAGTTTCGACTGTATAGGATTAATATATCAGCAAGATTCCTACAACATATTTTCTTATTAATTAAACTCCTATCTCATTATTGTAAGACTATTATTTTGATACTACGATCGCTTTTATAATTCTTACTTAATTGTTCCATTAAAATTAATATACGGTTGTAAATAAGGGGGAAATAAAATTAGATTTATTATTTTTACAGAAAAAATGCGAGTGTTTGTTGAGGATTTATATTTTTACCTTTTATTTTAGAAAACCAGAAAACTCATACAAATTAAATTAGTAAGACATGTATAGTATTTTTTTATTAACGTCGTACTAGAGCAACACAACGGCTATTGACAACGGTCCGGGATCAATCCCCCAAGATCCAAGGACAACACCATGTAATTTTGAACCACGGTCAGATGACGAGGTCACACTTGAAATAGGGCCCCACTTTTCAAACCACGCCAGAGTGAGGACATTTGAGGCCACGACGGATTTTAAGTGCACCAGCCCCCTTTGTACACGATGGTCTTTGGTTGGATTTGAACTCTCAACCGGAGGGTTTCTAATCCTTAACTTTTTCAACCGGGCTACCGCGGCCCTGTTAAATTAGTAAGAAAAACAGGCTTAGATCTTTAAGGAACACAAACAGAGGTCTATTGAGGGGTGAAACAAAATGATTTCCACTGTGAATTTCTGCATAAATATAAGAAACACATTGCTGCAAATAATTATTTTACACAATAATTTTCCACATCGAAGATGTTATTATATTTGAGCAAGTTTCACAGCAAATTCTTTTTTTTTTATCACAAGGTTAAATTTTAAGCAATATTTATATGGTAAGTTACATGAAAGTTTTTTCTGCTATCTATAATTACATATTCATCATAACCGAAAAAGTGAAGAATTACGCAACTTTTCACTTCCTTAATGAAATAATTCCCTTGAAAATCTCACATTTCTTTCGGACCCAAATTCTGCTCTAAACAACTCCAAAGCTTTCAACGGCTCCATAATGTTTCAAACGACACTATAACGAGAATAGACTGCCAATGTTAACGCGTCAAAGCAGACGCATTATCTCCAACCGCGGTTGGCGATGGAAAGCAGATGTTCCAATCCCGGCATTAGAGACAACCCTTCATCTAAATGATGCATCCAAAAATCCGTCATCCTCTCCCCCCTATTGATCAGAAACGCATTTAATATTCATTTTTAATTCAGTCATCTTCATTCCGAAGAGGAAACTCCTGAAGTTTTGCCCTTTTGTTTCTTTAACACCCGGGTACCCTCTTAACGCCCCCTGTGAGGATCGATCGAAGGGCCTCTTAAAATTCCTTCCACCAGCACCCTGGTCCCCCGAAGAAGCTCCCCCATAAAAGGAAAAGTGTGTGTCATCTTTTTCTGGGTTTGTGTTGGGGGAAGTGTTGAGAGGTGTTATTCCGTCCATTAAGCGACGGTGCACCACGGTTTGCAAACAGGATTAAACGAATGAATGCGATTATTGCTCTTTCGGGCATCAACGGTTTGGGCATGGTTCTCTTAGTGGTCTCTGTTGTGGAATGAAATTAGAATTGCGAGGAGGGGTTGCTTGAGAAAGGGTAAAGGAAGAGCTTTTAATAAGTTGTTTAAGCCGTTTTTAATTTATCTTTTGTGACTTGAAAATAAAAGCTCTCATAAAAATGTATAAATTTAACAACGATTAGAAAGTTTGATTCAATTATGTCCTGCCATTGTAAAAATAGTCTTTGAGGGGTCTGTCAAGCTAAATTTAGGTGGTGGCTTCTGGGTATCCTGCATGTATTCTGAAAGTGACTTCAATTGGCTTGTTTTTCGAATACAATTTTATCACTTCGCCTATAAAAATTCCAAAAAATGAATTCCGAATAGATATGACTAGGGGGCCAGCCACCTGCTCGCTAACGCTCGCCAAACCCTAGAGGATTGATGCTTTGTAATCCTCACGGGTTCGCTGCGCGAACCTATGATCGCTTCGCTCGCATCAATGAAGACATGTGTCCTAGCAAAAGGAATTGTTTACAAAATACGATATTCCAAAAATATATATATATATATTTTTCAAATCTAAATTTGCTGTTTTGCAGAAAAGATAGATACAGTGCCTCTAGGATCACAATTCAAATGAAAACTCTGAGAAAATTTTGGCTCGAAATATGATTGCTGCTTTGGAAATTAAATAACCAGTATATTTGTGTGTACATTTTCCCAGCACTCGAGCCAACCACACTTTCTCATTGAGTTTGTTGTCGAAAGTTGTAGTGCAAGCGTCTTGTTGAACTATAATTGTTGGCCCTGAAAAGATCCTCCGCTTTCTTTGATTTCTATAATAAACTGCAACAGCTCGACTAAAATTTTTTTTTTCAATAAAATTTCATCCGATAACGCTATAAATTCAATTGAGGCGCGAGGCTTCGGGGTAAACAAACAATCGTACAATGTTGCCAAAATGTGATAACAAATATATATATAGATAGTTTATTGGTCAATACCAATTAGATTAAACGCCAAACGTTGCCAAAATGGCGATAAACCCGATTTTAAGGTAACCGATGTGTATCATGCTTGGGTATTTGGACAACAGAGGTATAATATTTACAGATCGCCTTGTTCTTTGTTTACACTGAAAATCCCTCTCATATTTCATTCACTAAACTACCGTCTAAAAAGTTTAAATTTATCTGTTAATATTATGCCTTTGAAGTAAGCTATTTCCCCATGCTTAATAACACAAATTTAGTCCTATATATAGCCATGAACTTTTCTTTGCAATTTCGTAAAAAATAATAAAATAATACCACAGCATTGTCTTTACATCACTTATTCATATCATTGATTTATAGTAATTCACATTTGAGCAAAAAAATACTTTGGTATACATTTTAGTTTCATATATCATGGTAGCCATTGAAAGCTATCTCCGACTAGATACAATAGTTCATTTCTTTCAGGAGTGCAGTTCAAATTTGCTCTTGAAGCAAATTGATTCGAAAAAATATCAACGTGATGAAATATTTGCTTGAAAATTTTGAATACGAAATACATCAGAGAAAAAGGAATGGTTAGAAATTATTATTTTGCTAAAATTATTACATCGCTAGCGCAAAAGCCATATTTGGTTAAGCTGAGCCAAACTCAAGATGACTTCAAGTAATGGGCGCAAACACAAGAAAAAATTTTACTGATACAAGAAATACATCCAAGATATTTTACCAAAATATTACTAGGAAACGTCGTTATTATATAAAATACAGACGATATAGATCATCAAAAAGCTCATGTCTTTTATTTATATTTGCGAAACAGTAAAGAATTCATGGGTGTTGCTTCAGGTTAAAAATGTAGATGGCGTTGCCTATAAACGCCGCCCTGTTATGTAGTATTAGTTTATCGTTAGTAGCAATAAAATTCTCGAACGAGAAGGTTGTGTCAAAAGTGCCTTCCTTGGTAGAAAAAGAAATGAGACACCAGGAGTAACGCCCATCAATGGGTATAAGTCGGACTAGCTTTGCCAATATGAATGCGTTATTGAACATGAGTAAATAGTTTACTAAAATTAATAATCAAATATTAAGCTATAAATTGTGAAATTTTTAAGCCGGCGGGTTAGTAAATGAACTATTAAAAATATTTATGCGCTACTAGAAAATAATTCAAGCAAACCATCTAATTGTTGTTAAATTTACAACTTTTATGAATGTTTTTATTTGCAAGTTACAAAAAAAAATTTTAAATGACTTAAAGACCTTATTAAAATCACTTCTCTGCTCTCCCAACTAGAAATTTCAACTTCATTCCACATCAAAGACCATTACGAGAACGGTGCTGAATCGTTGATGACAGAGTGAGCAATAATCACAAGGTTAGAAATAAAGGTGAGAGCAATAGAGAAAAGTAAGAAAATAATTACAATTTTCAGCAAAATGCTAGGCGATGTCATGTTACCTTTTTTGAAACAGCATAGAAAAATTAAATGATTTATGACAGCTCGTATGACAGCCGTTTTCGACGAGTCAGTAATTAAGTTTCCTATACTAACTAACGCCATCACACATTCCTGTGCCTGATGGATATATTGAGATATCACCGAGGTACAGTAAGGAAACAAAATACCAATACTTAAAACCACCTTTCTGTTCTCCCTTTTTACTGCTTAGAGGGCATTACTGGCACACATGATTTGAATATATTTTATACATCCTGGAGTGTTCATCATTTGAATATTGTCATGCTAATTAGCAAAACTCGTAACTGTTTTTTTTAAAGTATAGGAGTTACGAGTTATGCTAATTAGTATGACGATATCCTTCCATGATCTACGCTTCGTGCAAATTTCAAGACTATTGGATGCTTCCTTCATGGTGTTCAATTTTCGATGGCCAGTAATGAATGATATGTCTTATCCAAAAAGTTATCTTTTTATTTAAGAGTTATCTGTTAATCTTGTTACGCAATCTTCGGCTGTGTAACAAAATAACATACAATGTCATAATAACAAGGTTAATGTCCTAATGACGAGCGTGCTTAAAAACACTAGTTCGTTCTTCGATAACCAATCGGCTCAAGTCGATTCTCAAACCTAAGTGACTTGCATTTCTGAGATCTTAAGACAGCGACTCTGCCCATATGCTCCATCTATTCCATAGGAAGGTCAATGAAATTACATTACTTAAGGAGTTGTGAGTTGCGTTTGGTATTATGAAGATGGTATGAGGCAAAACTAGCTTATATACGCCCCCTTTAAAGGAACGTCGACCAAATCTTAATCACACATCTAAACAAGTCATTTCACTATTTTTCATTATTATTCAAAACTTGTCTAGAAAGATTTAAGCGAAAGAACCCCGTTTCATACAACTTGCGATATTGAACCCAGTTGGACCTTCACCTCCAAAGTAAATCATCATTGGGAGGGGCAGCATGGATTTGCTCACTTGATTGGATTTCCTTCTTCTCATCACGACCCCCTGAGCCTCTCCCTTCGATTTCTGACCTTGTGCCAGCCTTATCCATCCCACGGGAGGTCCTCCGTGTCTCAGGAGCATCCCCTGAGAAAGTTAATCTGAGACTACAGATGGCTGGTAAGTACAGACAGAGGGAGGAGTGATGTTCAAAGAAAAGAAGTCGTTTGTAGTTGCTACGCATGGTCTATAGTTTTTATGGGAGTGCAGAGATGGCTTCATCCAAGTTACAGAATTTATATTTTTCTTTGTTACAAGTGCTATGTATTTGTAAAAGCAATCGTCATCGTCCCGTCGTTTTCGAGTGGCAGTTCAGACTCATTGATACAAGGGTCCTCATATAGGGGTGGTGGATGGTACCATAACTCGGATGGATGATATTTAATGGTAGGCTACAGCCTGTTTTTATATAGTTAAAAAGTTATAAACCTTTCCACATTCTGATTCTAATGATAAATCTGTAAAATAAATGTGCAAAGGAGAAGTAGAGAAAGAAGAATTATGCATTTGTGCCAGTTAAACATTGAGTAGAAAGGCATTTATATGTTCAGAGGAGCCTGTACCGGGCCCCGTAATCTAATTTAGTACTGGTGTCATGAGTAAAGATATTGACTAATCAAAATAAATGTCGGTCTGTGGATTTCTAACTGCTAAATGAAACTGGGATCGGCAGTACTCTAATGACTATTGCTGTTTACGTTTATTAGAAAACTGACCAGATTTGAATTAATCTAAAGAAGTGACAATATTATAGCCTGTATTGATGAACAATACAATTGAATTTTTTTAAGATCAGGATACCTACGTAGGTGATGTCATTACCATTGTCGTAGCCCCAGGGGGCTTATCCAGGTAGCACAGCCACTTAATGTGGGCGATAATCGATAGGTATGACATAGGTAAGCGAAGGGAATGAGACACTCAGATGTCAATGGCACACTACCTTTCATACTTACATTGCAGTGCGAATGACACGAACAGCTCAGTGAACAATGAAGCTCAATTAGTGAACAGTTGTGAAGATGTAGTAAACGTGTGTTTTCAGTACGTCGCGCAGTGAACGGTAACTGGTTTGGTAGCGAGGAAAGCTACTTCTCCCAATCCCTCAGACTAACCTTTACGCTGAGGCAGGTAGACAATTGTTACCACTACAATTTCGTTTATACCAGCGGCATGTTATAAATCTGTGTACGGTGGATGTTATCCCCTTTTTAAGTGACCGCTGGAATCGATCACCATTTACGAACTGTCAGCGACTGACCTTCTAGAGGGCTCCTCCTTTTTTTCGGTACCCTACCCTGTCGACCGTGAGGTGTGAAGGCTTTTGGGGGAAAGGCAGAAGGTCGCTCCGCCACACAATACTATGAAAGGAAAACGTCAGTCGTAAATGCCAGTCAAGGCTCTATCGCTCAAGTTAGGTAATTAGGTAAGGAGGGTCGGTCTTGCAGGCGAAATAGCCGTTCTGTGAGACGATTGAAAAAATCTACGCAGCGTAAAGGTTAAAACTTCCTTTGTGTTAATGTACATTACTTGACATTGTCCTACGTTTGGAGCACCTTGACCAGATATGGCCTTCCTGTATGCGCTGTAGAACCCAACCAACCAACTATGAAATATTTTCGAGTTTATGTTAAATGTTTGGATGTAAGATCACATCAAGACAGCAAGACTGAGCTAGAATATACTGAACTATTATTATTCCCGACTTCATTTCAAATTTGGTTGACTAAAGTATTACGTTAATAGACTGATTTTATTCACTGACCTCAGTTACTCAGTTAAGGTCGCTCTGGTGATATCTCTCTAGCGTCAAACGATACGCCACACAATACTATGAAAGGAAAGCGTCAGTCGTAAATGCCACTCAAGTTAGGGAATTAGGTGAGGGGAGTTGGACATGCAGGCAAAAGAGCCGTTCCTGGAGAAAATTGAAAAAATCTAAGCACAGCAGCATAAAGGCTAAGGAGGAGGTTCCTGTACCCTAAGTATTGTTTCGCTAGGGTAAAAATCTGTATAGCAGGACTTTTTGCACTTCCTGTGTGTGAGGACCAGATTTTGACCCAAACTAATCAGGATATGGAAGAAAACGGTAATTTAGAAATGTAGAAGGGACAGTTAACCCTTGACGCTGCTATCTTAATTATTTGGTCTTAAAATAGAAATATAAACTATGTTTTTGCGATGTTCTAAGAGGTGTTGTTTTGTGACGACGCGATGAGTTTGCATAACATGGCATAAAAGATGCGATAAAGACATAATTGTCTGTATATTTCTCTTATCACGACGTGTATGAGACAGTTGTTTGTTTATGTGACATCGTTTTATCTGGGAAGTTTTATTGTTTAATGTTATAAGTTTGTAAATGCACTCTTTTCAAAAGGTTTACCATACGCTTTTAAATTTGAAACATTTGTACACTTGATTCAAAAGTATCTAATCAAAAATAAATTAGCGAAGCAGAATATTTACTTTATGCATAAAACAAAAGTGTCCCAAGACACTATGAAATTGGTACCTACTTTCTCCCTTGGAAATGTGACCATCGAACTCTAAATTTCTTTCTCGTAGCTACAAAATAAGTTATAAACAAAATTGAAGTGAAGTAAGTAATGTTAAAAGCAAATGGAAGAAATAATCAAGCAATTAATAAGGTTTTTGCTTTCAGAAATAGTTAAAATACAATAACTCATCTATACAGTAATTGAGATGAAGCAAACATTCATTAGGATATAACTGACGTAATTTTGTTGAAATGTATTACTAAAATAGTGGATTAGAAAGATTGAAAAGACCGATTATAATTTCTCATTAATTCGATTCTGGAGTGACAAAACATTTCAGTAAGAAGTGAACTATGCAATATTCTAAGCAAATCAATATGAAGGTACTCCATCCATGTATATCGTGAATTCCAGTTACCTTTTGCCTACACAGCAGATCAATAGCTATCCAGATACTCACAGCTGCGGCCTTCCATGCCTCGCTTCCTTAGATAGACCTTGATGTATAGCTCGAAAAGTAAGAGCTCTCGGTTAACTCCCACCTGGCCAAAGTGGTTGCTCTGCAATCCCACGAAACAGCCTTATCAGCGTTTATTGACTACAATTGGGTAGCGAGTGTTGGAGAGGAATACTGCTAAAATAAAAAATGCAGTTAATATTAGTTAATCGTGTTAGGTATTATACATTGGAAATAGATACCGAGAGTTGTGGTATAAAATTGTTTGATTAAAAACACTGTTAAAGTTCGTTAATTGTGTTACAGCCTACTAAGAACTAACCGAACAGAAGATGCATTAATAAATAAATTTGAAGGATCTGATCTGCGTTTTTGTATGATAGTTACTCGGTACGGTAGCTTTGAATGCAATAATTCAAAATTCAAGTGAATATTTATATACGATCAATAAAATAATTTAAGATGAATGTGAAGCGATACGCGGACAAACTGAAAGATGTTGGAAATGTTAAAAGCATTGAATTAGTCATTTCTTGTTTTTAATGCTTTAAGCTGAGCAGTAAAAATGCTTAAGGCTGACTATGGCTTAGGAGAAATTGGTTGCCCCAAAACAACGAGAACTCGGGTGTCGAAGAATGATTGGTATAAAATCGTTCTTTATTTTATTTTTAATTTGAAGAGGGGGTTTACTTTAAAATGGTATCTTACAACGTCTAATAAAAACAAGTACAATAATTTCCATGAAATACAAATGTCTGTGTAACTTACTTGGGAATTACACATTCTACCACGTAAAAAATTATCGACATGCGTCCTCTGTGCCATAACTATTCGGTTGAGGCACTGAGCGGCTTACAGAACGCTTGTGAACAATTTTATTTCTTTGCTACCATTCCTTATATACCTCTCTTACACTCTCGTCATTATGACGTACTATCGGCGTCATCTAATGGCTTCCTGTAATTTGGATATTATTCTTGAAGACGTGTGCGATAATTCTACAGGTGAAATTTTTACTTTAGAGTTCGATTTCCGTGTGATTCTGAATCATCCTTTATTTATGGACATGAGTGTAGAAATAATATTCTACTCTTTCCTTGGTTTTGAGGTATCCTTTATTTTCCGATTCAATCTTATCAACTCGCGTAAGGTGTTGAGCAAGGAGCGGTTTTACATACATATCCAATTTAGATCAAGACCACAAGGGCAGTGCTGTGAGCTCATTGTGGCGTAGAAGATGTAGTTATACTTAAACAATACGTTTTTCATATACCACATCCTTTGAGTCCCTTAAAAGTAACTATTCCACTATCAATTCAGCTCTTGAATTTCTTGATGAGCAATAGTAGAACAAAATATGTCAATCTATTGATTTCTCTTACGAAAGAAAAGAGAAACAAAATTAATTACAAAATTTAAGTTTTATTACGTTTTTAAAACTGACATTTGAATATGAATTTGTGTACACCTTTCGAAGTTCAAATTGAATTTTCAGATTTAGATTTATCGATCGGTAGATCGGTAATGAATTTACGTCGCTACGGGCTATTGGCGACGGTTCGAGATCAATCCCGAAGGAAAACATACAAGGACAACATTTCGTAATTTTGAACCATGGTCAGATGACGAGGTCTTCACTTGAGCTGGCACCCTACTCTCTAAACTTTCTCTCCACGCCAACGTAAGGACATTTGAGGCGACGACAGATTTAATGTGCACAAGCCCCCACTTACTCGACGATCTTAGATTGGATCGAGTTTCGAACTTGTAATCCTGCGGTTTTTAATCTGCTGGGACAGTAATTAACTTATTGCAAAACACAGTATGATACAGCCAATAAACCAAACAAATTTGAAATTGGTGGTACATAAACTGAGTTGTAGCTCACTTCTAGAAGCTATTTTTATTTTTGTCCACGTTTTCCTAAGTGATATACGAGAATACCGGTGCTCTACTCAAACTCGCCCTCAAAACATTCTGAACACGTACATAACAGTCAATCACATCCCTCCTTTTATGATTTCGGCAAACATCGGTCGTTGCTCCGGATTTGTTAAGACATTAGTTCCCTCCTGAGAGATTTCGAGAGAGCAGATTGTTTCTGTTTCTCACCCCCAAAATGTTCCCTTATAAATTTAACGTTTGTGACATTATTTCACAAACATTGGATGTATAATAATGTAATTACATTTTATGTATTACATTTTATGTTATAACATCTATATATATAATTCTCTTACGTGGCACGCAAAAAAGACGTTATTAGGTAACGCGTTTTGGCAACATTGTACGATTGTTTGTTTACTACATGACCTCGCGCATCAATTGAATTTATAAGCGTTATTGATGAAATTTTATTGAAAAAAAGTGATTTTTAGTTGAGCTGTTGCAGTTTATAATAGAAATCAAAGAAAACGGATGATCTTTTCAGGGCCATTTTAAAACGGTACTTTTCAGGGCCAGCAATTATAGTTCAACAAGACGCTTACACTACAACTTTCAACAACAAACGCAATGAAAAGTGTGGGTGGTTCGAGAGCTGGGGAAAATGTACACAAACAACATGCTGGGTATTCAATTTCCAAGGGTGGAGTGGTCGTTCACGGTAAGACGTTTGTCGCCAACAAATTTTTGTCGCCAAATCAAGATGGCGGCCGAATTCCGTAACAGCAGATAGGGCTGCCATAACAAAAACGGCAGATGTGAAGAAAGTCCGCAAAAGGTGAAGGTTACCACATTTGGCGACAAATCGCCTTCTTACCGTGAACGACCACTCCACCCAGCGCTCACATTTCGAGTCCAAATTTGCTCAAAGTTTTCGTTTGAATTCTGATTTTAGAGGTACTGTATATATGTTTTCTGTAATACAGCAATTTTAGATTTGAAAAACATTTTTATGGAATATTATATTTTGTAAACAATTCCTTCTGCTAGGACACATGTCTTCATTCATGCGAGCGAAGCGAGCATAGGTTCGCGCAGCGAAATAATGAGGATTGCGAAGCAATCCTCCGGGGGTTGACGAGCGTCAGCGAGCAGGGGGCGGGCCCCCTAGTTGGATGTTATTACATAAAAGGATCAATGGAAAATTCATAGTCTAGCAATAAGCATTTCCCTCAGTCGAATATTTCAAGACGCGCAAGGAAATATTTGAATGTACTCATTCAAGTAAATGTGAAGATATAGAAAACAGTAAAATTTCATTAAAACGAACCAAATAACGATTTTTCCTTTTTTATTTTTGGCACACTAAATTAATTTTTTTACTTCGTTGTGAAGTAAATTCGACTAAAATGTGTCTTAGTGTAACTAACTCAAAATAACATGACTGAGATCCAATGTTCTCCAATTTGATATTATTTCTATCGAGCTAAATGTGTCTGTTGGGGGTAGTGTTTTTTGGACATGTGCTTCGTGTACTCCAATATATCGTGTACTCCGGATATGACGTTGGTTTGCTTTTCAAATACGACTTAAGCACGTCGCCAATACAGTACTGGAAATACTACGGTGCTAAGGAGTAAAATTGGGTTTTAAATTATAATTTAAAAACATTTTCCCATGAAAGTTTTAATAAATATTTCTGAAATGTCACCTTTTAGATACTGGCGCCAGGGGTCACTGCCCCTCTCCCAGCTACGCTACTGGTAAACACCAGGCTCATACTTGGCTCATACAGACTCATATTTAATACAACTGTCATTTTAGTAGGTACCAATTTAGTTGTATCTAGTTGCACTATTGGGGCTTTGCCAAACTGACCTAAATCCAACAATCATCGACATTAAAATGACAAATTGAATCTGTCAGGTAGTATTTGAATTTACGGCGTACTGAATAACCCAACGAGCTATTTACTGGCGAAGGTCCGGGCAATCCCGAAGGGATATTCGAAAACATCTCGTAATTTTGAATCACAGTCAAATAGCGAGGTCACACCTGAGTTGGCACCCCACTCTCCAAACTTCCACCATACGCCAACTTGAGGACATTTGAGACCCCGACAGATTTAACAGTCCCCAGCTACACGACAGCCTTTTCTTGAATTGAGTTTCGAACTCGAAACCCTCTGGTTGTTAATTCGCTATAGTCCAGTGGCGGATTTATACTTTTGCCGCCTAGGGGCTACCGGATACTTGCCGCCCCCACCCCTAGCCCTCATCAATGACATTATTTATTTGTTTATTCATTATAAAACATTTTGCCGCCCTGGGCTATAGTCCTCTTCTAAATCCGCTACTGCGCTAGTGTACCAAATGGGCTACCGAATCGCCATAGAAACTGTCAATTTGGAATGACGAAAAGTTTTTGCATCAAAATGGTTAGGTTTTAAGGCGTTACGGCCATACTTTGCAAAACAACGTACAGTGAAGGGACATACACACGCGGAAACTTTTCCTGACATAGGAGAAATACACCAAATGAGGAATCGGAACATAAGCCGGCTACAATTCTCAGGCCTCAGCCTAGTGGGAAAACACCCTAGTATGAAAATGAAGTTCTTATTTTACTATTTACAAACTGGCCGCTGTGGTACATTCACTCCATATTAAGAATCGTGGGCTTAACTGTTCTTTTTATACGGATGTCAGAATTTTATGTCCCCGTCACTAAACCCGTAATATAATCAATGGGGCAGTAACAAAGGCTTTTCAGGACAATTGGAGAAAGCATTGGCAGGTCATGATCACACTGACACGTGCCGTAACATCCAATTGGAGTACCATAATCGGGTGCACGTATTATTGGGGAGTCCCCCCAGAGATCAATTTCCACAGCTGCTTGTCGAACTTTGGACAAAGAAACCAAGAGGGAATCATTTGCAAACAATTACAATGAGACAGTATGTCTGGATTCTATACGATTTGGAAGATTAAAGGCGAGTGACATCATTACAACTGGGTGATAGTTATTATATTAGAGGTCGGAATATGTTAACGCAAAGCGTTAAAATATTCAGCATGTACGTTGGTTGGAATAACGGTAATATTCTAAATGGGGAAATCAAGGGACTGTATCAGGTAGTTGACGGGAGTAGAATAGTTTGCACGGGAGTAAATTTTAGATCGTGAGGGGTGAGGGATTTTCAGTGCGAAGAAAGGTCATACAGAAAACGAGATTTTGCTTCTTGTTTCTTCCGAATGCTATCGCATGATACAATCGGGGTTACCTTAAAATATAGTTTATCGCCGTTGTAATTAATCGGTAATATGCTTAACGGTGTATGCTTACAGGTTTAACGCTGAAATTAATCGTTGAATGTGTCAATGATATTGGCTTTAGCGGATGTTCAGATCTAATAAGGACGGGATTTCTATTTTTAAACTCCCAAATTACTTGTCATCGATCATTGCAATCAAAATGAAATATGTAGCGTTTTAGCAAAAGCAAGCTTTTAAAAAAAATTTAACAACTTTAAGAGGACATTAAGCAATGTAAACTTAAAACCCTTAAAAACCGAAATTAAAAACTGGGCCTTTATAAGGCCCTGAAAGAGTTGCTTGTGAACTATTCTTTGAAGTTGATGTAGCAGTCAGTTCCTTAATGCTGTTCGTCATCTGATCTTGGTTCAAAATTACGTTGCGTTGTCATCGGATCTTTCAAGTTGGGATTGACCACGAACCGTCGTCAATAGCCCGATGTGTAACTCCAGTACGACGTTAATTAAAATACCTACCTACCGTAATGCTGTTTTGCCTCCTTTATCACTCAGGTACGTGGTAGTTAATAAACGACGCACTGGAGCAACATGACGCGCTATTGACCACGATTCGGGATCAAGATACCGAAAGATCCAAAGACAACGCCTCGTGATTTTGAACCACAGTCAGATGACGAGGTCACACCTGAGCAGATACCGCACTCTTCAAACTTCTACACCACGCCAACGTGAAGACATTTGAGGTTACGACAGATTTAACATGCATCAGACCCCTTTGCACTCAACGGTTTTTGGTTAGATTCGAACTCGCAACCCTCCAGTTGCTAGTCTGCTACTAATCCAACCACGGTACTATCAAGTTAAAAAATTTTTGCCACTGAGACATTTTTCTGCGATGTTTGATAGGTAAATAAAAGGAAGTAGATCTACATTGCCAACAAGAAAGAGATATATCACATTCACATGCATTATGAACATAATTGAATTCTTAATTTAATAGCTAGCTCTGTGTTTATCCAGTGTGACATAATTAAAAACGTCTACCTACCTTAATTTGTGATCAATACTTTATCACCAATCAACTAGTAGCAGTTAATGTCTACCAAAGTTGTTTTAAAAGTAGTTAATTTAGAGCAAACGCTTTCTCTTGCTCAATATGGCTCAAAATTACGAGGTGTTGTCCTCGGATCTTTCCCTTAAGGGACTGATCCAGGACCGTCGTCATTAGCCCGTTGTGTTGCTCTAGTACCACGTTAACTAAAATTAACATTACCATTCTCTTACTCAAAATTTTCTGAGCAAATGTCTCTTAACAAATAAAACCCATTTTACAATAAACGTGGACATTTGAGGCCACGACCGATTTGACATGCACCAGCCCCCGCGTAAACGATTGTTTTCGACTGGACCTAGTTTCGAAAACCCTCCGATCTCTAATCCGTTGCTCTTCGAACTGGGTTACTGTGGCTCCTTTACCATTTTTGTCGAACAACCGGTATAATGGTTAAGATGTTAGCCTCTGGGTCGGAAGGTTCCTGGTTCGAATCCGGGCATGGATGTTTGTAAGCGTATGGCACCACAAGCGGCTGGTGCACCTTAAATCTGTCGTGGCCGAAAGTCCACACATTTGGTTAGTGTGGAAGTTTGGAGAGTGGGGTGCCAGCTCAGGTGTTGCCTCGTCATCTGACCGTCGTTCAAAATTACGAGGTGTTGTCCTCGGTAATTGGTAATTTTTAGTTAACGTCGTACTAGAGCAACACAACGGGCTATTGACGACGGTCCGGGATCAATCCCTTAAGGGAAAGATTCGAGGACACAACCTCGTAATTTTGAACCATGGTCAGATGACGAAGTTTGATAGATATATCTGCTAACTTACGAGGATTGGTTGTTTTCTGTCGCACAAGTCATATCGTCAACTCAATGTTCGCAAGGTCGTATGTCTAAAATCTGCATTTTTCAGGCGAGCAAAAAACTATTCGTTTTCCGTATTTGATTCTGGTAATGGTAATTTTAGTTAACGTCGTACTATAGCAGCACAACGGGCTATTTACGACGGTCCGGGATCAGTCCCGTAAGGGAAAGATCCAAGGACACCACCATGTAATTTGGAACCACGGTCAGGTGACGAAGCAACACCTGAGCTGACACCCCACTCTCCAAACTTCCACGCCAACCCAACGTGAATCACTCGGGATTGGGATGCTACTGAGGGTGCTCATCTCAGTTAATGTTAATGTTAATTTTAGTTAACGTCGTACTAGAGCAACACAACGGGCTATTGACGACGGTCCGGGATCAGTCCCTTAAGGGAAAGGTCCGAGGACAACACCTCGTAATTTTGAACCACGGTCAGATGACGAAGCAACACCTGAACTGGCACAAACTCTCCAAACTTCCACGCCAACCCAACGTGAGGACCTTCGGCCACGACAGATTTAAGGTGCACCAGCCGCCTCTACACCATACGTTTACAAACATCCATGCCCGGACCCGGATTCGAACCAGGAACCTTCCGATCCAGAGGTTAACACCTTAACCACTAAACCGGTTGGTCGGCTGCTCATCTCAGAGGAAAATAATCGAGAAGATTTCTCGACAATGAAATCCAATGCGTACCTGTCAGAAATGATTGGTAATTTTTTAATTAACGTCGTACTAGAACAACACAATGGGCTATTCACAACGGTCCGGAATCAATCTCGTAAGGGAAAGGTCCGAGGACAACACCGCGTAATTTTGAACCTATGTCAGATGACGAGGCAACACCTGAGCTGGCACCCCACTCTCCAAACTTCCACATCAACCCAACGTGAGGACTTTCGACCACGATAGATTTAAGGTGCACCAGCCGCCTCTACACCATACACTTACAAACATCCATGCCCGGACTCGGATTCGAACCAGGAACCTTTCGATCTAGAGGCTAACACCTTAACCACTAAACCGCGTGGTCGGCCATGTCAGAAATGAAAAAGGTTTCAGAAAAAAACACCGCTAAATAAGCGACAAATGCGCTAAATTGTGCTTTATGGGAACAAAACAGAACAGAAATGTAGCCCTCTTCTCTGTTATAGGCTTGAAAATTCTCGGCTAGTTTGATTTAGCGATATTTTGAAGATGGCGCCAAATATATGCAAACTTTTTCTTCAAAATAAATGCCAAAGATTCTTGACAATCTGGCAATCATCGATTCCGATGCTTTTCTTATGTGGTTGCCACGGCTAGGCGACAAAACTTCCAAACTGGCGTCACTTGAAAATTTTCCAGATCCGGAAAATGTGTTTTCCTTTCGAAAGACCGAAAAACAAAGTTTTTTTCGAAAGTATTCCAGAAAGGTTGGTAGGAATGCAATCTATCGTTACTGCATGGATAGCCACCACGTGGCGCCAAATATTACATCATAAAAAATGTATTTTTATAGAATACTAGGGGGCTCCGCCCCCTGCTCGCTTACGCTCGCCAACCCCCGGGGATTGCTGCGCAAACCCATTTGGTTTGCTTCGCAAACCAACACTCCTTTCACAGATGCCATTTGGTTTGCTTCGCAAACCAACATTCCTTTCACAGAGTGAAACTATCTGAATAATTCGTATTATCCTGATTTCACTTTCCGGTACATGACGTCACAGCGAGGGCTTCGCCCCCTACTCGCTTACGCTCACCGACCCCCGGGGATTGCTACGCAAACCAATACCTCTTACACAAGTGATTTCATTCTTTTTTGCTTTAACACTTAATGCACCCTAAGCTAATAGCCGCATGAGTAAAAAATCTTCTGCATCTTGTTCCCTGTACAATTTTAAGTAAACCCTGTTAATCTCCAAACTTTACGATGCGTACTTTGTACTTTCTCGGTAAACCGTCTGAGAACAGAGGGAAAAAAGCGAGCCTTTTTCCTCGCCAAATAAAAAGAAATCGTTTTTATGGCAATTGTTGCTACAATAAATTTGATATCTGGCAAACCCGATAGTCAAAAATACAATCGTGAAAAGCTCCGCGAATTTGCTCCGCGATATGAAAAATACGAAATTTGTGTCACCAACTTTTGATTGCATCGAATTTATTTATGAACCAATTTTAAAAATAATGGTAAAGTAAGAAAGAGTACATTCTGAGGTATACTGCGCTATTTTCAAAATAAAAAACTAATAGTAATACGATATAGATATGACAGTTTTAGTTAACGGTTGTAACAAAAAGTAGCGAAAATATCCAAAGATTCCGAATTTTGTATGACCAACTTTTGATCGCATCCAATTTAATTATTAACCGATTTCAAACATAATAGTACCGTAAGAAAGAGTACATTCTGAGGTATACTGCGATATTTTAAAAATTAAAAACTAATAGTAATAAAATATAAATACAGCAGTTTAAAAAAAAAGCAACAAAAATGTCCTGAACCAAATTGAAATTTCAAAAAAAACTCAACGAGCTGCAAAAATTTACGCTGAGAGGTACTCTTTAAAAAAAACTCACGGCTGAAGACTGAAAATTTGTATGTGTTTTGCTCACTCGCGGAAGAAATATCCCTTCTTCAATTTTGACACTTAATAAACCCTAAACTAATAGCCGCATCGGAATAAAATCTTAATAATTGTCCAGGGAATACGATGAAGAACAAATCATGTTAATCTCGTTTTTTTCCGATCAGTACTTTCTCGGGAAATCGTTTAAGAATCGAGCTAAACAACACAGTTTTCAATCCTGCGGCGGCAACTTTTTTTTAATATAGAGAGATTAACAACTAGCCGGGCTGCCCCGACTAGCGTTTAGATGTTTGGTAATAGCTATAAAAACACGAATATCCACTACATTTGCTCATTCGTGAATGGAAAAGGCTAAATCTATGTATTGGTAAGCTATTAGTAGCTGGCTACACATAAGTATTTTCATGGTAAATATTTCAATTAATGCAGTTTTTAGATAAAAATGATAGGAAAGGTTTCAGATCTTAGAGACATATCAAGTGCTACATTTAGATTCTTTGCCCTTCTCTCTTGAGACATGTAAAGAGTTTCAAATTTGCAATTAGCTCTCTTTTATGCATTTGAAACGGTTAATTTTAATTTCATACTAATCCCATCGTGACAACATTTCGTAAATTTTTTACTAGTATTCAGTTCATATTTCCAATAAAGAGCATGGCAAAAAGTGCACAATTCTGTCAAATTCCCGTAGTTGTGTTCTTGAACGTCAGAAATATTTTCGCTTGAAGCACGTTGATAACGAAGATTTCGTAGAGCTCTCCGTTCATGACATTGCTCAGCCTTTTCATTAGCGCGGGGATCTCTATCTTCAGCATTTCTTGTAGCTCTCCGTTCAAACGTCTGTTAACTGTTTCATTCGCGCGGTGAGTTCTTTTTCGTGTATTTTTAAATTGAAACACCATTTTGCATAGAAATTGACCTCGGCTATTTGAAAACAGGGTACAGCTACACTCTATGTTTATGAGTGATGGCAACGACTCGGCGTTTTTTTTGGCGTACTTCCAGTAGCGAGTTACGATAAATTAAGGCAACCCATCTTTCGTTGCTGTTGTTGTGGTTTTCATGGCAACCTCGGTAAACGGAAACTTTCAATTTTCATTTTGAATATTCTAGAAAGTTCTTCCAAAATCCGTTAAAGTCGTTTCATTTCATTGATTCGTTTGAAATTTTTTCTTTCCTCCCATTGGTTATTTTGTTTTTAAAATATCCTTTGATTACATTGGTCCTTTTAAATCGTTTTCTGTGATACCATTGGTCCATTTATTTATATTTTGACTTTTGTGGAATTTTTTATTATTATAATAGTTTTTTTTTTTCACGATAGGATTTAGAGTTTTGTTTTTTTGACCATTTTCGTTTTCATTATTTTTTTACGAAAGAATTCTGACGTTATCAGGTTGTGTTATTTCTTGCTTTTTTTTTCTTTTATAAATCTTTTTCTTTTCAACATGCCCACTGTATTTAGTGTAATTGATAAGTTTCAGGGTATTCTTACCCAACATACGTAGCTTAGTTTCTCTGCTGGTTCACAAATGTGTTTTGATATGTGCTTAAACTTACTACTTTTTGTGAAAATTTAACAAAAATATACTTATTAAAACGTTTTGAAATGTGCTAAAAAAGTGTGTTGTAAAAAGAAAAAAAATTGTGACAGAAAAAGAGTTAGGAAATAATTCTTTCCTTGGCAACTTAAGAAGTGAGCCAAAAAAATCGCCAAGCCCGTTGCCATCGCTCATAAACGTGGAGTGTAGCTGTTCCGAAAACAGTAAGAATTTAAAAAAAAATCTGGGTTATTTTATTCACGCTGATTGTTGCTATTCGACGATACACAAATAAAGTCGATTTCGGGTCTACATACGTATGTTAGTGTTATATAATACACAGTCCAGTCACATTAATGTGACCACCACCTACTTTCGACGTCAACGTGAAATAACCAATCACAAAAGGCAGGAGGCAGTACATTGCAGTGGAGTGTTTAAAGGATGCCCTAGGGCATCGGAAAGCATTTCAATCGTAAGCGTAATGCCGACGTTCAAAAGGGCATGATTATTGGCTTTCGGGCCAAGGGTGGAAGCATTTCGGAATCGGCTAATTTTGTAAACTGTTCGCTTGCCGCCGTGGTAAAAGTATACCGTTCATGGTAAAATGGCACTATCCAAAATCAGCGACGTGGCGCATGTGGTACACCACGGGCTATAGATTATAGAGGCGAACGAAGGCTACGGAGATGCGTTCGGGCGAATAGACGTGCAACTGACCGCCCAGATGAACCAAGGGGCTACCAAGAGTGTATCCTCAACAACGGTTCAGCGAACGTTGCTGCGAATGGGCCTCCGCAGCAGACGCCTGGTTAATGCACCTATGCTGACTGCTGTTCATCGGCTGGAATTTGCACGCCAGTACTGCAACTGGGCATCCACAGGGTGGCTTTTTCCGATGAATCACGTTTTATGCTCCATCGGACAGATGGACGTTGGCGTATACGGCGTGAAACGTCTGAAAGCAAACACCCTGCAACAATTGCCGGAAGGATCCAGGCTGGAGGAGGGAGCATTATGGTTTGGGGAATGTTTTCCAGGCATTCACTGGGTGCACTCATCATTGTGGAAGGCACGATGGATCAGCACAAGTACGCATCTGTCCTTGCGGACCATGTCCACCCCTACATGCGAATTATTTTTCCTCAGAATGATGGCATCTACCAGCAGAACAATGCTAGGTGTCATACAACTCGCAGTGTATGTGCGTGGTTCGAAGAGCACCAGGATGAGTTTACCGTACTCCCCTGGCCAGCAAACTCACCGGATTTAAACCCAATCGAGAATCTGTGGGACCACCTCGATCGTATTGTTCGCGCCATGGATCCACAACCGCGTAATCTAGCGCAGCTGGCTACGCCATGGCTCAACATCCCAGTGAACACCTTCAGAAACCTAATTGACTCTGTTCCTACACGTCTCGCAGCGGTCCGCTCTGCCAAAGGTGGTTATTCTGGCTTTTGATAGGTGGTCACATTAATGTGACTGGACTGTGTATATAGATTACACAGATCAATAATAGTTGAACAGTACTGTGTGTGGATCTGAATAGTTAGGTCAGGGCAATAATCACTAGTGTTACATATATATATTATTAAAATAAATAATAAACTTTCTCATAATACAAAACTTTATTTTTTTATAAAGTAAACATTACAAATACGAGGCACTTTACAATTCCTTCAAGTCAAAATACACTTCCATATTTCATTTATTCTACCAAAATTTATACAACAGTACAAAATATGGAATCCTTCCGACATCGGTCATTCCGGATTTTGGAAAATTTGCAGTTTTTTGCCAAAAAAAAACCCCTTTACTTAACTCTTTTCTCCCCGCGCGCGAATTTTTCCGCTAGTTATTTACGTCCGGAAACGTTTGCAATACTAAAGTAACAGATATATAAATACGAATAATTTTTGAAAAAGGAAAAAAAAAAAAAATCTTTTTAATACAACGCAACAAATTTTGTAGTTTTTCTGTGTGGGATTACTTTGAAGATGTCAGTTATTTTGTGTTGTTTCATCAATCTGGTACAGGTTGAAACGCTTTGTTCTTTAAAAATTGTTCTTAAAAGAGGAGGAAAGATAGAAAAAAGGTGAGGAAAAAAAACGCTGGTTGGAGTAAAACGTCCGGATTTTGGACTTTGTTCTAAATAAAGTTAAAAAGGTAGATATTTTAATTAACATCACACTAGCAACACAATGGGCTATTGGCGGTCAGGGATCGACCCCCGAAGGAAGAGATCCGAGGACACCACCATATAATTTTGAACCACGATCAGATGACGAGGTCACACCTGAGCTGGTACCCCACTCTCCCAACTTCCACACCAAGCCAACGTGAGGACATTTGAGGCTACAAGAGATTTAACATGCACCCGACCCCTTTGTACACAACAATTTTAGGTTAGATTCAAACTAGCAAACCTCAATTTGCTAGTCCGTTACTATTCCAACAGCGACCCTATCAAGTTAAAAAGTTTTTGCCAATGATACATTTTTCTGAGAAGTTTGATAGGTAAATAAAAGCAAGTAGATCCACATTGCAACAAGGAAGAGATATTCAAATGTATTATGAACATAATAGAATTCTTAATTTATAATAGCCCATTGTGTTGCTGTGCGACTGTAATCAAAACACCTAACTTAATTCGTGAGATCAATGCTTTACCAAATCAACTAATAGCAGTTAACGTCTTACAAATTTGTTTTAAGGGGGTCCCGGCCAGCACATAGGAGTCCTTGTTAAATTGAAGAACTTCGGTAACACTTTTCTCATCAACTACTTAATCAAAAATTCTAAAATGAATCCACCTCATTGTGAGCACATTTATAAACATTTTATATATATATATATATATATATATATATATATATATATATATATAACACAGGTTATTTTTTTTACAAAAAATTGAAAAAGATAAAAATTTTTGTTTTAAGAAAATTTCAAATTTTTTCAGTTAAAAAAATGCTAGAAAAAAAATTCTTGCATGTAGATTTTATTCCTTGTGTTAAAGTTTGTGAATGTACTCAAAATATACGTGTAAAACTTTTCAAAGGTTTATCTCAAGTAGATTTTTAGAAAAGTGTTCCCAAAGTAAAAAAATATGGGATTCTGAGCAAATGAGCGTTAATGTTGACTATTTGAATACTGCTAACAGGTGTGGTTACGTTAAAATATTAAATATAAATACTTCTAATACTCGGAATTACACTACTTTAGTGAATTTCAATCGGCTGGGACCCCTTAAAAATAGTTAAAACAAACACTTTCTCTTGCTTAAAATTTTCTGAGCAAAAGTCTTTTTCGCCAAATAAAACCAATTTTACAATAAACACCGATTTTCATAAGAAATTTAAATATGCCCGTAAACATGGAGCAAAATTGTAGTATCTGGATTATGACATTAAAATACAAGTACACTTGAAATGTGTTAGATCAGCAAATTCATAAGCAGCAATATTTTCATACACTTTCATAGGTATCTTACAGTTGTGGATGACATTTTCATTCTTTAATATTATTGTTGCTCTTCATTGAGTCAATATATTTTCCAGATACACATGTAGTTATATGTCGTTACCACCTTGCCAATGGCACCAATCTGCAAAATTGACAGTTCTACAAAAACATGTTGAAAGTTTTGCTTTGGGAAAAATCGAATTACGATTCAAGAATCCAAGTTGACTCTAGGGGCTCTGTCATAGTATAAAACATGAAATGGTGACAAAAAATGGAGTTAGGTGAAAATCACCATAATAGATCTTAATGCCTTTCATATGGCGGTGACAATATTTTCTCTTGCAAAATAAACTTATACAATTTAACTATCCATAGAACTATTTACTTCAACCAATATAAACAGATTGTTCTTAAGCACATTTTGGAAAAACCTAACTGATAAAAAATTTCTAAGGTGGGGTAAATGTGAGTGTGATCAATAAGTGATAACTTAACAATGTTACTTGAATAACACAAGTCCACACAGCACAGTGTTTAACTGCATAGTTATTCAGAAAATTGAGAATTGCCAAAAATAAACATGCAATCTCAAAACATGTGAGAAATATTAATTTTTGTTCAACATGTATTAGTTGGATAGAATGGAGCAGGCTCAACTAGCCAAAAAAATTAATTATGAAGTTCAGAGCTATTGAAGGCAAACCCAAATTTCTAATTGTAAAACACATTTTTTTTTATTTTCGCAAATTCAAAAACGGATATTATCAACAGCAACAAATAGCTCTAAAAGTATTCATAAATTGAGTAAGATGTACATGAAATGGAGACAAACATGAAAACAGATGTAGAACAGCATGTATTCATTCAAAAAAAATAGAAGGAAAATTATAAACACATCCTCATTAAAATTAATTTTCTTATGATATATATATTTATAGAGGATTTTGTTTTATTAGGTGAATAGTTTAACAGAGATTACATGAATTATAATTACTTATAAAAAAACATCTATCATCTATTTAACAGTACAAAAGTTTAACTTTGAAATGCAGTTTCACGATTTTAAAGGATCCATCAGTGAAATCTCATTTTTGTGTGCAACTAATAAATGAAGTGTTTTGATGATTTGACAAACATTCCTGTTTGCCTCCTCTGTTTCAGTTTCTTCTAGATACAACCTTTCAAAAGTAATAAGGGTATCCCAGGATTTATCTGGGTATTCCACACTGAAGATAAAGAAGCAACCCATTAGACACAACATTGCTTCAGGGAAATTCCTTGCTGTACAAAGTCGTATATTTTCGACATATACTTCAAAAGAATATTCATTAGAAAATATTTCTTCCAATTTTGCATCAGCCTCAATATATGGTAGAATAGACGATTCAATAGGCTGAAAAGTAGATAAAAATTATAAAAAAATTGCAGTTACAATATATATATATATATATATTTTACTGGCTTTGAGCAGAAACTCATTAAAACTTTTTCGGAGACACTAAATGATAACAAATACAATATCATATTGTAATATCTTTAAAAGATGCATAACAATATCAAAATGAGTTCATAATTTTACTGTACAGTACCAAGTCCCAAATCTGGGCGTTTTGTCAACAGATACATGCGACCATGCTCAGTCAGAGTCAGGCAAAGTGCTTGTTTTTGTCCCCAAATTGTATGAGGCACTTTAACAGCTTAAAGCCAATATACACATAGAGTGACTTGAGGTTGATGATTGATGCAAATTATTTATCACAAGCTTTTCAGCAAATTTTCATTTACAGTTTATATGTTTATTAATTTTCTATACATATAAGTGTATAGATAGAATAGGAGACAGCTGCATTTAATTTAAAATTTAATGTTCATTTTTCATTTCTTTTAAAAAATAAGATCTTTTTTTTTGTAACATCTAATGAGCCGGGAATAAGAAATAAGAGCAAAGGACAAATTTTACATACTGAAATAAATAAATCAACAACTCCATTTCCACAGTCACCATATCAATTTAAGTACATAATATAGTGGCATCCGATTTTGTATTACCTCTCTTAATAGAGTAGAAAACAGATGCTTGTAATGAAACACTACAATCAAAATGTTGCAGACTGGTGCCCTTCTAATCCCAGATGTCGCCAACAAGCCCAACTTCAGTCATGTGTATGACTCTGTCACCAGGTGGTCATGACATGACAAAACACTGTCTCAGGCACATGAGTCTTAAACTCAACTTAGATGAGAACAATCAACATTAAAGTTTGAGAATCAAATAAACAAGATACAAA
The DNA here is from genome assembly GCA_947359465.1 of Metellina segmentata. Taxonomy (NCBI): domain Eukaryota; kingdom Metazoa; phylum Arthropoda; class Arachnida; order Araneae; family Tetragnathidae; genus Metellina; species Metellina segmentata. The sequence continues at coordinate 71,186,865 of OX375875.1, read as the reverse complement.
CAGTTTTATATCTAGAATTATTACATATTGCAAAGTAGGTAACAAGCAAAAACTTCTTCTGATTGCTTGTTTTTAAATTTCTAAGGTGGAAACAGGGCTTATAACAGGTTTTAAGGTGTAAAAAGTGGCGTATTGAACATAAAAAGTGACACTTAAAACAATAATGCCAAATATATTCAAGTATTGGGTCATCCAGAAAGTTATGCGGGTGTTTTATGATAAATTTCAACGAAGCAGTACAAAAGCATAAAAAAATATTATTGAATCAAATAAGCCCCATTTTGTTCTGACTTTTCGCCATCTTTCCTGTAGCTGAAAACTTGTTCTTTTAAAAAAAATCATTAGGCTTATTTGTAAAGAAGTTGTCGAGGTGCTATTTAACAGTCTCCAAAGAATTGAAACTCCAGGCCATTCGGAGAATTTTGAAGTGACCTGAAGAGGTGAAAATCTGAGCGGCAAGGTCTGGTGAATATGGGGGGGGGGGCACAAAACATTTCAGCCATAGTCAATAAGTCTTTGTATGACATTCAATGAAATGTGGGACCAAGTATTGTCATGCTGGAAGACAACACCTTGACAATTGGTCAGTTCTGTCCGCGTTGCTTCAATTTTTGCTTTTAAAATTGCAGGTCTTTGCTTTAATGCAATCAAGGTCACTTCTTACCAGCGGTAGCAATATAATAACAAAGCGCGCTTGATTTGAAAACCCGCAGAACTTTCTGGATGTCCCATATAAAGATAGAAAAGAAACAGATACTCCCCAGTCACCCCTTTCTTTTTTTCTTTGGAAAGATATTTATTTTCATTTAAAAGCATATTATTTTGAAAAGATATTAACAAAAAAATAAAATAATTTTTAATCATGACGTTTAAATATGTTGTTCATTTTTGGCAATTAGAAGAATTTCTTCCGTTTGTTTGAAAGATGGTCTGATTTTTTTTTATAAGAAAAAATGAATTTTCTTAGTTGAGTACCAAAAATTGTTTTCTCCAAGAAGAATTTAAGAACTGAATAAGTGACAAAATGTCAAAAAAGTGACAAAAGAATAAACAAAAAAAAAGGACAATAAGTGATGTTATAAGCCTTGTAATCAAGACATCTGTAACTGTAATAATTCGTTGTTTATGCTCTCTATATAAAAATAGTAGAGCACAAAAGACTTCCTCTGCAATCATTCCTTCCTAGGTGTGTACTTCATTTCTAATTTCAAGTGAATTGTGATGCATTCCATATAGGAATAAAATAGATTTGGCCATTTGAATGGTAGACCCACCATTCAAATTTTAGTATACATATCTATCATCCTCCATTTGGTGTTTCCCAATTATTTAGACTTAAATATTTGAGTTTTATACTGTTGACTATAAGTATTCAATCCATGTAACACAATAATTTTTATCACAACATTCAAAGCAATGCATAATAAATAATCATGCTTAAATTATATTTCCCCCTTGTGATACTTTCAATTGGCTAAACATCTGGGATATAATGAAAAGGGACTTACTCTAAAACCATTCACAGTATGAACACTAGCACATGAGTCATCAGCTTTCGACCCTTTCTTATCCAATGACATCCTTTGCATTTGGTTTACTTGAATCACTTCAAATAAGATTCCTCAGTCACTAAGATTTTGTAAATTGATCACCACTTGAATGTTTTTAGGTTTAGCTTATCAGTCACTGCAAGGGGTCAGAAATTCAGGATCATAACCCTAGCAGTTCCTCGACGCATACCCTTCTTGTTTTACTTGTAGTAACTGCAACAAAGCCTTAGGTTGGATGCTTAAGCACCAGATCAGCTAAATCGATTGTAGTTTGGTGACATGCAAACACAGGCTCATCTTTGTTCAAACCAAACATCACCCTTCAAGGTCAACTAAGCTCAGATCATTAGTCATTGCAAGGTGTCAAGAATTCAGAATCAGTTCCACAATGCTTATCCAAGGTTATACTGGACTATATCAATGACTTAGGCTGTATGGTAAGAACAAAAGCAACCAAGTCCATTGCATTTTTGACAATATACCACACCCATCTTCATTTAAACTAAACTTCACCTTTAGGATCATTTCTGGATGCAACAATAGGGATTATTTCTTTTTTGGTACTCTTAGAAGGAGTTTGATATGTGATTATTCATTTCTGGATACAATTTTACGCTTACAGCAACAAATAACAATTTATTAGTCTATTGTATGATGCATGCATGGGCCATTTTTCAAATCAATCTCAAGTTTCTCTACCTCCAAAAATTTCTATAAAACATGATGATTGCCATAAAGGTATCTTCACATGCATGATAGCAGAGGTCAAATGGTTCTTAACAATGAATCTTTACATCAAGGCAGAATATTATGTACCCATTCACAGTTATAGCTTGAAGAAATAACTTTAATGAGTTAAATAAATTGATCAGACATTAGTTTCAATATTTTTACTCTATAATAACCGAAACAAAGTGAAGAATTCAAATAGTTTATTTTTTAAAACATTCACTTTTGAGTACAAAACTTATTTTACAAAATGTGATGACAGTAAGACATGATAACATAATTTATTATTTGTCAGGAATACGATGATGAAATAAATATCAGTCTAAAAGATTTTCTAAAATCTAGGTTTTACTAGGGCCAGCACCAGATGTTTGTGCTTTAAGTTGAATGTGTCTGATTATCTGCAAAACAAAATCATCTAAGTCCTCTGTATCAGTTCTTTCCAAATATAATTGTTCAATTAATGTAAAAGTGTTCGAATTTATATCTGGATATTGTATGTTGAAGATATAGTAACTTCCAATCAGACATAAAATTGCCTCTTTAAAGTCTGAAGCTTCACAAAGTAAATGTCCCTCAACATATACTTTGAACAAATGCTGATCGAAATAAATTTCACTGAGTTTAGCCTGAGCTTCAATGTATGGAAAATTAGATGTTTCAAGAGGCTGAAAAGGAATACATAACATTAAAATAAGGCTACTGAAATAAAATTAAATGAAATAAAATAATTTAAATGAAAGAAATAAACATGTCATAAAATTGACACTGTATGACTGAAACAAGATTATTTCATTGAGAGGTGAAGATTCAAAATGAAAAATTCAAGCAAGTTTTGTTTGGTTTGTCACTATGGTTTTGCTGTGAGGGTTAATTAAATTCAGCTATGGTGAGAATTTAAGCAAGGATACAAAATGCAATACAATTTAAATAGCTCGATAGAAACAAAATAGTATTTAAATGGTAAGTTCAATTTCCACTGGTTGTATAAATTAAGGTGAAAAAACACAAAAAATGCTAATGTCAAAAAAGGGATGTGCCTATGTTGAGACACAGGCGCCTCAATCCCATGATAGTACTTTACACAAGTCCAACTTGATTGGCTAATCGGATCACATGACCTAGATACGTATGTCATGAGAATTTTTCTGCTGGCACAATTTATCTCTTCCTTTCTGCTTTCTTCTTTTCTTTTCAGATCCATGGCTATGGGTGGGTAGAGGTGGGAGCCGAAAATTGTATCCTTTTATTATATAAGTTAATAACTATATAAGTTAGTGTTTTATGTATGCTTTTTGTTACATCAGAATGGTCCTAAGCCAGCGGTGGATACGAAACCATCATCCTAAAGCAAAGGGGACGGCAGAGGGGCGGAAAAATATCAGCTGGTAGTGAGTTCAGGAGTGGTTCTTAGATTATTTATGTAAAATCAACGGAAGCTTGGAAAAATATAAAAAGGGTATTAAAAATTAGGAAAAGTAAATTAGAATGCAAAAGGAATTAAATTGGAATTTTTTAAAAATAATTTGGAGGATCTAAAAATTTAACCGCCAGCTGGGTTCGATCTCAGGAAGTCATCTTCCGCTGCTGACGCTAATCTGAAGGTAGGTGACTTTAGCCATTAGGCCATCGTTGCTTCACGAAAAGAAGCTCTTTAAAGTATAAGTACCCTTAATATAAGTTGGCAAGAAATACTACTAACAACAACCATACAACATATATATGAGGAGCAAATCAGGGTCAACTTGTCGGACACTTACGCTGTACGCTCAGGCGCTAGTGTATGTATTGCATTTCTACGAAACAACGCGCATATTCAAAATCAAATGGTTACTGCAACAATCAGATTGGCGAGATATCCAAGTGAAGCCAAGCCCGTGAAACTAGCCAATCAAGTTGGACTTGCGTAAAGTACTATCATGGGATTGAGTCGCTTCTCGTTGAGACACAGTCACTAGGTTTAAGGCAAATAATATGTCAGCATGGCCATATGGTGAATGAGAGAGAAAGAAATTAGTACAACAATGTTCATCCCTCAGCACATATTTCACAATGGTGCACTCACGGTTGATATTGATGGTTGTGGCTCATTACCGACCTATATGGGTTGAACTTCATCACTCTAATGAATTGTTTATGTCATTAGATATGCTATTTGCATTAAACTGAGTGTTATAGGTATCAGGCATTTGCTCACCTTGACGGTATGATGGCTATACGTTCAAGAACTCACGCCGAGCCTGTTGACACTCAGCATTGGAAGTCTGGATCTTCTTGCTTTCTATATCAGTCAATCTTTCTTTCTATTGACATTTTCTATAATTCTTCTGGTGTTTATTATGCATGCAATTGGACATTTTGAGATAATTGTGATTTTTCATTTTTTGAAGTCTGATATCCAAACAAGTACTAAATATTTATGTTTCATTTATATTATTATTTATAAATGGCAAAGAGATGAAAGAAAGGACACCTCCAATGTGCATCTGCGATTGCATCAGCCAACAACTTCAGCGCCAGATTATTGAGTATTTATTAAATGTTTTGTTTAATGCTCAATGAACGCGATATCATTCAATTTTGTATAATTTATGAATTTCAAGTTATTAAATTTTTCACGATTCCCTTTTTTGTGGTAATGGTAATTTTAGTTAACGTCGTACTAGAGCAACACAACGGGCTATTGACGACGGTTCGGGATCAATCCCTTAAGGGAAAGATCCGAGGACAACACCTTGTAATTTTGAACCACGGTCAGATAACCGAAGCAACACCTGAGCTCCCTTTTTTGTGACACTCAAAAATTAAGTGTGGTACCCAGATATCAAAAGGTAAAACATATTCTACGTCACAAATTGGAGATAGCCATTTTGCAGGAATGAGCGAGACATTCACCACAAGGGTTGTGATGGTGAGTCATTGATTGACAGTTGACAGGCCAAAGTCAAAGAGATGTAGCTAGATGGTTGAATGTGAGTCCATATGTAATCCATATTATATACGATGGAATGCAAGATTCAGAATACAAAAGGTACAGACAAGGAAAGGTCTAGACAGGGTTTCTACTCTTTTTTCCTAACTTAAAATAAGGTCTTTCTAAGCAATTTCTAGGACAAAAAAAAAAGGAATTTCTAAGGACTAAAAAAGACACTGACAAAAACCGCATTATACAATGTAATACCCGGCGTTCGACCAAATGGAGATGCTCTTACAGATTAGTTAATCTTATAACAATAGTATATAAAAAATTTAATATTCAAGTCATTCATTTATTTTCTACAAATTATACACAAATAATGTCACACTAAAATGAGATTTTTCAAGATAACATGGTTCCCACTCTTTGGTGGGAAAAAAATTCTAGTACTTTTTCAGGACTTTTCAAGGCTTATTTGAAGTTTTTCAAGGACTACTGTAAAAAGGCAGAAATTCCCTCTTTAACCCCCCCCCCCCATTTGAGTAGACACATTTTCTGAAGAAACTCGTATAATGTAACCTTTTCATTACCATTCACATACTTAACAATTCCAAACATATTTCTAGTCAATATTCCAAGCATGTTATGGGAAATAACAAATTCTTAAAAAGAAAAAGTAAAGTAGCTAAGTTGTTATACTTATGTCTATATGTTCGAACTCACACAGAATCCCACTGACCTTGAAATAAGAAAATAAACACATGCCTAGATGAACAAGCGTATTTGGCATATTCTTCGGAATCGGAATAAAACCATGCCTTCTAAGCCCATGCGTTTTGAGCCGATTTATACTCACGAAAATTCCAGATTAAAAATTTTAAAAATAAATTCAAGGACTTTCAAGTATTTTGCACTAAATTCCGGAGCCCTTGAAAACGAAATTCAAGTACTTTTCAAGGTCCGTGGGAACCTTGAATAAGCAGTCTGATTTTTACAAAACAGCAGTTAATATATGGGCATTTACGTGTACATGTATTAGTAATATGTAAGTACATAAACAAATTATACAATGGAGACCGCAAGAAAAAAAAACTTTGGATGTTTTTCTTTTATCTCTTTACAGTGCATTTGCATTTATAAAAGGGGAAATAAAGAGTTAAGTTTGATCAGGACCGGGTTTGGTGTTGCCGGTCTCACAGCTGCAGTTGCGAGTTTGATTTTGTTCTTATTATTTTCATACTAGAGGGTTCCACCGCAGCTTGCCAACCGAAGGAAACGGATTGAGCATGGCATAACAAAAGCAAAGTGAAATTTAAGCACAGTCGGCCATTGAGTATTTGTCCCCCGGATACAAAGAGAAAAAAATAAAACAGCACAGAAAAATTACTTTTGTTTTCGTTCAGCGGCCAAATACGATAAGAGTACGAAATTTTCAGTTTTCAAACGCCTTTTCCCAGTTGTCTAGCACTCTGGTTTACACTTTTGTGCATTGCGAGAGCCACACGCATCACAAGTCGAAAACAGACTGATTTTCATGAGTTTTCAAGTCTTTAAAGTGTATTTATGCGCTCATCAAGAAACGATCGAAGATTTTTATATCGCGTATGAAGGGTAAGCAGGCCAGTTCCCGAATCATCAGCAATGCCGTACTCGTACGCAATTTTATCGCCGATCAGCCACTAAAAAGAGGTCAGAAATACTGTAAAAAAATATTGTCATTTGAGAACTGAATTTTTCTTACAAAGGAAAATAAGCACTTTCTAAGGACTATTGACAGAAAATAAGTACTTCTAAGGGCTCTTAGAAATGGAAGGTCAAAATAAGCACTTTCTAAGCACCCGTGGGAACCCTGCTAGAGCTCCTCCTGCTGTTTATGACCGACATTGGCAATTAATCACAAGAGGTATGAAGGCAATGTATGAATAGTATGAAGGCAAAGGACCTCAACACCAACCAAGTTCATATGTGCTCTTGCTGATGGAACTGTAAAGCTGATGATATAGTTTCAATTGTTAGAAGGCTTTTTGAAGCTGGTCTGTATCCAAGATGACAAGTAATTAGTGTTACCTGTCATCTGATATAACTGGAGGGAATAGTTCAAATGGGCATGCATATCAGCTGGAATTAAAATCAATGGAGGTCTGTAATCTTCATGAGCAAATCTAGATAAAGTTTGAAGTTATTTCAGGCATGTTTCCTATAAAGATAATACAGGGACCAGCTATAATCCCAGATGAGATTCTTATGCTGGAGACAGTGTGTTCAGAGTGGCATACCTTTAGATGGGCACAAATGTCTGTAGTGTATGTGCTGTCAACTAACCTAATTATACAAATATATAGAGATGATATCCTTGCTGTAATTGTACATCTTTTTTGGAGATACAATAGGTGATACCTCCATCCTGCAAGATAATGTCTGCCTACACAGATCTTATGAAGTTGAACAGTACCTTCACAATGAGACCAATGTATGTGTGAAATGGCCGCCTAAATCTCCTGAGCTTAATCCGATTGAGTATGCCTGGTATATTCTAGAGATGGAAAAGGATCGTTCAATGTGTGAAAGACATCTAGCTGTGTAATTAATTTTTGTCATATTTTCACCCACAATAAAACTAAAACTTTAGTCTTTAACCAAATTATTAAACAAAATTTTTAATAGAATACGTAATGGAAATAGAAAAAGCTATTTATTTAATTTTTACAATCTAATAGAAAACTTTTAGATAGCTAAAAATAGATATTTTTAGTTATCGATCTAATGTGAAATTTTCTGCAGATTTCAAATCTGTTGAAATTTTTACCCTATCTTTAAAGGTCTAGGAAATAGGGAAAAAACTACATAACGAAAGTTAAAACTTTGTTTTTTATCGTCTGCTAGAAAATCATTCCTCTGAGCAAAATGAAAACGGAAAAAATAAATTTAGAATCTGATCTTTTATGCTGTCGCCATTCCAAAGAAAACAATAATAATTAAATTCATTTTATAATGTTCTAGATTGAATTAAAAAATTCGTCGCAATCCTAAAATTGCAAAAAATTTGGACTACCTGTGTGCTAAATCCCTTTACTGTAAGTGTATAGATTCGTCAGGACTTTGCGTGAAAGAAACAAACACTTCCTTTTATAATATTAGAGACTATCTAGTTTGAGGCCATCACAGAGTTACTTGTGGCATTGATTTGAGAAGCAAACCATATGGGAATGTGTAGCAATCACAGGGTTGGTAAATCTTAGTGAGTAGTGGTCACATCTGACCCCCACGAAAGGAACTGTTTTGGGCCACAAAATGGCTAGTCAAATATAAGACTCAAATCATTAGAACAGCTTTTCGCTACTCAAAATGTTCAGCTTCAGAAATCTAAAAATCACTTTATCCATGGTTTCACCTCTGCTTCAGTAGTTCCTTAATCATCAATTGGCAACTGTAGACACCACCAATGTTCCATAGAAATTTGCAAATATGGAATGTCCACACTTGGATTACAAAAGGGACAAAATTTAGGAGTTCTATCAACATAGCATAAGGTGAGAGAGTGGGTTTTCAACTTATTTCAACTCTAATTGGATAAATAATTGAAAAAGAATAAACTCATCACAAGATTTTATTTTGACGTGAGAATAGTGAAACAAACCATGAGGTTGCTTTTATTTAAATGAGTAATCAATCAGTAAATATGAGAATAACTCAATAGAACTTCAAAAGTAAAGAGGTAAAAATGTATATACTTATTTATTACTATGCAATTAATATCCTGATTGATAAAACCTCAGAATTAGTGTAATGAAAAAGGTAAAGATTGTATTGTAACAATAAAGTGTAAAACTGATTACCTGATCAATTAACTTTAAATATCCTCTTTCTTCATGCATGATAGATGATATCATTAAGAGTGAGCCAACTTGTAGAGCATCTATTAACAAAATAAGTAAAGAAATAAATAAAAGAAAGGACATAATTAATTTATAATGTACAAGATGTTGAAGAATACTATAGTCGAATGATTCTCTTATAACAGAAGAGGACAGGGTGCCCTCTTGTATTTCACAATCGCACTAGAGAATTCCTTCCAATTGGTGGAAATAATCACCTTGGATTGGTTTCTTGCTCAAGTAATTTTTTGCTACTAAGCTAATTAGAACAGGATCGACGACTTAAAGTAGGTTCTGAACCACTACAAACTGCAAGATTAATATTTCCGTGATAAATTGTATAATTTTACCGCATATTTCTATAATCTTACGATTTAGTCAAACCATAATGTTGCAAATATGCATGTCTAGATCTTTGAAAATTTGCATTGGCAAACAGTGGTCAAGAAAGCATTATCTTAATACATTGATGTTGCCCAGAAAGAGCATATATGTAATGTAAACAGCTAATCAAGGAAAAATTTAAAATATGCTGTTATTAAGTTCCATTTGCTGTTAATATTTACAGTAACAAGAAGACAACAGAGACTGTTTTTTTTACCAAAGTGCAACATTTGACATACAGACAAAATGGTAAACCTCTATACTACCAAATCAGGAACTTAATAAGAAACTGAGCACTTTTTTGATACCTTAGATGCCTGCAGGAAATAGTTTACACAAATAAGTGACAGGAAAGCAGAAATTTAAGTGAAATTTAACCCAACAGCTGTGTGAAGAGTATTGAACTCTATATATGGGAAATTCAAAATATAAACGAGAAATACATAATTATTATGCTAATATGTAGGTTCCAACACGAGCATATACAGTACCTGTCAAAAAAGTGTCAAGTTATTGTTTTTTTAACGTATTTCCTACCAGGTGTTGTCAGAAACTATTTGAAACTTCAGAGTCAAATTTAAGTGACAAATCCGCGTTTTTGGAAGTACCGTAAACCTAATTACAAGTAACTAAAGTAATAATTTACAAAGTTGTGAAAATTTTGAAATTTCATCACATTTGGAGTTATATGTTTTTTATCTACCACTTTTATTTTAGGACGTTTCTATATATAAACTTGCTTAGTTTAATTAAACTTTTTCTATTCTTGATGATAATGGGTTTTTGCCAAGGCATCCGTAACTTGACCATTCAGCAACAGGAGCCATAGTTAATGGACGCGCTCAAGGTCGGACTCTTCTCGAACTTGGGAAACAATTCAATTTATCGAAGTTCTTTAAGAAATGGGTTGATCAGGAGTAAACATTGCACACGAGCTTTGTGACCCCCAAAACCCTCTGTTTGTACTATCAGGCGTAGGCTTCAAGCAACTGGACTGAATGGAAGAGATGCCCCGTCAAATAAAAATAGATGATCTCTACGAAGAATCGCAAGGCACGTATGGAATGGGTGAATGCACACAAGGACTGCATTCAAGTCATCAGCTGTGACTAAGAAAGAGTGGAAAGATGTCCTATGGAGTGATGGAAAGCAAATACATGTTGTTTGGTATGGATGGGATACAGTAGATTTGTCGCCCCCAAGGCACTCGTTTTGACCCCAAGTACCAGATTCCAACAATGAAGCATGGCGGTTGAAATGTCATGGTTTTGGGGATGCCTCTTGTATTTTCATGGGTCCTCTGAGGCGGATTCAGAGAATCATGGATAAGTTTCAGTATGAAGACATCCTTGAGAACACCATGTGTCCATATGCACACAATTATCTTGGTTGTGGCTTCATTTTCCAACAGGATAATGATCCGAAGTACCAATCCAAGGACATCCAGAACTGGTTCTCTAGCCATCATGTGACCCTCCTTGACTGGCCAAGCCAATCCCCAGACCTTAACATTATCGAGGGGGTATGGGCCGAGCAGGAGCGTCGTCTTGTGGAAGAAAAGCCAATGAAAAGTTGTCCCAACTTGAGGAAGAATGGAAGATCTCTTTCTCCTTCATACAAACTCTTCTTGGTTCTGCCTTGTAGGTGCCAAGCTGTTATTGATGCCAAGGTGTTTTCCACCAAGTATTAATATGTAATTGTTCATATTTCCATCGATCTTGGCAATTTTGTACTTTCAACTTTAACTTGTTAAATTTTGTTTAGTTTGAATGACATAACAAATTTGTTCATTTCAATTAATTTTTTGCTGCTTGAATTATCATTGGTTTAAGCCCAAACAAATACCTATAAATACACATTGTGTGACAATTTCAGCAAAAAAGGCTGGGTGAAGTAGAGCTAAAAAACATGAACTTGACACTTTTTTGACCGGTACTGTATAAAGGAGAGAGATCATCAGAAAAAGATCAGAGTTGTGGTTAGAATGGTGTTTCATTCTACAACAAACACTTACTGAAACAACTAGAACACATTAAAAATATAAACCACAATAGAATGGTTAAATTATGGTAAAGATCTTGGTTAAAATTACTAAAAATGAAGCTTTTATGTACTACCTTACTTATTTACAAACCAACTACTTACACTTTTTTTGAATTTGCGTAGTAAATGTTGCAACTTTCTTTTTGGTTGTTAATAGGAGAGGATCATCCTCTCTTGCTAAACTCAATATGGGTTTTGCATACTTTTCAATATTTCTTAAAAACTGTTCACATTTTCCTTGATGAAGTATACGATCAATTTCATTGCGAACCTGGAATTTAAAATGGTGTGAAAAATTAGTTCAGATACAATGACACAATGGGGAAAGCTGATATTGATAACAAGAGTTACAAGAGTAACTAAAAATGTTACTCTGCAGATCTAGTATATTCCAGAGTTGGCAACCTACCATAGGAAATCGGTAGAAATTGTATCGACATTTCACGCCCTCTCCCCACTACTTGTACATTTCCATCAGCAAAAAAACAACAAAACAAATATAGATGTCTTAATAATAAAAAATTTAAATTTCCAATAGTTATGTAAGAATGAATATGATAAACATAATTAATAAGACTAATAATCTATTAGAAACATATATATTCATGTTTAAATGCAATGTAGTAAAAAATGAATGTAACATGTCCTTTACTTTCAACTTTAATAAAAACTAAAATTTTCCAAGAACATGTTGCAAAACTCTCTCTACTCTAATAGCAGATTTTGCTTTTCTAAAAAAAAAGACTCACAAACTTTTGCTCATGGCAACAACCCTGAAGACTAACTTTAGAAATTAAGAATTTTTCTAATGTATCATCATTCATATTTGAACGGAACTTGTTTCTTATTTTATTAACTACACTACAAATTATTTTACACCCATCATTGCTGTGTGGAATAGTTAGAATAGCCAACTTAACTTTTGACAGCTCTTTAAACTTCCAAGATCATCCAGGTTCTTCATTCTTCCAATTGAACACCACTGAGGGTCAAATCTTACATTTTTTTTCACATCTTCTAAGTTTTCTAATTGTAGAGAACAAAACTGATTCTAATAAATCTATTGATTTATCCAAATCTACTTTACCAAACACTAATTCAATGATGGATGGAAATATTCTTTAACAAATTTCATATCCAAAAAGGACGACTCTTGAAATTTCGAAACATCTTAAAAAGGGAAAGAAAAAGTTAAGTTTGATGAGGACCGGCCTTGGTGTTGCCGGTCTCCCAGCTGCTGTTGCGAGTTTGATTTTGTTTTCTTATTCCTTTCATTATGTTCTGTTTTGTATTTGTTTTTTATTGGTCTTTGGGTATGAACAATTTTTCAGCATATTGCTGCTCATGCATAGGAACCACCATTTTGTGTTGCCTGGGTCAAGCTCCTCATTGATCCACCAACACTTTCATTTTCGAAAATATTCCAAATTTTTAAATTCTATTTTTTACATTGTTATGTCTGCAGCTTCAGCCCGCTTATGAAATGGTAATTCTGTGCTCAGATAGCAAAATGTTATAAGTCACTTTTCCCAAAAAATTGACTAAGTCCCATCCTGGAGTCTTTTTTGTTAATGTTTAAAAGATGGCAAATTGTTGTAAGTCTTTTTCTTTCAATTTATGAGAAAACAAAGTTGGGAAAATTGTGATAAATCAAAAACCACAGAACTACATGTTAAATCTTAAAATTGCTGTCACGAAAAATTAAAAAAGTGACTAAAACATTTTGCCATCTGAGCACATTACTCACCCTAGTAATTATTTTGTAATTCAGTTTCATATATTCATAATGAAAATAAGAAGTAAATTCATATATTAACACATAAAGGGTTTCAATAAAATAAAATTAGTGGCAAACTATTCATTTACTAAACAGATCTAAAAGGATTGCAAGTTGCATACGTCAGAGTCAAATTTGACTGAATCAGAGACTGAACGAGTTTCGAAGAAAATATTTTCCTGTTTACTGAAACGGATCATAAGAGCTATGTAAAAACGACTGACGATGGAAACGGATTGCGAATGGCATAACAAAAGCAAAGTGAAATTTAAACACAATCGGCCGTTGAGTATTTGTCCCCCAGATACAAATAGAAAAAATTATAAAGCATAGAAAAATTACTTTTGTTTTCAATCAGCAACCAAAATATGATGCGAGTCCGAAATTTTCAGTTTTCAAACAACTTTTCCCGATTTGTGAAATTCTTTGTTCTTCCGGTCGTCTAGCACTCTGGTTTACGCTTTTGCGATCTTTTCCTCCAATGTTTCTTTCAATCGATCTGATTTTTCCCCCCCTCTGTATTTTGTAACTGATTGCTTCAACTTTTCAGAGCAGTAAGTTGAAGTGAGTTCACAATCAGTGAGACGAATCAGTGTTGCAACTAGGCAAGTTTCCACCCAGGGCAAGAACTTGCCTTGGCAAACCCCCCCCCCACACACACACACACAGACACACCAACCAAGAAAACCAAAACCTTCCCCGACAACATCTGTTATCGCCACCGCACATTAATTCCACTATTACAAATTTTTTAAATTCAACTCTTAGATGGTAGACTTGATTTAAAAGATATATAGATTAATTTGCAGCACATTTTAGTTTTTAGTATAAGATAAAATACTAAATTAATCTTTAATTTAGTAACTTAAACGTCTTAACTAGACACTCTGAAAACCTAACTAAGTTCAGTTTCGTTTGCAGGCGCTAAGTATCAAAGCCACTTGGGAGACAGGAAACTTAGGAGACACAAGCCCGTTATACTAAACACTCGGGCGCTACCAACGTTTCAGCCCCTTCTTTACTCACATCCAACTCATGCAACACATAACACATTTTGCCCCTTTTATAGTTTATGTAGTCAACGAATAAGTTTTTCCTCTTCATTTTTTTATCATCATAAAATATATGTAGAAAAAAATTATCGGCTTGTTTAACACCTCTTCCCAATACGGCGCCTGGGCACATACCCTGTCTGCAACCCTCGTAGTTACGACTCTGAGGACGTTTGAAGTGCTTTACTTTTATAATCTACATTTTTTCAATCATGTAATATTTATATATTTTTAATTTTGTTTATTTGTTGCTTTGTACATTTTTTACTATCTTTATTTGCATTATAAAAATAAAATTGTGAATCGATCACCATTTACGAGCTGTCAGCGTCTGACCTCCTAGAGGGTTCCTCCTTTTGACCAATGATATCTCTCTCGTGGCAAATGATACGCCACACAATACTATGAAAGGAAAGCGTCAGTCGTAAATGCCACTCAAGGTTCTATCCCTCAAGTTAGGTAATTAGGTAAGAGGGGTCGGACATGCAGATGGCCCTGCTTCCCTTAAACTTCGCTGCTTCGTTTTATTGATAGCCTTTTTCCATGGAAAAATTTCCAGAACTTGCTGCTAATACATCATGGGCAACACAAAGTATCCTTTTACAATTGAAACGGTACATTTTTTAATCCATTCTTGCGCATTTTGAAATTTAATTCGTGCAAACCCTGTTTCTTAATGGGAAATATGAATTTTTTTAAAATTGCGCACCAAACAATTTTTTTCTCTAAATAGAATTTAAGAACTTAAAACCCCTGAAAAGGTGACAAAATGTCAAAAAACAAAAAAGTGATGTGTTAGGAACCCTGCATACTCGTAAGCAGTTCTATCGCCGATCGGCGGCTAAAAAGAGGACTATTGACAAAAAATAAGTACTTCTAAGGGCTCTTAGAAATGGAAGGTCCAATAAGCACTTTCGAAGACCAGTGGGAACCTTGTTAGAGGCCATAATTTAAAAAACCACAATGCGAATAACATGCGATAACCACACCATGCGGAAAATCCAAGCCACAACAACGTATCACGGTACAGATACAGTCAATACGATAACCCACCCCAAGCATTAGTAGGATATTGGCTAAGAATCTCCAATATACTGAATTACGAACAGTTCTTTATGCTGATTGGTCAAAGATAGTTTTGCACCAAAACCACGAGATGATGCATGATGTGACGTCGGATGAAGACCAATCACAGTTGAGAAAACGAAAGATCCTTTTACATTACCAATTGGTTGGTTCCGGAGGTTTTTCGAGATATCGAAAACTACGGAGAAAAGCGGGAAAAATCGTAAAAAGCGATAGAATTGCGAGAAAAATCCGGAAAGCGGGAGATGGATGGAAAATTGGGAGTCTCCCTCCGAAATCGAGAGGGTTGGCAACTCTGATATTCCCTTTGAACTCTTTTCATAAAATTTCAAATACATATTAATACTCTGATACCACTTTTCATATATCCACCACCTTATACCAATTTGCATGTCATTCAAGTTGAAAAATTTAAACAATTGAATTTAAAACTAACTATTTGATATATATACAGTACATAGTCTAAAATCCGGAATCCTGCTGCAGCCATTACCGATTTTTTATTATCTGCAGTTGTTTTTTTTGACAAAAAAGCCCTAATCTAACACATTTGCAATACTAAACAAACATATATACAAATAAGAATAATTTTTTTTTTAAATAGGAAATTTTTTTTAATACAAGTCAACAAATTTTCTTACAAATCTTTCAATTTTTCTGTGAGGTATTTGCTCTCAAGATGTCCATTATTTTGAGTTGTTTCATCAATTTGGTCCAGGTTGAACGCCTTGTTCTTTAAAAAATTGTTCTTAAAAGAGGAGGAAAATAGAAAAAGTGATAAGGAAAAAAACGCTGGTTATCAAAACGTCTGGATTTTGGACATCCGGATTTGGTACTTTGTGCTGTACTAATATATATATTGTAAGGGGAAACACCACCTTTCTTTTCTTAATTTTACGGAGCCAATATATTTGATAATTTGTATGTAAATCTTGTCACATGATCTTTCATATTATTATAAAAGCGTTTGTACCAGAATTCCTGCTCTTGTTTACTTGATCTCTTGATCAAGTTATTAGATTTACTCAAAATACTATTAGTTACTATCCATAGACTATAATCTTTTAATTTTAACTTCAAATTTTATTTGTTATCTTTTGAATCAATAATATATATATATATATATATAAATTTTGAATCAATATATATACATACACACATTCTTACTACCCGTTGGACACATGCAACAGTGGCTGTTTGGTCAGTACGTGCATGTCTTGCTACATGTTGATTCTCTCTTGGTCCGGTTTCTCTATGCCTTCCTGAGCCTGGTTGATGCTGGCATGTGCCTTGTTGTATCCACCACAGCCAACAGCATGCAGCAGTAACATCACTACAACCAATATATTGCGCAATCTGTCAATTAGACCATCCACCTTCTTGGAAGCCAATAACTCAGCCTCTGTCAAACTCTCCCAGTTGCTTAAATAGCTTGCAAACTTTTTTCTGAGGCCTAACTCAATGAGAAACAATGTAACCAACTCAATAGCATGAGTGTAAATGAATTTGCTGTGCTACTGGATGTCCTTTTATGCCTGGTATGCAGTGTTTGAGAGCAGCCCTGCGCAAACGCATGCTCTAACGATTCTGAAATTTGATCATTTGTATCTCCAACGCAGATGCACCACTCAACCAAATTTCATTTATACTGGTATACTCCTTCCAGATGAAAATTTTTTTTGTCTTAAGAGTGTGTATTTAACATATATATATATATATATAATAACAACATAAAATATACAAAATAACATAACACACAAAATAACCAAACAGACGGGGTGCATTAACCAGAAACCCGAAACTACCCATGCAAGCGTGCTGAAGCTGCAGACATAGCATGGTAAGCAATATAATTACAAGAACACAAGAATTTCCAAAAAATGTAACAAAAGTCTTAAAAAATAATAAAAAATGAAGAAATGTTGGTGGATCAGGGCGTCATCAGGGAGGAGCCTGACCCAAACAACATAAAATGGTGTTTTCTACATATGAGCAGCATTAGGCTGAAAAAATTGCTCATACACTCCCCCAAACACCACCAAAAAGCAAGTAAAACAAAAACAAAATACCAAAACAGAGCAGGAACAAAACGAAATGAAACCGGGATATCAACAACAACAAGCCTAAAAATTACCACCAAATGCCATCAATTACACAATCTAACTTATATGCTAACATCATACTTCCGATGCAACAAGTCCAAAAAAAGCAAAAAAAATTAAAATAATATGAAAATCCCCAGCCTCTATTCAAAAATATATTCATAAATAGTAAAAAAATAAAATTGAAAAGCAATTCCCATGGCTCTGATGAAATTACGAAAAATAATTATTCATGGGTTGTGTAGGTGTTGATATTAATAAATCTTTCAAAAATATTATTAAAGAATGAATACGGGTATTTGTTATTGAGAAGTGAGTTTTTTAGATATTTACATTGTAATAAAAAGTTTGAATCAGAATTACAGATTTTTTTTGAAACGTACCAATTGACCAGCTATCGTGTTGTAGTATATTCTTTTAGATATACTGGAGTCCCAAAATATTAATTTAATGACTGTAAATTTAAAATCGCTGCGTTTATCATATACATTAATGTCAACTTTGCCGGATGAAACAGAAATTTTTATGTCTAGAAAATCAGTATTATTGTTATCCAGATTGGTTTTAATTAAAGAAAGTTCGTCTGGATAGATGGATTTCCAAATATTAGAAAAATTGCTATTATTAAAAACAATTAAATCATCAATAAATCTAAAAGCAGAATTTATCTGAAGGCAAAAGTTTTTTTCAAAATAATGAAGAAATAAATTAGCAAGAATGGAAGAAAATTAAAACCTTGGGGTATACCCTTAACTTGAGTGTAAATATGCTCACCATTTAATATAAAATTATTAAAACTACAATAATTAACCAAAAATTTCCATTCCTCAAAATCCAGATCAATTAAGTTTTTAAAATCATGATAGTAATAGTTCAAAACATCTCTCAATTTGTCCAGGGGTATGCTGGTAAAAAGGTCTTTAAAATCATAGGTCTGAATATCATTAATAATATTTTTACCAAAAAATTCAAAACCTTGTTATCATCACATATAATCCAGGTAAAGCCTTCATCAATAATGGCAGCAAGGATAATTTTGAAATATTTAAATAGTAGCAAGCCAGGTTTAATCCTTTACATTACATTTTTACATTTAAAAAATTTTTTTTTACAAGGTTACATTTTTTGGAAATTCTTGTGTTCTTGTAATTATATATATATATATAAATAACCAGTGTATATGAAAATATACTGTGGTCCACTCCTTAAATAATAAATGAATTTAGTTAACAGCGTGTTAATTCAGAGCACAAAATTTCTGCTGGCCATTGGTGAGGGAAATTTTTTCTTTGGCAAATGAAAACTCTGTCAAATTGTAGAGATATATTTTTTTTTATTAGCATCAAGTCTCTAAGGAATTCTAATTGCCCACCTCTCAGAAATTGGATGCACCAGCCATACCAAAAGAACAGTGTGATAAACCACATGGTCAAGTAAGCGTGCGCCCCTCCCGCCAATAGCGAGACTGGAAATGCTCCACAGCGCACTATCTTTTAGGATCTGTCGAACGTCAGAGGTCAATGATTCAACAGATGCCAATTATTGTGTTTGCAATTTGGAGGCAGATACCGGAAACTACTACAGTATACGCTGATACAAACTTCCAAATTCTCGATCACGACCCAAATAAATTTTGACAGCTTGCCAAAAATAATGTTTGGGAGTTTAAAACTTATTTTAAAAGAAAACATGCACTCACTTTCTTATTATAGTTACTGGAACTGCGGACTACCCAAATTTTGAATTTCCTAGACCGATCGTACTTTTAGTGGTCTCGGACCACCAATCGTTTTGAACGCTGCACATATATGTACAGTGAAACACCAAATTTAAAGTATTTCAATTGAACGGAAAGAAATAACGTTATATGCTGGAAAACAGTTTTGCTTTAACTAGCTAAATCATTAACATTATTCTCCACAAATGAGTTTTTGTTTTTTCATAGATATTCAAAGACATTCATTACGAACACAAAAAGGACTATTTGTGGTTTTCTATCTTCGTGATCATTAAAGATAGAGAGAAGATTTAAACGGATTTGAAATCAATGGAAATTTTTATATCAGATCAATAACCTCAGGTAATTTGAATTTTGTGAGAATTTGCAACATGTCTGTGTAGGGTGGAGATGGGACTCATTCTTAAAGCTATTTTTCTTTTTAACATGGTTCCCACACCTTTATCCAAAAAACATTCAAGGACTTTTCAAAACCAAAAAACTACTAGTGTTGGGGCTCTTTTATTCTCTAGTCTAAGTTTCTATCTCTGCGATCGTCAAAGATGGAGTAAAAATTCCAACGGATTTGAAATCTGAATAAAATTTTACAACAAAAGAATATCTTAAATGTGATTTTTTTGAAATTTTTTTTTTGAATTGTAACTTTTATATTTTTTGCAATAAGAATTTGGCTTCATTTCTTTGGATTCATGTCAGGTTTCCAATGACGTCCTGACTGCAAAAGCTACGGTTTTCTAACAAAGCGGTGCTGTTATCTAGCGGCTGTGATACGTCATGATGTGACGGACATAACAAGGCGGCCGTCTTAACGGAGACTAGAGGTGTCAACTTAGACGGATAGAATACTGTGGAAAATGGATGATCTAGACGTAGCATTATTAGTATATCATATAGTGTCAAAGCGTGGCACACTGGTTTCATTCAGAATGACGCTCAAATGGCACACATGCTGTGGAGGAAACTAGTCTGGACAAATACCAATGCAAGACGAAATTACACAACTATGTACTAGTTAAAAAAATCAAGTACTTTCAAGGATTTTTAACCAAGTTCCGTAATTTACAAGGGCCCCTAGTTAGGAAAAAAGATTTAAGGACCATGGGAATCCTGTTTAATGTTTTCAGTATCAGTAAGAACACGAAAAAAACTGTCACGGGCAATGCTAGTATCTGTTTATTTTAAGAAAATCGCTTTTAGTTCTTGCTGAAGAACGATTAAATGCGGGAAATGTTTGGAAGTGATAACATTAAATATGAGATTTTTTTAGCATTGAAAGTATAAGAAATTATTTGGGACCCATGAAAAAATATGCAAGAAATCATTAAATCAGGGGGTTTTACATTTTTATTTCATATTTCATTATAAAAAATTTACTATATATATATATATACACACACACATATATATAAATAGTACATTTTTTATAATGAAATATAAAATAGAAATGGAATTTATTAAACTGAATAATGAAATAAAATTTACTTCAGCAAGTGAGAACAAGAGTGGGTACTTTTCCTTCACAAAGCTTGCTAGAGGAAGCTGTACCAAAATGAAGGCTCTCCTTTCATCATACAATTTATCCATAAGCTCTTTTGCTTTTGCAGGATCAACCTTCTCTGAAGAAGCAAGACGCTTACTCTGGTACATAACAGTATTCGTTTCCAAACTCCTTTTTGTTGGAGCTTCAATGATTTTATCTGAAACCAAATACAAATTCATTAGATTACCAATTAGTTGCTCTATTACACAGTAGACAAATGAGGGTACCAGAGAGCTCTAATCGATGCAGATAAGCTCTTAGTGTTTCCTGATTTGTACATCAACTCAGATCTTTCTTTACGTAGTTGCAGAACATTTAAAATTTTTTGTTTCAGAGTAGAGATTTTTAACCTTCCTTATCTCATGGCAGAAACTAAAATTCTGCAGAAAAAAAAATGTATTATAGTTTTTGCTGATAAGACAAAAAAAAAAAAAAACATTTTTATGGATTTGCAAAACAATAATAGTAACTACCCACTTTTTTTTGTTGTTGCCCGAAGAGGCTTTTTAAAAAGCTTTCTCAAATTATTTGTGTAGCTATTTTAGAAACTACTATATGAATTATTTATATGGGTATTGCTTGAAATTACTAGTCAAAATTTCAAAACCTAACCACCGAAATGAAAGACCATTTCACAATCGCTGGTTTACCTTCATAAAACAAATCTAAATTTGATGTGTTTTTACCTTCTTATAATTGACTTCTTGTTTCTACTTGATAAGTTTTAATTTTAATGCAAATATTTTTGTCAATAATCATTCTCCTAAAGTAGTGTTCAGAAACATTATTAGTCAGAACTCTATATTTTTGACGTAGAACATGTGTTTCCTTTTAAAACCGGGGTACCCCACTTAATTTCACAAAAAGTGTATGTGCAAAAAATTTATCATACATATAAAAAATATAAATCATACATAAATAAATGATATTGCATTCAAAAGAGCATTAAACAAAGAATGTTACAAATGCTCATTGATCTTGCAATAACATCATTGTCTGATGCAAATGTGGCGCAAATTTAAGTTAGGAAAATGCACTTCCGTTCACTTTAATTTAGTCTAGATAACATACTTCAAAGTGTGAAAATTTCACAAATATTTCAAAATCTCCAAATATATGAATAATGAACCCAAGAAAAATTACAGAAACGTCAACAGGAAGAAAGATCAAGAGATGAGGAATCCAGGCTTCCCAGTGGTTCTTACCTCTGAAAGAAGTCGCTTTAGTTGCCTTATATGAGAAAAATAGTAGCCAAAATAGTCTCTTCAATTATACAAAATTAGCACTGTACATTTTTCATTGTGAATTTTTTTGGAAGATTTATGATTTTTTTAAAGATTATCAATGGGGGGGGGGTATATTTTCTTTTCTGAACAACACTGTTCAGTGTACTTGTTTTCCTTTCTTGCTCCTTCTCTTTTTGACCAATTTGTTCAGCTGTTTAAAGCATTCCCTGAGCAATGCGCATTTGAACGGGGTCTTGCTTTTCTATAGCTTTTTTTAAGCGGTCATTCCCTTCCTTTAATAACGAATCGGCTGAAGACTGCATCTCCTTTTGCTCTTGAGAGAGAGCTTTTACTCTAGATTCCATATTTGAAATTGTTTATTTTCTCTCGTGAAATTCTTTTTCTAACAATTCTAGTTTTCTTCTTTCTCTCTATCTTCTTTTGTTTTCTGTTGCTTTAATTTCTTTTGCTCCTCCGAAAACTTGAAGTAGGATTTAGAAGTATATGTCATACTTGAAAGCTTTTTGGTTACCGACACCTTCGAAACATTCTCAAATTCCTTTATTCCATCTCGGATATTCAATCTAGCATTTAACATTTTATCAGACTTTGACTTCTCTTCTGAGAGGATACGCTGTGAAATCAAGAATCCACTCTCAATGTCACTGTTGCTATGACAGCGAATAAGACAAGCTTTTTCAGAAGTGATGTTACATTTTGATATTTTTTTTCCCACCAATTGCATTTATTTCTTTGATTTTGCTTCTCCATATGTGGTCAATTCTAACGTGTTTTACATCTTTGGGAGATACAAAGTCAGTTTGCAAAAGAAGCCACATGTTTCTTACTTTTATTTCATCGATATCAAGAAATGGTAGGGCTCTTGCAATATTGCATGCATACTTTACACTCCTTTCTTTAGAAACTTCAACTGGTTGTAAACATTGAAACTTTCAGAGGAATTTTCCACTACGCAATGAAGCTTTTTTTTTTTAAGATAGTTAAATGCTGCTAAATAAGTGTGCCTGCATTTTATGTATCCACGTAATTTGATCAGAACTTTTTAGATCAATGATCAAGTCCCTGACTTTTTGCCCACAATATACCTTTGCATGGCAACAATTGCTCAGTAGAAATAACTTCATTCACATTTGTGTCCTTACAAATTCTGCAGCCAAATTTTATCATTAATACCCTCAATTTGGCACATAAAATGTGGATAAGTGGTGCTGATGTTTTAAAAAAATTCAGAAAAGGTTCAAATAGCTCAGCACTTTCAAATACAAATTATAACTCAATTTTAATGTCTGCATATTTTAAATATCTCGAAATTTTTTTGTATTTCTCAGACTGCATCAGTGAAGGCTGTTTAGATGGAATGAAGTCCAAAAAGTAATCAACAATTACAGGCCATTGAGCTAATAGCCTTTCGGCAGCTAGTCACATTGTCAGCCAACGTGTTGATGTATGTTTGTCGAAGGTTTTGTTTTCGCATTTTTTCCCCCTTGTACCACTTAAATTTTCCCATCTTGAGAATTTTTTAAAGAAAGTATAAATATCTACAGTTAATTCTTTGGCCACTTCACCACAACACAATCATCGATATTTCGGTTATGTTCCGAAAAAAAAGTCGCCTTGCAATGAAAATAGTTCCTGTTTTTGGCCAAAATAGTTGCTTTTGACGATTTTCAATGTTAATTTCCTGAAAAAAGTCACCATAGTTGCCTTGCCTTAAAAATAGTCGCTTTAGTCGTCTTTTTAGTTGCCTCTGGGAGGCCTGGGAATCTAAGATCCGGACATCCCAGTTGAGCGTCAACAGGCTCATAGGAAGTTCTTCAAAGTATAGTCATCACACCATGAAGGTGAACACATGCCTTATATGAGTGCTCCAAGTACCCCCACCACTCAGTTTGAAGCAAATAGCATATCTGATGCCATAAACGTTTTATTATTGAATGGTGGAGTTTAACTTTTGGAGGTCGGTAATGAGTCACAACCTTCAACATCAACAGTGAGTGCACAGTTTGTGATATATGTGCGGAGTGAGGAACATTTGAAGTGTTCACTTCAACTCTTGTAAAGAACTTTCTCAATATTCTAAGTACAAGATAACTAAAATCAAGCTTAAATTATAGTGTGATTATACATACCAAAAATTTTAAATTACCTGTTTGGCATTCAATAGATCTTTCAGGAATTAGATTTTTAGAGTTGACTTGAATTTTGACATTTCTTGTTGACTTTATGTTATGACTATTAATTTGAGGATTTGATGATCTGAAAATACGAGTAACAGTAATTTATAAGCAGCTTTCAATAGTTTTATAACACTTCTTACAACATAAAACTTGCTTAAGCTTTAAGAAATGAGCAGAGAAAATCAAGTCTTAAGTAGTGCAAGTAGACCAAGTCCTTACTAAAAGTCCCTGTGAAATTTCCCTATGAAAATTCAATTTGGTAAAAAGATATTAGTACACTCTTCAAACTTTCACACAATGCAAATGTGAGGACTAGGCCTGGGAGATGTATCGCTGCATCGTGAATAAACGGTGTGAAGTCGATATCGCCATATTGGTTTCGGGATTTTCCCGATGGCAAAGTATTGGGACATCGTCATTTCCCGATCTCACACAGATCTCGCGGTCATTGTGGTATCTCAATTTTTTCTAATCTCAAACATACCTTAGCTAGCGCAGGTCTCGTGGTCATCGTAGCATTGCAATATTTCCCGATCTCACACAGCCAATGTCACGATGTTTAATGTTTTATTTGCGCATGCGCGATATCTGAGTTGCATAATCGCAGTTTTCCTGTATCAAGATTCCACCACAGTACTTAGCTTTTCGATGCCGCGATGAAAGGCCTACTAATCAGAATTTTTTTTACAGTTAATTTTTCAATTTCTGCGCTGATTTTTTTTCGGGAATAAGGTGACACACATAAAGATTGAAATTTAAATTTTCAAACAGCGAAATAAATCTGTGAATTTCAAAGGTCTGTTTTTATTTCTTTTTAATTAATAAGGAATTTCTTAAAACCATTTGTGTCCTGATGATGACTTTTGTTTCCAGAATATTTTTTAGTGAAATTGAAGTTCAGTATAATTTAAAAATTTTAAAACAAAATTGATTTTACACATTTCAAGGTGAATTCTGTGCTTGTTTCGTGATGTTACAATCAATCCGTTAGCATCCCTTTTTGTTGCGAACTTCTGTGTAAATCTAGGTCATACATGTAGTCATCATTACTTAGAGGAATTAAATGCCCCTTTTTTTCTATTTATGTACAAGTTTTTCTCTTTCTAAATAAGCTCATTTTTTAATCTACTTGATCATATATAGTGCGTGGAACACACACACATATATATATGCAAAATCTTGTTTTAAATCATGCGTGTTTCTTAAATGTACAACGCAGATCTTTATTTGTTATTTTTTCCCTGACACAATTTTATACAGCAAAGAAAAGAACTTTAAAAATTTTTATGCATACATATTATATATAGTAATGTAGAAACTAGGCTTTGCTTTTACTAGGTATAAAATGCATGGTTAACATCGCAATGTTGTGATGTTAGAATGCCGATGTATCGCTATGTAAAAATTTGAACATCGCCCAGGCCTGGTGCCTCATTTAAGGCCATGACAGATCTCAAACCCTCTGGTTGCTAATACTTTTGCAACTGTGCTGCTGCCTCCAAGAAATTTTGGGACACCACAGTCAAAAACATTGGACTTGTTTTACCATTCAAAGGCATGAAATTTAAAACTAAAATTTTTATCTGTTAGCAGTTTACTAAGCAAAATTCCATTTCACTAAAATTGCTTTTTATTTTGTCACTGGCAATCATGCAGTTTTTATTGTGCTAAAATAACTATCAAAGGCTATTTCCTTTTAAAATAATATTTCAATTACAGAGGAGAGCATTTTCTTGTACTTACCCGAGGTTTGACAGCAATTCTACTAGAAATGACCGTTCACGTCCAGTTAAAGATGTATTGTCTTTTAGCTTCTGAATAGTAGAAGCATGTGGATTGGGTTCTGCCCTTGATGTAGATGCTCCGTTGCATCTAAAATGATTTTAAATGAAATTGCACATTTGTACTCAGTCAAATTAAAAAATAATTGTACATTAAGCTAATGCAAATGTGTATATTTTAAAAGCTAATGCAAATGTGTATATTTTAAAAACTAATGCATATCTTGACTAGAACCTTTTGTTTTTTATGTTTAGAAACAAAATTTATAACTGTAACACTTTTTTAATTTTATCTTGAATTCAACACACTAAATAAATAGAAACAAAATTTGATATTTTCTATGTAATGATCGACTTTTTAACGTCCATATTCACAAGTCTCGAGTTAACTCGAGGATCAGTTGATCTGCGAGTAAGAGTTAACTCGAGGATTATCAAGAACGGTATTCTCAAACGGCGTGTTAAGGGATCCGGGGATTAAAATGAGACGCTCGCTGTGATTGGCTACTACCGTCTCCTCACGATCAGATGATATTGCTTAAGACGCCCGAATCTGCATTCATACTGATCAAGCACGTACTTCGCCGTTGAATTGATTCCAAATTGTGAATAAATAGGACTCACACAGCATTTTAATATGGGTTTGGGAAAACAAATGCAAAGGTATTTAATTTCAAATTGGATTTTTATGGAAACCCTAAATTTGGCAAGAAAGAATTGTACACAATGTCTTGACAGATGTATGTAATCTGATTATCTTTGTACTTGTCAGTATGGGTGTGTGTTGGTGTCGTGAAAAGTAACTTGCATTGTTAATTTTCTTTCATTCGTAACAATTTTTATTCTACGACAAATTTGTATCTGCCATGGTCATATTCTACCGTTCACTCTCTCCGGCTTTGTTGACATCTATATTTTCGCCAAGCTGCTTGTTTAAGATTACGCTGCTACCTTTATTTTCATTTTTCTTTTGAATTTCAATAAAATTATGCTTTTAATTTTCCGTTTAAGCAATATTATAATGAGAACATGAGCTGCTATGTAACAGGTGCTCCTTAATGATACGTCCAATCCAATCGTTGCAAGAAAACTGTAATTTAGCATAGAATGAAATGTGTCATCCATTTTGTATTGCCGAAAAGATAGTACTGCGCATGCGTAACTCTTACTCGCGAGTTAACTCGCCGATTTCGGAGGATCAAAATGCAACACCGAACCGGCAGTTTAAACCACAGACCAGGACTTGTGAACACGGCTTTTTTGATAACTCACGGATTATCGTTGATCCTTGAGTTAACTCGGACTTGTGAATACGGCTGTTA
Organism: Metellina segmentata; assembly: GCA_947359465.1. Lineage (NCBI taxonomy): Eukaryota > Metazoa > Arthropoda > Arachnida > Araneae > Tetragnathidae > Metellina > Metellina segmentata. Next base: position 71,159,545 of record OX375875.1, on the reverse strand, counting down.
GTCAATCTGACATGGCCTGTTATCTCGAGTTTTATGTGGTCTGCAAGATAACCCTGCTTTCTTCAGTAGGTGAAATGGAGGAGGGGTAGCTAGGGTAAAAGATCCAGTAGTGATATAGTTGTGTTAGTTACCAAAATATCAGTTTATATTTTAGTTGTCAGAATGGGACATATGAACAGAAATCTGATCTTAACAGCAATTTTAGCGATGAGGTTAAATAAATATTTGTATAATGGCACAACATTATTTTTTTTTACTATTTTCATGATTTATAAAGAAAAGGGTTTACAGAAAAAGGGGAGAAAAGAAGGCAAAGGAAAAAATAATTTGTATAATGGGCAGGATTATAGACATGGTTCTCGCACCTTTATTCAAAAAAAATATTTTTCAAGGACCTAAACATTTTTATAACAACTTAACAAGGGATATGCAAAAGTTGATTAAAAAGAAAATATATAATGCAATAATCAATGCCTCTATTAAGGAAAGAAATAGATGTAGAACTAGTATCGAGAACTTTTATCAGTAATATACTTGTATTTTATACTAAATAATCCTTTTTGCAAGAATCTGGGATCTACAGGATATGGGCCCATGCACATTTGCTTCAAAATCTTGTGCTTTTCTAAAAAAGAAGGTAAAGTAGGAGAAATACCGGGAATCGTAGAAACAGGACGTAGGAAGAGTTTGGACTTTTTCTTCTGTTGCCATTTGTTTTTATTTATTTTGCTGTTTGGCATAAGTTAGTCTTTAATAATTATCAACCACCATTGAAAATAGTAAAAATAGATATTAAGAATGTAAGCAATTTTCAAACCGTACAGGGGTTCAATAAACAAGGTTTTACAAAACTTTTTATGTAATCATTTTGGCATAAAAATAATGTGCAATACAAAAACAAACCAGACCTTGTGCTAGCATTTTTTCTTCTCACTTCTACTTTCATAAAAGAGGAAATATTTTCAACATTGATCCGATTCAAAGTAGCTCTGTCATAAATTTCGATCTCATTTTCTTCAATATGAAAGCGTTGAGCTGCTTTAGATAAAAATTCTGATCGTTTACAGTTAAAAATATTTGTATCACTACCATAGGTTGCATGTATACTGAGTTCTTTGGACATCTTCAAAGTTTGGCTGAAAATAACATCAATGAATCATTAGATTACGTAAAAAAATTGTAATTACGTAAGCAAATGTTTATTCAAATTAAGTAATCGTATATGGCATAAAGTAAAAGTAATGGGTGGAGTGGTCGTTCACGGTAAGACGTTTGTCGCCAACTAATTTTTGTCGCCAAATCAAGATGGCGGCCGAATTTCCGTAACAGCAGATAGGGTTGCCATAACAAAACGGCAGATGTGAAGAAAATACGCAAAAGGTGAAGGTTACCATATTTGGCGACAAATCGCCTTCTTACCGTGAACGACCACTCCACCACAAATGGTTGTCAAAAATTAGTAAATTTCGCTTTTTCAATTTTGACATTTAATAAACCCTAAACTAATAGAAATTGTTGACAAAAAAAAACTTTGGTGCCTACTACCACTCCACCGGTATGGGATATAATTTATGCAAATATCATCACAAATGACAATTTATAGATATCAGATGAATCAGCATAGAATAATTCAGACAACAATCTATCCAATCTTTTTCTGTCTATGTTTGTGTTTGCAAGCAGCAATAATAGCCAAAGGTGGACATAATTCACTGACTTTAGCATTTCTTTTGACAATTCTACGATTTCAATCATTTACACAATAGCTATACCACGTGTCATCGCTCAAATGAACTTCAACGCTATAATCCATGGGTTTGTTGCATATTCGACGAACAGCAGTGTATTTTAATAAACAAAACGGTATATAAGCTAAAACAATTCATTGAATTTGATTTCATTTAAAATTAAATTCAATCTAGAATGAGCGACTGTCTTGCCTCTATTAAAGAACGAATGAAAAATAATCGAAAGAAACGGATGACAAAACAAAGAAAAAGTATGAAAATATAAACAAAAAAACACAGTATACAAATAAAATTAAGGATAACCACAGTAATAAGAGTACACACGTGTTGACAAAACAAAGAATGAAATTTTAGTGGTAAAAACTAATATGTGCTCGTACATTCAATTCATGATTTCGAAAAAACAAAATTTTCTGTCGGTTGTGTAGATTTTTGGAAAATAAGTTTGTTTACAACCGATTAGAAATAATTTTGACAAGTGAAAGATGGTTACGATTCCGCATTCGAAAAATCACGATTTCAAAACAAGTTCGTTGCTGGATGAGATGAGTTGAGATGTAATCTTACTGTGGTAGATGGTAATTGGTAATTTTTTAATTAACGTCATACTAGAGAAAAACAACGGGCTATAAATCTTACGGTGGAGTTATGGAAGGTATGTATTTTAATAACGTCATAGAGCAACACAACGGAATTTTGACGACAGTCCTGGATCAATCCCAACCACCTGGGGGAAAATAATAACCAGTACCTTGCAACTGTTCTTTAATAAGAACGAGAACATCTTGTTCCCACTTTTCACAGAAACCTCATCTCCGTTCTTTTTCTTCACGTTGGCTTGGAAGTATGGAGAGTGGGATGCCAATTCAGGTGTGACCTCGTCATCTGATCGCGCTTCAACATTACGTGCTGTTGTACTAGGATCTTTTATTTCTGGGGTTGATCCCAGCCCGTCGCCAACGGCCCTTGTCGTTCCTCCAGTGCAGGCTAGAGTGCCTATATAATAAGAGTGGCGACAAGGAACCAAATTTGGCTCAATGCGCATGCATGGCAGACATTTTTCTACCAGAATCGTCTCAAAGAATGTTGCTGGGCGAATTAATATCTTATTTCAGGGAGAACAAAAAGCATATGATTGTTATAATATGGATACATTCGGTATAAATGAATCATATAAACGCTCAATTACATGTGTAATTGATGAGATGGACTGCACAACGCGCAAACTTAGATTGCGGGAAACACCATGTTGTACAAAAAAAGCTATTTACTTGAAAAGTCTTCAAATTTATACTGCAAACTTATAAAACAACTTAGCAAACTTAAAATACTTATAAAACACTAAAATAATAGTAAATAAACATTCTAGAACACGAAATGCTAGCTCCCGTAGACTTAACATGGGAACTTTTTGTGTGTTCAAGAAAAACGTGTGTACATTAAATAAAAAAGAAAATATAGCTTATTCATGTTCCATTTCGTGTTCCAGAATGTTTATTCAAAAAAAAATTTTAGTGTTTTGTTAGTATAAATTTGAAGACTTTTTAAGTAAATAGCTTTTTTTTAACAACATGGTGTTTCCCGCAATCTAAGTTAGCGCGTTGTGCAATCCATCTCATCAATTACGCATGTAATTGAGTGTTTATATGATTCATTTATACCGAATGTATCCATATTATAACAATTATATGCTTTTGATCTCCTTAAAATGATATATTAATTCGCCCAGCAACATTCTTTGAGACGATTGTGGTAGAAAAATGGCTGCCGCGCATGCGCATTGGGCCAAATTTGGTCCCTTGTCGCCACTCTTATTATAGTATAGGCACTCTAGTTCCAGCATGTCGCCACTCTTATTATCTAGGCACTCTAGTGCAGGCGTACCTAGAATTGTTAAGGGGGCGGGGGCGATTCTTCCCGAAAAGTATGTATTTTACCCCAGTAAAAAAGCGGAAGATATTCAATTAATTATACAAAAAACAAAATTTATGAATTAAATTTTTTTTAATTAAATGCTACCTAATATGCCCAACTTAGACGGCATATTGGTTAGTGCACACTAGAGTTCCTATGTAATAAGAGTGGCGACAGGGGACCAAATTTGGCCCAATGTACATGTGCGGCAGTTATTTTCTACCAGAATCGTCTCCAAAAAGGTTGCTGGGTGAATATGTTACTTCCATCGGTTTACCACATTTCCTCCTCACTCTTTCCTTTGGAAATAATGTTTTACGTCCTGAAATTTTTATGCTCACAACTTATTGAAATTGTTTTCGTGAATATTAACAAGAAAAAGAAAAAAATTAAGCTTATAACTTCAGTGTTAAATAAAATAGGATCTGATGTGTTGTCTCTCTCAAGCACTTCAATTTTTTCTTTAAATTTTTTCCATGCTGTGTGATAGAAGTTTACGTATTAATTTTATAACGTTAAATAAAAAATGGATTTAAAATGTCCTACTATTAATGGGTAGTTCCTTAAAATAAAACTTTCTCTCAACCAACTGTTCAACACATGTAGTTTTTCTTTAGTGTGATTAATCCTTTCCTTACATTAACCGAACCAGAAAAGATACTGAATATTTTTATTTGACCTTTTTAATGCACGATACAAAATTTTAACCCACTTAAATTTGATTTTTGTTTTAAGTTTCACCCATTTATACAAGTCAAAAAACATGTAGTTTCAAAAATAGTCAACACCATCCGTACACCTTTGTTAAAAAATCTATCACATTTTCAGATGAGCTAGACCTAGCAGCAAAACCAAAATGAAAGTTTGCATAAAAAATAACAGTTTTGTAAACATTTCTTTTATTCTTTTTATATAAAGCATGGCTACAATTTACTATCTGCTTTACTGATGATTCAATTCGGCGTAGGCTATTGTGAACCTTTTATAAGGGAACAGTTAAAAAAACAACGCATTATCAAAAGTTTAAAACTTGCTAAAATCCTTTGGCGCTATGTTTACATCGCCAAAGTAGCGGGAAACACGATGCTGTTAAAAAAAAGCCATCAACTTAAAAATAATTCAAATTTATACTGACAAAACACTAAAATAATAATAAATAAACATTCTAGAACACGAAATGGAACACGAAAAAGCGGCATTTTCTTCTAAATTTAATGTACACAAGTTTTTCTCGCACACACAGAAAGTTCCCATGTTAAGTCTACGGGAGCTTGGAAAAAACCACCTCAGGCGATAGAAAAGGTCTCTAAGTCAATCAGAAAATGTTTCCCGTATGTCGCCACTCTTATTATATAGGCTCTCTAGTGCACACGCCTGCTACGCTGATAAGCCTGGGTTCAAATCTCGGATATAGGGTTATTCTCTACCATTGGAAGAAAAAAATATAATACTAATAAAATTAATTGTATTAATATTATTATATTTTATTATTATAAGTAATTATATTACTGATTAATTATATTAACATGGTTAATATCTATTAATTATTAATTAATTATGTGAATAAATATTCATAAAAAAAACACTTGATTTTAAAAAATTACACATTTTTTTATTTATACAACATTTACCAGATGACTTTATGGTGAATTTTAATTTACAATACATTTAAATTACAAATTAAAACGTCGATTTTCTGAACTTCTGAAACTTAAACATGATTTACCTGAAGCACAATGATAAAAATTCTCTCAATTCTAATTCCACCACCTGAGTGCTCATAATTTTTTAAAAAGTGTATTAACTACATACTTGTGAAAAACTACATGCTACTATAATTTTAATGATGAGGTTAAGACATGAAATCCTTCATAAGTGTTGGTAAAAACTTAAATAGAGATATCACTGTTGTAATGTCATCAAGAGGAAAAATAACGTATTCTTTTCACAGTAACATTTCTATTGAATTTTTTAAATAAAAAAGTCATCTCCCGAAAGTATTATTTAAACTTTAACATAATTGCTTAATTCTAATATAATTGCTTAATGCTCAATTCTAACACAATTGCATAGTTGCATTTAATTTAAAATATGTCTTACCTATAAACTGCAATAATGCTTTCCCGGGTGTGTACTGGTCTCGAATGTATAAATGTCCCGTAAATATGCCGAAAGCGGAAAACAGGTCCCGAAAAAGTTCCGAAATCATAAATTTTGTCACGAAAATCAGGGATGATATTCTTCCGACTTTTCTTATATTTTTGAGAAAATAACCGATTTTTATCATTTTTTAAGAAAAAATTTATTTTTGCCTTTTTTTTGTCTTCTATAGACGTATAATGTGCCATATGAGGCATCTTGTCAAATCGGTGAAAAGCTATAATTAAGGTAATTTTTATTTTTAGTGTCGACTTTTTTTTTCATATAATATTTATGCTATTTAATAAAATTAGTTTTTATCTGATTTATTGTTTTGTAACATAGCGTTTTTATTTCCTGTTGATTTCGTTTTTGTATCAAAGTTTTGGGATAATTGCAATTGTTAAAAAAATCGCACCATTGGTGAGATGTTCAAAAATATGCATAAAAATAACATTTTAAACTTCATGCAACTTATTTTATTCTATTTATAGAGTTGCCAATATATTTTTTAAAATTTATATCTCCTCTTCATTATCAGAAAAATGTCCTATTTATGGATTTTGGTTTGCCAAAAATCCTGCAAATAGAAACTGATGGCCCTATTGTTAATTAAAATTTTTTTTGAAGGATTTAGATGAGCACGTTGAAACGAACAAGGTAATACACTCTTAGGTGTTGGAACTTGTTCTCTTCATGGGCTTTATGGATTCTAAAAGACAGCACTGATGAAATAAAAATGGGATATGAATGATTTCTTGCCTGCCGCTTATTATCTGTTAAAGAACTTTCCTTCAAGAAAAGCAGATTTTCATCTTTTTTCTGGCTCATCCTTATTTCCATTAAAATTATGAATTGAGAATTCTAATGCAATTGAAAGGGTAATTACAATATTTTCCTATCTAAAGTTATATGTTAAAGGTGTAAAAGATCATCCTTCACACACAGCCACAAAAAACTTTGAATATATGTCTAAGTTCCTTAAAGATGACCTTCTTCTTGCTAAGCTGTACTTTTACAATCTGTTACCTCGGAATTGGAGACATCCTTGATATACTTTCAAGCTGCTAAACCCCTATTACTATATGTGGAATTAACTTTGCTATTTAAAACTATTTTTTCACGTTTTCTTAAAAAAAGATGCTGTCAAAAATCTGGGTGATATGCTTACCTACATCAACGACAAGGAATTTCATGTACCCATTAAAAAATTGATATTGGGTTTGATGCTTCTATGCTTTGTCAAATGTAACATAAACCAACAAAATAGTGTTTCAAAGAGAATGCAAGGATTTTCTAATTAATTTTTTTAATAAACTGAAAATTAAGTCTCCCTTGTGTAAAAAAATGGTCAAAGGGTTGTCATGCTTTTCAACTACAAAGTATGGACTGTTCCCCAATAAAAAGGTGAAACATCTGGAGACCTCTCAGGCAGATTTTTGCATTTTATTGTTAAAAATCACATGATATATTAATACATTTTTTCGTAGTACATTGATAAATTTATTAAATATTTCGTATCTAGCAAATGTTAATCACTTTCATTTAAAATAAAGTCATTTTAAACAATGTTGTTTTATTGTATCATACAGAGAAACATGTTGTTTGATTTAACAACAAATCATTTACGGAATCTTGTATTGCTCTAAAACCCTGCTAATTCAAACCCCCCGTTAATTCGAGAAATTGGTTAATTCGAACCAACTGTTTTTGAAATTAGTGAAACAAAATACAGTATGTAAGTAACATAATATATTAACATAATTGAAATAAAACACATCATTGGTAAGAATGCACATACCTTTAGATTTTTAGATTATCATTAAATTAAAAAGTATAGGAAAATAAACACTAGATCTTCATGAACTATTACATTTACATTTGGACAAAATTAATCAGTTTTTGCTGTGGTAAATACATATAAACATTTTCCTAGCAGGTTCTTCAAAAAACATATTTTAAGTTTAACATAAAAATCAAGTGAACAAAATTTCACTTTTGTCGTGCAATTATTTACACTCGTCCATAAATTAAGGATAATGCCAGTTCCGGCAAATAAAGGTTCAGAAACAAAACAAACGTGACTTATTCATAAAGCCCATTTATTAAACAAAAGAAAAAGAACAAAAAAGATGGTGTATGTATGATACCATTCATAAAAAAACTACGACTTTTGCTCACTGGAGCAATTACAAAAAATATCGACCTTACAAAAACTTAACATGACATGGTTGGTATGATGGTTAATATATTGTTTGTCTCCCAGACGATGAAATACAGTCCGTACAACGCCTAGGCATGCTGAGGATCAAATTATCGAGTTGATCTTGAGGGAAGATCACTCCACTCAGCAAGCAATGCTCTCCGAAGTTCCGGTACACATATAGGAGGTGGTTGACGGGATGCAACTCGTCGGCCAAGTATGTCCCACACATGCTCTGTCGGATTCAAGTCAGGTGAGAATGCTGGACATTCCATACAGGGGATATCCTCAGATTCAAGGCATTCGTTTACAATGTTTGCATGGTGAGGACGGGCGTTGTCATCAATAAACACAAATTCTGCACCCATGGCACCCCTAAACATACGTACATGTTGTTCTAGAATGATGTCCCGATAAATTTGGCCTCTCATGGTTCCGATTTGAACATGTAGATCTGTTCTGGGCCCAGTTTAATTCTGCCCCAAACGAGGAAACCTGCACCACCGTAACGGTGTCGTTCAATGATGTTGTCTTGGTGGTAGCGGATACCTGGCGTTCTCCATATGAACGTCCACCGTGAATCAGACTGCAAGCTAAACCTAGACATCACACAAAAAAGTTCACACAAGCCCACTATGACGATGTCCACATTGCATGATCTCTTCTCCAGGCTAACCGCTGGCGACAGTGAGTTGCCGTGAGCGGAACACAACTGACAGGCCTGCGAACATATAGACCAACATGTCCCAAACGTCTGTAAACGAGTTGCCTTGAAACTGTCGTACCCGTGGCTGAAGATAGCTAACGAGAAAGGTCGGATGGTGTGCTCCGTCTGCTTCTTTTGCAGTTACTGCCCAATACCGGTCTTCATTCGGCGTTGTATTTCGGAGGCGACCTCTACTGTAACGTCTACTGACATTTCCATCATTTTGGAATCATTGCCAATGCCTAGAGATGACACTTTGGGCGATTCCAAGTGCCACTGAAACTTTCGTCCACATTCCAGGCGGCCGATAATTCTACCACGTAAAATATCATCGACATGCGCCCTTTCTGCCATAACTATTCGGTTGTGGCACTGAACGGCTTACAGAACGCTTTTGAACAATTTTACTTCTTTGCTACCATTCCTTATATACACCTCTCTTACACTCTCATCATTGTGACGTACTGTCGGCGTCATCTGATGGCTTCCTGTAATTTGGATATTATTTTTGAAGATGTGTGTGATAATTCTACAGGTGAAATTTTTATTATTGGGATATTAACGAAGGTCTGGGATCAATCCCATAAGGGAAAGATTCGAGGACAACACCATGTAATTTTGAACCACGGTCACCCTACCACCAAACTACCACACAAACCCAACGTGAGCGTCAAAATTTGAATTTTGCAAAAAAAGTAGTTTCTCTTCTCGAATTTTCTAAAAAATTTGGTATTTTCTAATCATGCAAAGTCTAAAACAGCTGTTTATCTTACAGTTTTTAACTCACTCTGTTTCCTATGAATTTATTCACCCGTTCTATCTATCGTCATCGGACTGTGGTTCAAAATTACGTATTGTTGTCCTAGAACGTTTCCCTTTGGGATCAATCCCGGACCGTTGCCAATAGCCCTTTTTGTTGCTCCAGGGCGAAGTTCATTAAAATATCTAAATACAGATTTTACTGTTGATACAGAAGAGCACGTAGTTTCTGCGAACAATGAATCACGCATGCAAGAATTGTGCATTTTGTAGTAAAGCTTAAAATGAGTGCAGTGATGTCACGAAATAATCCGAGTGATATTTAGAAGCCAAATACACAATTAACTGGTTACTGTGAATTTGCAGTACGCAGGCAGGTAACAGTAGAATTTATAGACTGGTTGGAAGGTAATTAAATTAAAGTCGCAGTGGTAATTTGGTAATTTCTAATTAACGTCGTACTAGAGCAACACAACGGGCTTTTGACGACGGTCCGGGATCAATCCCCAGTGAAAACACCACGTAATTTTGAATCACGTTTAGATGATAACACCTGAGCCGGCACTCCACTCTCCAAACCATATTAACGTGATGACATTTGAGGCCAGGAAAGGTTTTTATGAGCACCAGTTCCCTTTTACACGACGATCTTTGGCAAAACCAATTTCGAACTCGTAACCCTAAGTTGCACTGAAGCAACACACCGAGGTATTTGTAGTATAGGTAAAGAGTTTGGCTGGTTGGTTTATTTTGTGCGTTTCGGGACACAAGGGCCATATTTGGCCATCCTGTGTCATACATAAAATAGACAATATCATTTAATAGACATACAGAATGAAAATTTTACTGACACAGAAGAGAGGTAATGGTAATGGTAATGGTAATTTTAGTTAACGTCGTACTAGAGCAACACAACGGGCTATACACACACAGAAGAGAGGAATGTACCTGATAGTAATTAAATCTGTTCGTCTTAGAACTCGAAGGTTTATAGCGCAATTGGCATACCTACTGAGTCACGTTGTTACCTGTGGGGCACAGGTAACAACTATATAATTATTTATAACTTTAATTATAATACATAATTAAAAATAATACAAATTCTAATTAATATATTATAGTTTGTTTAAAATAAGTTTAATTCTAATTTAAAAAATTATAGTTTATAAAAATAAAATTCAGTTTAATGAAAAATATCTGCATGATGACCCTATATCGATTTTTCACCAAATGCAAAATATTTCAATCTCATTTATGAAAAATGAATAAAAGTTCATGTTGTTTATATACGGCGCCTAAAGAAAGCTCTTTAGTTTTCATAAATATAAGACGGAGAGAGAAAAGTTGTAAACAATTTATATTTTTCTTAATTCTCTTATTGCGGTAGAAAGTTTCAAATATTCTTAGTATTATCGAATTTCACAAATAAAATCGAATAGGAGTATTCAGGATAAAAGTTGAGAGAGATACATTACTATTACATTAAATTATATTAGTATTGGCACATGAATTGTTTTTTTTCTACCTACCAGCTAATTTTTAATTTATCGTATGTTTAGTAGTTTTCTAATCTATCAAACTCAAGAATGCTGTGCAATATACCAGATTTTTAATGAAAGATTATAATGAGAAACTATACAGTATTCTATTGCAAACAAACTGCTTCTAATGTACAATGAATAGGTACAATCGTAACTCGATACTTTGTTGTTAAACTGTTTTGTTAAAAAAGTGCTTTAGTGCAAAATTTATACTTTTCTTAAAAAATTATAAAGACAAAACAGAAATAAAAAAAATCGATAAAACAAAAACAAAAAATAAATAAATAAATAAAGCCGAAAACTCCAATTTGTGTTTCTGACATTAAAAGCAGATGGTTAAGTTTTTATAAATCGAAGAATATGAAGTTTCTGAAATTTGGTTCACTTTATCAAACGATTTTCGAAGAAATATTTTATTAAAGGTTATTAATTAGAATATAAACATGAAAAAGAAAATACATCCATCTTTCTTCTATTATTCTTCAGCTTTAAAAGTTGTGAAATGATTTGGAGTTTTATGGCTCAAGGACCTAAAAATTGTGGAATAAAAAATATATCTTAACAAAAATGACTTGAGCAAATAGTTAGATTTTTAGTCTCTAGGTGACAGCACTAAAATATTTTCAGTTTGAGAAACTGAAATATAATTTTTTGTTGGGTTTATTGGCGCAAGGGCCATATTTGTGACCATACTGCTCCAAAGCAATACAGACAACGTCAACATATGCTCAAAAGGAATGAAATACTGACATAGAAGAGAGAAATACACCCAGGGAGGAATCGAAAATGAGTCGCCTAGAATTTGCAGGTTGCTAGCGCAGTAGTATACATATCCACAGAGCCTCGGCGACCCTGAAATAAAATGAACAATCAACACATAAATCTGTATTCAATAACAAACAATGAAAGCACCAAATGTGCTACTTTTTACACGATGAAGATAATTTTTGTCGCAACCCGAACAGATGCACTTGAAAACCTATAACATACGATGCTATAAAGTCTTAGTTAAGATTTGTTTGACACCGAGATGAATGATGCTGATTCCACCCTTCGTCAACGCAAAATTTATGCATTGCAAATGTAAAAACTATTTTATCTATATAGAAAAAAAGGCAGACTTGGGCATCAGGTTTTGACTGTTCTCGATACAAATCTATATCGTTTGATCAATCCACACCAAATTTAATGTGTCTTATTTATAACCCTATGGGTAACATAGATTATATATTACTCTCATTCTATTTGTTTTAGGTTTGTAGAGGGGCTAAAATGTTTTTAAATCTCCATAGGAATAAAATTGAGTATTATTACGAATGCGGTATGATACGGCGAAAGAGAAAAACCCACTGATAATGAAATTGATTTTACTACTTTGTATCTGGCAGCGCGAAAATGATTGCTTCATTTTCGAAATTTTAACGAATTATTTATTTTATGCAAACTATCTTAGACATGGGTTCATTTGTTGGTCGTATGTGTATATTTGGACCAACTTTCCATGAAAGTCACTGATTCAATACATAATGCTTTGAAGAATTCCGTTTTATAAAAATTCATCAAGCCTACAAAACGAAACCTTTTGAAAAAGAAGGTAATGGGGGGCTTACACACTTTACGACTTTAAACAGAGAGGTTAACTCTGAAACCAAGTCGTTTTTAAAATATGTGAATTAACGTTAAACTAACTCATACGTTTAAAGCTTTGAAAATTGTGAAGTAATTTTTAAACTACATGGCAATTAAAATGAGTAAAACTTTCATTTGTTTTTTAAGTTTCAAATTACATTGTTTTGGATTGTATTAAAAGCAGTACTCAATAATCAAGGAACAACAAAACTGATGATTCCGGAATAATATCACGGTTATAAAATACTCTAACTGGGACATTTGGAAGTTTAAAATTGAGGTTTACTTTACGAGTTGAAGCTATTCCTATACAACTTCGCTATCTCAAATATTCTTTGGAAACACATGTTTAAATTTTTTTTATGCGCTGTAATATTGACGATCCATGTTTTGAAAATTGTAATAGATTAATTTTGCTTCGTCTGAAACCATTTAATTTTATATCAAGATGTTATTTTACAAGCGGAATGGTATTATCAAGAAAACAAAATGTCTTGGAAAGAAATTGATAATGAATATAATATCACTCATTTATCAGCCTTGATGATGGAATTCGGAAGAATCGCATTCCTGGTGCAGGAGTGAAACAAGTAAAAAAATATTGATGGAAAACTGGTTGGGATAATATGCTGAAGTTTGTCATTTTTACAGGAAATAAACTTAATGGTCATTCACCATCACTCCAAAACTCAAATAGGATCTTCTCTTGGGGATTGATCCCGGACCGTAGTTAATATCCCGCTGTGTTGCTCCAGTAATTAAAATACCTACCTACCAAAACTCAAAATCGACTTGAGTAATAGCCATCTCACTTTTTATAGTTTTGTGTTAAACTGTAGTACCTAGTGCGATGTGTGTGAAATGGATTATATGAATGGATAACGTATTCCTACGCGTACAAAGTAATCGTAGGAACTGTACGACTGTCAAAATGGAGTTGAACAAATTATTTTCTGCTCACTTATATAGCATTTTTTTTTTGATATTTGGATTTTCCTGATCGTGAAAAGCGATTTTTCGAATCACTTCAATCAACATTTAACCAATTTAACCCGAGCAATACCGAGTAAAATTTTTCTAGAAAAATAAAGCTCAGTTGGCGTCTGTCTCCTCAATACACACATCGTTTTACCAATCCAGACCAAATTTGATACACATAGGGAACCCCGAGGGAAACGTATCCCGCGTCCGTTTTGTCCTGGGTATACAGAGGAGAGCTAATAAAATTCTTAAACTGAATCGTCAGGTTTAAAAAAGGAATGAAAACCAAAAAATGCCAAAATAACTTTTTGTAGTCTAAAGTATCTCTAAGCTACGCTCTACACGTGGGTAACAAATAAGGAAACAAAAAACAGTCCCTAGAGGCAGATATAGCACCTTGAATAGAGCGTAAGGTTTAAGACCCATTACCACTTATACAGTTTTGTTCAATTTCTCAAAAACGTGATTTCTGGACTTTTTCCCTTCTTAAACTTGACGATTCAATTGTGGTATATATGTTTATAAATTAAAAAGATAGAGAAAACAAAACCACTTCTTATTTCATAAGGACGGATTAAAAATATATCGTAAAAATAAAGTCATTTAAAAATAACACAGGAAACATTAAAATAAAATCGTTTAAAAATAATACAGGCAACATTGAATTAATCATTTTATTGAGAGACAGATAATAATAAAATAAAACGGGTAGCCATACATTGTAATTCAACGAATTCTTTAAAATTTTAACATAGGTATCCATTAAAAAAAGATTAAAATTAGTTAAGTTAGTAAGAATTTGTCTTTTGGTTTCAAATTATGCTATCGGGTTCTATTGAAAGCTGTACTCACAATAGTCAAGAAACTATTTCTATTATCCTAAAGAGGTGTGTACATGGTGTTTTCATTTAGAAACTTAATCTCTGAATTGAAAAAGTGCCATAAGGATATGATTGAACTCTGAATGTCATTTGGAGTAAAGTGAGTTTAATATTAAATTTTGGCAGTCTTGTAATATCTAGATTAAGAAAAATTCGAAAATATACTTTTTTAAATTGAAAATTTTTGTCAAGTGACAGAAGGTTGCTTACTTTACGAGTTGAAACTATAATGCAACTTAGGTACCTGTGAAATATTCGTTGATAAAAGTAATTTTCTTTTATAATAGTAATGTGAAATAGACGTTAGAGAAAAATTTCAATAAGTTAAGCTCCTTTATTTCATGTGTCACTGAATAGAAATTTCCAGAAAAATGATGGTGAAATTCGGAATTATCCTATCTCCGGTGGAACAGTGGTCAAATTAAAATGTATTCATAGGAAAAATGAGTGCAAGACTACACGCCGTAAGTTCTTCCTTTTTACACAGTAGGTCCTGTTTCGAATCCGGGTACTCATCACTTGTAGTGCCGAAAGCCAAATAGGTCTGTGGTCGGGAATTAGAATAAAAACAGTTTAGAGAAGAAATATTGAACCAAACGGAATAAATTCATGTGAACTCAAATGAAAAGGGATTAATAATTGCACAAATAACTGTACACTAAAGTTATTTTTTCGAACAGATTTCATTAAGATTTAAAATTTTAACAAATAAAATTTACGGTATGCTGCTCTGTAACATAATTATAATTTTATTTCTTAATGTGTCAGTGAAAAATAAAATAAAATTTTATTTGAATTGAATGCATTACTCAGTTAAGTACTCAGAAAGGCAACTTGACAAAAAATGTATTTTGTTCGAAATCTTACAACCATGAAATTGTGGAATAATAGAAATAAAAATAATAATCGAATACATGTCACATGGAAGAGGATAATCAATCTAGACTTTTAGTTAATTAACAACCACCCGAACAGAAAATGTATTTATTTTGATCTTTTCTATATTTCCAAATATTTTGTTAAGCTACCACTACGCTTGTGAGAATTATTAGATGATAAAATTATGTTAAAGATTTTAGTTTATTTAAAAATATTCATTTAGGAATTTGTCTCCCAAATTAAAGGCTACCATATTAAAAGTACTAAATTAAAAAAGAATAGAAAAATAATATAAAGAATAGACACAAGTTCAGAGTTCCTGGTATAAGCATCGCTCTATAAAATTTAGAACACTTCAGATAAATCAGGTTTAAAGAAATAATAAATATGATTCAAAGTAAAGTTCATCATGTCCCTATTACTCTAACAAAATATGTTATAATACGTGAATGCTCATTAATTACTGGAATCTAGTAATACCATTTAGAACAGGCAACACTGATTGGAGTTTCCCGCAAAGCGAGTTCTCATCACCCTATGAATGAGGTATGTGTTAAAATGGAAATACGGGATGGAAACATATCAACAGACAAGGACTTCGTGTTTCAAAACGAGTTGACCTTACCATTACATATGAGGTATTATGGATTTAAAGGTAAAAAATAGGATGATACGGAGACGTCGTGTAGGAATGCATGACTTAGTGGATACAAACTTGTGGAATTAAAGGGAAGTGGCAAATAGAACCTTGGTTGAATCATGCTGCGTGTTTTCAGAACTTTTCGTTTCATTGAAGTTAAATATACCGATGAAACTTCAGTCAACCTGAGAGTAAAAGTTAAGAAAATTCTTAAAATATGACTAATAAAGATTAACAACCCTATATATACAGGGTGGTCCCGAATTCATGGTACAAACTTTAATGGTAGGTACAGGACATTGTAACAATGATTTATTGTATAGGAATGTATAGTCGCAAGTGACGCGGTGAGGCGTAAACAGGGGAAATAAAAGGAAAGAGAAATGGAGTGATCGGTTGGTATCATTGCCGGTAGAGGGCAGTAGATGTCTAGCCGCTGTTGAACATGATGCATCGCAGTAGGGAAAAGCGCCATTCACAATTGTGCTGCCGTAGACGATGGGTCAACTTTGTGAAACAGGTGCGTTCGACGTCAACAGACATGGCGCTGGTCGAGTAAGAGCTGTACGCACTCCAAGGCTGGAAGAAAGCATCTTGAACATTGTGGCTGATAGACCCGAGTCAAGCACAAGAACTGTTGCGCGTGACGTAGGTGTGAGTCATCAGACTGTATGCAGAGTGTTAAACGAAAATCGCTTACACCCCTTCCATTTTCAGAAAGTACAAGCATTGAATCCGGCAGATTATCCTCGCCGCGTGAACTTCTGCCTGTGGGTGATGCAGCAATGTGCGTTGCAGCCGGATTTCGTAGATTATGTGCTATTTACAGATGAAGCGACATTTTCACGCGAGGGTGTCTTTAATGCGCACAATTCCCATGTGTGGGCAACCGATAATCCACATGCAACGCGTCGACATGCGTTTCAACAACGTTTCAGTATTAATGTGTGGGCTGGTATTGTGAACGACTTTTTGATTGGCCCATACTTACTACCCACGCGGCTCACTGGCGGAAGCTATCTTATTTTTCTGAAAGAAGTGTTACCACAACTGCTGCATGATGTTCCGATCGCCATTCGTAACCGCATGTGGTTTCAGCACGATGGGGCGCCAGCACACTTCAGCATTGATGTACGGAATTACCTGAATGCCACGTTTGGTACTCGATGGATTGGGCGTGGTGGACCAGTCCCTTGGCCACCCCGATCTCCCGATTTATCGAGCCTCGATTACTTTTTATGGGGACATCTAAAGCATCTTGTTTATGAGACTCCAGTTGACTCAGATGAGGATCTCGTCGCTCGCTTATCTGTAGCTGCTGCAGGTGTGTGTGAAATACCAGGCATCTTTGAACGTGTACGCCAATCGCTCCACCGACGCTGTCAAGCATGTATCGATACTGGTGGACGCAATTTTGAACAATTACTGTAAACATGACACTTGTCAACAACGCTTTCAATAAAATCTTTGTTTTTCCTTTCGGCCGTTATTTCCCCTGTTTTCGCCTCACCGCGTCACTTGCGACTATACATTCCTATACAATAAATCATTGTTACAATGTCCTGTACCTACCATTAAAGTTTGTACCATGAATTCGGGACCACCCTGTATACATTTTCATAAGTTTTGAATAGCCCGTTGTGTTGCTATTCAAAACATGTAACATAGTACGACGTTAATTAAGTACCATTCACATGTTTGTAATCTCTATTCTTCACATTTTGAACTGCTTAAATTTTTACATTACTAATAATATTGATATGTTTGTAAAGTTTATCTCTCATGTTGGAGATGTGGTAACAATAAAAAATTGGCTCTGCCGCATAACTGGTATAATGGTCATAGCTCTGATCTGTCATCCAGTAGGTCGCGAGTTCAAATCGAGGTTTGTAAGCGCATGAATGTTAGTGATTGTAATTCACAAATAGCCCTCATTTCCCCCATTGTAGTACCGAAGGCCTTCAGTCAGCATTGATTTCCAAGGTGTTCCCAACTAATCGGACTAGCGATTAGTGTGCTGACTTCTGGATCGAAAGATTCTCAGTTCGAACCCGGGGTAAAGCATGTATGTTTGTCTGCCTAGAATTAATGCGTGATCTCTAGATAAACGGATTGTGCCTAGAGTATGAGGAATGTGAATGCATATCGTGAACCCAACCCTGTGCTATACCAGGGTAAATCGAAATTCACAAATGTGTCTTTGTAGTTACATAACGAGCTATGTTCGATCAGTCGGGCGAGAGAAAAAAAAGTGTTTGAGACCTTAGGATTGTCACTCTTGTTTCCTGATGAGTAGTCAAACTACCCAATAAGCGAGGTTGAGTTCCCCTGAATATTTGATTAATTGATACGATCTTTTTTTCTTTGTTCAGTTATTTTCAATAACTTGTAAACACAAAACTAAAATAAAGCACAACAATTTAAACACACTCAAACTGCTAGTTGACAGATGCACGCAGTTTAACAGATATACACAAACTGATGCGTGAGTTATGAGATAACTGTACTCTAAAAATACATAGCTTCTGCACCGGCCGATCGTGACTCATGCATTCTCTTTCAACAGGTGGCTTCCATTTCCCTACATTCATCGTCTTTACTTATGGTAATGTATCGTCGCTAAAAAAAAAAAAAAACCCGCGGTTAATCGGGAGTTATTGTATACATGAGGCTGTATGAACACACACTGCATCCAGAATACACAAGCGAAATTTAGGAATTGGTTTTACACCAGCTTATACAATGTCGTTCCTAGAACTTGGAGAGCAGAAAACCAAATCGACAAAAAAAGGTAAACAATCTCACGTATGTAATCACAACCATTCTCTTATTAGTTAATTGACGATCACGTAACGTCACAACAATCTGAGGAATCATCTTAATCCTTCGATAACACAGGGGAACAATTGTGAACATATTTTTTGTTGACTTCGATTTTTCAGCTGTTTTAGACATAAATAGGCATGCTAATTTCAAAACTGTACTTAGTTTTCTTCTACCAAGTCAAGTTTTTTTCTCTACACCACTACACCATTTCTTTAAATGACCACTCACCGCTTTGATATAGTGAAAGCGCATTCCTACGTAGAATATGAGTTCTTGTTTATATACAAGGTTAGCAGTGTTTAGTTTTTATTGATATATGAACTGAAACCTTTCCTTATGCCTGCCTCTGCTAGTTTGCGTTGTAAGTGCTTAAACAGCCCCGATTCGTTTTGTTATATATGTGGCAGTTTTACCATTCCCAGTGAAAGGATAAATATCTGTATATTTGTCAGGCAAGCCTATTTTGCCTATTTTAAAGTGAAAATTGGTGATCTAGATAAATTATGGGCCTCTCACAAAGTGTGCAAGCAGTGTGTCGAGAGTTTACGGATGTAGACGAGTGAACACGTGATAAATTTCCATTTGGTATACCTATGATTTAGCGAGAGACCAGAGATCACTCAATTGATTGTTAATTTTGTATAGCGAAAATGTCAGGATATAACAAGAAAAACAAATGTAAAATAGAGTATCCTAGTTTACCATTAGCTATACGCCCAGTGCCTCATTCAGCTGAAATCCCAGTGCCAGTTTTTAAAGTAAACACCCTCTTTGGAAATACAGGAATACGAGTCTGATGAAGATCGATGTGACCCAAACGACGAAGATTTTGAAACTTAACTTCTTGATTCCGTTCATAAAGGATTTGAGCAGCATGAGTTGAATGATTTGGCACGAGATTTGGGACTATGTAATATAAATCATTAGCCATGCTAAGTATATCGCATCCTCAACACTAAACAGTCTATACAATCCCCAAAACTATGGGAACAAAAATATCATCCGTAAAACTGAAGGTTTGTCCATTTTTAAGAGTTTACGTTTCATTATATGCGCAAAAATCGGAATTTTCTTAAAGTGTCAGAAATCTTTCAGAACAAAGTATTGTTATCACATCATATTGTTTCTTATTTTAATTAGTACACTGTTAAAAACCCTGTTGTGAATACATTGTTTAACGATTTTATGCAATAACTAAACTTAAAAGTTTTCAAAAATTCAATAATGTTCGATAAGTGTTGAAATTAAAACTGTGCTGCATATTGTTTCAAAATCGTAACATTTTAGATTAATATAACTAAAGTATAAGATTTTAGATTAATATACTTTTAATGAAAAAAGTTGAAAATATTAAAAACAAAATTTATGCAGAAAAGGATGAACCAAAAAACTGTAAATTGTACCTTGCATCACAGTATCGCTCTTATACATGATGTTAGCCTTTACTTATGAATGTGTCGATAATAACCGCATTTAAATATAGTAAAAGTTTAACTTTAAAATGCGAAACATTTTCACTTTAAATTGCGAAATTCTTCATACAATATGAAGAAAGACAGGCACGCAAAAATTTTAGTGGCACAGAAGATAGAAATACATCCAGGTAAGTATGCACTTGACAGGAATAGAACCTGAGTCTCCTACAACTCGCAGGTTACCAGCGCAGTGGACATATCCACTGAGCCACGAGGGTCCCTAGAAGCAGTAGCGTAGCATGGACAAGTGGTACCCGGTGGGGGAAATTTGAAAACATATTCACCCCCCCCACCGATTGAAAAGAAAAAATAAGATGCAATAGCAAGTGTTATTTTCTGGTTTATTTCTTTACATTGAGACATAAGCACTTAAATACTTATTTTTCTAACTTTGTACTCTGTAAATTTGGAAGTGACACTGTCAAAATCAATTTCTTTTGCTACTTTGTTTTCAATTGACATGATGGCTAATGCAGAGAGCCGGGTTTTTTCTTATGATGAACTAAAGATAACTCTTGATTAATTTAAGTTTTGAAAAACTCCTCTCACATGATGCTACCGAAACACATAACGTTAACAAGATTCTTACGGCTAAAGTTAGACTTTGTATACAATCTGAAAGTTCATATACAACAACAAACTCTAAAAATATTGAAGAAGACCATTCCAGAGAATCTTCTTTTGAAACTTTGGCAGCTTATAGATGTGGAATCTCTTTAAGGATATCATTTTCAGAAAGTTCATCATAGTTTACGAGTAACTTTTGTAATACCTGTGGCAGTTCGTCTTCTGAAGTTGAAATCAGATTCTTAGCCTCGAGAACTGCAAACCGAGCTGATATATTTTCCATGTCTTTACAGCGAGTGTCTATTTCTTGGTAAAATCTCTCAATGCACTCCAATATTGATATTTTC
This sequence comes from Metellina segmentata, assembly GCA_947359465.1. Taxonomy (NCBI): domain Eukaryota; kingdom Metazoa; phylum Arthropoda; class Arachnida; order Araneae; family Tetragnathidae; genus Metellina; species Metellina segmentata. The sequence continues at coordinate 71,138,310 of OX375875.1, read as the reverse complement.
AATTCTTCAATTTTAATGTCAGTGGTTCATCTTGAGCCTTTTCTCCAGTCATCATTTTCTTCTTTTTGACGATTCTTCTTTTCACTAAAGGAATGTCCATCTCTTCACAAACTGCAATGTGCAAGTTCGTTGCAAACTGCAATGGTTTCTTCACGATCTCAATTCTTTTGTCACTCAAAAATATCTTCAGAATTCTCAATTTGATAACGCTTCTCAAAACTTATCCCAGCAATCTGTTGGTATTTTGAGCGAGGTTTACTTCTTTGAAACACTACTCCAGAATTACAAGAAAGAAAAAAAAATTACAAACTGCTGGTAAAAGGGGTTCTTTTCTGGTTTCGACAGTTCCTGTGGGATCACAAAGTTCTTCTAGGGCATCAACAATCTTCTTAAAATTAGCATATACAGGTTTTACAGCTTCGTAGTGAGCTCTCCACCTTCTGAAAGTCTCTTGATTGTACCTACAACATTAGTTACAATGATCGTCCATCTATTTCTAACGCCCAAAAAATCTACACATCGTAAAACAGTTGCAAAAGAATGCACTACACGCAGATTAAATGAGTGATTTGTACAAGGAACAAATAATGCTTTAGGATTAAGTTTACCCGAATTCTCGCCTGGATATGTTCTCCTCAAAAGAGATATTCTGGCAACCTTAGTTATTAGAGATATTCTGACAACCTAACTAAAATAAACCGGTTAACCGATAATCGGTTATTTTCTGAGAGTCGACACCCCTACTACAAAATGAAGAGACTTCCCTTATCCATACACTCTCCACTACGCAACGTCGAATTCAGCTGCGTTTCGTTGCGTTTGTTGACTAAACTAATAAGTTTTCATTCACATAATGTTGACTTAATGAAGTTAATTGTCTGATGAAGTTATTAAACTCGTTTTGAATTTATATATATATATATATATAATATATTTTATATATTATATATATAATATATTTTATATTTTATATATATTATATATATATATATATATATATATTTTGTCAAGTTTTTAAATAAAACAAAAAAAAAAGTTTTTCCATTTTGTCATCCATCATCAAAAAGATTTGGAGCCGTAGAAGATGAGACGGGGAAAGACGCATTACAAAACCACTATCGTAAAGTTTGAAATACAGCCAGTAATTTTAAAGAAAAAACGGTGATTCATACTCTATATATGAGATTAGCAACTGCGTGGCTAGTCCGGCATTGCCCGTTCCCGTGGTGTAAGGTATTAAGATAGTGTAAAATTTTCCACAGATTTCAAATCCGTTGAAATTTTCAATCTATCTTTAACGATTCCGATTTTACGAAAAAAAAGTTAACAATCCCAGTTAAAATGTTTTTTTTTTTTTTTTTGCTTTGCAATTTTGCAATTTTATACTAAAATACACCTGAACAGTGGTCAGATATACCCATAACAGTTCGATTTAAAAATAAAGAATAATTATAAAACTAAAAGGGGAAAATATTTGAAAAATATTACAAAATTATGTACTTGGAATCTCAACTAGGGAAGCTTTTAAAAAGATTCAACCTTTTTGGAAACATTTGGCTGCGTTTAGTTTTAGACTTTGCTCGTAAACTTACAATTAGAGTGGATCTCAAGTAATGACTAATCTATTCGTATCATTCTTGACATTTCTATAGAAAATATTTCTGTTATCACCTATTGTGTTTATTCCGTGTCAAGCGCTTTTAAGAAACGGACCAATTACGAATAGGAAGAATACAAGAAGTGAAATAACATATCATGGATTATTAACTTCCCTTTAAGATAAATTTACTAATTATTTGGCAAAAAGAAATTTGATGGACCAACAAAGTCTAGTTGAGATTTGACAAATAATTTTTTTTACCCTCATTAGTACAAGCAAAGGTACCAAAGAAATACTAAACACACTTTGTTTATATATTATTAATATAATTAATATTATATAGTATTATTTTTCTGAAAAAAGTTGCTGGAAAATTATCTGTTCAGGGTCATTACAGCCCCTCATTATAATTGTATTTCTGATATTATCTTTCGACAAAATCAGAATGAAGGATTGTTCATAAATTGAACGAAACCGCTTTTAAAGAGCAGTTAATAACTAACTAGCTGTGATTTGGGAAGAGCAACAACCGTTTAGCTCATTTTTGTTTAATACGGAGTATACAAATTAGAGTTAATGTTCTTTACGTTGTTTATGTAATTTTATATTGGTTCATAGAAAGATTAATGTCAACTCTTTGCCAAAGCACATGATTTTCAGATTATTTTACTGACGTTTTTTTAAGACACGGATCGTTTTCATAATTGCACCTCTTCCAGAAAAGCAGAAAAGAGCTCTCTGACGATTTGAAGTAGAATATCGTACACATGACTTCCGAATTTTCCTTCAGTGGTCATTGACGATTCTTTTTGACTAGTTATCTCAAAAAGGTTACGAGTTTCGTTTTTTATACCTTGGAACTACAGGCTAAAAAATCTTTTAAATCTAGGCCTATTTTTCAAACTTCCTTGTTAATTACTTGGTAAATCTTGAATCACAATGTGAGAAAAAGTAAGATTTCCTTGAAATCAAGAAGAATTACTTTTGAGGAATAGTTCTTTGAACCCGTTCATTTTACTCCTCTTTTGCTCAATTGTTTGGCGGGTTATTCGAAAAATTTCGCTTTAACAGCATTTAAAATATTCAAAACAGTATTTGGTAACAAATACTCAATAATGTCTTGAGAAACATAAGTTAAAATAGCATCAATTTTCGTTTGCTTCGAATTTATCACCCATATGTCAAAAATGGACTGATGAAAAATTTCCATAGTCATTCAGAAGTTTAAGCACTATCTATCAGTTCCGCAGACTTCTGCAAGAAATATTTTGTTTTGCGCACATCAAATGAGTCAGGCTATGTGACGGTGATATAATGTATTAAAAGTTTAGTTGAAATTTTAAATCAGCAGTTGCATAAATCGCTAATTAGCAATAAATTCAAAAGGATCTTTTAAATTAGTAAAATAGTACCCAAGTAACTAAAAGTACGTAAACATACCTAGATGAACATAAGTTAATGATAGTATCTACTAAATAGCGCTAAAGAAAATATAGGACCTATACTTTTTAGTTTTCCTCAAAGTAGTAATACGCATTCGCCACATTGGTTTTGCAGCCAACGCAGAAAGTTCGACTTTGGACCTCTGTACATCCTGTTAGGAAGAATTATCCAGAAAAATAAAACCGTGGTCTTTATAAGGGGACATATACTTTTACGATATGATGTCTTTTTGACAATTTGCGTCACTAAGAAAATTGAATTTTGTCCACCTAGAATCGAAAATGACACACTGTGCGCAGGTTATAATTTTTTTAATTAAAATTTTTTTTTAATTTCTAATGGCAAGGCAATACAAAATAGATGCATACGTATAACAGGTACAACAGGTAAAAATACATCAGGTGACTAAAAGTCTAACAGAAGTGACCGAAGTCATTGCCTTAATAGTTCTCTAGCTCGCCAATACAACGCCGTATCAGACTCGCCATGTAGTGACATGCAGCGGTGGAGGTGTGCTCTAATCATTGGTTCTGCCATATTACAAAGATTGCAGTTTCGTTGGTCGAAAATGCCAGTACGATGGAGACGTTCTCCTAGGCTTTCGTGACCCGTTAGTAGACGTAAATGTGCAACAGCTTCAAGAGGTGGGCTTTTGGGAATGGTGATTAGGTCGTCAACCTTCCACCGCTTTATCTGTAAGAGGTCAAGTAGCTGTAATTTATAATTTTTGGACATAATCTGTTTACTATACAGCTTTATGGAATGGTAAGATACTGTTGAACATCTTGACTGGAGCAATTTCGAGCCCTTCTTTGCGAAGAAAGCAGCCCGCTCGTTCCCATTTACTCCACAGTGACCAGGTATCCACTGAAGCGCCACATGCTTCTTTTTTAAAACCAACTTTCGCAAATAGTCCCGGAATTGAAGGATTTCGTCCGATAAAGGAGGACTAGTTGAACCAATGGCCTGAATTGCTGCTTGGGAATCGGAAAACAGAACCACTCGATTAAACTTATCTACAAAGACCAACAACTGCTTTAGAGCAATTCGAATGGTTTCCACCTCTCCGTCAAAGGCTGTTCTGTATTTTCCTGCAGAAGCATAAAGGGAGAATAGGCTGGAAAAAACTCCTGACCCTGTAGTCATATAATCATCACAAAGGGAGCCATCTGTATAGACATTCAACCACTCGGAATCCGGGTACTTCATGTCAATTGTTTCAAGGGCGTAACACTTTAATGCACCTGGAGAGGTATCTTTCTTGTACAAAGTATCCCCAAGATTCAAATTTATCTCAGTCTGCACCAACTCCAAAGGATTTAATGGCTCAGTAATTTCCTGAATATAAGAACTTGCCGAAGCTGCAGACCATTTCGCCGTAAAAAACGTTACCCAGGGTGCACCACGGGGAGGTAGGTCTACTTTGAATTTCAGGAGATTGATAAAAATTCTGTAGTTCCGTACAATGGAAAACTTTTTATGAAATTGTACAAATTAGGAAATTTTCTCTATTTTTATCCCAATATTCTTTTAAATATGCGAGCAGAATCCACAGGGACAGTTAGTCATGTTTACCACATAGAATGTTTTATAATATTCTTGGGAAACACTGAAAAGCTCACAAGCATATTTTTTGACATTACATACAAGCTGTTTTCAAAACTGCTACATTTCTCAGTGAACTTTCTCTCTACAACGTTTCTTTATGTTCATTTACATTCTAGAAACTCAATCTATTCTTTAAAACACATTTTGCCACTCTTTTCAGTTCTGACCCTTTATAAATGAACTTAATACTATTCTTTTCCTCAAGCTATTACCTGATTTTGGCGGAAAAACTCCGGCTAGAGAGCAATTCTTCTAAAGCCCCCACGAGTCACCATCCATCTTTTTATTGAAACACGCGCATTTGGTGAAGCATCACGGGATATCTAAATTACCATGGCAACGCTTTCCAAAGAAAGGATTCTTTTTTCCCCCCTAGATTGAAAACGGATTCTTGGCGTAGTTTAACGAAGGGGAAAAAGTATTCAACTCCGGAGAAAAACGAAGAAAAATATTTGGACTCGGGAAAATGATATTTCTGAAGGGTTTGCCGAAGATGGAAGAACTCTTTAATCGTCAGAGTAGCGAAGAAAATAATTCATCGTTTGTGATGAATGCATCCAAATCTTATTCATGCTCGTGTATTTAAGTGTTTTGGTTTGGCATCACAGATGAAAAGCACTTGAATTAATCTATTTATTAAATTAAAGAAAGTGAACCTAGGAATAAGTTATAATGCTTTCTTCATAAGACAATCACACTAACCTTACTGGTAGTTATTTCTCGAGGTATCTAGACACTAACAAAACTAACCAGACCTTGATGGACTAGATCATCACTAGAAGTAAAACTGACTAGTCATTATAAAAACTGAACAAAATCTTGATGATGACATATCTCGTCATAAGCAGAATTGATTAAATATTGACGGACTAAAAACTCGTCGAAAAACTTGGAAACTTAAGTAACGTTACATCGAAACTAAACAATAATAAAACATATAAAACTCTTGGAATTAAACTAACAAATATTGCATTCAGTAATGTGCAAATTCAGTAACAATAAAATCATGCATTCTAATGCGAGATCTCTCGTCATTAGAAGAAACTGACCAGATCTTGATCTCGTCATCATAAGAAATTGGCAAAATCTCGATGACGATATACCTCGTTATTAGTAAAATTTCTCAAATCTTGATGGACGAGATATCTCGTCATTCGAAAAATTGGTTTGATCTTGTTGGATGAGATATCTCGTCGAAACTACCTAGAGGATTAAGATGTAAAAGAGTAAAATGTTGGTACACAGAATCCTGCTATCTGAAGTAGAGCACAGGTTTCTCATGAGATTAAGTATCAACTCAAAGGGGTTGGATTGTAACTGGCTTTCTGAAAGCAACTAGTAATAGAAATCTACACAGTAATGATATTTTAAAGTAGTTTCGCAGAGCTTGTTACAGATATGGTGAGTGCTATTTTGTCCCAACTTGATAAGATGTACTACGACGATTCTATGCGTTCTGCTCTTAGTTATAAATTAATATATTTCATTGTGTGTTATTGGAAGTTTAAGATTAGTATTGCAGTATTTGATATGTCGACCAGTGATGGTATTGGTGCCTTATGTGATTATATTATCTTTTATGTAATAGGTTAATCTGAGAACATTACTCTTTTTGCTGCAAGAGACGATGAATTTAATTCTTTATTCGTCCTTGTCCTGTATTTTTGTGTACTTCTGCATAAAACCGTTTGTTTTAAAGCATCCTAATAACTTTATGAGAACTTACATTACGTGTGTTCGGCCCGATGCACACATCCGGTTTTTCAACGTGCGGCGCCACTGCGGCACCGAAGCCCAACTATGCACACATAACCGTGAAAAGACCCAATTACTTATTTAGCGCCATTTGCGATAAATATTCTATGGAAGAAAACGTGTTTATTTCGCTTACTTGGTGTAAAAAAAGTATATTTTGAAACACAAAATAGACGTTACTGGATACAACCATTTATTAATTATTATTTATATTCCACTTGTTTATGAAAACAAAGTACTTCAGAACAGAGACTCTTGTACGGCGCCGTGGGGAACTGCGGTACAAATTACACGCAAGTTGGACGTGCGTTGCCCCAGCGGCGCTGGAGGCATTCGTGCACTGCTCCATTGGATCTAATGTATCTCAGACCGCACATGCGTTGCAGTAGCGGCGCCGCACGTTGAAAAACCGGATGTGTTCACCGGGCCTTAAAGCTCTTTTTATTTTGAGAACTTTATTGTCGCAACCAAAATACAAAAACGTGTGACAGTGGATTTTTTCGAACACATTTCCCATTCAATTTCTTTTAGAAACCAAGGTGCCAAGTCCAAGGAGCCCAAGTTCCTTAGGCTTCCCAATAGTGTTACAGATTTGGGCATTTCCCCCTCTTCTATTTTTTATATTTATCCCTTGATTATGATTGATAAATATAAGAAATATCGTGTTACTATTTTGTAATGAGATCTGTATGAACAAAATGCACTAGAACATTTATTATCCTATGTCCGATTAACCGTATTATCCTAGCCGAATTTGATGCTGAGTTTTTTGAAGTTTTAAATAGAGCTTTAAGCAGGTGTGTGCTGTTCCGGTTCAGAGGGAAGATATAAGTTGTTTTGAGTTTTATGGGCACAAAGATCCAAAAATGGATAAGCTACGCCATACACAAAACAAAATAAAATTCAATAAAATGTATTTAAAATATCAGATTTATAATCAGTGCAATGTTAAAAGCATTATACATATAAAATAGTTAAATAAACCATGAAAACAAAATAAACACGTCAAAAGAATGAAAAGTAAATATCTCACAACACTCCAAGACAAAAAAAAAGTTGAACCTGGAAGGAATTGTCAGAATGCAAAGAAATTTACAAGGTTGGTAAAGTGATTATGAATGAGTAAATGATTAAAATTTGAGACTGAAATAAGCAAACTTTATTGAGAAGTTTTCAAAAAAGTTATATAATTCAGTATGGCATATGACCACCATTATTCCTAACGCAGCATGCCAAACGCCATGTTAGTGAGTCATACAGACTCTTTATGAAGTCCTGCGACAGTCCATCCCATGCTGATTGAACCCTGTCACATATTTTCAACTGATTACGCGGTATGGTTGGAGTGGTGACATCTCGTCCAATAGCATCCCACGCATTCTCGATCGGGGATAGGTCCGTTGAGTATACTGGCCATGGTAAGGTATCGTTGTGTCGTAAACAAGCTCTAGATACGGCAGCAATATGTTGTCGATCATTGTCTTGTTGAAAAAGCGAGTAAACCTGGGAGTTCAGGAATGGGAGCGTCAAATTTCTTGTTCGTAACGCTGGTCTGTCAAAGAACCCGTAACGAATACCAAAGGTGATTTGACATCGCACGCAACACCCACGACACCAGGTCTTTTGGACGTGTGACGCTGCACAACAAACCATGAATCTAGGCGCTGACCTTGTTCCCTCCATACAAGGATTCCATTGTCGTCTCCACCCAGACAGAAGCGGAATTCGTCAGTGAAGACCACTCAATGCCATTCTACACCCCATGTCCGTCTGGCACGACATCATTCCAATATTTGACTGCGATGCAATGCTGTTAAAGGCAATCGTCGTAACGGTCTACATGAGTTTAGCTGCACGTCTTGAAGCCGTTGTCAAATGGTGCAATCACTTACTGGATGATCGAGAGAGGTTCCCACTGCCCGTTGGATGTGTGCAACAATGGCTGTTGGATGTCTTACAATACATCGATCCTCTCTCGTTCCGGTTTCTCTAGGCCTTCCTGAACCTGGTTGACGCTGACATGTGCCTTGTTGTAACCACCGCTGCCAACAGAGCGCAACAATAACATCACCACAACCAATATGTTGCGCAATCCGTCGATTAAACCATCCACCTTCTCGGGGGCCAATTACTCGGCCTCTAAAACTCTCCCAGTTGTTTGAATTGCTTACGAACTTTTTCCGAGACATAACTGAATGAGAAACGATGTAACCAACGATCTGTAACCAACGATGTAGCAACATCATGAGTAAAAATGAGTTTGATGCACTACTGTATGTCCTTTTATGCCCCGGTGTGCAGCATGTTTGAGAGCTGCCCTGATCGTGGCGCATGCTCAAGCGATTTTTAAAATTGAAAATTTGCATCTCCAACGCAGATGTACCTCTCCTCCAAATTTCATTTATATTGGTCTACTCCTACCAAATGCATTTTTTTGTACTAGAGTGCATTAAAGTAGGCAAATACCCCCCCCCCCAATTTTTTCTTTAATATTTCGTGTATCTTTTTAATATTTTATCAGTGATGTATTAGTATAATACAAATGTTTTAAGAGTAACAGTTAATTTGTATAAATATAACTTTTCTAAAAAACAAAATTTAATAAAAAATTAGGACAATATGAAGGGTTTCTAATAACATTGACAACAATTTTAATTTTGCATCTATTTTGCTGTTTTTTTGTACTAAACTGTTCATTTATATTTGGCAAGTGCATTAAATCAAAAAAAGTAGGAATACTAATAACTTAATTTGTATAATGATATCAAATACGGAAGTTATCCAAAAAACTAGAAAAAGTGTGACTTGATCTCACACACACACATTATCTTACAAAATTACCAATTTTATAACAGTTATATTTATTTTTTGAGGTTTCCTGCACAGTATAATGGTTAATAAACATTTATGAAAAATATCTAAGAAAAAGATTGAATAGTTGTTTAGATAATGTTGTTAAGATAATGGTTAAATACAGAAAAACCTCATTTTGAGTAAATTGAAAAAGAAAATTTAGTTCCTTTAAAATGTTCTGTACTAAACACACTTAAAATTCTCCACTTTTCTATGTTTGACCTTCAGCATGTTAATGTTTGTCTCTTTTTCGCTTTTTGGAGGTTCTGATAATTTTTCTTTGGGTTTTTACACAAGGGGTTGATGCTTTCGTAGTCTTCATAATTCATAATCTATCGAGATCACATAAGCCATTGCAAGTCTAATAATCTACTGACAGTCCTAAGGCAATAAACACATCAATAAGTCCTTTAGAACCATCATTGAAAACAATAACATAATCATTTACTCCAAAAAATATTGTGTTAAAACGCACAAAGTTAAATTTTGTCAATCTTTGCTACGCCATACCGTTGAATGATCCATTAGCGTTTTGGGTTTTACCACGTAAACAGTTAGAAAGAAGTTCATTCTTACAAAAATCCATGTTAACAGGTTTTATATTATTTAAAACACTAAGAGGTAGTCTTGGATCATGCTTAAATAGCACATTAGGGTCTACTAATGCTTTTTGGTACCTGCACCAGCTCATTTTACCCGTAGGAGATTGCTTTTTAATACTACTATACTTCAGAAAAATGCCTATAACTTAGCTAATACATAAAAAAAAATTTAAACGGTTTTTGTATGTTAAAAAAGAAAGGTTCAACGCACATCTTTTAATGAATAAACTCAAAATTGATTTTTTTTTGCAATTTTTTTTTGGTGTGTGTGTTTACCTACCCTTAAAAACATATAATAATCAACGTGAAAAAATAAAATGTAGTTTAAATGCATTGATGTGAAAGATGAAAGGATGCTGTTTGCAAGTGCGAAAGTTCTTCAAAACACAAGACCATTTTATGGACTTATTCAATATAGTTTAAAAGTTACTCACGACCAGATTTATTATAAAATTATAACAACAAATGCATACTATCGTGACCCAAACCCGAGTATAGATAATTCTTAATCTTGCTTCACGAATCTTTCAGTAGCTAGTAATAGTAAAACTGTAGTCCAGTAGTTTTTCTACATTTCATTATAGCTGTTTTGTGTTATTATTACGTCATTATTATACGAGTTTCTGGTTACGTGAGGAGGATTCGGTTCATGTAATCAAGATAATAAAGGTTACGAGGTAATGTGAAACAATTCTACCCTACCCGTACTAGATTAGTAAGCGGGAACATTAAATCTCTATTCTTGTTCAAGGACACATTTTATCTAAAAGATAACACTGAACATGCCTTTTCAAGATATCTTCTGGCCTACGTAGGTCTGGCAAGTGAGGAATTCTATGTCCTGATCAAGTGTTGGACTTTTTGAACGTGTCTCATGGACTGGGTCTAGTTATTTAACTAGTATAAGCTTTAGGGAATCATAACAAAATCACAGCAAGGTTCTGTTGCAAACTGTTACGAAAACACCAGAATATATATAAAGTGCTATTTGTCCCCCCCCCCTAATAATTTTCCCAAGTTGGCATCGCGCTCACCGCACGGAAACAAGTTTTTACAGTAACATTTTATTACCATGCGTGCCAATTTTACAGTTACATGGTAACGCAGAGACAGCGACAGACCCAAACAACTTCAAATTCTTCTTTTAATCATTCCAATCATTTGATCCAGAAAATGAATTCTAATTAAGACAGACGGAAGTCAGAAATGGAGTTATGTTTATTCATAAAGTAATAATGGAAATTAAAAAAAAAAAGCAATGGCCCTCACAGTGTCTCTCCGTTTCCTTTGAATCTCTTTTCCTCGCTCTGTCCGGGGAGGGGAGACATGTTTAAATATGCATATAATTAAGTCTGTACGCAGACGTATTCATACGCTTCGAGAGACCTACGCTAAACATATTGCACTCGTAGGGGTTTATGAATATTCATTGTAATCGAATGAGGGCTTGCCGCAAAAAATTACAAAGCGGCGTTGATGCATTGGGCCAAGAAGAGGTATCTTGTTGCCCATGAGGAATTGAAATAAAAAATATGTATCCTTCACAACAGACAGGTGAGAAATTCAAGGCAGTGGAATGGGGAAATAATGTTTTCCCCTACGAAACATTATCTCATACCCAGCTGACTTCTAATACATTTATATTTAAACGATAGACTGTTTTGGTTTTTATCGAGGAAACCAATATCGAAAGCTTTGTTTCATCCAGAGTATCACACATGGCTTGCTCTTTCATCGGGACCGTTGCTGTTTAAACTAAATTTGAGATTGTTTCATAATCGAATCACTACGCTACTCTATGAAATGCATTTGAATCGATGTGTAGTATCTTCCTTCGTCAATTTGTGGATGGCCTCTTCTGGCCTTGGGCAGAGGGGAGTGTTGTCCAATTAAGAAGTGGGTGGCTTGTTAAGCTGCAATACTTATGGAAAAATTGGCTTTATTAATTAAATTACTTTTCAAATGTGAATTGGCCCATGACTTGATGCGAAGCCTAATTAGATCAATGCAAATATGCACGAACTTAGAAGTATATACAAGGAAATGGAATATTGTTTAGTAGAGACAGGATAAGTACGGATGAAATTTGCTTGATAAATTACAAAACATCAGTGATACAAAGAAGGGTTATAAATATTGTTTGGGTATTTTTGCATTTAACAAAATCTTAATTCGTTGAACTTTACTATACAATGAATTTTGTTAGCAATTTATGCCAAAAAGCACATATGATGATAAAATTGGCTGTAGAAAATTTTGAATATGACTACGAGTTTAATCAGTGAAGCCATTTTTTTAGATTTGATGCTACACCTTTCAGTCCCTATTAGGTTTAGCATCGACTTGCCCATTGAGTGCTCCTTCACAAATAGGCACTTCTTTTAAAAGTGAATACATTAGTCTAAATATAGAAAATAAATAGAAGGAATCGTTTATAAAAGACTAGTTACTAATCACTAATATCATGAACACACATTTGTGAACAAACACCACTCTTCAGTTTCAAAAACTACTACTGATCGGTCATGTGTGAAATGATATTAGTTTTAGAATTTTAATTTAGATAAAAATTAATACAAGTTATTTTAGGTTTCCTTAGACCTTTAATTGAGCACTTACAATGTTTCAAGTACGAAAAACTCTAAAACTTATAGTCTTACAGTCACATTATAGGCATTCAAAGTACAGAAATGATCGTGTTATTCAACTTTAAATTTATCTATAAAACTTAAAATTTGTTTACTTTAATATGACAGATACTGATATAACTATTTTAGCTTTTAACGTTTGATTTTATGTCAGTTAATTTTTTTTGCCTCTGCGGATTGTTACATATTCCAATCTCTTTGGAAATTGTTCGCTTATGATATTTTTATAAAACCAAAACATGCTTAAATATACTTTACTGTCGTTTTTCGTTTCAGTTCAAAAGGATTCTTTTTTGTGCAATTGTCTGGAGAAATATAAAATAAAAGAAACATCTCGTGAACTGAAGAACCTTATAATCGTATTAAAAGTCATTTTTGACAACTGAAAGATACGCTCTATAATTTCAACTGGGTCTTTATCGTTCTAATAAAAAATGCTCCTTTTTTTATGAAGTTAATGTGTCGTGAAAGTAATTTATAGCATTTCAAAAATAAATGTTTCATTATGCTTCCGGAAATCTAAAGAGGAATGAATTTAAAGTTAAGAAATGACCTTTTATTTAGTTTGTGTTGGTTTAATCTATTTCACAAAATGAGATTGGAAAAATAAATTGCGCCAGTCATCATTTTTTATGAAAGATTTTAAAACATTAGTGCATGTTCGATTACCATTTTTATTAATTTTATTTCATGATTTTAGTATTTTTCTTTCTGAATGTAAAGTTTTAAAAATATTAATACCAAAACCCATGAGGTACAACAAACGTGATCTAAGAAAAAAAAACAGCGTATTATTTTTCCAATTAAATTTTAAAACATTAAGTAACTTGCATTTCTGATAATGATATTACTCAAAGAAATTTATTTTTAATGATCACTTGGTAGAGTAAGACTGGTTTTATTAAAATAAAATAAATTTACAAATGTAGGAAATAAATTTATTACATTTTTGTCGTATTGTACATGCTGCTTTTTTTCTGTGCCTTTTTAAAATTTAATTACGTTTCTTTTTTATTCTTAAATTTTTTTTTTATTTATGTGTATAGTTGAACTTAAGATCTCTCTGGTCACTTACCTACAATATTTTAAGAAAGAAAAATTCTAACATTGTAGATATACACTATATGGACCAAAGTATTTGGACACAGCAAGTTTTTCAGAAAAAGTGCTTTATTATTCTATTTATTTAGTGCTTTATTAACGGATAGGCCCTACTTTTGCTTGAATAACAGCTGCAACAAGTCGAGGCATACTTTACACAAGTTCTCTGTAAATTTGGACAGGAATAGCTCGCCATGCCTCTTGCAAGGCTGTGAGAAGAGATTGTTGTGAAGATGGGCGTGCGTGGCAGTGTCGTACTCGTCGCTCCTGTTTGTCCCATCAGTATACGATCGGATTTAGATCTGGGGTCTGAACAGGCCAGTCAAGCAAATTCACCTCATTTTCAGGAAACCAGTCCAGCACACGTTTTGCATTATGACATGGAGTACGATCTTGTTGGAAGAAACAACCATCATCGCCGTAATATTGCCATAGTGTAGACAAGGCCAAATTATTCAGAACGTCGAGGTACACGTCAGCTTTCATGGTACCAGGTACATAAAGCAATAGGCCGAGTAGTCATAACACACAAATACAATCCCATATTAAGATGGATCCTACTCCGAATTTCTGGTGCGTCCTTATTCTTTTGTCTATATAGTGTACAAACAATAATCATACAACATACAAAAATTATAAGAATAATCGTGTATTAAATAACAAAATTTCTCTATAAAACTTGAATTCTGATTTATTTATTTCATCATAAGATATTTATTCATCTGAAATTTCGTTTGTTACGAGGCACTGTCAAGCTAAGTAAATGTGGCTTTAGTGTTTCTGTGGAAATACTTGTTTCTTGTAAGTTTTCTGAATGTGACTTCAGTTGGCTTGTTTTACGAATACAGCTAAAGTTGTTCATGTTATTAAAACCATGCAAACCTGTGTAATTGTACTCGAGATCCTACAAGCTTAAATTTTGTTACCTTTTAGGCAAATAATAGTAGCGGTGTTTGGTGCGTTCTAAAATAATTTTTGAAAAAATTCGTAAGATTAAAAAATAAATTTTAAAATTATATTTTTCTTTCTACAATGTCCATTGTTAAAATCATATAAATCTAAATACCGATCAACGCAAAATAGCAAATGGAAGTTTATGTAAAGATTTATTATAAATTAATAAATAACGCATATTTCGGAAGATTACTATTGAACGTTCGAAAATTAAGTAATATTGTTATTGCTATAGCAACAACCAAAAAAGATTGTAAAAAACAAAGAGAAAGTAGTACTTTGGATTATTTTCAACCCATCAATCCGAATTACGTTTGGTTCAAAAAGAACTAAGTTTAAATTAAATAAACCTATTTTCATAGGATTTACTGTTATTGAACTTAGTAAATTACATATGTTTGGAATTTATTAGGATTTTTTTTAAAAACATTACGAGTCTCTGGAATTATTATATACTGACACAGACAGCTATTAGTGACGGAAATTTAAACAAAAGATTTATATTATGATATGCAGTGTAATAAACTATAAAATAAAAAACTACTTGACATACTTGATTTTTAAAATTATGATTTACAACGTTTTTTATTTACTAATAAAAACCATATAAAATTGGGGGTTTTGAAAGTGGCATTCCAGTAACTGAGTTCTGTGGGTTGAAGCCTAAAATGTATTCTTATGTGTTTGGAAATAAGCATAAAAAGACTGCAAGAGAATTTAAGTCATGTATCCTACCAAATATTAAACATATAAGCTATACCAACACATTGAATAAGGAAATAATAACGAGAAATTCGTTTTCTCAAAATGTTAGTAAAATCCATACTATTTATTCAGTCTATGTTAATAAAATGTCATTGAATTGCTTCTATGATAAAAAATTTATGTTGTGTATTAAGATATCAGGATTATTTTATGGACATTATAAAATAAGTAGTTTAAACAATTATGAACAATTTTTTTAATTATATGTTTTATAATATGCAATGAAAGAATATGCAGATGCAACAACACAAACAGGGATAATGTATCATGAAGAAGCACCCCCATCTTCACCGATTGAATCAGATCAGACTTCAATGACAGCGAACAAACTTAGTCTTGTAAACATATTCAACCATATTTGGTTAAAAAAGTTAACTCATTTTTACTTGTTCTTATGTGTTATGTTTATTTTTTTTGCGGTTGTGTTACTTTTTGTGGGAGTATGTGTGTTTCAAACATAACAATTATATTAAAAAAAAAAAGAATAATATAAATGGTTTATTTCAAACATAAAAATTATATTTAAAAAAAGGAATGATCTAAATGGTTTATTTCAAACATATCAATTATATTTAAAAAAGGAATAATCTAAATGGTTTATTTCAAACATAACAATTATATTTAAAAAAGGAATAATCTAAATGGTTTTTTTCAAACATAACAACTATATTAAAAAAAAATAATCTAAATGGTTTATTTCAAACTTTACAACTATATTTTAAAAATAGTATAATCTAAATAATACATTGCTATACACATTTGTCTAATGAAATTTCAGTGGTGTTAACACTGTAGCCCGATATGCATCAGAGGAGAGCGTTTGGACAGCAAAAGTTAAATATCTTCGCATATCGTCTGGTTTGTTTCACAAAAAATCTTTCTTGTATGTTTTGCAAATGATTTTTATTAATGTTTTAATTAAATTCAAATATCATGAAAAAATCTCCATCACGTGTAGTTTTTCTGTCTTAACCCCAATTACAAAGTATGTACATATGTTCATACAATGTAATACTTGTACGCCTGAAAGACGGATTTTATACGTAATATTTTAATGAATTCCAATTTAAAGCTGAGCTTCAAATTGACATTTATCATAACATTTATTTTTATAATTAATTGTAAAATTAAACTTTAAAATTATAAATTTTAACACACATTATCACTGCCGGATACAGCAAAAAATAGAGTGAACATGTAAAAATACAAAATTAAATTTATACACTTACACTCGTATACATACGTAGTTCATTTTTCTCTTACTAGGGCTCTCCGCCGCCTGCTCGATTAAAACCCCCCGATGATAGCTACGTAATCCCATTTGGTTTACTTCGCAAAACAAATCTCCTTTCGCAAGTCATTTCTCTTTTTTTTTACTTTAACACTTAATGCACCCTAAACTAATAGCCGCATCGGAAAAAAATTTCTTCATCGTGTTACCTGTACAATTTTGAACAAGTCGTGTTAATTTCGTAATTTTCTGATCCGTACTTTTTCGGGAAACCGTCTAAGATACGAGCAAAAAAAGCGAGTTTTCAATCCTGCGGCGGCAACTTTTATTAAATATAGAGATATGTGTAGTGTTGTTCTCCAGCAGAAATCAGTAGCATTCAGTCCTTATTGAGGGATCCCACCTGCCTTGATACCTATGCACCATAGTTCGAATTCCTTGATAGAACCTTTCTGCCTTTTTGGTGATGCATAGCTTTTACAAAGTTTTTTTTCAATCTTGGTTTGATATGAAGTGGTGGGGAAGCAAACCCGCTGAGGGGTTAACTAGAGGTGTATGGCAAACGTTACAATCTCCAGGAATAAAATAATCCCGTTAAGGCCGGTCTTTCATTTCGTAGTGGTCTGCTGTGATCCAACTATCCCACGTACAACAAAAACGAAAATTTTGTGAAGCCACTTTGAAGCCCGAGCAAGATATTTTCAGATTACCACATATTTATTGATCACTTAAAGCAGAATATTTTATTACTGTGAGAATTTTATTATATTTTATAGCTGTGAGAATTTTATTGCATTTTATTGCTGTGAGAATTTTATTATATTTTATTGCTGCGAGTCTTAGTTATCCCTATAGCACGCGTTGCTTGTTTGATACCATTTTATGACCTAATTTTGCTCACAAACCTGCAGCACGTGCTTCTCCGTCAATGAAATATACAACAATGGCGGTTCGATTACATATTCTTTGACAGTGAAAATATCAGTGTCGCCACCCATAAAGAATCAAGTGGCGAAATATAAAAGTAAAAATATCTTGTGTCGTTTACAAGCGTAAAAGGACTAAATTTGAAAGATAGTAAATATTAAATGCCCATTAACAATGCAACGTGAATTGCTGATCATCTTGTAAGGTCAGATATGAAATCAACATCCCTTAACTAAAAACAGCTAAATTTGTACATGTTTTAAAACCATGCAAACCTGTGTAATTCTACTCGAGATTCTACAAGCTTAAATTTTGTTACCTTTTAGGCAAATAATAGTAGTGGTGTTTAGTGTGTTCTGGAATATTTTTAAGCCATGGTGTGTTCCAGAAATTGTGAAAAAAATTCATAAGATTAAAAAACAAATTCATAAGATTATTATTTTCTTTCGACAATGTCCATGTTTAAAATCGTATAGATCTAAATACCGATCAACGCAAAAAAGCAAATGGAAGTTTATATAAAGATTTTTATAAACAAATGAATAACGAATATTTCGGAAAATCAATATTGAACGTTCGAAAATAAAGTAATATTGCTATACAGAGGCTGTTCACATATTTTTTAGACGATTTTGGTTAGCGGTAATAAAAAATCGTTTGCTGCAAAAGAAATAATTACAGTTGTACTATGTTTTTAAAAGTCAAAATTATCGTCTGCGGCTTGAGAGGTTTGTTTTTATTCAAAATGGCGTTTTTAACGAAGCAGTGGTTGGAAGGCTATATTTATGCTCTTTCCGAAGAGAAATATTCATATTCCGTTACCCAAAAATGATGTGAGAGTCATGGTTTTGTGATATCTAAAGCGTCGATAGGTAATATCGGCAACAAGAAAAGAAAAAAAAATGTCAAATTGGAGCCTCAAGTGGGACAAAAATTCCAGTTAAGTATCCAAGGAAGAAACGGACTTCTTCAAATATTGTAAAGGTACGTTGTTTAATGTTAAAAGAAAATCCCCCTAGTCAAAGGACAGCTGCAAAATCATTAAAATGCTCGATGTCCACTGTAAAGAAAATTATAAACGTTGATTTAAATCTTAAGAAAGCGAAAAAACGCAATGTGCATCGTCTTTCTCCAAAGCATATCGCTGAACGCAGGACACGCTGCCGAATTCTATATGAGAAACACTTATCCAAAGAAAAATGGAAAAAAATTGTCACAATAGATGAATCATGAGTGTATTTAAATAATTGCAACAAAAAAAGAGCCATTTATTATCATAAAAGGGGAGAAAAAAATTTAAGTAAATGGTTCACAGAATCGAAAGAAAGTTTTTCTAAGGGATTCATGATTGTTGCTGGATTTTAATATAATGGCAAGTTAAAAATAAAGAGAGTGGAAAAAAATGTCAAAATTAACTCCAAATACTATCAGGAACATATTTTATCGCCAATTTTTCTGAATGAAATACCATCGCTTTACCCACAGTGCCATCAATCTGTGGAACTCCATCAAGACAAAGCTAGCAGTCACACATCAAAATCCACTGTAAATTTCCTAAAAGAAATGGAACAAAAAACCGGTATCAAGGCCATACCCTTCACTGATATACCTACTAAATATCCCGATGTATCACCTATGGATTTTTGTACCTTTCGGACTTTTAAAATCTGCATCATCCAAACTTCGTCCCACAACCCTTACAGGACTCTGGAAAGCTGTTCAGGAGGAATGGGATAGAATACCTCTTCTGACACTTCAAAAGGCATTATTATCCTGGAAATTATGGTGTCGAAAGATAGTTCAGAATAAAGGCTATCAAATAGAACATTTAAAACACAAGAATTTTATGTAATTTAGTTTTGTGAATAAAATATACATTGTCTAAAAAATGTGTGAACAGCCTCTGTAGCAACAACCAAAAAGGATTATAAAAAACAAAGAGAAAGTAGTACTTTGGATTACTTTCAACCCATCAATCCGAATTATTTTTTTTCAAAAAGAAGAGAACTAAGCTTAAATTAAATAAACCTAGTTTAATAGGATTTACTGTTATTAAACTTAGTAAATTTCAGATGTCTGGAATTTATTATGATTTCTTTAATACATAATTACGAGTCTGTGGAATTATTACATACTGATACAAACTATTAGTGATGGAAATTCAAACAAAAGTTTTATATTATCATAATTGATTTTTCAAATTATGATTCACAACATGTTCTATTTACTAATAAAACCCACATGAAATTGGGGTTTTTGAAAGATGAAACAAGTTTTATTCCAATAACTAAGTTCTGTGGGTTGAAGCCTAAAATGTATTCTTATGTGTTTGGAAATAAGCATAAAAAGACTGCAAAACAAGTTAAGTCATGTATCCTACCAAATATTAAACATATAAACTATATCAACACATTGAATATTGAAATCATAACAAAAAATTCGTTTTCTCAAATTGTTAGTAAAATGGGATGATGATGATAATTTGCAAGAATGATGAATAATTGCAAATTATATGTGTTAGAATATGCACATGCAACGACACAAACAGGGATAATGCATCAAAAAGAAGCACCCCCATATTCACCGATTCAATCAGATTTCAGTAACTGTTAGCCATCTTAGTCTTGTAACCATATTCAACCCATATTTAAAAAAAAATTAACTCATTTTTAATTGTTCTTATTTGTTATGTTTTTTTAACGATTATGTTACTTTTGTGGGAGGGTGTGTGTGTTTCAAGCATAGCAATTATCTTTAAAAAAGGAATAATCTAAATGTTTTATTTCAAACATAACAATTATATTTAAAAAATGAATAATCCAAATGGTTTATTTCAAACAGTACAACTAATTAAAAAAAAAAGTATAATCTAAATAATACATTATTATACACATTTGTCTAATGAAATTTCAGTGGTGCTAACACTGTAGTCAACCGTCAAATGAACGTTAAAATGATACTTCAATACTTTACTATGTAACATCCTCTGAACTCTAGATAACATTTCCTGAGCTAATCAATTGCCATTAAAACCACCTAAGATGCTACGAACTTGTAGAGAAAACGTTTTGAGAATAATTTTCGTCTGGAAGAAACGTATTCCCAAACATTCTAATACATGCTCTTTGTGAAATGATTTTATCACATCAGTATAAAAATATATGTTATTCTTTAAATACATTCTATGCAAACATCAATTATAAGTGTGGAATAAATATTTTAGGAACACACCATAGTTTCAAAAATATTCCAGAACACACCATAGTTTCAAAAATATTCCAGAACACACCAAATATCATTACTAATAATGACTCCGTATTTGGTATGACCTTTAAAAATATGGGTACAGATTACCATATTTTTATAATAATAGTAGGTACATGATTAGAACAGCATTATACTCTTATCACAAAATTGTGATAATACAAAAAGTAAATTTGGTACAAAATGTAAAGATACTAAGTGTAAACTCTAATAACAACTGATATAAAAGTAATCATCATTAAACAATTGTCAAAAAATATCATTCTATCATGAAAATGCCTATTATATTAATAATGTTATCTTTCTAATTTTGCTCAATTTAATAAATTATTTTGGATATTGCAGAATAACTTCAAATCTAATTCATTAAACATACTAATGAAACTGAACATTCTTATTTCAATTGGGAATTCGCATTAACATTGAATAAAGCTGTAACTAAAAACATTCTTCGTAAGTGAAACCGAAAAAAACACCGACTCTTAGATTGTCACTTAGAGTAAAATAAAAAACCCAACCAAGCCTCCTACTAGAAAAATCCGAAAGAAATAATTAACTTTTTTATTAAAAGTGGGGAGAAATCCCGCAGGTTATACAATTTCCTCCAGCAGTGCAGTAAATTGAAATCGGATTTGCAGCATTTAAGAAGCGTATATGATAACGAGAAAAGAGGATTAGAGACCGAAATATAATTTCCTCCCCTACACATCTAATAAAGACTTCATTGAGAAAGCAGATTGGAATACACGTTTGGCATTGGACTTGCGTATAGGTCACATCTGTTTGGAAAAATTCCTTTATTTTAAATTGCGACGTGAAGATATAAATGATCGGAATTGATTAGAAAAAAAAATTAAATTCGAGATAATTTTTTATGATTGGTAAATACACGCGTGTCCAAATCTGAAATAAATCGTGAATGCAATCTGAAATAAATTCCGTGCCAAGTATAGGCACCAATATATTTCAAACAACAAGTGAATATTCTACAAGCTATGAGAAATAAAATTAGAACACTCATCGTGGTGCTACTAGGAAGTAAAGAAATTAAAACAAAAAATGCTAGGTTGTAAGTTCTATAGGTTTTGAAAATTTTCTTTGCTCTCTGTCTGTTAAAAGCAACCGTTTAAAGTATATGTTGACATCTGACCCTAATTCAGGCCTCACAACGTTCAGGTATACTTTCCACATGCCTGGGTAAGAGTTCATATGGCAAGGATTCCCATTCGCTCAGTAGAGCGTGTCGCTACTGTTGTGTGGTCCTTGGTGGTGGGCAGGCTGCAATGCGACGTTCGATTGCATCCCAAGCATGCTCTTTTGGATTGAGATGAGGTGACCTTGCTTGATAGGAATTCAGTATTACCCGTAACTTCTGAGAGTGCAGTTAATGTGTCGTGTGTCTCATCTTTTATAGCTGTATAGCTACAAATTGTATTACAAAGAGTTGATCTATTTAAATAAGAATGCAGTGTTTGTTTGTATATTGAATATTTTCGACGCATTTCACGTTTTTTATACGTTTATCCCAACCTTCTGATGCCAAATCTGTCTCTTGCGAGTTTGGTGTCTGTCTGTCTGTGAATGTCCATGCTATGTCCAAACGGTTGATGTTATTTTCATGAAACTTTGAATGCTGTGAATACTTGCATTCATTTAGTGACTGAACTTACATGTGTACGTGTGTACGTCCATCATCCTTTTCTATGTCCGAATTTGTGTCTCTGTGATTGTACAAGTATCACGTAACATAAATTCAACATATGCTAGATAACAAAAAAAATCGACGGACCAAGAAGGAGTTGTCCAATTGCGATAAAAATTGGTGGGTGTAAATTGGAACCTACATAGAAAAACAAACGATGAAAACTTCAGAACTATTGAATGATTTATTTCAGAGTTTGACCGTTACAAAGGGAAGAAGTCAATAAGGCATTGGTCCACCTCTGGTCTGGATGGAAGTTGTCACACGACGTGGCATAGACTAAAAAAGTTCCCGGATGGTGTCCTGCGGAATTTCTTGTCAAATTGTCTCCAACTGTCGGATTAAATGGTCAACATTCCGGGATGATTGCAATAGCCTTCCCATAACGTCTCAAATTTGCTCTATCGGAGAGAGATAAGACCTAGATAGCCAAGGAAGTGCTAGGAAAGCTTGAAGACAATTCATAGCAACACGTGTCGCGTGCGGACGGGAATTATCTTGTTGAGAAGTAAGTCCGGAGTGTCGTAAAAGGAACGGTAACACAACTGGTCGTAGAATGTCGTCTACGTACCACTGTGCTGTAAGTGTGCCAGAAATGACTACCAAAGGGGTCCGGCTATCAAATGAGATGGCACCCCAGACCATAACGCCCTGTTGTGCGTCTGTTCGTCAGATAGTAAGGGCAGGATCCCCACACTGCCCTGGACGTTTCCAGAAACGTCTGTGGTTGTCGTCAGGACACAGTTGGAAACGGGACTCGTCACTAAAAACTATACGTCCCCAGTCAGTGCCGTTCCAAGTTGAACAAGCCCGGCACGACTGGACAACTCCTTGGTGCGTCGAGTTTTTGGTATAGAGTGTATATCAATGCTATACACCCTATTTTAATTTAGTGAATGAATTATTTAAAATTTCTTTGCTTTTATATGTAGGCAAGTTTCATGTCAAAACATCTGATTAACTGTACTTAAATCAACCGTAATTAGGTAGTTTTGGAGTAGCTGGAAGGTATATTGAGCATTGAAATTACTTGGATGGTTTTACCAGTAGGGGAGAGTGTTGTACCTAAGATACTACAGTCATACCTAGGGATAGTAGCTGTAAAAATAGGAGAGGAGGGAATTTCTTTTGAAGAGGTTGGTTACACTGGGCTAGGATGAAGTCAGTCACTCATATTGTTTGTAGGTAGTAACTTTATCATATAAGTTGTATTTTGCATTTTTATTTATTTTTGCCTACCTAAAGTAATATTTTGAAGTAATTTTGATCTCGATTTTTCATTATTATTCAGTGTACTTTACAGACACACAGTTTAGAAATCAACTCTACTGCTTTTCAAGAGTTAAGTAATTTTTTTGGATCGTTCACCCAACTTTAACACTGCCATATTGGCGATCGAATTCAAAATGGCCAGCTGTTGTACCAAGGGACACTTATGCCTGTCATGCGTAGTGACAAAATACGCTGTTGTCTTTAGGTACACCTGCGGATCGTGAATGATCTGTTCCAAGTAACTACTGGTACTACTAATTTACTGGAATATAACTCATTGGGAAAATGATTTAGAATGTGCTTATGTAAAGAAGTTTCAAAAAGTTAAGAAGATAACTGTTTGACATTTCATCGGAGTAAGAAGATAATCCAGAACTGCCATCTGATTCGGCATCTGAAGATTAGGACACCTATCTTCAGCATATCATTCATGAACAGTTTAAAGAGGAGCAAGAACAAAGGTTGTTGGATGTAAATGATTTAGCTGTTGGTGATTACATTATTACAGCTGTAAGAGGAAAAATATGTTTTCCATTTTGTGGCAATAATACATCTAAGGTTGACTTAACTTCATATAACATTCACTACTTGAAAAATATTTCGGCAAACGAAGGTAAACCTAATTTTAGTGACCCAAGTAATGTTAAGTACGAGCTTGAAGAATCCGACATAGTTTACAAGTTACCAGCCCCCACAGCGATTTTAGGACAGTCAGAAATGATAAAAATAAAACTTCAGATTCCTGTTTCTTTTGCCAGTTTTGTATTAGGATAAGGTTGCTTGTGTAAAGGTTTTCAGATTTTTTGATACACTCACACACACACACACACACACACACACACACACACACACACACACACACACACACACACACACACACACACACACACACACACACACACACACACACACACACACACACACACACACACACACAAAAATGACATTTTAAGAAAAATACTAGTTTTTTCGCTGCGATTTATTGATAATGAAGGAATTTGACATGATTATGACCATGAAAAAAAATGTCACTGAGATGTGATTTTGTAGTAATATTTAAGACTGAAGCTTTTAAGTAAAATCTAAGCTTTTGATAATATTTTTGCATAAGTACTTGATTTTTGACATTTTTGTAAATAATCTCAATTTTAAGAGAATAAAACTCACAATTGTTCAACATCGTTGTTAAATAGAAGTTTAAGTTAGAAAATTATTTAATTTTTTTCTCCACTTTCTGTCCTTATGTACACCATCCTCTGTCCCTAGGTATGAAGAGAGTGTCGTACCAAGGGACTGTGGAAAAGGTTAAAGATTTTACATTTTTCATATTGGTTAAAAACGAAAATAGCCAGCACTAAAATAAGATGTATCTAACAAAATACCTCTAGTTCAACATGAGTAGCAACAAACCCATCTAACTATGATAGAAAAAATTAATGAGAAGAAACTGATTTAACTGAGAAGAAAAATGGTAAACGATTAAAAATATCAAAGACAAATGTATTATTTTTATTTTACTTTGCTCAGTATTAATGTGTTTAGATTTGATGAACGAGGAGTTTTAACTGTAAAATTCCTACCAAAGAATTATTAATAGAAAAATTCGAATGTTTTTTTAACATCGAATGCAATCGTGTGCATTTTTTCAAAAAAGTTCGTCATCTTTTCCGTAAAACTAACTTCAGAGGGAGCAAGAGCGTTATAGTATTCTTAAGGGATAAAATACAACCTGTTTCATTCCGAAAGTGATGTAACGACATGTTATTACATTCGATTTTAGCACACGGCCTTAAACATTTAGTCACGCATTCAATATTTTTTTGTCAATTTATTGCTTCTAATATGTTTTATTGGTTTTAATTTGTGAACTAATAACAAATCTCAATACATGTGCTGCATCTGTCTACACCATGGTTCTCCAGTTTGGCTCTAATTGTTCTACACGAATAATTTAGTGACAGAGAAGGGGGGATCCCCAAACCGGTCTTTTCCCGGTGGTGTGTGTGTAGTTTAGGTTTAATCTGAAAAACTAACCCATTTGAAAACATTAATGTAATTAAACATTGATAATCAGTGAAACCCTGCATAAATATATTTCCTTGTCTAGGGATTTGAGTCTATATTGTAGAGCATCGCTAGGCAGAGCTTTCCGGAAACGTCTCGACCAAACGGATCCCTGATTTGCTTCCGTCTCTCACGTGACCATCCAGTGCGATTTGGATTCCCTCTACTCAGGTGGAAATGAGGGAGGGGTGAAGTCGACCGATTGTTCTGTGGAAATGAGTTTCAAATCGGATAATCGACGTGGAATAATAAGAAATAAATTCTCCTGCCCCCTCAGAGGTTCCGAGAGATTTGAATCGCGTTTTTCCCAGCTCGTTTTGATTTTATCTTTTCAAATGGAGTGGGAGATGATGGGTTTATTGTGAAAATATTTCATGCTTCGTTTTCGTTATCATTCCCTGTTCTCATTCAGTGCGTAGAATTCGGTAGAACAAACGAGGCTTTTCTGTCTAAAACGGCGTAGATTTTTATCAGAGAATATTGTGTTTTTTGTGATGTTTTTACAATAATGGAAAATGTTAGAACGTTTATTAAATTAGATTGTCTTTCAATGATTTAAATTTTTTTCGTTGTCGCTCTTTAAAATTGTGTATCGCGGCCAATAGTACGTATAGATGTGTTAAAGCAACTTTAAGGTTGTGGTAGAAAGTGCAACGCAAACATTTCGAATTGTATTATTCGTATTTGTCAACAGTTAGTCATACAGTAAAATTATATGATGCAATACAGATATTAATTGTTCAAAACTGTATTTCGACCTACCACAGCTTGTAGAAAAACATACACTTGACGTAGTTTCAATCTTAGAGTAAGTATTTTATCGACTGGTCTTGAAAAGGAGATCACTAAGATTCACCAATTGCAAGTCCTTAAATGATCTTGGAAGGTCGCCAGTCGTTGAAAAAATTGCCCTACTTGGCACGTGAATAACATCCATATTAATCATTAATACTAAAACTTTAAGAGTATAAACCACACAACTAGATCTTTCGTACAAAACAGCATAATAACAAACATTTAGAACATACTTAATTGCATTCCCATTACACTATTCATACTATTGAGGATCCTTTTTCAATACTTTGTTAACAGAATAAAAGTTATGTATTTATTTTTCAATAAAATACATTAAGAAGATATTCAATATTTGTTATTTCTGGTTTAAGTGAAGATCAAATGCAAGATATTAGTTTTTTCTATTAAAATTCTGACGCTCTTTCTCTCTTCTCTCTCAAATTCAAACGAATCTTGCATTTAAAGTGCGTAAAAAGTGTATTGCATGCTATCAAATGGTTAAAGTCTACATGCTGGTTAAGTAGTGCTCTGTGGAGAGTCAACAGATCTCGTAAGTGAGAAGTGTTCAAGTAGCCAATTGTGACCAGTTTAAACAAGGAAGACATTATCCACCATCTCAGAAGTATTACAAAAGTTCATTTCCACGAGCGATTTGGCGTTAATTCTGGTAATCTACCTTCTTTCATATTTTTGACGGTGCAACTCTTTGGAATTTTCGAAAAAAACTTTCACTTAACAACAAAACGTCCTCTACGATGCATCTTACTCTGTCTGGGACGGACTATGTAATAAAATGCAACTTCCCAGGACTCCGGGATGAATACATGCAAATAAATATTTGTATTAAAATGAATATATACTTTAAATATATAACCAAATACCCAGATTTTTAAAAGGTAAAGTATTAGGTATTCATATTGAATCCATAGAACTATACTATAGGAACACGTATATATTTGTGCCTGAACAGCTGGTTCACCAGTGTAATACTTGATGGACCTCTGATGGGAGTGTAGAATTGCGGAAATACGTCAGGTTATGAATAGGCATTGAACACCACACCTCTTGTAGAGCGGTCCACAGTTCCGATGTGTAGGATTTCTGTGTTTCACAGGGCCTTACATGGCACCCCAGATGTATTCGAATTAGTTGAGATCTGGTTACTTTGGTGGGAATGGGAAGACCCCAAACTCAGATGAGTGTTCCTCTAACCATACTTTGGCGTGTCTAGACTAGGACTGTGGTGGCGCCATTGTCCTTTTAAAAGAGGCCAAATCCATCAGATCCATCGTTTCATCGCGTTTTCTCCACACACGGATCCTTCCATTTGCCCGAAATAGTTGAAAACGCGACCCGTTAGATCAGACGACTCGTTTCCAGCCATCCAGTATCCACTGGTAGTGTACCCAAGCTCAGTCGAGATGCAAAGTTGTTGACTGTTCAGTATTAATGAAGGACATTCTAGTTGGGAGTAGGATCTTAAAACCCATGTCTTTGAGGGAACATTGTACAGTCCCCATGCTTTGAGGGAATAGTTAGTTGAAAAAACCATTGAATTTTAATGTTATTTGAGTCAGTATTCCACGCCTATCGCGTGAAAAGATTCTTGGTAGACTAACACTGGTCAAGTTCAACCAAAATCCTTTTATGGCCAAATTGATAATTTATCGCATGTTACAGGTTTTTAAAGAATTCATGTAGTTACGGCACACCACTGAAATGGTAGTTAGTGTAAATGAAAGCTTCTCTACCCCCAAAATGCTATGACCCATCTCACGAGCTGCAACTGTTAAATCATGTTGAAAATCATTTAAATGGTGTTCACTTGCCATTTTTCGGCGGAAACAGATCTAATGTTTCTACAGATATCGCTTTATAAATGCACTGGAAGACGTAACCTCAAGACGTGTATAGGTGGCGTTTCTATGCAAAAGGTATAAGAATTTGTTGTGTGTACACACTTAGGAGTTTATGGACATTTAATAGTCTTCCGTTTTTATACTTTAGAATAACATTTCGATTTTCTGTATTTTCAAGTTTAAAAATACCATTATTGTTTTAATGAGTCACATAGACAGAATTAAATATGATTTATAATGTGTGTGAGTGCTCATTATTTAATTATACATCAGGTAATATATATATATACACATCAGGTAATATATATATATATATATATATATATATATATATTCTATTCTTAAAACTTAAAAATATTAGTCAAATTTAATGTTCCACATTTTTATTGAGAAAACAAAGCATTTTGCTATGCTATCCCAGTAAGGTTATAAAAGCTCTGACATACTTTTATTTTTAACAAAATTTTTGGACAGTTTCAATCTTTAAAGTTTTAGATATGAGCTCTTTGATTTTGTAAAACTGAAACGGACATGAAATTATTCATTTTTGGCATTTATTAAACTAACAATACTTTTCCTGCAATTGTTTGTTTTATTTTAAAACTGTTTTTGATAATTCACAGATGTCTTACTTTGTTAATTTTATATCTGAATTTGTTACAGAAATACCTTAGAATAGTCTATTATCAACTAAGAACAACCTTAGAATAGTCTATCATAATATAAGGCGTACCCTTACAAAATAAGACGTTTTGAAATATCTAGAACTCTTACCTCATGGAATGGTAGGTAAATATTTAATTTATTAGATATTTTATGCATTAAAGTTGCACTGGAGCAACACAACGGGCTAGTCCGGGATCAATCCCCATCGGAAAGCTCCGAGGACAACACCACGCAATTTTGAACCATGGTCAGATGATGAGGTCGCACCTGAGTTGGCACCCCACTCTCTAAATTTTACCTCCTGGTAAAAGATAAGTTTTGAGTCATTTTTCATCTGACGCTAACTAGGTAATGGTAATTTCAGTTAACGTCGTACTAGAGCAACACAACGGGCTATTGACGACGGTCCGGGATCAGTCCCTTGAGGGAAAGATCCGAGGACAACACCTCGTAATTTTGAACCACGGTCAGATGACGAAGCAACACCTGAGCTGGAACCCCACTCTCCAAACTTCCACGCCAACCCAACGTGAGGACTTTCGGCCACGACAGATTTAAGGTGCACCAGCCGCCTCTACACCATGCGCTTACAAACATCCATGCCCGTACCCGGATTCGAACCAGGAACCTTACGATCTAGAGGCTAACACCTTAACCACTATACCGGTTGGTCTGCGACGCTAACTAGGAAATATTAACTTTGACAACTTTTTAAATTCACTTAGTGGGAAATAAATATGTTGAATCTGGCGATGTAAAGTAATAAATGGATTTTCTCGCAGGTACTAAAATGTGTCTTTAAATTTATTATTTTAAAGTAGTTTTTGGATATAATTATATCGAAATAAAAGTGACTCTGATTGAA
The DNA here is from genome assembly GCA_947359465.1 of Metellina segmentata. NCBI lineage: Eukaryota > Metazoa > Arthropoda > Arachnida > Araneae > Tetragnathidae > Metellina > Metellina segmentata. The sequence goes on along the minus strand of OX375875.1, from coordinate 71,108,336 downwards.
GTTTCTATCCCCAATTCCTATTACGGGATAATAAGAAGATTAATAACCATAATAGGAATTCGGGATTTTACAATATTCATGTGTATGTACGTCTCACTATGGTTAGTAAAACGGACGAATACATTTTAAATCTCGTTTGAAAAGTAAGAGCTAAATTAGAGGTTTAAGCACTATCAAATCAATTTTCATGCTTAACATTTTCAAAAATATATTTAAATTAAAATGAGATAGATTACAATTTAACATCCAATTGTGTTTACTTTTAATCACTTATATACAATTTATTTATCAATATTAACTCTTTCAGGTTGTCATTGAAGGGTTAAGGCTAAGTAAATAAATATTGTAGATATTTCATGACTGTGTTGTGGTATATAAATATTATCTTATTTGATATTATGATTTATAGGAGTGTTTGGGAGAGGGGAAGAATGAGACATAAGGGGAACGAAACCCAATTGATAAACTAAAAGTGATTAAGTGTTTGTTATATGCAAAATACATTAATTTAATTTAAGACTTCACCCAAATATTTTTTCAAAACATATTTTTTTATCATAGTATCATTTTAAAGGTTAATGTAAAACAAAAGCTCTTTATACTTGGTGTTTTTTGTACAAGGGCACCATTTTGTTTTGGAATATATTTTAAAGAAAACTTATTTTTACATATGTTTATTCAATGTTTGTTCAATTTGTATACTGTATTAATTTTTTGTTGTTGTAATTTTGCAATTTGTTTGTTTGTATTCAATTAAATTCAATGTTTATTCAATTTAAGACGTTATTTATGGAATATGGCATCGTCCAAATGACCCCTCTGAGCACTCTGCCCATATGGGCTCTTTCGACATTTTCAATCACGTATGAGTACATTTCCTGGGTGATTTATTTAATTCCTTCGCAATTTGTACAATGTTTTTTAAGCTCTTGCATCGTTACCAGCTTATTAGCATCGCACTGGAACAAGACATTTTCATTATCTTTAAACAGATTATTGGTGACGATCCGGGATCAATCCTGAAGGGAAAGATATAATGACCGCCTCATAATTTTGAACCATGGTCAGTTGATGAAGTCAATACCCGAGCCTGGCGTCCCACAGTCCATACCTCCACACCACGCCAATGTGAGGATATTTGATACCACGAGAGATTTAACACGTAACAGCCCCCTGTACACGACTGTCTTTGGCTGGACCAAGTTTCGAACTCAGGACACTCCAATAGCTAATACGATGTTCTTACAACTGGGTTACTGCGACCCTAAAGATCATTAGCAGATAAAGCAGGAAGGATTAATATGAAAGAGAGAAACGGTCACCACCAGATAATGTGACATTTGGCCAAGAAATGTGTCTAAGAAATGGCTTCGCATGGTTACACTAGCTGTGAAGCATATTGACACAGATGACAATCAAATCACCAACTGACGACAAACACTTTAAAATTAGGTTAAAATAAAGTGGCCCGAAGAAATGGAACTAATTACAAAATCAAAAGAGTTCATATTTCTAACCCGGCCAGAGTCGGTCATTTGGCCGATCATATTTCATAAAAATTGTCAAATGAGTAAATCCTGTTTTTTTATTTTACAGTAAACCAAAATGAAAAGGCGCCTTTTCATAATTAATACCCTGGTCATTTATTTCCTTTCACTGAAAATATATATCGCATGCACGAGATCAGAGGAAAATCTAGCCTGCTGCAGCTTGTAAACGTCCCCTCTTGCCGACTAACTCCGTAACTTTCCGGAAAAAAAGAAGCAAAGAAGTCATTGGAGCTGATTTTTCTTATTTAAGCATTTATTTTCCCTTTTCCAAAATTCCCGCCGCCGGGTTTTCCCGCAAAAGTGTGAGTCACTTTTCTATCGGAAACTCCACAAATTCTCTCTCGAGAGGGGTATTTCCCTCCTCACCCCTATTAATATGATTTGAGCTTACTTGGGATGCGTTCCGAAATAAGAAAAAAAGACGACATTTACGAGGATTCGGCGTTGCAGTTAAGTGCCTGGATCCGCTTTCCCCCGGTATTCGGGTTTCGATTCGATATATTTCAAATATAAGTTAAGTGGTTTTAATGCAGTATGCAGCTTCCTTTTTTTACATAGAGTATGCTGAATGAAGCTACCATTCCCTGCTTTGTAGATGACAGATAAAATCTATAAAAGTAAAAGGATAGAAGTAAAATGTCGACGCTAAGTGGATTTTTAAGGTAAAAGCTTGTGGGGGGGGGGGGGGGTTGAAAAACACCGATAAATTGTTTGCCATTTAATATTGTTACAAACATTCAGATGCTTTAATTAAATAATGCATTGTGGAAATCATATTATTTAAATCGATTTATAGAAATCGGAGGGCGCAAATAAATGAGCCGTCAGATTTGTCTAGTATGTTCTGCCTTTCATTAAAGATAATTGTTAACAGGAATTAAAAACTGTTAAAAAATTTTTTTCTGCAGAGATCGAAGTACAGTGTGATAGTTAAATGCTAAGACTAAACAAGGTTATTCTTTTATTGATCGAGATTTTGATTGATATGTTAAACCGAAGTTCTTAATTCTGTGACATATCCGTCACAGAATTATAGACGCACATATCCGTCCTACAACCTTGAATGACTTCTGACCAGTTTTAACTCTCTTGACCAATGGAAAATTTGATAGGATTCCTTCGACCAATAAAATGCGGTTATTTAGTTATGAGTGTTGTGGTAAAATCTACAACTCGGAAACCTCGTGACGCTCAGTGAATGGTTAGTCCCACAAAGTGAGAAACTAGTTATATCGAAATGGTCACCACGCAGTAACCTGTAATTAAGTAATGAAGCAAGGAATATGCATATGTACAAACTTTTTTTTGGGCAATCTGTAGCGATTTGGCTAGACATAATGCTTTTAATTTTATGCTAATTCTATTACTCCTTATTTAAAGAGCTTCTATTCAAAAGCAGACTTGTAGCGTTTTAGTTAACTGCAGAAAACGAAGTTTTTAAATCTATTTTCGTGTGCTGGTTTTCCAGTGCTTCTGATTAGTGTATTTGACTGCCGTTTCTACAGAGAGAGAGAGAGAGAGAGAGAGAGAGAGAGAGAGAGAAGAGAAAGAGAGAGAGAGAGTGAGAGAGAAAGGGAAAGAGAGGGAGGGAGAGAGAACACGTGATATTACATTCTAGCGGTAGTGATATCTTCTGTGAAAGAAATTCAGCTGTCGGATGTTGAATGAAAATTATTCCTTTGTTATTAACTTTGTGTCGAAGAATATATTTTCATATAACATTGCGTGGGTTCGCTCACTGCAAGAAACTTGCGAGTTATAGGGGACACCGTGGATCAGTGAGTTTGTCCACTGCGCTAAAAAACTTTAAAGTTCTAGGAAGCGCAGGTTTGATTACTCCCTCTGTGTGTATTTTTCTCTTCTGTGTATGAATAGAGCTTTCCTTGTGTGTATGTTTCCATATACTTGGTGGTGCTTGGTGCAGCTTACCAAAGTATGACTTTCGTCATAAAAACCAACCAACCATACAAAATGTACCCCTTAATTATTTACTTCCATAGTTCTTGCGTTTTTCCACCTTTCTTTTGGACCCGATTGTAGTGTCCTAATTGAATAAAATTACATTCAATTCTATATTTTTATCACTATTATTTTTTCCTAAATCCTAAGAGCTTAACGTTACTTATCTCTTTGACTTCCCTCATTTTTAGGAGAGTTAATAAGTCTAAACAAAAATATTATATAAAATATGGCATTTCTTAAAACTTGAGAGCACATTAATGTAATGTAGTCCATAGTACAGCGTCGAATGTCGCATAGTCTAGTCCAAGGGCCGATTTTGCGTCATGGGTAAAATGGGCATATAACCCCTGTGTCTAAAAGTTGAAGGCTAGAGCTCGCTTTCCCTGATGTTTCTTTTAAGCGTATCAATAAACCAATACATTTAAGCCACTAAACTCATCCCCCAAACCATTCAAACGAATACCTGAATCCCCTGAATATTTTTTCCACCGTTCACTACCTTCCGTATCCATTGGCCACGGACAATCCCACTCCGTCCGTGCCCGAGTGCACACTTAAGGGCTGCAGGTCACGCTATGCCGGTCCATTTCCATGTCGCAGGAAATTTCAGGGCGGACCATTAATGCCGTCCACCACGTGCCCTGCAGACCGCACGGTGAAAATAAACTGGCGGGGTTTTACCCCATTTTGAATCAACAGTGCTGACGCTGGTAGCTGATCGATAGACCCCAAACATAACAGCCGCCGACTAATAAGCGGGGAAATGCGTTTTTGGGCAGAGATAACGTGCTCGCTAAAAACCCCCAGATAGGCGCCATGGCTGAGGATGATGACTTGTGTATTGTTCCGGTGGGCAACGACTCGGCAGGAGTGTCCGAGAATGTCCATGAAAAGAGATCATTGTTGTAATTAACGGCGGAGGCTGGATTTCCAATCATATTTCGGTTCTTAGTTTTTGTTCACCAAGGAGTAGTTTATGCGTCATGGAGGTATTAACGATTCGATCAGTTCCACCTGGAGTGAAGGGTGTGTGTCATCTTTCTTACAGTGCTGCGTTCGGAATATAACGTTCTAACGACCGTTCATCAGTTTCTTCCTTTGGATATAACTTCCTAAATTTGGGATGTTCGGGTCATTGCTGTTTCATCCTTATTCACATTTATAGTGATTAGGGTAGCGAATTTTGTGCATTGTGATTTGTAGCAGTTTTGTGTGATCAAAGTGTTATACTGATAGCAGTACCTGATAAAGTGTAATCGTCATTTTTAGTGGATTACGTCTTAACTTGGATAACGTCTGCAAATTTGGGCTTTGAAAACGTTTCGCAAAAGTCCGGGTATATACTTGATTTCAGCGTTAATCTAAATATGGAATACTCGGGTATCTGCTGCTTTATTTTAGCGTTACCATTCATATTTGTAGTGATTACCTGAGGAAATTGTGTGCATTGTGATTTAAAGACGTTTTGTGATTAAAGTGTTACAGATTCCTCACGAATGCTGGAAACAAAACCTGATCAAGCGTGTTCGTCATTTTAGTGTGCTGTAAACTTGGATAATGTCTACAAATTTGAGGTATCGAAAAAATTTTTGAGTGTCGGAGATTGATTTTAGAGATACTCTTCTCAATATGTGATGTTCGGATTTTGATTCTAAGTGTTACTCTACACATTTATAGTGAGAGAATTTCGCGCACTTTGATTTACAACAGTTTCGTGTGACAAAAGTGTTAAAGATTCTTTGTGTGAATGCTGGAAGAAATATCTGATAAAATATCCGCGAATATGGGATTCTTCAAAACGTTTGTTAAATGCCCGTGTATATGCTATCTCCTTCTACACGTATGTAGTGATTACAAGAGCAAATTTTGTGCATGGTGATTTTATGTTTCGTATGTTATCAAAGGTGTAAATATTTCTCGTGAATGCCAGAAAGAGTCGCCTAAAGTAAAGTGTAAGGAAATTTTTCTGTGTGCCTTGCTTTTGGATAAAACGTCTTTTAATTTGGATTAGACGAAATTTCGCTAAAATTATTTGTATATGCTCGATCTTTCCTTAACTTCACTTCATTAAACTGATATTCGTTCTTCTATGGGAATTTTTAGGAATTAGGATAGGAATTCAATAACCTTCGAAGCGTTTTTAAAGCGCTACTATAATGCTTAAATTGATCATTCCTTTCTTGGTTATAATAGTTTTAAAGCTATTATTGTGTTGAAAGATAATTTTATGGATCGTTTACAATGAATTATTATATATTCGGTGCCAACTGTCGTGATAACACAAATACATTGTGTTTTTCTTGAAAAAACAGAAAAGGTTATATTTTGTTCTTGATGTGTCATATTTACGGCGAGCGTTTCAATGTCTGGACGAGTTTTAATGTTTGATGTTTTAAAATGTCAAGAACATGTAAGGAGATTTGAAATCTTTTAAAAACATTTCTGTGAGAGCACAGAAAGTTGAATCCTATTCAAAAGAATGTTGATTCCAAATTTTGAAGAAAACTTGTATTATTAATAGTTTTTGTTACATTTTTAGTTAAAAATATGAAGATAAAAATTAGCATACACAGATAATTTTGTTTCATTTTATTCTTAAGTAACAAGGTTTAGAACTTTCAGTTCGGTAATTTACGTGGCAAGCTGTGGATATAACATTAGTTTTAAATTAAAATGATTTTACAATACGATTACTTAATTTTTTTGCAATGGTTGAAAGAAGTAATTATCCAAGAAGAATTGCATTTCATTATTTTATATACGTATTAAATTATATTATTGGACAATGAATCAGAAGAATAAGGAAGATCACAACCTGCTTCTTTCATACACGTTTTGATAGTAAACGTCATTTGTCTTCGGAAAAAAATAGTCTCAGGCACTTCACTTACATTCCCTGCTGTGAAATGTCTATAGTAAACACATATCTACTAATTTATGCAGAAAAATTATAGTAATACATAGTTTTTATCTACTATTCATGATAAAATACTCAGCACCTTACAACAGATCTTTATATTTTAATAATACTGTGTATTGCAAGTATGTTCTTGAAAAGCAAAACTTATTAAACTAAATGGATTTTTAGCTTCCTATTAGGTATTCGTGATGCCTTAAGATTTTAGTTTGAGAGGTTCCACTGAAAACAGTAAACTGACGAGAATATGCTTTATATCTTAGAATAATATTTGTACTAACGATGTTTAGTTCAATATAGCATAGAAGTAAAAAGGAGATTGATAAGTTATGTTTGCCGTCCATGTGTATTTACTGTGTCTTGAACTCGTTGCTACACTTCCCTATTAATATCTATTTCCTCGAATCCCCAGTTAATACCATTGAGTAAGTAACGAAGTATTTTCCGAATCAAACACGCTTCCAGCATCTTGATGCATCGTGTTTCCTGCCCTGGTTTATTTATAGAAGATTCCCTGAGTTGGCGGCCCTCGTGGAAACCATTCGTATCCCTGATTGATGTTCCCCGATAAAAATTGGATAAGAGTCGCAAAACCAGAGATTTTCTCTCAGCGCCCATTTCTTAAGACGTGGACGGTTTCTTCCACTTTGTCATGTCCATTATGAGATTATTTGTGCAGCGGCGGTGTTTCTTTATTCGATCTCTGCTCGGACGCAATTTCGATAAGATGGAAAGCTTGTATCCGATGCTTACTGTAACCCAATCTATGCAATCAGATATGGATCTGTTGGCGTTTGGTGGAACGTGGAAATAAACTTGTTTTAAAGCTAAGAAACAATACAAGTACGTTTCTATGGAAAGCCTACATTTGCGCGTTTCTGGATCTATATCAATACAATCGCTGATGGATCTTGTGTCGGAGCTAATGTTTGCCTATTTTAAGCAATAAATAGCAAAGGAAACCTCAATTTATAAATCATTACATTCAAAATTTAAGTAGGAGAAAGAAAGAATCACACCGTAAGGAAAAATCAATAACACTGACAACATATAGTAAACCAAGATCAGTAAAAAGTATCAGGATTGTTTCTCAACATTTCGCTGTGAATATATTGTGAGATAGCGGTTTTGATGATACATGAATTACTTATGTAATCCAAAAGATGTATTGAGCACATTGCCTTGTGGAATTACATTTGAGTCATCAGCTTCAAAACTTGGATAGATTAAAGCTTTCCGCTTGTCTTTTCAAAGATGTTATTTTGAACAGAAATTTTTCGCAACGATGATACATGTGTTGATTAACAATGTATGGAGATAAACTAGACGGTAACGATGAATTAAAACTAAGTCCCAAATTTTGAAGTTTGGTATTTAATCTGATACATCTGTCAGCAAAGTTTTGACCTTGCAAACTGGATTTGCTTATGATACTTGCCTTTGAGCAACGTCGGAGAATTCAATACAGGAATTTTAAAAAATGAAATTCCTCTGAACCAGAAATGGTTTGTAAATCTTGCCATATCTTATCAACCGAGCAAAATTCGAAAAATGTTGAAACAAAGTATGCAGCAGTGCTGCATTATAAAATAAATTTGAAGAAAATCAGTAATTATTTTACTGAATTTGAAAATTTTTGCTCTTTTCAACTAACACGAAAAAAATTAGACAAAAATGTTCTTACGTGTTACAAATCGGCTGATAGAAATTTTTCTATAAAAAGATTTGTAAATGATGACTTTGAAGATGAGCTCAATGTGCCTTATATCTTTGCTGATTTAATTAAACTGCATCTTCGCCAATTAAAGAAAGTCATGCATTCATCTAGTGGAAATAGTTCAGTGTCTGGAGCTACTGCCAGAGAACCAGGATTACGATCTTCAAATAAGAATTCTCACCTGTACGAAAATTCTCTGCCCATTGCCAAGAAGGTAAGTCTTTTAAGTTATAAAATCTTGCATACTTAGTCAAAATAGATTTTTACGCATGTAAAAAATAGAGAATATGTATATTATGACTTTATAAAATAATATCGTCGGCTTAAATCTGAAACTAATTGAAATTTCTTCGGAGACACTAAATAACAGATACATTCCACTAGTAATATAACTTTTATTTTGGATCTAGATACTAAAGTTTACCCTTTAAACAGCTTTGCAATTAGATTGCATTGTTTTTAACATTTCATGGATTTCTGCTCTAAGCCTACGATATTTCTTTACATCAATTAATTCTTTAGTCTTCATAAATAATATATGAGAATTCATAATTTAGCCAGTGTATACTGAGAAACATTCTTCCATTATTAGTTAAAACAAATATTTATGACAGTTAAAATAGTATATTTTAACCAGAAACTAAGTTTAAGATTTTCTAACTATCCCGTTTTTATAATTCCTTTATGAATACCTTATTTCAATTTTAAAAAGGACTCAGATAACTATTTTTAACTTTGATTGACTGAATGGTTACTGTATTTAGTGAATTTAATATAGTCACTATTTATATCATTAGAATACTTCTCTTGAAAAGTAAATTCAAAAATGCACAAAGCTGCCTTTTGTACAACTTTAATGAAGTGGTGCTAGAACTCTAAAGCTCGTTGAAAAAAAGGAAAATACAAAGGAATAAAAAAATATTCAGAAAAAGATCTCCCATCTGAATAAAGGAACATAACTTTCCCATTTTCTAAATAAAAGTAGAACTGCTTCACAGTCTCTTTCACTTGAAAACTTATACATGCACTCTGTTCCCATACTAACAACACTTGACTTTCCACCATTTCTTATCTGCGTTATTCAATGGATTCTGAGGGTAAGAAAAGGACGCCTTTAAAAAAGCCTGAGATATTGCAGTTTTTGTGAAGAAGCGCCGAAGCCTTAACAAAAGCTTCAGGAGTATAGTGCACTCAGCGTTATCAGGTAATGTTTATAACTGCCATAGTCTGTCTGACCCGCGATGCCTGGAAGTGTTTTTTCAGCAGTGAAAGCTGCGGAATTTCCCAACGAGAAAATATTTGAGCGCTTTAGTCTGGCGTGTCTGAACTTTTATCGCGTACGATGATTAGAAAATGGCCAAGTGGGGCACAATAATTCAACGGTGATTGCTTGGATAGAGACGGAAGATTTTGAAATGAGATGCGTCACACACGTCATATTTCTTATACAAGATTCTACTCCATAACTGTACATGGGCAAAACATCGATCGAGGTCCGTATGTGGATTGCCTAGATTTTACATTGGAAAGTTCATTCGTAAGAAATCCATTTAATATAAAATATAAAAAATTCAACTACATGAAATTCAAAATACAATGCCGAGGTTTAATAGTATAGGGGTAGGTATATATAATAATTAAAGTCACACTGGAGCCAAACAACGGGATATAGACGACGGTCCAGTATCCTTCCCGAAGAGAAAGATCCAAGGATCGCCTCGTAGTTTTGAATCACGGTCAGATGGCGAGGACAACGCTTGACGCTACGGTAGATTTAAACGTGTACCAACCCCTTTGTATACGACGGTCATCAGTTGGATTTGATCTCGCAACCCTCCAGTTGCTTGTTTGTTACTCTTAACCCCGTTTCTGTGGCCCATCCTATAGGGCAGTGATTGTTAACCATTTCAGAATCATGGAACACTTACGATTTTAACAGATTTTTGCGGAACACAGTCGTAAATAAAACAGTTTATATATATATATATATATATATATATACATATATATATATATATATATATATATATATATATATATATATATATATATATAATATATATATATATATATATATATATATATATATTATATTCCATAATTAATAAAAATCATATACATAACAGTTTACATATTAGTCAATAGCAAATAGCAATCAGGAAATAAAATTAAAAATGAAAATTGTCACAATTTTTTTAATAGGATATTTGGGTCTGATGCCTGTAACTAATGTTTTCAATGTCTGGCCTTTGTGTAAAATAGCTACTCTAATTTCCTCTTTCATATTTGTAAGCCTTTCACGTTTCTTTGTCTTTATTCGGCAATGTTGAAAAACCAAGCTCGCATAAGTACGATGTTGAAAATTGTGATAAAATTTTAATCGCTTTTCAGAAATACATTACGAGTCCTTTTTTGAATTATGCTGGTTCTTCCAAAGAAATAATATTTTTTAAAAATACTGACAGTTTGTTAGCGGATGATAGAATACTTTCGTTTTTACCTAGTATTTATGTTGTTTAAATAATTGAAGATATCAGTTAAATATGCCATTTCAATACACCAAATATCGTCTGTAAGAAATTATTATTTTTTAAATATCGTTCCCTTCGTTATGAAAAAACGTTGCCAATTCTTCCTTAAGTTCCAAAATTCGGTTCAACACTTTACCTCATAATAACCACCTTATCTCAGTATGTAAAAGTAAACATTCGTGCGAAGCTTCCATACATTCACAAAGTTTATTAAATAGGTGTGTGTTTGTTAGGGTCGCGATTTGATGTAGTTTACCATATTTACAATTTGGTTTAATACAGATTTTAATGTCGAATATAATGTTTTTGAGACAAGTGATTCTCGCTGTAAAAAAAAGTGTGTAGATATGATATTAAGATTTTTCTTCGCTAAAGTAATAAATCCTTTAATAGAATCAACCATTGAAGGAGCACCATCGGTACAGATTTCTACTCATTGGTTCCATGTTATGTTAAATGTATCTAAATATAACGAAATGGAGTAAAAATTATCCTGTTCTGTCGTGCGTTCGGTAAATTGTCTACAGTATAAAAATTGAACCACTATTTTGTTTTCATCAATGAAACGAACGAATCCTAGTACATGAGCTATACCGCTGGTATCAGTGGACTCATCAATTTGTAAAGCAAAGTTTTTTTTGTAAAAGCTTATTAGTAACTGTTTTTTCAATATCATCTGACAGGTGTTATAATTCTGTTTTTTATTATATCGTCCTAATTAGGATTTTTCAAAAATTCTTTTTTTTGCTTCATCACTAAACATAATTTGAACTATTTCAAAACATACTGGTAAAATCAGACCCTCTGCAAAATGAATGGTTTTAAATTTTTAGGAATTATTTCAGCAACTTTATACGATGCAATTTGTGCTTTATATGACATTGTTACTATTTTTTCCTTGATTAATTTGATTGTTTTACAATGTTTGAAAATAATTATTGTCTTGGAATGAGATTGTCGTGATTAGATGTAAAATGCCGTTTTAATTTTGCTAGTGCTATTGCACTATTACAAAGCTTTTCTCCACAAACCACTCAAAGGAGAATTCGACATTCATTTTCATCAATATAAGTAACCTTTCTCACGACATGAAACATCGTTCACGAGTCTGGGTTTCGTTGTAAAATTCTCCTTAAATACACCTTGGAGCGGCAAGTAGTGGCATCGTTCTCCGAGCTCTTCAACAGGTACCTCTTCTACAATGCCCAAATTTTTCCCATTCTTTGAGGACCTCATCATAGCAACAAAGCTTTCCTTCCTGTTGAAGCTTTATGGCAGTAGATACACATCGTTTCTTACCAATCTCCACATTTGGTTTTAGGTCTTTATTTTCTAACCACGGTAAGTGGATTTCGTAGCGTCCATTTTTGTCCGCAGAGACGGTTTTCTCAAAGTAATCCGAAGTGGTTTTTTCCGACTCTTGCTTGGATTTGGTTTCTATTGGATCTTTAATACCTAAGGTGTCTAGATCCCAAAGATTTGTTATTGAGGTATTTTGAGATAAGAGAGAAGTAACAGTCATAGATGATAAACCAATTTCGCCGGGTATTTATAATTAACCAGCCCAGCCTGTTTTCTACAGTTATCAGTTCATACTTGAGTTTGTAATTTTTCCCGGTGAAAAGTTCTCCAGAAATATAAGCTCCAATCAGTAATTCAATATCTGGACGACCTTTTCCATAATCCGCTATACGTATTTTCTTTTCTTTTAACTCCTTTTAACTTCTTTTAACTTAAATTTATCTTGTACCGCTGATGCTATTCTTTTTTCAGCCTTGTACCTCCAAATAAAGAATGAGTCAAAATCTCGGTTTCTATTGACTCATAACCCATCTCATTGGCAATTTTCTTCAAGATGTAAGATCACTGCGAACCGCTGTCTATAAGTGCTCGAATATTCCGACTTCCCTTGCTTGATTTGAGCTTTACCTGTAATGTCTGAAGAAGAACAGCTGTGATTTGACAATGAATTTTGAATTTCCTCCTCTTTTGCTGCATTTAGAACTTCATCTTTCTTTCGGTTTGTTGGTATTTCTGGACACATTATAACCCAATGTTTTTGCCCACAATTCACGTATTTAAGTTTCGATTTACAAGCTTTTGAGTGATGCCAAAGCTTCAAACAACTAAACAACACCTTCTTCTCTTTCATTATTCTCTGTTTTTCATCCAAAGACATCCGTTGTGCTTGAAAACACTCTTTGCTATTGTGCGATTTTCAGCAGAAGATACAGCTACTTTTTCTTTCTTTCTTTTCTTCACTTGTAAATAAATCATTAGCAGTCGGTACGCATTCCTCATTTTTCTGAAGCTATTTCTTCTTAGTTATTGATCATTTGAGATCAAAACCCTCGATAGCCATTGAGATACGTTCTTCATTCTCTACTTCATTTCGAATACCTATCATGAGGTCATTGAGACAATCTTTTGGTGCGTCTCCTAATTTTGGTTGTCTCTGCCAGACTCTGAGTAACTCCTAGGGAATACACGACTCGACTAGAGGAAATAAAACTGCTTAAAACAGTTTTGTGGTTATATCCAATGATTCCAATGCTCTTAACTATGATTCAAGTTTATCATAGAGAGATGATAGAGAAAACGAAAATAGTTTGAATTGGAGTTCCGTATTACTAGTGTAAGTAATTCATTGATGTAAAACTCCACTAAAATGTCCTCTTTCCCAAATCTGAATTTAAAACTTTCAATCACCTTAGAATAATTTTAAATTGTCGCCGGATAACTTTGAACGAATTCTCGGCCCGGGAATTCGGAACAGTACACTGTAAAAGATATTGGAATGTGTTCCTTGGATCAATGTTCTTATCTTCGTCAATATTTTTAAACACAGACCAGAATGATAATCAGCTCTTGACACTTCCGTCGTACTTCCCGTGTTCAATTTGGGGAAGTCTGAACTTTCGGGTTTCTGTTTGTTGACATAAATTAGAACTGCTTTCTTTTTTTTTAACTCGTTTGTTGAAAATGGACTTAATTTTATAAAAACTTTTTTGATAGTGCTCAGTGGATTTTATTTTCGAGCTTCTCATCTGTAGTTTCTTCAATTGTCAGCAAAAGTTCCAAAGTTTCTTGATTCAATCTTTGCAGTTCCAAGAATTTCACCCTAAGGTTTTCGAACTTTCCTCCAATTTCAAAAAGTTTATCTGCAAAATTGAGAGTCAAAATGACAGCAGCGTGCCTTTAAAGATCACGTCGTTCGGGTCACCACATGTTACGAGACTCTCTTTGAACAAAATTATTCAATGTTCTCTACAAAATACACTTTATTTAATCTGACACCATACAAAGAAATATTTTCACGGCTGCGCTATCAGATATTATTTTTTGGAATGAACGCGGAGATCAGAAGCTGTGCGATCTCTATCCTACTGTTGCCATTCTTATCAAACGAAATTATATGAAAATATAATAGTTACTAGTGTGAAAACGATAATTCGCTTTACTTTACGAAAATATAACAGTAAGTAGTATAAAAACAATAATTCGCATTACTTTTAACACTATTGCACTATTAAAAATATTTTCTTCACAATACACGCAAAGTAGAATTCGACATTCATTTTCATCAATATACGAGTAAGTAAACCCGAAATCTAAATAATCATTGGAATATTGTCTATTGACATTTTTGTTTTGTTCTCCTTATTGTGAGCATCATTATTGCTATTGATTGTACTTGCACTAGCACTATCAACGTCAGAATCATATTTTCGTTTTAAAAAGTTGTCGTGTTTGTGAATCTTCCAGAATTAAGCAACAATTTGTATACAATTGTTCTATTTATTACAAATGGGTTTCGTATTTACTTACTTTGGTGAGGAGAGTGGGGGAAGTGGGAGATCAGGCGTTGACCTCGTCATCTGACCATGGTTGAAATTATGAGGTTTTGTCCTCGGATCTATTCCTTTAAGATTGATCTCAGACAGTCATTTAATAGCATGTAATCTCGATCCAGTATGACTTTCATTCAATTACCTACCTACCTATTTTCTTGATCTTCTTCAGGGAATTTTAAGACAAGCAAAATCAAAATAACTGTCATTAAACAAATTCAAACTGCTTAAAATTACAGAAAAACACTCAATTTTTCTGGGCATATAGTGCTTTTTCATATTTCTTGAAATACTACATGTAAATAACAATTGAAAAAGGTTGCTTGGTATAGAATTCCATCTGAAGAAGACGGTGTCCATGACTGTCCTCGATTTTGCTTGCTAAATAAGTTTTTAATTTGTATCCTACCTATAGTTCCTATGGAACATACCCTACCTATGGAATCTTGATTTTCGTTTTCCTAAGGCTGCCTGGGGTCGCAGTGACTCAGTGGGTTTGCTTAGTGAGCTGTAACTTGTAAGTTCTAAGCTGCGCAGGTTCGATTCATTTAACTTTCCCTGGTAGCATTTCTCTGCCATTTCAGAAAACTTTCCTCGTGTGCATGTCCACTATTTGCCGTTGTTTGACATGTGCTGCTTGGCACAACTTGACCAAATATGGCTCAGTACCCGGTATTGTTCATCTTTTCCGTATGCTTCTCACACTGACAATAAATCTGTGTTAATACACACCAATGAACAGACACTTACCTTGATAACTTTATGAGTATCAAATAGAGGGGATTTAAAAAGATTTTGGGACAAACGTTTCAAATACACTGCTGGCAATTCAAAATGCTACACCATGAAGGAAGTACCAAATAGCTTTGAAAATTTCATGGTGCTCAGATCTTGGAAGGACATACAAATAATTTGTACTGCAGCGGCTAAGCAAATAATGTGCACCAGTAACGCCCCCTCCAAGTAGTAATATTAAGGAAACAGAGATCTGGTTTTATGTATTAGAACTGTGTTTTTTCGCAATTCCTTGTATACGAAGTTTAATTATGACTCGTCGAGCACGTTAGCGAGTTTCACAGAAGAAGAAATAGGACTTATCGAGACTAGATTATCTCTTTCCGAGTGGCACTCATTCTTATACAAAATCAAGCCACATTCATGTGAATAGGGAAGCAGTGGTTGCAGGAGGGATTAACTGAAAGATGGAAACGATTACCCATCAGCCTTCACCAATCACTTAAGGACAGGATAGCCATCATGTGAGTGCGGCTATCATGGATTTCATAATCAAGAACCCTATATCTCAAGAATTAGGGTGTGTTGCACAACTAATTGCGTCAGCAAACGCAATTCGACGTCGTCAGCAGCAACAAGAAATGTTTTCAAGGTGTCCATTGCTGTGCGGCTACATTTGATACTACATCACAAGCGTCTAAAATTGTGTGTAGAGAAGCATTGATAAACGAATAGCACAATCATTTCAAAAGAATCTCGATTTTAAAAAGAGCACCATGATGGTTACATTCAAGTCTGGCGGCACCGCGACTACAAGGCTGAATAGTTCTTGAATTATTGGTATGGGGCGTCATTGTAATCTACTCCCGCACCTGTTTAGCATGCGTTGCCGGTTCTCACCAGCCTCCACTTCATCTATGAAGTTTGGGAGCCTGTTGTCCTTTCTTATCTTCAGCTTGCCTGCGACCAGTTTACAACAAGGCAACGTACAACCACTTATGGCACGCTGCATGAAACAATTCTTCACTGTCCACCAATTCAGGTTCCCCTTCTTCCATGGCGACTACACAAAATGCTGATTTTTTTTCGCGTTCTGAAAACCGAACGGAGTTGCAGTTTCTATGATTTTCACCCCTGGTGCTTTATGGTATTTGCATAAAAAATATAGCTTTAATATATCTTCGTTCGCGGTGTTGAATTTTCGATGGTCATCAGTGTACATTAAACGTCGACTAATGTAACGAGATACTGAATAATATATAACCAACTACGTAAATGGGTAATGGGAGAAATCTCTTGCTGACAGTCCGTTATACTGCATCCAGAATATAAACTCTGAACTGAATGGTTAAAGCTTTTCACTTCACTTTGCTGTAGTGCATTCTACTTATTTATCTTAAGTTTCGAAAGACGTATCTCACGCAATAAAAAACCATTCAATCATTTCAAGAGAAGACGAACTTTCCTACCATAGAACCTACTCCATAAAACTCATCCACAGATGTGAAGAAGTGCAGAATCATGCCCCAAGCCACACGCCTCATATGACACCGGTTCGGACCCTTGAAAGTCTTCTGCGTCGACAGGCGTGAAGAGGCCTGTGTCTAATCCCACCCGAGGGTGGGCTATACTCGATGGTATCGGGCAAGAAGTAATCCCTTACTTCCCTCGGCTGTCATTTGTTCTCCGCGACACCGTCTTGCTGAGAGAGACAAGGGAAGGAAGCTTAAAATAGAAGTGAGAAGTTGGCTAGATCGACTATTCTTCTCTCTTCTCTCGAGTCCTTTTTCAACACTTACGCAGATGGAGGATTTAAAGGTGTGAAGAGGAATTTGATTTTTTAGAACAATTGTCGGTTAGATTAGTAATGGCAATTAAAGGAACAGTCCACATTTTTTATAGCTTTCAAATTTGTTAGTTTAATTATCCTTCTCGGGTTGTTTGAAGAGTGATTTGTTTTTGGAATAGACAATATATTAGCAATGCTGATTGAAGAAATAGGTTCTAATTTTACTTATAACTTCAAAATGTGATAGTTTTTCTATCCAGGTGTCGTTTTTAAAACGCAATGTGGAGACTTTGCAAATACGTAATATGCAGACTTTGCGGTTTGAAAAAAATGGATGGTTTTATTAATAATGTCGATTGAATGAAGAGGTCTACTTTTCCTATAGCTTCCAAATTTCGCTAGTGCGATTATCCTTTTCGAGCTAGTTTTCAGCACTTGCACTTTATGCTTTAAAAAAGTTGGAGATGGATTTGTTTTCGAAAAAAATATTAGCAATGTTGGTTGAAGGAATGGGACTAATTTTCTCACAGCTTTCCACATTGTATACATACCTTAAACACCAGCTGTTTCAAAAATAGCACATTTAAGAGATGTGTGGTTATAAGTATTTTTTAATTCCTTTTTAAAGTCAGGATGGTCTTAATTACACAAGACTAAACAAGATAACCATAACTGTAAGTGAAATTTTAATTAAAAATTAAACGAAAATTTAACGATAAACAAACATGACACTACAAACAACAGCGAACATAAAAGGTGTAGCTTGAACAATCACGTTCGTAACAGTGAAGTAACACCGCATATTATAGTTACAAAACGGCAAATAAGGCACTTAAATATATTCACGAGTATAGTGCATAGAATATAGAGTCAAGTGGCATGCGATCAATAATAAAAAAAAGTGCTGGAGTTGAGCAATCGGTACAATAGTATGTGACAAAACTAGTTATTTCAACCTTTTTCATTGAATGTATCAGATGGCTCTGAAAAACTGCTGATTCAGTAATCGAGCAGGTTTCATCTGCAGTTATCATTGATTTCTACGACAAATACACTGCGTCCAATGTGAAGCTTGGGGCAGCTGTGGATCAGTAGGTTTACCTCCTTATAAACAGCTGCCCATGTTTGCTGTAGTGTTAGTAGGTCAGCTTCTGCGCTAACCTGCCAGCTGTAGTTGGCGCAAACTTGATTCCTGTAACAACTCTGGGTATATTTCTTCTATGTCAGAAAAAATTCCTTGTATGTATATGTCCATTTACTTGACGGAAAAACCTTGCTTGGCGCAGCTTGGCCATATATTGCCTTTACGTCATAAAAGCCAACCAACCCCACACAAAGCGTATAAGGATGTTCGGTTAAAGGATGTATTATTTCTCTCTCACCATACTTAAAACTATTTAACTCTCTGATGGTTATCTTGGCTAGGTATCTCGCCATAAACTGAGTAATCACATTTGATAAACGAGATACCTCGTCACTAGAAGAAAACTAACCAAATCTTGGGTGACTTCATCATCCAAAAATGACAGTATCTTACTGACGAGATATCTCGTTACTATCGAAAATAGTGAGATCTTGATGGCCGAGATATCTCGTCGAAACCACTTGGAGGGTTTACACTATTTCTGAAGTTTGTTATGTCAGTACGAAACGACGACTCCACACTTTTCAGAAATTACAATTATTCTTCCAGTTTAACGTTGTGTTGCTCCAGTGCGACGTTAAGGGATTAATCCCGGACCGTCGTCAATAGCCTGTTGTGTGGCTCCAGTACGCCGTTAACTAATAATTACCAATTACTAGTGCGACGTTAATTAACTAGCTACCTATTTCTGTTTAATTGAAGTCTGTACTTCGTACAAGAATGTACAGAAATCTTCCTTTGCTATTAAATTAATGCATTGAGGTTTTTATTTGGTAATGAACCTAAAGCAAGCAGGGTGAATATGTTATGTTACTTTTGATAACGGGTTTTTGATTGTATAGATAAATCAGTTTCGAATAACATTTAATAGAGCACTTCGTTTTTAACGCAAGTACCGTGAATAGGGTCAAAAACTGTATTGCCACTTGCAAATTGCGGAAAGAGATGAAAAGCGATCTATTTTCGAAAATTTAAGAATGCCTGACGTGTCTTCTTAATATGTTATCTTAGACAAGAATAGTTCCTTCCTTCCGTAAAGAAGACGAAGCGAGTGCGGGTGACTGGAGTCCAAAACTTCATTCCGGTGGGGGTAAACATAAGCGGAAGTGTTTCAAAAGGGGGATTCACGAGGTATGTCATCGAAACGCCGCACCACATTTTTCGTGGCATGCGGAGACAGCAGCTCCCCATTTCTTTTTCTTTTTTCTCTCCTTTCCCTTCTTTCGTGTTTTCCAACGTAGTAGTATGGGTCTTCATTTTCTTTTTCTGCTTCACACTGTTTTTCATTCTGGCAGCGGAAGTGGGAGATTTAAATCATCGTCACTTACAGCGCTATCGCCGTTTTTTCTTCCGAAAAGAGTCATTTTAAAAGAAAATTAATGTTTATATCTTCAAACTTGTCCGCGTGGCGAGGATTACTGGCTGGGGCGTTGTTTTCTTTTTTAAAACATATTTTTTTGTGATGAACTTAAATGTTAACGCAACTTACGCACGAACATACACGACATAGACAGCTGCGGGGGAATACTGTCTCAACCCTCTTTATTCGCCCGTCATTCATAGTAAACCAATTTTGAAGATTCCATTCAATACAGAACGTCTTCCATAATTTGATATGCATAAAATATTCATAAGGAATGAAATTGCGCATGCTATTTATAATTTCCAATACGAACCGATTTTTAACCTTGAATGCCAAGTTTCCAAGTCATTTGATCCACTCTATTTTAATCACGAGTATTAAACATTTATAGCACGTAACAATGAACTAACTTTCCTAATTTTTATTCGTCCAACGAATTTTTTTTTTACCGAAAATTTGTATTATAACTGAATCTAAGCAAAATCTGCGCAATGTTTCTGTTTATTAATTTATAAAATACAAAATAATTTGTGAAATTATTAATCGAAAATTTTTAAGTATCAACCTTCATATACTTTGATGTTAATAGATTCAAAAGAATATTTTATATGTCTGCAAAATTTCAGCTCTTTAATCTATGTAAAAGTTTTCTCAAATAAGAATTTTAATTTTTGGCTAAATCGAATTTAAGTGGATGTGTACAGTTACAAGACGAATGTACAAAGAGAGGAAATCATGTTACTCTATTTGCTAGGAGAAAGTGCGTTGCTAGTTTAAAACTGATAACACTGTTTGTTTTTCTGATATAAATGAACCATATAACCCACATTTCTGTTACTTTAATAAAAGGATCAGCTAAAAATTTCTTTCAATTTTTTCCTGAGCTCTAAATTTTAATAGATAAAAACTAAAAGAAAATTCAGAAAGAAACGTTCTCAGTGTAAAAAAATATTTAATTCAACAGATAAACTGATTTAAAATCAAGTAGTCGTATTACATATTGAGGTTTTTAATCTAAAATATATCTTATTTGGCCAAACATAAAGTCTTTTATGCTATATAATGTTTTAATATCCTACAATGTATTTAAACATTTTCTGTTTTATTGTGTTAGTTTATATTTTTTTTTGAAAAGGTATTTTTAAATAAAAAGCATAATTATATTAAGCAACAGATAGCCTCACTATACAAGGTAAAAATAATCTAGAATGTAATGATTACGCCAACAATGAAAGACTTTTCTTATTGAGATAAATGTAGGGGGCGGTAGTATCTCTCTAATGGAAAGTACTTGTTGTATATTATTATTGGGGTATATTAAAAAGACCGTAACTTCAAGGGATAAGAATATAATCTTGCCGTTATATAAGGGTTTAGTAAGACCACATCTAGAATATCCTGTACAATTCTGGGCTCCATATATGAGAAAGGACGTAGAATTAATTGAAAGGATTCAGCACAGAGCTACAAAAATAATAGAGGGGCTAGCAAATTCAGCTTTTCAAGTTTGTAAAACAAGGGGACACAGAGGGCTTAAATTTTAATAGGGATAAAAGAACAAGGGGCCATGGGTATAAATTGAATAAGACCCATTTTAATCGGGATTCAAGGAAAAACTACTACTTTAATAGGGTAATAGACAGTTGGAAAGCGTTGCCATAAATTATAGTTAATTAAAAGGGAGTGTACGAATTTAAGATACAATTGAATAGTCAGTGGGAATTCATAAACAAAGGACCAGCCTTGTTGGACTTGAGCCTGTAGCTGGTCGTCAATATTTGTATTTGTATTCTGGACGTGACGTCACATGGCTTTTTTCTAATACGATTTCAGTATGACGCTAATACAAGTTCAAAGGAATAAATTAGGAAAGTATACATCACAGTGGTTTGGTAAACGTCAGTTAAATTAGACGCCAAACATCGTCAAAATAAACTACATTTTATAGTAAGGTGTATGAGAGTAATTGGGTAACATAAAATAAAATTCGTGTCATTTATCTGGTTTTTTTTTCTCAAAAAATTCCTTCAATTATGCACATTATTATTTATGCATAAAAAGTTTTAGTGCCTTGCTACATTTTTAATGCGATGCATAGTTGATTCAGCTTCTTTCTGTTCATTTAAATATTCAATTTGCTTATCGTTTAAATATATAATTTAATGTTCTTGAATTTTAATTATTTCAATAAAATAACCACTTATATGGATGGCCAAGCAAAATCTTGAGCACAAAAGCTGAAAGCAGCGACATCAATCATTAAATTAGCCTTGATGAAAGGCTCAAATTTCTTTTTAATTCATTCAGATTTTAAACGGTCTTTGCAATTAAGTGTTAAGTAAGGTGTTTGACAAACTGTTTGATAGATGATCGCGTTTGAGGGGAGGAGTAATTTCTTAGATAATTACACCATAAGAAATATAATTTGCGTATGTTAAAAGGCCTAAAACACATTTTTTTCTCTAACTTTCAACCGGATAATTTAGTTTTGAAGTTGCATTCGTCAAGTCAGTTTTATACATTAAAGATGTTAGTTGACAATTTAGGCCCGATACACACATCCGGGTTTTTAACGTGCGACGCCGCAGCCGCAACGCAAGTGCGTTTCTGAGATACATTAGATCCAATGGAGTAGTGCACACATGACTCCGCAGCCGCTTTGGCGACACACATCCCACTTGCATGCAATTTGTATTGCAGTTCCCCACGGGGCCGAAGCTCGCCGCACACGCTTCTCCGGTCTAAAGTAGTTTATTTTCATAAATAAATGGAACATAAATAATAATTAATAAATGGTTATATCCAGTAACGTCTATTATGTTTCAAATATATTTTTTTACACCAGTAAACGAAATAATCACGTTTTCTTCGATAGAATATTTATCGCAAATGGCGCAAAATGAGTACTTGCGTCATTTCACGATTATGTGTGTATAGTTGGGCTTCGGTGCCACAGCGGCGCCGCACGTTGAAAAACCGGATATGTGCACCAAGCCTTATTGGTGAAAATGTTCCAAATAGAATACCTTAAAAGTTATCCTTTTTCAAAAAACAGAAATTGATCAATAGTATTTTTTTTAAATCTTAAT
The DNA here is from genome assembly GCA_947359465.1 of Metellina segmentata. Lineage (NCBI taxonomy): Eukaryota > Metazoa > Arthropoda > Arachnida > Araneae > Tetragnathidae > Metellina > Metellina segmentata. Next base: position 71,085,688 of record OX375875.1, on the reverse strand, counting down.
TAAAAGAGCCTTGGTATATTATCTTAGACATTAAATAGACCAAATAAAACCAGAACAAATATTCCAATTTAAGCACAGATATAATGGCTCCCAAAAGTGTTCGTACGCTTTAAAAATTAGTAGAAAAAGAGCTGTATCCTAGAATTAAATTCGATATAAAGTCCAATATTTTTTATATCATCTCCATGTGGTTCTGAATAAAACCTAACATTAAAAAAATATTGACTTATTTTCTTTTTTTGCAAAAATGAAAATGCAAGGAGGCAGAGAAAGAACACGTCACTAAAGTGATTGTACACCGAAACATTTTCAAATAAATTCATAAATAAAATTATCGTCTATCGTTTTTTTTAAGCATTGCGGTGACATTTAAAAAATCTTTTGGCTTCAATCTTTTCCTTGCTTACTTCGTAATATTCTATTTATGACTTAAAAATGCCACGTAGTCGTAAAGAAGCAGCGAACAGAATCGAAAATTGATTATTTTTGATCATAGTAGTATTAAATCAGTTTGGAATATCGCTAAATTAGTAAATTTATCCCATTTTACGATGGAGTATGTGATAAAACGCTTTCAAGAAAATAGGATAGAAAATAAGGTGAGAAAATGTCGTTCAACAAAGTTAATTCAACGAGATCACATATTTATTGTTAAAATTTTTGTAAAAATTTGTATGCAGTAAAAGTTTGTACAGAATTTACTTTAAAATGTTCTACTACAATTTCATCTCAAACTATTCGATGAGTGCTTAGATCAGCTGGATTAAATAGGCTCTCAGGGCAAGTGTACTCTATTCCCAGACATTTAAAAGATGTTGCGTATGTGCTATAGGATATCCTACTAAGTACTAGTTTACTTAAATAGAATAATATTTATTGTTGAAATTTTCTTATTATGTACAAAGATTTGTAAGGTAATTTTTTTTGTTATTGATTTTCGAAATTTTTTTTTAATATGTTTAAAATACCTTTTATGTAGTTTTGTTAAGAACAAGTTATAGATATTATTAAAAAATTTCCATTCTGAGATATTAATTTTTATCAATGGATAGAGCATTATTTCATTGAAATTCGTAAGCGTACCAACACTTTTGGTAGCCACTGTATGTACAAAAAAATTCAGTTAGAAAATAATCCAATCTATATTAATGATAAATTCGAACAATTAACTTACAATGCTTATTACGAATAAACATCAACAGTTACACATTGCTGTAAACTCGAATATGAAAAATTTGTTCTATTTGTATCTGACTGATATACAGGGTGTCCTGAAAGTTCCCGTACTGACGATTCGTGAATTTATTATTCAAATCAACAAACTTTAAAACAATTATTTTTATGCTAATGCTAAAAAGCAATTTTAGCCTAACGTAGGAAAAAAAATTTGGACTTACATTTATAATAAATGTTTAAAATTTCCGCCCTTTTTTGGAGGCAAAGCTGAAGTAGCTTGCGCAAATTTTTAAAAACACGTTTCAAAATGTTGGGAGTGACTTCTTGTATCCTTTGAGTAATGGCAATTTTCAGGCCACCTATTGTTTGTTGATTATCTTCATAAACTTTGTGCTTTAAATAAAATACAAAAAAAAAAAAAAAAAAACAGTGATGCGCAAATCAGGGAACGAGGTGGCCAAAGGTTTCTTGAGATGATAGCCAAAAAAATCTTGAAGCATGCCCATGGTTTCATAATTTGTATGGCAGTTTGCAACGTCTTGTTGGAACCAAGAGTCTCGTTCATTCACTTCTAATAATGCAACAAATTGTTGAATAAGTTGATATACCGTATCTTTACTCCGGTATTGCATCACTTGGATATTTATGTCGCCAAATTCTTTACATCTTTCATATGATTTACATTCAAAATAAGCCTCAAACAGCGCAATTCTCTGAATACGTGATAAATTCTTCTTGCAATGAAGAACTTTATTATCGCACAACTTGAGTGAGATGAAAATCAAACGATAAATATTAAAGAGTTGATAAAACTACAAGCAGACGATAGAATTCAGTAATTAAAAAAAACCACGGGCAATAAATATTTTTTAAGTTGGAGTACGGGAAATTCTAGGACACCCTGTACTATAGATATAAATTAAAAAATATATACCTATATATATTTATTTCTATTTATTTACTTATTTATATATCTGTCCGTCCATTAGAATTTCTATCTATCTGGTTGTCCATTAGTCTATCTGGCTGTTTCATTTATATGTCTGTCCTTTATCTATCTATCTGTCTATATATCTTTTAATACGTCTAAACATCTATCTACTTACCTCTCTATACAACTGTCTGCTTATCTATCTACATGCCTGTCTTTCTATCTAGATGTCGGTCTTTCTATCATCTAGCTGTCCATTTGTTTACCTATCTCTTTGTCTGCCCATATATTTGTTTATCTCTTTATCTGTTCATTTCTCTATTTCCCCACCCCTCTATTTGTCTGTCTACTGACCTATTTGGTCTCCATTTGTCTAACTGCCTTCTTATCTATCTTTCTAACGATCTGTCTGACTATGTGACGCGTATTTTTATATCTCTTCCCATGCGCAATGTTATAAACACCCGCTGACCCATTTCCCATAAAGCGTCACAAGGCATAAAAAAATAACGTGACATTTTTACAAGCGCTTTAGTCCGGAGTAGAAACTCACACCCAACACACTACACACACAATAAAAAACAATTCTGCGGTCCTCCAATTCCACCACACTCCTCCCCCTTTCCCTAGACACACAGAGATACACGGGATAAAAATCATTCTCCTGATCTTGTTATGACTCCGCATCTTGCCCCTGACCATGCGACTCCCCCGTGTAAAATGTCAACCTCGTTGCGGTGCCCTAGGGGCCAAGGGGCCGATCACCCTTGCCACGTGACAATCAATTCCGCGCCGCCTTGAGGAAAACGGATCAATCGAGCGAAAGATGTGGCTCAGTTTGGAGCACTGCGGCGAGACTGCAAATTGCCCCGAAAGCATAAAATATTTAAAGCGAAAAAGGGGTACGCGAAATATTGAGAATGGGAGAACTTTATTGACAGAGGTAATAAAGTGTTGGTTCGAATGTGAATCTGTCATAACAATGTCGGTGTGACTGCACATTTGTATTGTGCATTTCTGTATTGGCAAAGTGGGCATCACCTCAAATATCCATTAAAAACAATCCTAAATTAAATCTAATAGACTTTATTTAATATTAGCGAACCCGTGCTTAAACTTTTTTAACCCCGTGGGTACAGATTTATTTGGAAAAAAAGTAGTTCGGATAATCGTTTGCACATTATTTTTTTTTGTATTATCGTCTGTACACTAATTGCTGTTATATTTTGTATTATCGTTTACACATTAGTTACTGTTATATTTTGTATTATCGTTTACACATTAGTTACTGTTATATTTTCGTATAATTTCGTTTGATAAGAATGGCAACAGTATGAGAAAGATCGCACAGCTTCTGATCTCCGCGTTCATTCCAAAAAAGAATGTCTGATAGCGCAGCCGTGTAAATATTTCTATGTATGGAGTGAGATTAAATAAAGTGTATTTTTCTAGAGAACGATTGAATAATTTGACTCAAGGAGAGTCTCGTAATACAAAATCACTCTTGCCATGAACAAGAATGCATGTTTAATTTTGTCCTAGTTTGAATAACGAATTAGACTCGTCATCCATAACTTAGGCAAAACAAGAGCATGACGAGTCTCAGTCGTCAAATGTATCCAAGGGGTTAATTGCTTATATCTATTGCTGGCAGTGTCTTTGCATAGAGTTCATATCTTCTTTCCATTCGTAAAAATTAATATGTATCCGTCTGCATTCATTATAATCCGGCATCCGTTTGTAATGAATGCAGATCGCAAAAGCATAGATTTCAAACCTCCAAAAAAATTATTCAAAAATCTACAACACCATTTCGTCTACTTTTACTAGCGTTAATTATTTTTTCCAATAAAATTCTTGGTAAAAATCGCACCATCAACATGTTACCACAGTTACGTTCTGAACGTCTACTTTAATTTCATCGTTGATATCACATTAAACTATCGAGTTTGAAAATAGAAGCTGTCTACAATTTCGAGAATTCGACACCGGACCTAACTTGTCCCACTGCAACAGCAAGGTAGTGAACAATAAAAAATATATTTTCACATTTGATTGTTTAACATGATATCGACGATGTAGATAACACTAAATTAACATAACATGGTGGCATACGGCAACTTACAAGCATTTACGAAGAGGGTACCATACGGCTCTAAGAAAAGAAAATCAAAGTGAAACACATTAAACGTAAAACCTGCTCCCTAAAAACCAATAATTTTTATAAGTTGTTATTTCCGATTAAATGGCCGTATAAAAGGGGTAGAGAGGCTACAAAGGCTTAGGTCTTGACATTTTTTTCTTCTCTAAGTCACAAGTGCCCTTTCGAAAGAAAGTGTTGTTTTCGGAAAGATGAAACATTCCACAGGATTTACATATATCAAGTAATGTTTTTGATTAGAAACCTTGAATATATACCCTAGAATTTGTTATTTCTTAGTTTTATTCAATTGAAGTAGTTTAAAATTTCCCAATGCTCCTTCGTGTAGCTCCAGTGCGTTGTAAATTCAACTACCTGCCTACCAAATTATCTAATTTAAATACCTAAGCAGCTATCAATTTTTTTTATCAGCAAATATGTATAATACATACATAATTTGGATAAAAATATTCGTATTTTTAATTTTCTACGATTCATCTCAGCTACGATTGACTGTGTGGTAGGAAGGTGTTTAATTAGCGACACGTCGCACTGAAACAATACAACGGAGAATCTGGATCTGGCAAAGGGAACGGAACGGGATCTGGCAACGGATTCTGGATCTGGCAATGGAAACGGGATTATAGATCTGGCAAAGGGCTATTGCCGACGATCCAGAATCAAACTCGAAGGGAATACCCGAGGACAACACCACGTAATATTGAATCGAAGTCAGATTACGAGATCAACATCTTAGCTGGCATCTCACTCTTCAAACTTCCACACTACTACAATACGAAGAAATTTGAGGACACGGCAGATTTAACGTGTGCCAAATCCCGTGTACACTACGGGCTTTCACTGGACCGAATATTGAACTCGCAACTTTCTAATTGCTAATTCGTTCATCTTCCAACCGGGCTAACGCAGCCCGACTATGTTTGGCATGCATCTAAAATAATTTGTGAATATTTCTCTTCCTACAAAACCTTCCTACAAACAAACAAATAGATACCCTTGAAATTGAAGAGCTAGATGTAAAAGTGCCCTAATCTTTGAAAAAGTTCAAGTTTTGTTACCTATGGGTTTTGCAATCAGACGAGTAAAGCTGTAAAATTTAATTTAACAATCTAAAGTTTCCTTGAAAAATTCAATATAAACATTAAACAAAAGTTTGGGACGTGCTGACAGCTTGAGTAGTACCATTCAAATTTTTGCAATATGATCTTATGTTTTACTACCCCAAAACAACTGATGGTGCAGTTCGAATTTAACTTGATTATTTGTCAAGTAATAATAGTTTTTAAACTCTAAGTGACGTGCTTACATTGGTTATCTGCATTCTTCCGTGTATGACTTCTAACAAGTTTTGTGTGACGCGTTCTCGATCAACATAATCCTTAAACCAAAATATTTGGCATTTAGTCATTATGTATGTTGTTGGGTAAAAGCAATGCTGCATCCAAAACTTCTCTGATGCTTAGAGGATTAAAAGTAGATAAAGTTTGAATAATTTATTAAAATTACTGTTTTAGATGTTGTATAGAAATTTTTATCTGTGAATTGTTAGTTTTTATCAATTTATTTATCACAATGGTTTAGAGCTTTAGAGATAAAAACATCTCAAGAATAAAAGAGAACGCCATCGCTTCTTGCTTGGTGTTCGTAGAGCTTTATGATTTTCATTATTGCGTGATTATATCTTCGCTGATTCAATGCACATTTCGGTTTGCCCACTGCATTAACAGGCATTGCAGAAGACGCAGGCTCAACTGTAACGCATATGTACACCTTTATGGAGACAATTTATTGAAATTATCACTGGACTCAGATATTTATAGATTTTTTCATTGATTTCTACTAGAAAAAGCAATTTGTCGCAAAAGATATTGTGTTTTTTTCAAGTTTGTTATTTGAATTATCTTCTTAAAACATTGATTCAGGTATTGAAGTGCAATCAGTACTATAATATTATATTTAAATTATTTGTGAACATAAATGGTAGTCATCTCTGAAAAAAACATGAAAACAGAGCTAAGAGCAAAAAATGTATTCAGGTTTGCATGCTGCTCAATTTTTCAAAATGTATATTTTTCAATAATTATAGTTCAAACCTTGTTTTAAAATCTTCAGAACATGTATGACAAATTTCAAAAGAATTCAATAGATGCATTCTGAGATATTGTGTTTTGCTGAGAGTAACACTTACACATAAAATTATATTTCGAGGAAAAGTTGAAATCAACATAAACCTCCATGTCAAAAGTAGATGTCAATGTATTTTAAATTTTGATATCTCCAGTTATAAGGGTCGTATAATTAAAACACGAAGTGTTGTGAAAAGTCAGAGTCATAGTATAGCATGTAAAATTTGAAAACTTAAAGTTGTGTGAAAATGACGTATTAAAGACATACAGAGGGATACCTTAACCTTGGTACATTTCTCTTTTCCTGTATTAGTAAAATTTTTCTTACGTGTGCATATACATTACTTGACGTTGTCTGGGCTGTGTTTGACTCGTCCTGGTCAAATATGGTCATTTTTCCATAAAACCCAACCAACTCATGTAAATTTGCTTGATTTCGTGTCTCATTTTGGCTAATAAGCACGTTTGATATAATACTTTAAGTATCAATGAAGGTAAAACTTTCTCTCCACATTTACAATAATTCAAAATTTAAAACAAATAAAATTCTGTAACATGAAGCCCAGAGTTACTTGCATTGCACAAACCCTCCCGAGATACACGAATGGTGACTACTGTCTCGATGATTCCCAGTCATCAACCCTTCTCCTCACGCTACTTTCTGAGAGCCGTTACGTATAGATGTAGTGTCATGGACATATCCCTATAACCTACAAGCGTTATTAATTTTGTGCTCAGATGGCAAAATGTTATGTCATATTTTTTTATTTTTCGTGACAGCAATCTTAATATTCAAGATTCAACATGTGGTTCTGTGGTTTTTGACATTACAATTTTCCACCTTTGTTTTCTCATAAACTGAAAGAAAAAGACTTACGACATTTTACCACTTTCTAAACATTAACAAACCAGACTCCAGGATGGGACTTATTCAATTTTTTGGGAAAAGTGACTTATAGCATTTTGCCATCTCGAGCACAGATTTTAACTATTGCATGATTATCTTCGCCAACTCTCACTCCGATTTACTTCGGTGTCTCATTTTTGAGAGTAGATTATAAACCCGTTTGGAGTTCCGATCCTTAAACTTTTCCACCACCTTTTAAATAGTACGGAATTCTAAACAAATTCACTGTTCTTCCTGTGATATGGAGCACAAGGACATTTCACGAGGCACGAATCCTCCCGAGAATCACCGAATGGTGTCTACTGTCTCCATGATTCCCAGTCACCAACCCTTCTCCTCGCATTACTTCCTGAGAGCCATTCGAGACAGTGGCAGTGCCATCGACATCCCCATGACCATGACGGTGCGACATTTAAGGGGGTGGAGGAGGAGTGATAACAAGATCAGGTGGGGATCTCGATCTATTAAGAAAGGAGAAGGGTGGGATTAGGGCCAGAAAGTGAACTCATTACCGAAGGGAAGGAGTGAAATTTCAACAGATGGCAATGAGTAATTGCCTTAACCCTTTTCCCTCCACCTTCTTCTGATGCTATGCTCAGACTGGAGGCAAATATATTATTCCATGGGGAATGCATTATTTCGAAATATAAAATATGTATCAGATTCCTTTATTGGTTAGGCTTCCGGTTCGCATAGTCCTTGAATAATTCAGATGTGAATATTAGGAGGTAAGTTACTTCGTCTGCGAATTTTATTTGGTGGTTATCACACTGTCAAGATAACAATATTTCCAAATTTTGTGTTAAGGGAAAAAGTTTGTAATACATTATTCCATGGGGAATGCATTAGGAGGCAAATACATTATTCCATGGGGAATGCATTATTTCGAAAGATACAATATGTATCAGATTCCTTTATTGGTTAGGCTTCCATTTCGCACAGTCCTTGAATAATTCAGATGTGAATATTCGGAAGTAAGTTACTTCGTCTGCGTGTTTTTAACTGGTGGTTATCACATTGTCAAGATGACAATATTTCCAAATTTTGTGTTAGGGGGGAAAGTTTGTAATGCGGGAAACTTAGCTATCGCTTCAAAAATTTACTTTCGATACAGTAGTAACCTCCCTCCACCATGAAATACGTTTTGTGAAACAAAGTTTTGTATCGTCTTTTGCGCATTCTGCTGAATTGATGACCCGGACGTGACTGAACACGCAGACAAAAAAAATGCAGATGTCACTTCCGACAAACTCCAGATGGCTCTCATTTCAAATGGCATGCACTTCAATGAACGATTCGCTTTAAAAAAAATTAAATTTCCGATGCAATGCCAATCATTTACAACAAGCGTCTGAAACCCTGTGATTAAAATCTACTGCTTGGTTCTAAAACGAATTCCTTCTTCGTTGCAATACAGCTTTTCCTACACATGATGCCTTACACTTTTCAAAAAAGGCAACACTGAACCTTCCATGTTCGTAATCATCCATTGGATTACCACGCATAACTCGTGTAACAAACACACCCGTGTCACGACTTCACGCAATTGGCAAACTTTAAACTAGTGATAGTAGCCACTGATAAATTCTTCAGGTGCAGTATTATGGTAAACTTAACCACCACTATAAAAATTAACTTGCAATATCGTAGTATATGTACTACTGTAATGTACGTTATGGCAATTCAACTAACCTTTACAGTGAAGTGCATTTCGGTTATAGATCTGTAAGTTAATTAAAAGAGTAACAAAGTTGCAGTGTCTTTCACATGTCTTACTAAAGTTAAAATGCTGGAAATTAAAATATCTGGCGCAGAAAACACAGTAGGAAATAGTTAGAGATCTCTTAATCAACTACTGGTGGATTGATATGATATTTAATTTTCTTAAGTAGCAGATAGTTTCTATTTCGAGCATTTAATAATAACCTCGCAAGTAGAAAATTTAGTACTAGTACAGCATTAGTGATTTTGTTAATTTGAAGTCCTCAACTATTATAACAACAAATTATTAAAACGGTACATGTAAAATAAAATATATTAAGTATTAGAGCCATTTTCTGTTAGTCTGAATGTAAGTGCGGTTTATTTCTACGACGTAACGTGTTTCTTGTACGTATTCCGAACATGACCAATTGACTTGTCTTCAGCACGTCGCCATTAAAAATTCCAAAGAATTTATTCCGACTTGGTATATAACTACTTGGTTAACTAATTATGGTTCCTCGCATGAATTTTTGAAGCAAACAATGCAATCTAGATTCACGATAGTTTGGTGTAAGGCAAACTTTTGACTTCATTTCACCACGAAGAAATCGTTTCAGACATATCTCACGTGAGCTTAACTTAAGAAGTGCGTTCATGATGTCTTAACAATTGTCCTTTAAGGTATCCGGACACGTTGGAGGCCCTTTTTTTAAAGTGGTATAGGAACATTTTAATGATATTTTTATGTTTAGTGTTATCAAAAAATAGCATTGAGCTATAAATATTTAAATTATGTAATAATAATTTTGTAAAACTCATAATTATATATGAAATTTTAAGGAAATTTGTCAAAAACTTCAAATGGCTAAATGAAAATCTATTCAACCCATTTGAAAAATGATGTTTCCTAAATAAACTACTTGCATTTGTCTAGTGAATGAACTAATATCAGAAGTATATTTAAATAAACAAAAATTTTACAAGCGATCGAAAACTGAATAAAAGATTTTTGATAGTTTTACAGTCCTATTTCTTAATAAATGGCCATAATTTGAAAACTTTTCAACTCATCATAATTATTATAGTTCATACACTATACAACATTATAAAGAACAAATTCTCAAAAGTTTACGAGAATCCATCAAAAACTTTTTGTGTTGTAACATTTGAAGTGATGAAATAGGGCAAAAATAACCATTTAGAGTAAAAGCAGTTTGAAGTGTATCGTTTGCTCTCTCTTGCTTTTACTGTTTGTGTAAACAATTTTGTATTTCCCTTCTCTTTAAAAATGTTCTCAATATTTCCAAAAAAGATACCATTTAAAGATTTGAAAAACCTTTCTAAAATTATATTTGCAAAAAAGTAAGTTTTAAATTTAAATTTTGACAGTTTTTTGGTTCTTTAATAGCCATTTCCGGTGGTTTCCAAACTTACTTTCGGTTTTTCCACCTTGATTAAAATTTTAGTAACTCTGTAATTTAGAACGTAAGTTTTTAGTAACTTAGAGAAAAAATCAAATATACTTTGGAAAGCCAAATAAATACTCTGTCAACTAAAATCAAAAACTGCTTTTGGAATATTTGGTCAAAAACGACATTTTCAACCTGTTCGGATACCTTAAGTGAGTACGAAATCATTTCCATATATATTGCACGCATTTATTATTTGCATACAAGATACATGTTGTATGCTTTGAATTTCTTCAAGCTTAAACTCTATGAAACAAGCAATGCAAAACAAGGGGAAAAAGTAAGGTCTATCGAGACAAATAAAATTGGATTTCCGTACAAGGCGATAAATTGATTACCTTTAACTTCCAAAGCATTATCGAACAACTAACTCTTTGTAACTTGATCTTCAAAAAGAATTTCCTTTTATACGATTGAACAAAACAAATTTCTTGTTTTATTTTATTACGAAACAAGTGTTGCATTTCATCCTATGCTTTAGAAGTCTAGGGAATTCAATAAAAGTTCCCCCACACCTTTAGAAATATATATTACTCTTTTTTTTTTAAGTGTTGCGGCTTACAATTCCTACTTTCCCCCTTTTTTTCAAGTCAAATCAATGAGAGTTTCTTATTCGCTTTTTTTTTGTATTAGTTTGCTTTTTCTATTTTGTTTGATTAGAAAAAAAAACTAGTTTTACCGAATTTTTTTAATTCATATTCTTATGTATGAGATTTTTCACAAACATATTTTGCTCCTCTTTTACCTGAAGGCATTTTTATTGTCTGAGAAAGGAAAAGAGACGCTGAGAATAAAGGGTTTTGTGTCAGGAAGACAGTCTTTAGTATTTTTATTTGTAATAGAAATATAAATTAGTTTGGCAACGTGACGAAACATTCTGAGAGGCAATCAAGAATTTGGAAACCCATCATTTCTAAACCTTACATGCTTTGAAGCAGAAATTTTTGTTGTTTGACTTATTTTCCGTAAGTAATGTGATTAATGCACTTAAGATAATGAGTGCTATAAAACATTAATATTCAATGTACAAATAATCGTAGAAAAACATGCAAATGGCATACTGGTTGTTTTAAGGAGTGCTTAGGGTATCTGTTATTATCTTTTTACTATGCATTCTCTTGCTTTTCCAAAATTTTGGCAATTTACGAAGGTGAAAATCTTGGACAACCTGGTTGTCCAAATAACTGTAAAAGGCTTTATGACGCAGTGCAAAAAATAAAAAATAAATCCTGCATGTTGGTAAACTGTTTTATTACTTCATAGTCAGTGCTATAATTTATGGCACAGAACTATAAACTCAAAGGTTAAATTCACTCTAAAGAAGCAAATTGGGGAAACGCAATGTCAATTTGCCCACTAATTTAACGAATAGACTCTTTAAAAACCTCGTGACCTAATTGCCGATTCGTCATAGCCAGACGATAGTAATGTTAAATATATAATGAGTACTATAACGGTACTATTAATGGTGGTCTTTTCGAATTCTTGTCTTTGGGTACGGACATACTGAAGATACTTACATTACAATTCCGGTAGAGAATGAGACATGTGCATTAATTCAGTGAATTGTATAATAATATTGACATAATGATATAAGAAGATATGTATGATAATGAGACAATCAAGAGACATTATGTAGTGTATATTGGGGTACTCTTTCAATGTAGGTTTACACTGGTGTCATTTCTAGAGTTCAACATGCTTTAGTATTAAAAATTATAGAACATACTCAAGCGATATCAAGACGTAGACAAGCCACAGATTGGTCCAACATCAGTCTTCTGACTGTAAATCGGCTGAAATACGCGTGCTTATCGACGAGTTTTCGGTCCGGAAACGGAGTACGAATGTGCATGTCGTATGTTTTGTCATGTTTTTTCTGTGGGTAGACCGCGACCTGAATTATTGTGTAAGAAAGTGACTTCGGTATGTCTGCATCCTTACTCTCAGTGACCTTCAAATTCGTGCGCTGTGGGGGAAGATAATGGTTCTGGAGAGTTGTGCAGTCTTTCAATGATTTTAGAGACAAAATAAGTGTTGGTTTGACCCGGGTGTTATCTTCTCATGGCCAATCGAACCGACCTATTTAGATGTGGTGGCAGGTAACTTTATGTCCACAAATAATTTAATGGGACGCTTACTCATTGAACCGAATTTATGTCACATATACCAGGGACTTGTATCTTTTAGCTATATAATGCCAGCCCACACACAGTCCCTATCTCATCGTGAATGGCTTCGATAGATGGATGTTTCTTCATATCCCCTCTGATTCTGATGCAGGGTGTATAAAATTCAAGAAAATGCGATTACTCTGGTTCAGAAAAACATACACATGCCCGTATAAGATGGAACATTGACATGTTTAGTTCGTTTTTGCTGAACACATAATGTAACTTTCGTATGGTTGTCTTGTTGAATACGATTGATTTTCACCGGATATGGGTGATTTTGTTTCTGATTTGTTTAATAGGTTTATAAGTAAAAAAATATCGAAACACCTTCGTACGAGTAAAGGGTCATCTTTTGCTGATTTTCTTCACATCTGCCGTTTTTGTTATGGCAACCCTATCTGCTGTTACGGAATTCGGCCGCCATCTTGATTTGGCGACAAAAATTAGTTGGCGACAAACGTCTTACCGTGAACGACCACTCCACCCAACCTGATAACGTCAGAATTCTTTCGAAAAAAAAATAATAAAAACGAAAATGGTTAAAAAAATAACAAAACTCTTAATTCTTTCGTAAAAACTATTACAATAAAATAAAAATTCCACAACTGTCTAAATACAAATAAGTGGACCAATGGTATCACAGAAAACGATTTAAAAGTACCAATGCAATCAAAAGATATTTTAAAAACAAAATAACCAATGGGAAGAAAGAAAGAATTTCAAACGAATCAATGAAATCAAACGACTTTAATGGATTTCGGAAGAACTTTCTAGAATATTCAAAATGAAAGTTTCCGTTTGCCGAGGTTGCTATGAAAACCAAAACAACCGTAACGAAAGATGGGTTGCCTTAGTTTATCGTAACTCGCTACTAGAAGTGCGCCAAAAAAAAAATCGCCAAGCCGTTGCCATCACTCATAAACGTAGAGTGTAGCTGTACCCTTTTAGTATTTAAGGGTAGGTGTCTAGTTGAATTTAAGTCGCTCTGGAGCAACAAAACGGGCTTTTGGAAACGGTCCGAAAGCAAAGATCAGAGGACAGTATCTCATAAATTTGAATCACGTCAGTTGGTTGGTTGTTTTCGGACCTATGCGCATGGGCCATATTAAGCTATGCTGAACCAAGGTCAGGTTACGAGACCAATTCCTGAGCTGGCCTTCTCCCCCACTCTTTAAATTTCCCCCACCACGCGAATTGAGAACATTTGAAGCCGGTCGAAATTACGTTTCAGAAATGAACACACATGTCAAGCAATATTGAACATGACATAAGTAATTTCTTTCAAGCTCTAGTGCAAATATTGAATATTTTATCCTGATCATCAGTCCCAAATATTTGGAAATTATGTTTTGCAAAGAAATTATAAACTCAAACTAAGTAAAGTATAAAAATTAAAAATTTAAAAAAATAACTAATTGCTTTTCCAGGTGGGAACAGCTACACTCTACGTTTATGAGCGATGGCAACGGCCTTGGCGATTTTTTTGGCGAACTTCTAAAGTCGCCAAGAAAAGAATTATTTCCTTACTCTTTTTCTGTCACAAATTTTTTTCTTTTTACAACACACTTTTTAAACACATTTCAGAACGTTTTAAAAATTATATATTTTTTAAAACTTTCACTAAAAGTAGTAAGTTTAAGCACATATCAAAACACATTTATGAACCAGCAGAGAAACAAAGCTACGAATGTTTTGTAAGAATACCCTGAAACTTATGAATTACACTGAATACAGTAGGCATGTTGAAAAGGAAAAAGATTTACAAAAGAAAAAAAAGCAAGAAATAATACAACCTGATAACGTCAGAATTCTTTCGTAAAAAAATAATGAAAACGAAAGTGGTCAAAAAAACAAAACTCTTAATCTTATCGTGAAAACTACTAAAGTAAAATAAAAATTCCACAACTGTAAAAATACAAATAAATGGACCAATGGTATCACAGAAAACGATTTAAAAGAACCAATGCAATCAAAGGATATTTTAAAAACAAAGCAACCAATGGGAGGAAAGAAAAAAATTTCAAACGAACCAATGAAATCAAACGACTTTAACGGATTTTGAAAGAACTTTCTAGAATATTCAAAATGAAAATTGAAAGTTTCCGTTTGCCGAGGTTACCATGAAAACTACAGCATCAGAAACGAAAGATGGGTTGCCTTAAGTTATCGTAATTCGCTACTAGAAGTGCGCCAAACAAATCGCCAAGCCGTTGCCATCACTCATAAACGTAGAGTGTAGCTGTACCTCCAGGTGTAGTGGTAAAACAATCTGAGTAATCGAGGTACTCAATTTTCATTTCAGCGTCTCCAACAATGCTAAATTAAGTTTTAAAAGTATGATGTTCAGGTTTTTTTTGCATAAAGCTGTCTAAAAATGTAGAAAAAATTCATTTAAATAATATATTCAAAAGCATTGATTTATAAAATCATAACATTTATGAAACGTATTAAATTGGATGTATATGATTTTTGCACAAGCATACTAACAAAAAAAAAGATGTAAAATGGGAAGACAGATCATCAGACTACTACTCACTAACTTCAAAATAAATGCTTAAAATACTAAAAATTTTATGAAAATACATACTGCCGTTTGGACGTAATGAGGGCACAAACACACATACAGACAACAAAGGCAGAAATTATTCATTTTTCTTTAGAATAATCCCCAAGGGGATAAATAATTTGAAAGGTGGTGAAAATATTCATTTTACAAACATTAAATTTTTTATTAATATAGATGATATTTTTGAATAAATTTTGATTGCTACCTGGGTAACGAAATACGTTAACAATTGTATTTTGGACTAAAAACAGTCTTATTTTCGTGTTGTATGGATATAAATATCACCACAACATTATTATACTAGCTTGACCAAATATGGCAATTGCACCATAAAAGGAAACATTATTCAGTGTTTTTTTACACAGCAGGAAAATAAAAGCAATTAAAGTGCTATAAATATAAAATCCTTTGGAAATACAACAGGTAGGTAGGTATTTTAATTACGTCACATTGAAGCAACACACCGTGTTATTGGTCACGATCCGGTAGCAGTCCACAAAGGAAAGATCCGAGGACAACACCACGTACTTTTGAACGATGGTAAGCTGACGAGGTCACACTAGAGCTGGCACCACACACTCTGAACTTCCACACCACTCCAACGTGAGGACATTTGAGTCCACGACAGATTTAACGTGCACCAGCGCCCTTTGTACCGATGGTATTTGGTTGGATTTGAATTCGCTAATCCGTTACTCTTCCAACCGGAAAACTGCAGCCCAGGAAATGCATCAGTATTGAGTAGCATTGTAATTGCTGTTACAAACTGTTCACTGTTGTAAATTCCTTTCACCGAAATTAATATTTTAACAAAAAAAAATTACGCATGCCTCGCTGTTGAAAATAATCGTAATGAAATTCCTTTTAGCGTAATTCAGCTTTCCGCTTAGAACTCTTTTTATTAATTTTTAAAAAAGGTGCCTATATTTTACGTTTAAATAAAGCATTTTCCTCTTTTACACGACTTCTTGATCTCATGGGGCTTGAACCGAGTTTGTCATAAAACCGTTAATGGGAAAAAGTTTATTTCGCAAACAACCTCGAAGGCACGATTGTTAAGTGCTGAATGCAGAACGAGCCATATTACTGCATTCACGTAAGTGACTTAGACCAATATAAATGTATTTTGGTACCGCATTTCGGAAAAGGAATTTTTTAATGATAATTAAACGATAAATATTGTACTCAACTCATATTTTCACAAACCATGTCGAGCATATTTAAATTACTTTTTAGTTCAAACCTTTTAGGTCTAGTTTAGATCACACTAATGATCCTTTTGGATACTTTCATTTCGTGTTCAAACTCGAATTATGTAGTTGAATTTAAACGTCCATTTCAAAGTATGTTTTGGACATTTTTTTACTCCCTTCATTTTTGGAATCCGAACCTTTATTAATTAGTTAAATTAAACGTCGTGGTATATTGTGGATAATTTGTTTGTAAAAGAGATGACACATGATAGAGCTGTTTGTGTTCATTTCGTTTTTGTATATGTAGTGTTCAAATTTTTACTAGTACCAGAAAAAGAAAATGACTCAGTGTTAGAAAAGTATCGATTTTATAGTATTTATCCATTTCTCTAACAGTAATATTTACAATCTTACCTGTCCAGCTCCTACATGGTATTGTGGTCTTAACGCTTGTCTATAACCCAGTGAATCCGACAAGTACGAGGGGTTGGTGGCCTGGCCTCAAATATATTCATATTGGCGTGGTGTGGAGGTTTGGAGAGATGGGATGGTAGCTCAGGTGTTGATCTCTGTGATCTGACTGTGGTTCAGAATGATGAGGTGTTGGCCTCGCATCTTTTCCTTCTGGGTTTACCCGGACCGTCGGTAATAGCCCACCGTGTTTTTCCAGTTCGACGTAAATTCAACTACCTACCTAATATATTCCTTGAATAACAGTCTTCCGATAAGTAGCCGTGCAGAAAGAAGTAACAAAACAAAATCAAACCACTGGATGACGGAAAAAATAGTTTTTTAAAGTTAAATTTAAAAATACACGGGAGAACTGTTTCTGAAAGATCCTGTATTTAATTGGTGATGGGTCAAAAGTCAACAACTGATAGTATTTTACAAAAAATTTGAACAATTTGTTTGAACTGGGATTTGTTTTCATAATATAGCGTAGGAAGCTTTAAATGCGGTAATCTCTTTAATTTCGTCGTTATAAAAAACAATCTCATAAGCTTTACATGATGAAGGCTGAATTACGCGTCTTTGAATGCCAACGGCATGTAGGGAAAGACTTCAATTCGCTTTCTCCCAAGTGCCTATCTGCCATTGATCAAATCAGACGAAAAACTCTAAAACTCGCTTACTGTGATTATTGCAAAAAAAGTGATTTACATACCCAAATCCCATTCATTGAAACGTTCCTACTTTACAACTCTAATTACAACGCTTAAATAAGTAAAACATACCCTTGCTCATCTTAATAATGCTCCATCGCGTGCAAGAAAGCCATATCCCATCCCCACATTCCGGCAAAACCGAATCAAGTCAACAGCGACTCGATTCAGACTCTCCTCCAGAACCGATTCCGCACTTAAGCAGAGCGAACTTATTAAAACATTTCCCGGCGTCTCAAGAAAGAAGTACCTCATTATTTCCAAAAAAGGACGATATCTTTAAGTTGAAATTGCTTTCGTAAGCTCGGGCCCTAATGGTTTTTTCCCCTTCCGCGCTCGCACTCACGATAAAAAATGCCGGAGGGCTTTTACTACTTTTCCGAAGGTGTGGTTAAATTATTCCACGAGAGTTGCGAATAATTAAGATTGATTCTTTTCTCTTCCCTTTACATATAAAGTAGATAAATGGGGGTGTACTCTCCCCTGGGGCTTTCGAGGGCGAGAGTTTCGACGGTTGAGATTTTAATGCTCTTGGAGATTTTATGAATTTCGGTGTTAATTGCTCGAGATCTTGATGTAGTTGTCCGTGTGCTGAGGACGTCTTGTTGGAGATAGGGGGGATGTTCCAAAGGGAAGAATAATGGGGAAGGTGAGGTGAGATAAGAAGAGGGCTAATGAATTGTTTGGGAGGGGTTGCTGGTGGCACACTAATTGAAAAGACGGTTTCTGGGAGAGATCACTGGTCGTGGCTCTTGCTGTTTCAAGTTGTGTGTTCTTAAAGTTGAAAAAGCGGTTGTAATGGAAACGCTAAAGTGGAGCATTGCACTCAAATTATTCGTAAATGTGAGTTAGTGGAAACATCCAATCGATCAAAAAGGTTAAAACCATTTAGAAGTCACGTAGGTGCAGAACGGATATATTCGTGTGAATGCCACAGGGTTAAAAAGGCATTAAAATGTCTGTTCTTTCATCTACGTTTTAAAGGCATTTAAAAAAAATCTTAATTAAAAAATTGATTAACTGAAATACAGAAACGCTGCATATTTCAATTTGCCTCATCATAAAACTAAGATCGCAAAGTGGTACTATGGTAAAGGGTAAAAAAAATCGAGGCATAAAATTGTTACCTCCTTTAATGTTTTAAAAGTTTAAACATTAAAGATTTTTCGTATAATTTCTTGAGTATTTTTTTTGCTACACAGTTGTAAGCAAGACAAGTCTAGACACTAAAGATAGTACATAAATTGAAACAATTGGGACCCATCAAATGATAGTAAATTATAGTATTCATTGTATAAAACAAAATAGTTATTTTCAGGTTTTCATGTTTCACGATTCCACGAAGGGTAGGATTGTAAATCGACGAATGTTTTAAAATTCTTAACTAGTAAGTAAATAAAAGTACGTGAAAGACATACAATGGATATAGTTTTAAAGTTTTGTAAAGTTAATCATTGATAACTTTTGATTTAGAATTTTAGAAGGAAATTATGTATGGAATAAATGTGAGGTATAAGAAAATCTGCATACATCGTATAGGAATGTTTACTTAAATTAAGCTGACAAGAAAAATTTTAATGTGTTCTCAAACATGGTTTTATTTATAGGTTTTACATATAAGTTATAAAGGTTATGATTTTTATTGTTCTCTATTAAAAGTTTACAAGTCATAAAATGTGAAGCAATTGTTTTATATAAGTAATCACAATTTATCACTTATCTGAGTAACTCAAAAGCGAATTTACCAACAACGCAAGTATACGCATGAAATTTGAACGATGCTGCAATCAACATATTTGATAAAGAAATAATTCACGCATTGTAACCTAAAAATCAAGAATTTGGTATTTCAAAAATTTGCATTTTGAATTGTGCTTAAATTAGAAAAGCTGAGACTGTAGAATTTAATGCACGCTCTAGGAAAATTTTTAGACTAGCTATTGTTTGTCTATATAGTATAGGTATATATGAAACAAAATTGGGATTGGAAGCCAACAGTTTTCCTTTGTTTCTCAAAAAGCATAAATCGAGACCCTAGTTCTTACATTCAGATGACGATAGATGTTACTTGGTTTGCATTCTCTTGCACCGCGAGTACCTCTACTACAATAAGCCAACGGTGTACACATTTATGTGGACGTAGTCACGCGGTTCGTTTACATTTATATTTACTTCAAAATCAACATTGTAACCATTTGTACAAAAATCATCTGTGCTAGATTCTATCTGAATCACCGAGGGAATTTTTCCTCCAACATGTAACACATTCCTATGAATCATGTCTGCGGTGCCTCTCCAGAAAGATGAAATCAACTTCACACTAGCTAGCCCAAACTCAAAAACACAAAACATTCCACCCTCAATTCGGGGTATTTCATTTAATTTATTTTTTCCGTCTGAAGTCAGACTCTTACCCCCAACCATGTGGTCGGAATGCATGATATAGCTCCAACAATAGCCACCGACACCCACTATTTTGCGGGTAACAAGACCGTTGGGGAAACGTGCTACCTTTCCCCATCTCTTTTTTGGCAATAAATGTGCTAATGAGCATTATGCGCTGCCCACAACCAACGGGAAGATAAAAAAAAATCACCAAGGAAAAAAGATGCACCGCGGATCTCATCTGAGGGGTCTTCGATGAACCCAACCCCTCTCAGGGTCGATACTCCCCAACAAAAGGTTGTGGGAGGTGCGGCGTTATGTGGTTATTGGAGCTGGTCAGAAGGAGACTAGCGTAGGCCGAGAGGGCGTCCACAAGGACACGCTTGAGGAGTTTGGAAAAGTGGACCATTAAGGATAATGGCACCGAGATGTTTTGTTCTTTCGTATGGTAGGTGATGACCAGTGGGGAACCTAGTTAGTGAATGGGATATCGTTTTCCTAGAGTAAGCTGATTAGGTGGGGGCAAAATGCCACTGTACAGTCCGCGATTGGATGCTTACTTTAATAAATTATGCAATTTTTCTCGGTAGGTTTTGTGTTCCACTTAATCGATATTGGATAAGTTTAATCCTTGATGGGTTCACATGCGTATATACTACCTTATAATAATGGACCGGGCAGCAAGATATGATGGTATAAGGGAAAGAATACATGCTTTAATAGGGGATGGTCCCCCACGTACTGCAGTTACACTATCAACCATTCTGGGCATACTTTCAACAAGGTTTTGATACACAGCTACGGGTATTTGAGTCAATTCCTGCTACAAGAATGTCGCTAGCACAGCTGTAGATTTCGTACGTGATTCCTTGGTCTGTAAGCGTCGCTCTAACTCGTCCTACAAATGTTCTATGGGGTTTAGGTCGGGACTCTGAGCAGGCCAAGGAAGCCGTTTTACAGCCATATATTGATACCACTGCTTGACAGAGGCTGCAACATGATATGGAGCGTCCTGGAGGTAACATTCGTCCATTCCATAAAAATTGCCAGAGCGTAGGAAGAACTTGATTATCCAAAATATTCATGTAGGCGTCGGAGTTGAATTGACCAGGAACAACATGCAAAGGTCCCAGGCCACACCACGAAAGGGCACTCCCAAACAAGTAGTCGGATTTTATGCAAATCCGCTGGTGTCCGATCCATTATTGTAGGGTAGCGTATATGTTCCACAATCTAATTTTCCCTACATGACTTGAAACCCTTTATGACGTTCTTGATCAATAGAATCTTTCGTATGATTCATTAAAACAATACATGTGGTTAATTTTATGAAGAAAAAGCAATATTACAATGCTTGTGAATTCCGTGAAGCTAAAGGTGCCGTCGTAGCCTAGTGGGTATGCCCACAATGTTAGTAACCTTCGAGTTGTATGCGTCACACTTTCGATTTCTGTCGGGTGAATTCCTCCCTGCGTGTAGTTCTCTCTTCTGTGTTAGTCAAACTTTCATCGTGTGTCTATTACTTGACATTGTATGTACTGTATACAATATC
The DNA here is from genome assembly GCA_947359465.1 of Metellina segmentata. Taxonomy (NCBI): domain Eukaryota; kingdom Metazoa; phylum Arthropoda; class Arachnida; order Araneae; family Tetragnathidae; genus Metellina; species Metellina segmentata. Next base: position 71,064,181 of record OX375875.1, on the reverse strand, counting down.
GTAAATTTGGGATTTTATGATGCAGCAAGCCCTTGCGCCATAAAATACCCAGAGCAATCAACCCATGAAGCTGAAAGCATTAAAAGTTATATTATCAAACTTCTATGAAAGCATTAGTGGTTGCCGTGTATGAATAGCAATGTTATTTTCGTGATTAAATTATATATAAAGGGTAGATAAGTAGTATAATAAGAAATTGCGCTTTCTGGGAAAAACAATTAATTAAACTGAATAAAAAAAAAATTAAACTGAATATAAAAATTAATTAAATTGAATTAAGAACATAGTACCCCTAATTCGTCATTGGCCTCTCAGGGGCACATCTTTAAGTGTGTACGGGCTTATCGAACTCGATGTAATCTAGTGGGCAGTAGTAACTTCTTTTCCCATGAGGTTTACTGCCTTCTTCAGGCAGGGTGGTCGTGACCCCAGGATGTCTGAGCGATATTTCACTTCTCTCCTCCATCCTCTCTTTGTATAATTACTTGACATTTACAGCCTTATGTTTTGCGCAGTTTGGTCAAATATGTCTCTTGCGTCACAAAACCTGAAACCAACCATTGGAAATAAATGGAGTTTTAACAAAAAATTCTGTTCTCTTATGTAATTATAATTTCTCATTCTTTCTTAATGGAAATTTTTTTAAAATATAATTACTAACATAAATCTTATAATAGTCGTGGAGGTTTTGAAATATATTGTTTGTCTTCGGTATTACATTGTTCGATAAAAAAAATGAGTTTTGATTGCAAAGATAAGCATTGAACAAGTAACCAGATCGATGAGCTTTTATCTCTGTCGTTCAGAAATGTTTCGTCAAAAACAAATCCTTGGAATTCAGTGTGATCAAAAGAAAAAAGTATATCGAGGAAGTTTACTTTAGATCGCTGAAAGATTTTCAGAGGCTGGAATCCCCCTTCCTTTCATTACTCAAGCACGTTTACGAGAAACTTGATGTGTGATTGAGCTGCTCACATCAAAAAAACAATAACCTCGATGATAATTCAATGCTTTAGTATTTTGTAAAATATTGATATTTTGGAGAAAATATGAAAGGCATTAAATTCAAAATTATGAATTTTGCTTTGTTGATGGTCATCAAAGTAGAGACAATGTGGTTGCTGAGCACTAAAGTTGATGGTAACGCGAATTATAAAATGTGAAGTACCCTCTTTTGTTGCGTGAGTATAACGGACGATAGTGATCCATAGCTTGGAAATTATAGGACTTCGAAACCCAAGGAATCATTTGTTATGATCATGTGTAATAAATTAGAAAATATGGAGAAGAAAAATAAGGAAAACGATTACAACACGAATTTCCTCATTATCCAACCTCCCTCAAAGATTTGCACCTCAAACAATTCTACATAGAGCATCTTTCTTGTCTTGCATAGAACTCACTCCAGAAGATTTGGCATGTAAAGAGCAGCAGATAAAATACGAATCTGAACCCTGACACCGGCATATTTACCACCATCATGACCCATTCCGCTCTTCCTCTGAACCATCAGTCCCCTCCAGATAGCTAAGGGGGCGCTATGATTGAAGAATAGGAGCAACTGTTGGCAGAAGACAGGTTCATTCAGGGGTTGTGAGTTCGATTGACGAGCCCACCCCCGTGGGGTAACGGACCGTTTCTTCAAGAGCAGATGGGGAGGATGGAGAGGAAAGGTATTGGACCAGTGCATTACAAGGACGGCCGCGATTATCTAACAGGGTAATAACGAGGTTGGAAAGAAAATCTTTCCCCGTTTTTATGTGGTAGGGGTTCCGGTATGCGTTTATATAATCCTCGCTTGGTTTACCTGGGAAACGGCAAAGGAGAGTAGATTTCGTATATTTTGGCTATTAGAGGATTCGGGAAATGCTGTGACTTCTGGGAAGGGGCATATTTAGATTTAGAATGACAGCAAGAGTTCACTGCAGATCCATACATCTTGATCTTATATTATGAAAAGAACTAGTCGAGATATTCTCCTACTCTTGTCAGAATTGGAGTTCAATTTGCTTGCAGTGGGTACCATCTCACATTTGTTTATTTGTTAACCATAGCTGATTTGGCGGCAAAAGAGGGCTGCAAGTATATTAGAACAGCAAATAGTAATCTCAGTGGCACGAAAATTTTGCCAACGTACATATCAAAAACCAGGATTGTCGTTGCATTTTGAGGGCTAGAGGCAGAAGGGGGCATACAAAATATGATATTTATGAGAGGAATTAAGAATTTTCCAACTTGTATATGCGCCGCAATTATTCAACCTCAACAACCCTTTACGCTATTTTGTATTGTATCGGTGTCTCTGTGGGACTGCTCTTTGAGGTAAAGGAGTTGGTCGCTGAGTACCTTGAAAAAAATGGTACATTTGTACTTGGCTAAGTTTTACTTTGACCAAGGAAAGAGTAACAGCAACGTAGTTCGTATTTGAGAATTTCGCATTCTTTCTGTAACGATTCCCCTAAGGATATCTACCATGGTATTGAATTATGAATTTATTTTAACAGCTCATTGTTTTGTTGAGAAAAATATTTATTGTTAATGTAGTTGAGACTTGAGTACATTTAAAATATGTTGCGGTTAGTAAGTTTTTTTAGCTTCACAAGGTAATGGTAATTTTAGTTAACGTAGTACTAGAGCAACACAACGGGCTATTGACGATGGTCCGGGATCAGTCTCTTAAGTGAAAGATCCGAGGACAACACCTCGTAATTTTGAGCCACGGTCAGATGGGGAAGCAACACCTGAGCTCACAAGGAATAACCTAAACTAGACCCTGGTTAATAATAAAATGTTTTACTGATTAATGATTTTCTAGGTCCAGCGTTATTATACCAGTAATCTATTAATTTATTAATCCGTGGTTTATTTTCTTATCCTGCGCTAAAATTAGATCGCTTCAATGTCATTCCTGCGAAAAATATCCAAAAGATAACTCGAATAATCATGATTGTCCTTCCTTGACATCACTAAACACTGCAGTACGTGGTCAAGATATCCTTGTCGTTACCATGGTAATTGCGATAGTCAGGGTAAATCTTTTTTCGTCCCACACATTTCATTGATTTGGTGTGAGTAGTTATATATCTTGGAAATGCTGTGTGTTCTTTACTTAATTTGAATTTGACTATTTATCCAGGTCTTTGTCTCCTATATACCAATATGCCACATCCTATACTTTATTTTAATTTTTGTACAAGGAGTCTATTTCCTCAAAGATAAGGGAGTTTTACTAAGGTAAATTTAAGTTATAATCACGTGTTTGTACGCCATTTCATTATCCGGTAACCCCATATTTACTTAGCACTATAATTAGGAGACACGAGAGTTGAACGTATGAATCAGTATAAAAATGTAAAGTAACTACTATTAGATAAAATTCATGTTTTTATGACAAAATTTCACGGGACCATTACAAGAATCATGGACGAAGTATTAGCGTGCTGTTAATAAGAGTGACAGCAAGTGGTGTGTTATAAGGTTTATGATAATTAAAACATTCAGTTTTACATACTTTTGCGATGTAATACTTTAAATTACTTTGCTTAGTATTTCGACTTATTTCAGAATTATTTTTGTGATGAGAACACATATGAAAATTGTACTTACAAAACTATCCTTAAGCTGCATAGGGTGCGAAATATCTAAATTTATGATTTAGTCTGAATCTATATGTGTGGTGTATAGGATAATGGCAGAGGACCAACAAAGGAGTTGTAAAGAGTGTGACTCTCATATCGTCAAGAACAACTCTCAAACAAACACATCTTCATTTATTTGCAATGTGAAACTCTGATGCAAGATCAATAAAAACGCTTTGCATGCAGAAAATGTTTCTGTTGGGTTGGCCTGGTAATTTTCCGGTTTTGATTTCGATTGAAAAGACATTAGAGCTAATGAAGAGAGATGCAGCGAAAGGGATGATTACCACAAACGCTAGGCTAATTGCGAAAATTATTCATGCCTAAAAGTATCCTCCACGGATTCAGGAAACAGTATACCAAGGTGAATAGATTTGTTAGCCTCAAAACGCTTTGTTAATTATGACTGTATGCATTTGACAGCAATAAATACGAGAATATTACTACCAAATCTCTAAATTTAGTTTTCCAATGTTCAAAGATAATAAATAATTGGTTATTAGGCTTGTAAAAATTAAATTATTATTTTTTTTGTATCCCAAATTTATTCTTTACATACAATTTGAAGTGCGTTTAATAAGTTGGCCAGATATCAAGACTTTTGTCCCAATCCTTAAATTTGATTCCAAATTACATATATGTTCAAAAATTGAATCCCTTGCCAAATAACTGAACCGAATTACCACCAAACAAATAAATATTCCATAAGGTATGTATGTGTAATAAGATAAAAACACCCACATGGGACCTCGTGGAGACTAGAGAAAAATCCACATCATACGTTTTAGTTAATGTGAAAAAACACATTTGTTGCTTTGTTAAAAGCAACTTAAAATGGAAATGTTCTAGCCTCTTACCCTAGTACAGACCTTAAGACGTACAAATATGTTTTCCACTGGTTTATCTAAGAGATGATGTGGTCCGGATTCCTATTCTCACATTAGAGCACTTATTTGTTCTTATGCTGTCTTTAATTAGTCCGAGAACATCCCAAGCGTACTCTATTGAATTTAGATCAGGTGAACGTGCTTGATATTCTGAACTACCCTTAATTTTTGGACTTTGTATTTTGATACACGTTTCAATGTTCTAGGTATTGTATATTCAAGTATAGAGATGTACTTGTATGTACTATATAAGTATGTTACGTATGTAAGTAATGGTATATACTCTTAAGTGTAGAGTGTTTTAGAAAGGACTCCCTAACTTTGAAATGACATCACTACGAAATCGTGATAGATAGAAATATGAAACAAGTGATACATTTAATGGGCAAGTCTGGAATTTTTACTAGACCGGTTTAAAAATTAGTTACAACTTTGCTAATAGATGGCGCTGTAGTCTCCAGTAAAGAAATCATGGGTCATTTTTCATGAGAAACTGTGACCTCATCCCGGTACAGCTTGATTTCGCATCAGTTTGTTACAACTCTTCAAGGATTGTAGGATACACCAGGCACTTTGTGGTTTGTGCAAGAAGGTGCCGACCACACTGTACTTCTACCGTATTCCACCTTCCGAACTTCAGTGACAGAGCCATTGCTCTAAATTATTCCAAAGAGACCGACACCGGAATAGATTGGCCTCCATGCTCCCCGGATCTCAATCCATGCGACTCCTTTAGGGTTACTCGAAAGACATTGTTTCAATGATAATCCTCAAATACTTGAGTATAGAGTTCATCTGTGCAACATATGTATCCATTTCAATGCACACATTGCGGCAGGTAGGGCTGTTCAAGGTAGCCATTTAGAATCCATTATAATATGATTTGACGCCTGCTAACGAATGACAGTTCACACATTATTTGAAGAGGGAAAGAATCAAGATTGCAGCGCCATCTATTATTAAAAGTTAAACTAATTTTGGAAACCGGTCTATTTCAAATTCCAAGCCTACTCATAAAACATACCACTTATTTCATCTTTCTATATATTACTGTTTCGTAGCTATTTCATTTCAAAGTTAGGAAGTCCTTTCTCAAACACACTGTATACACAAGTTTTTTTGTGATATTCCAATGCTCTTTTAAGGGTTCTTTAACCCTTAAGAAGCAAAAACTAATTTTAATTATGTGCAAAATGTCTATATAAGGAGATAAATCTTACTTTTAACGATTTTTAAAGTTTTTGTGTTTGAAAAACCTTTTTTCAGCAAAGGGTAAACCACTCATCTTGATTTTACTAGTACGTTATTTCTCTAAAGCCAATAATAAAAAATATTACACAAACTAAATACAGAATGGGAAATACAGAGTAAGTATTTTATAATTCACACATCTTAGTTAATTACTATATTGATTCGTTGCCTACTTTCTCTCTTTCTGTCAATATAAATTTTTAAATAATTAACCCTCCTGTTAATTTAACTATCAAAACTAATTTTCTCGACTAGGTATCTCGTCATCAGAAATAACTGACCGAATCTTGATCTCGTCATCACCAATTGCAACTTATCAATATCTTGACGAGATGTCTTTATGAGCAAAACTGGTCATATTTTGATGGCCGAGATATCTCGTCGAAATCACTTGCAGAGTTAAGTAATATTTTCATGTTTAAACTGTTCAATCATAGAAATTGATGGATTTAAATAAAATACTACGATTTTCAATAACAATATTCTTCATCGTGATTTTTAAATGCACAAATATTTTATTATGAAGTTAAGAAAAGTAGTAATCTTCAAATTACGTATGATTATGAATAGTTTTAGAAGTCGTAGTGACTGCATGTATACTATAGAAACAAGTGTTTTATTCAAAATCGGACTAATTTACCCATCCGCAATTTTGTCGCGACACACATATTTCTTTAAGTTAGTACAAATTTGATTCGTCTCGCGTATTAATTTTCAATCAGAAATAAAGCTTTTTAGCTAACAAAACTTTTTTTCTCGGATAAGAAGTTTTTTTTACCAACCTCCTCCAATTCGATCTCCATTGCAATTACGTATCTATTAAGTATTTTGCTTTTTTTACTTAATCGGTTTACATACCGTATTTTTTATCGTATTACGTTTTTAGAATAATTAATCTTCATTAATTACCAAAGAAAATTAATTAGAAAACTGATATTAGTAGATTATTGCAAAAAACTTAAAAAAGTACTCCTTTTTCTGTTGCTATCTTGTTTATCTTAAACTTATTTGAAGCAATTATCTTCATAATACAAAAGAAAATATTTAAAGTAACTTAAAATTTGAACCAATTCTTTGTTTTAAATAATTCTATTTATAGACGACTTTCTTTACGGAAAATTAACTTTTATGTAGTGCGTAAAACTGCTCGAAAATTCTCATTAAAATATGTATAAAAGCATGTTTATGTAAACATATTTGTTATGCGTATCATGTATAATACTTATGTCATATCTATAATGGACGTATAATTTCTACATTTGGTGACATATAGTAGATGTTACTGGGATAAATCTTTTTATAATTTGCTGTAAGCAGATGTTGAAAATATATTTTAAAGGGCTAGCTCTTTGGGCCTTGCATCAATATGGCATGGATTCGAATTCGTAGAGGTTCGGATTGAACTTTAGGTCGTAATTTCCGATTTAATTAGAACTCACGTAGCTAAAACTGCTTACAGAATAATAAATAAGTTTGATATATGAGGTGTGACAATAAAAAAAGACTGAGCCCTAAGTACCTGGTTTGGAGAATTACAGACCATGGTTTAGGCAGTTCTGTGTTGATCTTAGTTTAACCCTCCAAGCAGTTTCGCTGAGATATCTCGTTCATCAAGAACCGACCAATTTTGCTAATGACGAGATATCTCGTTATCAAGTCATTGCTAATTTTTTATGAGGACGAGATCTATATCTAGACAGTTTGTTTGATGATAGAAATAATGGATAAAAATAATGGAATAAAAAATCATCAATGACTTGATAACGAGGTATCGTCATTGCTGATTTTTTATGAAGACGATTTCAATATCTAGATAGTTTGTCTAATAACGAGATACCATGTCGAGATGCCGACCAAACGGTATAGTGGTTAAGGTGTTAGCCTTTAGATCGGAATATACATGCTTCGAATCCGGGTCTGGGCATGGATGCTTGTAAGCGTATGGTGTAGATGTGGCTGGTGCACCTTAAATCTGTCGTTGTCGAAAGTCCTCACGTTGGGTTTGTGGATGTTTGGAGAGTGGGGTGCCAGTTGAGATGTTGCCTCGTCATCTGACCGTGATTCAAAATTGCGTGGCGATATATCGAATGGCTTAAGCTGGGACGGTGGTAACTAGTTGAAATACCATGTCGAGAGAACCACCATAAGGGTTTTGCATTTGAATCATTTGTACTGAAAACGTGTTTGAGTTCTCGGATTTATTACTTTGTCTTGCTTTTCAGTCTTGACAATAACATTGTTTTCTAGTACATAAAAGTTCAAGTAGATTGTTTTTTCACTGTTGGAGTAATTGGAAAATCCAAGTTCTTTATCTTATAGGACATTTCCTGTCAGGTTTCGACCTTCTATTTATTTAAAAATGAGAGAACAAATGTCCTAGTATTGCTATGTTACTTGTTTTTGACCAACCTCAGCACATACATTTGTCATGTTCAATTTGTTGTGTCAATCCTATCTGCTATTATAAATATTTACTCATTTCGTCTATTATCTCCTACAAACCCAAAAAAATTGAAATTTCTTTCCAACTTTTATAAACTTTTATCAATAATACTTTTTAAATTGGCTTTCTTGATCACGGGAAGTATTTTATCAACATTACATAGTGTACCAAAAAGTGATAAAAAAATACTTATTTTTAAATTACAATATGTGAATATTTTTAAATAAGCACACGGAAGGATAAATAGAATAAGTATACAACTACACAAATTTAAAATAATAAATATCTATCGAAACTTTTTTTAGAATCTTTCATATAGTCTTTCTTATAAATTTAACTTTTACTCAAAAGTAATTATTTATTAAATAATATCGTCTGAACCGTTTAGTCCACTTGTGGATTTTTAACCTGTAACTCTCTCTTCACTTATGGTATTGTTCAAGGTAGTTGGCTTGTTCCCCCCCCCCCTTTAATACTATCACTCTAAAAATAGATTTCGGGATTTCCTTTTATGAGTTTCTTCTGTCAAGCAAAATGGAAGTGGTGTGATGGTATTTGAGGCAATAGATGCGTATGTATTCCGTACGATACGCCACGTGGCTTTTTATCGACAACGATTTCAGTGTGAATAGTAATTCCAAAGAATGGATTCTGAGTTGTGTGATAGTTAATGGATCAAAGCCAATTAAATCAAATGCTAAACATTGCCAAAAACTACTATAAACGACTTTTTGATGTAACCTTGACATTGGTATGAAGCCAGCGGTAATGGGAAGCCATTTGGGTAACTGGAAGTAAAATCTCCAACTGGTTTTCTTATTTACCCTGAATTTCAATTTTTAAAGGAAATAAAATATACAATTCTTACAATTTTGTGACACATCACCTAAATAAAAAATACATACATTCCCACATCCCCATAGTCCGACAATATCAGAGCACAGCCGCTCAGCAAAAAGAAAAAACTTTTTTTTTGAGACAGTTCACAACTCGAAAACATTCACCGAAAACGTCGTCTTCCTAAACTGCCGATATCCACCGTCCTCATCTCGCGCATATCGCATTGCATATTATCGTAGGAAACGAAATAAAAGGTTTGTGAAGAGGGAAAATAGGAATAAGAGCCTTTTCATTTCCTTAGCATGGATGCATGCTCCATGAAACACCTGTCTGCGAATCCCATACCTGATGGATGTTGCAAAGGAAGCAAGGCATGCTCAAAAGCAATGGCCCAGAAAATCGATAAAGTGGGATCCACGTTGGAGTAATATTCCTAACCCCTCACGAAGAGGATTTTTCTATAGGGGCGGGAGAATAAGGAGTTCCTTAGTCCTGGAGGTTCCTCCCTAAGAGTTTTTCAATGGAACAAGGAAATTGAGGATTCTCTTGATATGAGAGATGGATCAGTGTGATATAACAGGATTTCAAAAAGTGGGTTTTTGATTACATTTGACGGATGACGTCTCCGATTTCGTAAATAGTGGGTACAACTGGGAGTTGGGATGTTTTTCAGTATTAATGATGAAACGGTGTCTGTCTGGCTTGCATGAAGAATTACGGAAATACCCCCTATGTAAGGAAATCATGAATAGGATCATAAATAAATTCAATTTGAATTTGAGTCTTAATGCTCGGTTTTTGTCTGATTATTCTTGCGGCTATTGTTTTGGATTGCGTTGCTAGAATACGTAGAGTTTGGTAGATAGTACGCTGGTTTTGCAATAGCATTTCCTGCTTTGATAATTACACCTTGATTGATAGTTTAAGTTTTGTCATATTTTACTAAAAAACTCACAGCTAGAAATTATTTGCATGTCTTAAATATATTTCAAACGAACAGGTATTTTATTACTTTTATTTTTGAATGTGATCGCACCAATTGATTTTTATTTCATAATTACAATAATAGCATTCAAATAGAACTTATGCACTGTCCTTTTATGTATTCAATATGTTCGATAGATCATTATATATTCAATATAATGTAATACAATTCTATATATTCAATAAAATATAACACAGTTCTATATATTCAATATATAATCTAATACAATTCGATCTATTAAATGTTATATAATACAGTTCTATGTATTCAATATAATATAATACAATTAGATACATTCAATAATAATACTCTAATAATTACTTTTGTATAAATATACATATAATTGGATTACAAGTGAAACGCAACAGTTCTGAGGAAAGGAAGGGGAAAAGTTCAACTCATTGTTTCTGAAGAAATCTAACGTTTATGAAAATAAAAAAAATTACAATGGACTTAACTTGATAAGGATTACCACATTCATGTCTGGAAAAGTTAAAAAACGCATATCTTGAAAATTTTGACAGTGTGTTTCATTTATAAATTGATGATAATTTATTTCTCTAGTATTATTACTTGTTTGGTTATACTCTAGGAAGGGTCAAAAGAATCTAATTTTCTAGGAATAATTTCTAATAGAGATTAAAGTGTGACAAACTATATCAGAAGGAACATATCGCACTCTAGCTGCTATGCCATCTTAACTCAAAAAGAGAGTTTCCAGTATTATGTGTATAAAGACCAGATATATGCTTCTGCATGCGGCAAAACTATCACAACTGCACTGAACTTGAGCCTTAGCTACCCTCTATGGTTTTGGCAGTTTTGCAGCATATGAAGTATATATTCACAGCTTCATTACGCATAAAGCTAGAATACTTTTTGAACTGTCTAAGTATTGCATGATGCACTATATGTTTGAAGGGTACACTGTGTGTTTAATTTTACAAAATTAAATATCATAAAGAAAAGGCGAGGTGATTAAGTTTTAGAATTCGGGAACTTGGGCTCTTACACACGATACTCCGAAATTATTCTAATGAAGGAATATTTGACACTAGAAATATTTAAATAAGCCCCCCAAAAGGATTTTTACAAGAAGTTAGGTAATTTTAAGAAGTTTTATCTACATGAATAAGAATGGAGTGTTTGTACATTGAATATTTTCGACCCATTTCAAGTTTTCTATCCGTTTTGGAACCTTCTGATGCCAAATCCGCCTCTAGCGCGTTTGGTGTCTGTCTGTCTGTATGTATGTATGTATGTATATACTATATGCCCTACACGTCCAAACGGTTTAATATATTTTCATGGAAATTCGCATACAGTGAGTACTTATTTTCAATTAGTAAGTGAAATTGGCTGAGAAAGTCTGTCGGTCCGTCTTTCTGTTGTATGTTCGATTTTGCGAATGTGTATTTGTACAGGCATCACATGAAATTTTATTCCAGATATTTGATTGCAATGTGTTTTATTTTATAAATTATCTATTAGTTTAGTGAATGCAATATTAATCTGTATTGTTATATTTAGATGAGTTTCATGCTAAAAAAACACCTGAGTAAGTATACTAAAATCCACTATAATTTTGTAGTTTTGGAAAATTTGGAATGTATTTTGAGTATTACGATTACTTTGATTGCTTTACCGATACGGATAAAAAAGCAAATTATTTAAAAAAAATATTTTAAAAGGACTTTCAGCTCTGATGCTTCATTTATTTCGAGTCTTATTTTTGTTCTTTGCGTAATGTAAACGATTTCCGAATATTTGGAACATACGATATTTTTCAACGAACGGGAATAAACGGAAACTTGTGTTGGTTGATCACGTGTAGTAATATATTCTGTTTCTTTTGCTCTGAATTAATTTCGCATTTCTAAATTTTTTGCTTTTTTTAGTTGTAATCTGTGGCAACTACGGGATCAAGAGGTAAACTTTTCAAACATTAAAAAATTCTTTGTCATAATGACAAGAGAATATTGTGAAAATACTCAATGTAGCATGCCGGATGCAAGAGTAAAATAATATTGTTTTGTTGACTATGAGTGCGAAAGCACTCGTAGTAAATCGTCGTTTTTATTAATTGAGTTGAACATGAAAATAACTTAAGAATGGGAATTCAAATCTCCCTCAAAAATCGGCTTTTGTAGCGGTAACCTTAGTGTCACCTTTCGTCATTTTGTAGCTTTGTCATACAGCAGGGGTGCGATGTATGTGAAATGTATTGCATGACTGGATATGTATGTTTAGGATTTGTGTCTTATGTAAGTTGTAGAAATATAAACATGGCGAAAGATGTTAAAATATTATTTTATTCTATGAAAAACGTAAGTTATTATATATTTTGATCATCTCTTCAATCTAGAGTGAACCAATTCAAACCGAGTAGGGTCTGGTATTTTGCTTGCTCGAGATAAATATCCGAATGGAAATTCCGTATAGATGGTCAGATAAAGCGGGTTTTTCTAGGGACGGCTTAGCAGAGGGCTAATATGCTACACTGCAAGTTCTTACACAGTATTTTGGGGCTTCGGTTGCTCGATTGGAAGAGTAACGGATTAGCAACTGGAAGGTTGCGAGGTCAAATCGAACCAAGGAACGTCGTGTACAAAGAAGGCTGATGCACGTTAAATCTGTCGTTGCTTCAAATGTCGTGGTGTTGGAGTTTGGAGTGTGGAGTGCAAGCTCAGGTGTGACCTCGTCATCTGACCAGTGTTCAGAATTACGTGGTGTTGTCGATCAATCTTTCCCTTCGTGTTTGATCCCGGACCGTCACCAATAGCTCGCTCTGTTGCTCCAGTGTGACGTTAATTAAATACCTACCCAGTATTTTGACTTGCTTTACCTAAAATCGTCAGTAGCTTGCTTATTTTCGAAAATCAATTTCGTAAATCTTCTATATGAACAAAAGAAGCAGATTGAAGTATGTATGTGGTGAAGTGATGATAACAGAAGATTAAAGAACAAACCTCAAACAAAGGGTCGCGTTGGTTCAAAGGATTTTCCCACTGCGTTAGCAACCTGTGAATTGTTGGCATAGTGGAGGTTATTTTCCTCCCTGGGTGTATTTGTCTCTTCTATCAATAACACTTTCTTTGTGTGCATATGTCCATTTATTTGATTTTGTTTGGCCTCATTTGGCGCATGAGCCATGAAATCCAACTAAATAGCCTTCAAACAAATAAGAACTGTTTTATGTGTACTTTCAATCCCAATTGCAGTTTAAACTTCGCATTTACTGAAAAGCTTGCGGAGGCATAATTAACTACCTGAGCGTCACGTGACATCCGAGTAGTGTAGTGTTGTTTCTACCCCACAACAACCTAATAACTAAATATTTACATCTATATGTTGAAAGAATCCTAGAAATAATTCCATTTGTCAAAAAAGGTAAAAATTCGTTTGTCATACAGGGAAGACAAAATTGCAAAACAGATACACGCAATTGAATCCCTCAGAAGGATAAAATACAGTTAGTGCTGTTTACCCAATAATTGCTGACAACCATACTCGTAAAAAACTTTTACGGTATGATTTTTCACTTCATAAGAATTCTTATAACAATCCCTATTTCATATATATGAGTTTCTACCAAATCATGTATAGATCATACATTATGAACAGTCCTTATACGAATATATTTGTTCGCATAAAAGTTTTTTTAAAAAAGAAACGTTTTCCATTTTTTAAGTCTACTGAAAAAATATTCAAAACAGCATTTACGAATAGAATTGTGATCAATAAAAGGAAAATGCCATTTCTTCTGTAGTGAAATGAGCTTTGAAATTTAAAACGCGATTAAGGAACTTTCGCTTCTATATGAGAATATTTCTACTGTCTCTTCTTTCTTTCACAAGTTGTAGACAACCGTGGCAGAGGGAAATATTGGATTTTGTTTGCCCGTTCTGTTTCTTTTGAGAAATAGCGGGGTCAATGGAAAAATCTAGTTTTCTCCTGGCGCAGTCGACCAATTCTTTTCCGGTTCTCTATTTCCATTTTCTTTGAACGATGTTTTCCAAGGATTATTCGACTATATTCTTTTTTCTTACTCAGGGGACGGTGAAAGAACTTTTGTTTTGGCTAAGAAGGAAGAGCAAACCTATTTTTAGCGGTGAATCCAAAACCTTATTTTAAATATTTCACAAAAGTTTTCTTTTAAAAGACTATCTGTTTAAGAAACTAGTGTCTTGGATTTGAATATTTCTGATAAGCTTTTCTTTTCAATACTTAATATCTGTGTTGTAGGTGCTCTTATTCTTACGTGTCAAACTACATTACAAACCATTTCTAACTGGATTTCTGACGAGATTTTTCATCCAGGATTTGGTCGATTTTGATAAAGTAGAGATATCTCATCCTTCTAGATATAGTCAGTTTTGCTAATAACCCGGTAATTCATCGAGACAAAACTCCCAAAAACTCCAAACGTTATTAATAACCAAGTAGGAAAATAGAATGGGTTCTTTGCCAATAACTGGTGACAGTTTGGAACTGGCTTTTGCATCAGAGGTTGACTTTTAGAGCGTTTGTACCCACACCGATAATTATCGGATGTCGGAGTCGGACAATTTAAAATTACATTGCTTTATATTGGTTCCTTGCACACGACCGTCCGATATTATCGAATCCTCCAAAAATGTCATCAGACATTTTAAACTGTCGTACGGTCTGCTAAACTGGACCGATAAATATCCATCCAGTGTCTATAAAAATTCTATAAAACGCACCTTCCTATTAGCGGATATTAGCGGATGAATCCAAAGCTTCGGCTATTAGCGGATGAATCCAAAAGCATCTATAGTTTCTACGCTTTCACAAGTACATTGAGTACAAAATAACAATTTTTTTTAAATGATACATGCATATTCACTTTAACTATAATTTTAACTAAGCTGTCTGCTAAAAACACCGAATAAAATCGTTTTTAATGCAATTTTATCACGTTCAAACGAAAAAGATGCAGATCTCCAATAAAAAATAGGACCTATTCAGTAAACTTCCAAACTTGAATAGGCTCCGCAATCACAACTATTTCCTATATCTTAGATTGTATTGATGTCTCTAAGAGACATGTGCTGGATGAACAGAAGTGAAACACGGTCTTTGAATGTGGTCTCGGTAATATCTGAACCGAGGGGATTCGTATAACTAACCTTTACGCTGCGGCAGATAGGCAATTGTTAACACTAAAATTTCGTTTACACCAGCGGTATGGTAGTGATCTGTGTACTGTGGATGTAACCCCCTTTTAAGTGACCACTAGCATCGATTACCATTTACGAACTGTCAACGTCTGATCTTCTGCGTCTTCCTTTTGTTCGGTCCCCTACCCTGTCGACCGTAAGGTGTGAAGGCTTTGGGGGAAAGGCATAAGGTCTCTCCGGTGATATCTATCTCACGCCAAACGATACGCCACACAATACTATGAAAGGAAAGCGTCAGTTGTAAATGCCACTCAAGGCTCTATTGCTCAAGTTAAGTAATTAGGTAAGGGAGGTCTGTTAGGAGGTCCTTCTGTGAGACGATTGAAAAAATATAAGCGCCTCAGCGTAAAGGTTAAAACTTCCTTTGTGCGAATGTCCATTACTTGACATTATCCTGTGCTTGGAGCACTTTGACCAACTATGGCCTGCCTGTATGCGCTGTAGAACCCAACCAACCAACTATGGAATATTTTCTAGTTTATGTTAAATGTTTGGATGCAAGATTACATCAAGACAGCAGGACTGAGCTAGAATATACTGAACTATTGTTCTTCATGACTTCAATTCAGATTTGGTTGGTTAAAGTATTACATTAATATGCTGATTCCATTCAATAACCTCAATTACTTGCATTTAAGAAGCAATAATAGTTAATTGGATGTCTTCAGCATCCAGTCATAATATTTTAAGAGTCGACCAAACCTTTGCAACTTGCACGGTTTTGTGCATGTTTGATTACCAATTAACTCCACATCCCTTAAAGTAATTTCAGAAATTCCTCGTTTTCGCTCCGGAATTCGGGAGCTGATATTTTATTCCTCCCTCCCTCGGATAAAAGCTTTAATTTAAAAGACGCACTCATGACGTTTCATCACACTACGCTTCATCCTAATTACATCTTTTTTCATGCAACCGTACGTAACGTAAAAAAAATCTCCCACAATGCAATGATGAAAGCGGGAACGGAGGCCTTAAGTGGAAAAACGGCGCTGAGTGGCAGGTATCTGACTCTAATTGGTCTTTTTCAGACTTATGAATAGAAGTGGAGGATTTAAAAGAATCTTTGGCCAATTTTGTGAGCGGGAAAGTGCTTCTGCCATCCTCCCTCTTTCTCCAAGACGTATTAGAAGTGTTCTTAACCTTTTCCATCCCCCCGCTCTACCGATCATCCGGACCCATTCGAATTTTAGAATTCTTACGGTGCTATTTATAGCTCTTTTTTTTATGAGAGGTACGGTTATTTATGCGTCGCTGTTTTCTGTAGTATTTATGTAAGAAAAGGGAGTTAAATAAAACATTTGGAAATCTTGATTCTTGAATTTTTTACTATTAAGTTGGGGAAAAAAAAACTACCTTCTAAAAACGTAAAAGTGAGGAAATATTAAGTGGATTATATGCTGTTGTATTTCATGAGTTGTGTTGTCCAGGTAGGAAGGTAGTTGAACCAACGTTGCACTGAAGCAAACAACGGGCTATTGGTGACGATCCGGGATCAATCACAAAGGGAAAGAAGTGAGGACAATACCTCGCAATTTTGAACCACGGTCAGATAACGAGGTCAACACCCGAGCTTCCACTCAACTCTCCAAACTTCCACACCACTCCTACGTGTGGTTATTTGAGACAACGAGAGTTGTAATGTGCACCAGAACCCATGTAACTCATGTAAGCGACGTCTATGATTGGATCGTTTTGAATTCGCAACCTTCCGGATACAAATCCTCTACTCTTTCAACCGGTATGCCTCAGCATTTGTGTTATAGAAGTGCCCTTAAAGTTCTTTCGAAACCTACCTCTTCATCCAAAACTTTTTTCAAGCATTCGTTGACGAGAATTTTGCCAGTCTCAGTGTTAACCTTGGGTACACAGGTAGGTACTGACACATCGCACACTAAATGGGAAGGACATGCCATCCTGGAGGACTTAATAGAAGCTGTTCCGCGTTTAAAAGGGGAGTTAGTACCTTTTAGACCTTGCGTTGCTCGCGAAAACATACTTTTTTTCGATTCATCATAAATAATTGAGTTTTGTATATTGTAGTATAAAATTGATACAGTTTAAAAAAAATTGTATGGCTTTTAAAAAACTGAAGTCATATTTGCAATTAAAACATCTATTCTTATAAAACCTAGCAAAAATGATACATAATTTCTTCGTTTTGAAATTTACCCACTTAACTTTCCCGCAAGATAACTTTTGAATGATGCACTGTAAAACCCAAATGTTTGCACCAAATTGAAGCACATGTCTTTATTCTATGAACTAAGGAATTTGTGATATTTGAAGTAAAAATATTTATAAAAATTAAAATTTTTAAATTTAAGTCAACTTTGAAAATTTTTAGCATTAATGGATCCATAAATAAAAAACTATTGCTCTCATACACAAATCGATAAATCAGAGAACTAAGATCTACTTTTAGAATAATCATACAAAATTTCTTAACTCTACGTTTATTAGTTTTTTTTAAACTTGTGGGAAAGTTAAGTGGGTAAATTTCAAAACGAAGAAATTGTGTATAATTTTTGCTAGGTTTTATAAAAATATATGTTTTTAATTACAAATATGACTGCAGTTTTTTAAAAGCCATACAATTATCTTTAAACTGTATCAATTTTATACTACAGTATACAAAACTCAATTATTTATGATGAATCGAAAAAAGTATGTTTTCGCGAGCAACGCAAGGTCTAAAATGTACTAACTCCCCTTAAATGTCACATGGGAGAAAGTAGGAAAAGCAGCCAAACCGAGATTGGCACATCCGAGATTCGAACTCATTCCCATGCGCTTCAGTTTCTTAAAAGGGACATCTTTTGCCGGTCGGCCACTGGTGGTAACCATTTTTTTCAAAACTAGTAGCAATATTTCTTCCCTTTCATGGGAAGGCCCAATTATCAGTTGACCACTGTCATCTGGACCTTATCTGTGCATTCTTTATTAGTTTTTCTTTACACTTGAAGTTGTGGGGATTATTTGGTAAATGTTCCACTAAATAACCATTCCGGATGTGTAAAAAGGTAAAGCAAATAGCTATTTAAATCGAACAAATTTGTATCTAAAAATTAATAAAGGCATTCGTAAAATTATTAAAATTGTCTTTGAACATGGAAATTGGATATAATTGAAGATGTCTAGAAGCTGATTGTGGGTAACATGTCTGAGGTATGAATTTTTTGCTTTGCATTGTACTGGAAATACGAATGGTAAGACGCATACGAAATGCTGTTACATTTTTGGATAATTTTATTTCATTTGGCGGTATATGATGTGAATACAGATGTTATATTCATTACGAATAAATTAAAATAAGACATGAAATAGCAACAACAGAATAAGCAGTTAAGAATGTTTAACGCAGATACTATGCTAAGGTATGCTAGTTCTTTATGTAAAATGGACAATAATTGTAAATCCTAAATCAAATTCAAATAGGAATTCAAGGACGGAACATGTGGGTTTAATTTCATAGGTGTAAATTTCTGGCTCCCAGATAATATTACCTACAAACCTTAACCTATTAGTTCTAAGTAATTGCATGCATTTAAATGGTTAACTGTGTATTCGAATTGTCTCATTGGGCAATATTGAATGCGTTCAGTGCAAGTACTTAATGAGGTGAAACAAAGGTTTGCAAATTATGTCAATACGTTTGGATAACGTAGTGTAGGAGTGTGCTTCAGGCTTTAGCAATTATAGGGAAGTGGGTAAGTGGGTATGGTTTAGTGTAACGGAGTGGCTGATTAAGAAAATTTATGGAATGGATTCGAAATTGCGTCAATATTCCAAGAATGCGTTTTCAGCAAATATAACAATCATGTGTATATTCTGACTGGCAAAAATTATTTTCTTGGTCCGATGCTGAGAAATGAGCTTTGTTCGTTTTATTTGCTTTAAATTATGTGGTATCCAGTTTTTGGATGTGCTTAAACTTTGAATACATTGAGTATTTTGGGTTTTTGGTACAAATACACTACTGTCCATACGTTTGGAAGCACCCTGCACATAAAAAAAAATCGATGCCCGATATTTTCTAAAGTGCTTTTGTATTTGAAAATCATACCTCGGGAATAAAAAGAGAATTTATTACAAAAGTAAATCTTTTTTATTTCTCCAACAGATCAAAAGTGATTTGATAAAATGGCTAGGCAGACAGTTTCCAAATGTAGAGGGTTATAAAATTGAGATTATGTAAATTTCTGGTAAATCGCATGACAATCATATTATATTATTGTAAACAAGGAAGCGCGACCCCTGCTCGCTGGCGATCGCCAACCCCCCCCTCCAAGGATTACTTCGCAATCTTCATTGGTTCCTCATTATGATATTCCAAAAAAATATTTTTCAAATCTAAATTTTTTCCTGTTTTTCAGAAAAGATATATACAGTACCTCTGGAATCAGAATTGAAATGAAAACTTTGAGCAAATTTTGACTCGAAATGTGAGCGTTGATTTGGAAATTGAATACCCGGCATGTTGTTTCTGTATACATTTATCCCTGCACTCGAGCCACCCACGCTTTTTCATTGAATTTGTTGTCGAAGTTGTAGTGCAAGCGTCTTGTTGAACTATAATTCTTGGCCCTGAAAAGGACCTTTTTTAAATGGCCCTGCAAAGATCCTCCACTTTCTTTGATTTCTATTATTAACTGCAACAGCTCGACTAAAATTATTATTTTTTCAATAAAATTTCATCCGATAACGCTTTAAATTCAATTGAAGCGCGAGGCTTCGTGATAAACAAACAATCGTACAATGTTGCCAAAACGCGATAATAAATAACGTCTTTTTTGCATGCCATGTAAGATAATTATATATATAGATAATCAGTAAAAACTAAGTTTTTGTGCAACAACCTTTAAGAGAATTTTTTTAATACTGCGTAACTGGAATGTAATCTACAAAAAAAAAAAAAAAAACGACGCACCAAGAAGGAGTTGTCCAGGAGTTGTGCAAGGATCGATCAACTCGGTATGGCGCTGACTGGAGACGTATAGTCTTTAGTGACGAGTTCCGTTTGAAACTGTGTCTTGACGACAACCACAAACGTTTCTGGAGACGTCCAGGGCAGCGTGGGTATCCTGCCATTTCTATCGCACGCCACACATGCCCACAACCGGGCGTTATGGTCTGGGGTGTCATCTCCTTTGATAGCCGGATCCCTTTGGAAGTCATTTTCGGCACACTTACAGCAGAGCGGTACGTAGACGACATTCTACGATCGGTTGTGTTACTGTTCCTTCTGCGACACCCCGGACTTACACTTCCTTGACCGGCTAAATATTCCCTATCTCTCTCCCATAGAGCACATTTAGGACGTTATGGGAAGGCGATTGCAACCATCCCGGAATCTTGACCATTTAACCCAACAGTTGGAGACAATTTGGCAAGAAATTCCGCAGGGCACCATCCGGGAACTCTTTCAGTCTCTGTCACGCCATGTGACAGCTTTCATCCAGGCCAGAGGTGGACCAACGCCTTATACAATTCCTCCCTTTGTAACGGTCATACTCTAAAATAAATCCTTCAATTGTTCTGAAATTTTAATCGTTTATTTTTCTATGTAAGTTCTTCACATCCATCAAGTTTTATCGCAAATGGACAATTCCTTCTTGGTGCGTCGATTTGTTTTTTGTTATCGAGTGTATTTGTGGTGTTCTAATTTGATTAATGTCTTTACAGCTCTCAATAAAACCACGTCCTTTTATTTGTAACTAGCAGAAATACCCGGCTTTGCTCGGGTTGAATTAATAACATGTTGATTGAATAGTCATCATCAATTATTTTTCATAAAAGAATGTTAGCATCATTTAAGTGTACGGGTAAAAACTTTTAATACCAATTTAACTTCTCCATCGCTTTTACAATTTACTTCGGACGCAAATATGCATATATGTTGTATTCAACCATATACACCATTTCATATTCGTGACACTTCTGCTGAAGTGGATTTTAAGTTTTCGAGTGACTACGAATATTTCCGTGCATTCAATTTCAGTAAAAATGGCGAAATATCGATGGATAGTCTTGCATTTCGTTTTCCTATGAATATATTTTATAGTGCCGTTCTTTCACCTAGTATGCGATATTTTCGAATTTCATCATCAATATGAGTAGATTGTAAGTTAAATTGTTACAGCATTCGTTTCTAATTTAGTTTGAAACAAAAGCAATTTTTCTTGAAAATTCCATCAAGCGGCAAGTGGAATAACGGAACTTCTGTTAGATATATAAAGCAGAGTTGACGTTTGACTGTTCTCTACTCTAATCCACCTTTTGACCAATCCACACATTTGGTACACTTTTATTTTAAAATCCTGCGGATATGAAAGGCTACATATTAACCGGCGTTCTATTTTTTCAAGGGGGATAAAAATTTACGGCATTCCCGACTAATTTAATTTGAAGCAAACGGGCACTTTTCCCAGAAAATTCCATTCAGTGGCATGTGGAATAACAGAGCTTTTGTTAGAAATACATGTCATCAGAGTAGACAAATTAAACCCAATCGATAACAATTTTTTAACAAGCAGAAGATTGATTTTACAGCGCTTTTACAAAAATAAAACAACTTTCAACGAGCGATTCACATGCATCTAAGTTTCGTAAGAACAGCTTCAATAAATAGAGCAAGAAACCTCTAATTTCTGTCTCTTAAGACATAAAATTTAAATTTTTCAAAATTACTTAATGTGATATTATTCCAATATCAACAAAGTATTGTTAAAAAATCCCTTTTCTCCAACACACATACAGCACGTATCTATTTAGAATGATAGATGTAATTACTTAACTATGGATTACAACTTTCAATAACACCCATGAAACACGTAAAACAAATGAAATTTAGTTTATTTTATACGTCGTTCAATGAAAAGGTATAATAAAATTTTGAAATATATTTTGAACTACAAAGTATGACTACCAGTTTTAATTTGACGTAACCCATCTTATTAAAAGTAATTTTTGAAAATTTTCATGTCATTTTAAAATAACAAATTATACACTTAAAAAATATTTTGATTTGTAAATTTTATTTATTTATTTTTTATCTACACACTATTACGTATTCAACCAAATTTTTAAAGAAAGTTATAGCGGAAATATACATATACCACCACAGAAGTACCCATATCTAGTGACATTTTGCATGAAATAAATAAATAAAATCCAACTCCTAAATAATATTTCTGGAATAAGTAATATACAGGAACACATAATGCAAACAGAAACAAAATTCCAATCCTTAAAAAAGTCAGAATTCTGAAAAAAAAAATCTGTTCTAGCGTGTTGAATTTCGACTTCCTGAATATATTCTGAAGTAAAACAATTCGACAAAAAATGTGAACAATATTGATAAAGACAATGATTTATAAGCATAAAAGAACACATATTTATAATACTTGGGAACCCTCAAATATGACGACAACCATCTCGTTTTCAATTCAAATACCCCAAAAAAGAATTATAAATCAAATTAAAAAATTAAACATTAATTCTGAGGTTGCCGAGTAGTATACGTTGCCGAGTAGTACCGAGTAGCAAAATTACGCTTTTATGATCAATGAGTTTATCGTTTGGGCTTTTCGTTCTCCATTATAAAATTTAAGTAATTATAAAATTAAATGTTGTAAATATTCTTTCTTCATCAATCAAATATTTATAAATATTATTTTCATCATGGGAAAAAGTAAAAATTCAGTTCAAACATGAACAGTATAATTTAATTTGTTTTAAGAAAATTGTTTTTCGATTAACACTGGTAAAGCAATCTGAGATGCGTATAGCAATCGTTTTATACTCAATGTTATTTGTGTGGCGATTTCAAATTGCTTTTGGCCTAGGCCTTAGGTCAATTTTAGGCCTCTTAGGATTCGAATTTTTCAAAATCCTTTCTTAGTGCACCCCTACGGTATAAGAAGAAGCACCCAGCAAAATTTCAGCTTCCTAGGACTTGTAGTTCTTGAGATACAGTGATGAGTCAGTCAGTGAGTCAATGAGTGAGTGGTATTTGAATTATATATATATAGATATAAAAAAGTGCAAGTTTTAATGAGTTTATTCTTTGCAAGGGCTTGTGAGGGTATATATGAAAGTAGTTTATTAACGTCGCACTGGAGCAACACAATAGGCTTTGGGCTAAGGTCTTACCAATCCCGAAGGACAAAACCTCTTAATTTCGAACCACTCGTTTTTCAACGGAAACCGACGATGTCAAAATGTTAAAATTCTATGAATAATTGCAAATCAGTTGAAAACCATGAGATCAAAAGCTTTTTCTCTGAATGCTTTGCCATTTTTATAAAATGGAACGTCAACCAAGAGAGGAAAGTTGGTCAAAATATACACACAGTGTACAGAAATGTGCACACATCTGGTCACAAAACGAATCATCACTCCCAGATATATCTGCAAAAATAAATGTTTTGTTGTATTATCTGGGGCCACCGTAGCTCGGTTGGAATAATAGGGGATTAGCAACAGAAATGTTGATCGTTGGAAAGTACCCAACTAAAGATCATAGTGTACGTAGGGCTAGTCCATGGTAAATCAGTCCTGGCCCTAATGTCCTCACGTTGGTGTAGTGTGGAAGTTTGGAAAGTGGGGTGACAAATCAAGTGTTGACCTAATCATCTGACCGTTGCTCAGAATTACGTAGCGTTGTCCTTGTACCTTTCATTTTAGGGTTCATACCAGAACGTTGCTAATATCCCATTGTGATGCTCCAGCCAGATATTAATTAACTATCTACTTTCCTACCTGTTATCATCTGTGAATCCTAGTACCATTTGCTTTGAAATGGCTCAAAACTATCAATTCTATGCTATGCCAAATATTCGGAAATTATTTTTGATCAAGAAAAAATCAGTTCAATACTTAACGAATAAGAATTTAAATTCTGTGAAATTAATTTAATTGGCCTTTCTAACAGTACAGGTAAAACAATCTGAGTTTGAACCTCAATCGCAATGTTCAAATATCTATCTCAACTTTACCGATACTGCCAGGTTGTACGAATAAAGTAAAAAGACATGGGTATTCAGTCATTTTAGTATGAAACTTGCTCGAAAGTACATCAAGAGGAATGTTGCACAAATAATTTACTAGTTGCAACATATTTTTAAAAACAATTTGTACTGTATGAAAATAAATGAAATGGTGTTTATATACTTCCACAAACATACATGAAACAGGAAAACAGCCTTACACAGTGAATTCTGCCACCTGCGAGTATTTACTATAAAACTGCATCGAAACGTATCCCTCCGTTTCGTTGCAATGCGGGCACTTATATACAGACAAACACACCACTCACAAACTACTGATTGCGCTTTAAAATGGCTCAAAACTGACTATAGCTTTAAATGCTATGAAAACGTTCTATGTTTAAATAAAGACACCATTCTTATTTATATAGATAAAAGGATTGAAACAAGTTAAGAAAAGTGAATAACGACAGTGCTATCAAAAGATATCCACAATTAAGAAACTTCATGTCAGATGCTATGCCGTCGTCAGTGTATTAGAAATTTATTCAGAAAATAGAAAGATGTTTGAAATCGTTTACTGAAACTACGTCGTTTGTTCAGAAGAGCTAAGAAACCCGCGATTCCACCCTCTTGAACGCCTATTCCATTCTTCGTCCTTTCTTAACACCCTACTCTGTCGAGTTACATTTTCACACATTCGTTCACAGCCCCCCAATTTAAGTGACGCCCACGCTATAAAAAGAACACGGGGAATTCCAGGGATATTCGGGGGTTTATTTGTAGACGGGGGAGGCAGAAGAGACAACAGGGGAAGACCCACCGAAGGGACAGAGATACGGGAATTTCTACGGTGCGTAGTAATTTGGGATGGGGGGGGGGCAGTAGGAAGCGGGGCCGGATGGGGAGTGGAAAGGTTCAGCCTCACCTGCGCCACGCGTGGCATAGATTTTGGCGGATTATTTCAGCCGCAGCATCTTCCGCGATACCGAGAGGATGCGGAGCAGATTGCGATGCGGATGACTGCCAGATTTGGCAGTTTTTCGCTCTTTTTGAAATTGGTTTTGTTCTCTCGATTTACGTAAGCAGTTCATAGATCAGATGTGTCGAAATCAAAGTGAATAATAGTAAATTTTAAATTATTTTCTTCGGTGCATTAATAATGGCTAACCTGGTAGGTGATAAAATATGGCGGATTTGCAAACATGTATCTTGTCAATGCATCGTTTTTCAAAAGAATGAACAATGATTGCCAAGCTTTAATGACAGCGTTGAGTGATAAATAAATTCCAAGTTTTTCTTATAGGTTCAGGCTTTTTTAAGGTATGGGAATCAATTGATGAATTTATCTAATTCAAATTTACTAGTACACTCGCCAATAGTATCTGCGGTAAATTTTTTTAATTGTTTATATCTATTGATGGTACAATGATACTCAAATCTAATGCATCTTTGAATTAGTTTATAATAAATACAAGCATAGATATTTCCATTTTGTATATCCGAATGAGATAAAAATAATGAAAAATAGAAAGTAACAATGGATCCTTCTTACCAGTGCTACTTCCTATTTCAAATAACCACATGGCTCAAAGAGCAAAGCTTAGTAGTGTTAATATAACTAGATCATGGACATTCATTTCAATTGCATCTCGTTCACTTGATCAAAGACGATTCAGTTTCCTTTGACGTCTACACCCGTTTTTGTGTTTGTTGACGTTTACTTTTCTGTTATGATTTCTGTCGTCCAGATTCCTCATTGCCTTTATGCATTCAAAATTCCAAACCTTTTCACTAGATCGGCAATCTCTTCCGTGTAATTTTAGCACATTATAGGACTCCATAGCTAAATGAAACATATTTAAACTAGCAGAAAATTGCTTAACAAACCATGTAGTGTGTAAATTTAAGCTGTTTATATACGCTTGTTGCCATTTTCCATTATAAATAAAGGAATTTGAATTTAATATCTTTGATATTTTTTCAGAGTGAATCGTACATATTTTTATATTTAGGTACGTACTAATGTTTAAACAGAATAATTAGATAGAAAAATGAGAATATAAAACTAAAGCTGAAAAGAAAAGGAGTTTTCAAAGATACATTACCTTTAAAACTATTGAAAAGGTTGTGCCTATGCAAACTGAAATTCATAATGGTAAACTTAACAAGGCATGACTAGAATGACTGCATCTATTTATTTTTATTGTAACATAAAACTTACGTTAAATACTTTTTAAACCTACGTACTTAAAAATGTATCGTAAAAAAGTTTAAAATTTAACCATAACTTGCAGCACGTACTCCATTTTTTCCCAATAAAATGTGTTTCAATTTCTTCACCCTCAAAGTAAATGAACCTGCCTTTGTTAGTAGGAAGGTAGTTGAATTAACGTCGCACTGTAGCAAAACACTTAAACGTATTAAACTTACGTTAAATACTTTTTAAACCTACGTACTTAAAAATGTATCGTAAAAAAGTTTAAAATTTAACCATAACTTGCAGCACGTACTCCATTTTTTCCCAATAAAATTTGTTTCAATATCTTCACCCTCAAAGTAAATGAACCTGCCTTTGTTAGTAGGAAGGTAGTTGAATTAACGTCGCACTGTACCAAAACAACATGCTATTAGTAACGGTACGATATAAATCCCATAGCAAAATATCCGAGAACAACACCTTGTAATTTTTTAACGAGATGACGAGGTCATCTCCTGAACTGGTAGCCCCCTCTCTAAGCCTCCACAACACGTCAACGTGAGGAGATTTGAAGCCATGTCAGATTTAACATGCACCAGTCCTCCTTATATGACAGTCTGTTTGAATCCAGTTTCGAACTCACAATCCTTCGGTTGCTAATCACCTACTCTTCAAACCGGACTACTTTGCCCCGAACTTGCGTTAGAAATTACAAGTCTTTCCAACGTTTCATAATTCAAACAGCCATAAAATATTTGTTTGAAATACGACTGAACAAATACGAAACAGTTATTATTATTATTATGTTAAACAAAAATAAGAAGACCCTAACTATTCTTTAACTATTATTGGAGCGATAGTTTACCTCCATAAATGAATCAGACATTTGTCTCTGACTAGTTTAACGTGTCTAGAACATATTGTTCATTGTCTGAGAGAAGCAATGTACTCTTAGGGAGTGCCGTAATTAAAGTTTTCAGACATCATTAAGGCGGAATAAAAATGATTAGAATATTAAGTGACGCTTAATTAAGTGAACTAAAGATAATAACTTGTAGTTCCAAATTAAAGTGTTTAGTGTTAGTGAACGGAAGAAGTTAAAATAATTCTAGCTTTGGAAAATCTCTTATCACTACCACAACTGAATGTGATTTATATATAAAGTTTTTTAAAACTAAGGTAGGGGTAATAGTTAAGGGAAATAAAATATCACTAATCAATATTCAGATCATGTATTAGCCATAAACGTGTGTACTGTTCTAATTCCCTTTTAAGGCCCGGTGCACACATCCAGTTGTTCAACTTTCTGCTGCGACAACGCAAGTGCGGTCTGAGATACATTAGATCAAATAGAGTAGTGCACACATAAATCCGGTGCCGCTGCGGCGACGCACGTCCAACTTGCGTTTAATTTCAACCGCAGTTCCCCATGGCGCCGCAGCTCGCCGCACACGCTTCTCCGGTATCAAGTAACTTATTTTCAAATGAGCGGTGAGATCAATAAATGGATGTATCCAGGAACGTCTATTTTGTTTCAAATTTTTTTTTGTACACCAAGTAAGCGAAATAAAAACTTTTTTCTTCGATAGATTTACTTTGGAAATGACGCGAAATGAGTACTTGCGTCATTTCACGGTTATGTGTGCATAGTTGGGCTTCGTTGTCGCAGCGGCGCCGCTGCCGCAACGCAAGTGCTGTCTGAGATACATTAGATCCAATGGAGCAGTGCACACATGCCTCCAGCACCGCTGGGCCACGCACGTCCAACTTGCGTGCAATTTGTACCGCAGTTCCCCACGGCGTTGAACGGTCGCAGCACATGAGTCTCCGTTCTGAAGTACCTTGTTTACAAAAACAAATGGAATATAAATAATAATTAATAAATGGTTGTATCCAGTTCCGTCTATTTTGTTTCAAAATATACTTTTTTACACCAAGTGAGCGAAACAAACAAGTTTTCGTCGATAGAATATTTATCGCAAATGGCGCGAAATGAGTTCGTGCGTCATTTCACGGTTATGTGTGCATATTTGTGATTCGGTTCCGCAGAGTCGCCGCACGTTGAAAAACCGGATGTGTGCACCGGGCCTTAATGTTACGAATGTTTCACATACAAAATTGCCGCTTAAGTTTTTGAAAATGCGCAGAAAAATACAGTTCAATTATATTTTACTCTGATACCATTCATTTTAAAATTTCTCCCTATATTTCATAATTCAGATGATGTTAGGTGATTATTTTGTTATTTGTACTTAGTCGGTGAACTGATTAGAAGTCGTGCAGGAAAGACTGCAGGTTGTGAAGTGGAATTATGCTTGTAAAACCCCTTAGATGATTAATGCTATGTTTGCTGTATTAAGGAGATAGATAAATTTTGTTTTGCTCTAGTTTGTATGCGCCTTTTATTTTCATACTGGTGGAATTTACTTATTATTAATGACAAATTAATGCTACCTTTTAATAATGAAGATAACTGTATTATGATGCTCTTTTAACCATTCATATATGTTTAAATTTCTGTAGTTTTTTATATCTATACAGTTAATAAAAGAGATTGAACATACTAACACGATAAAGGTTGATCTCAGAACTTTCATTAGAAAAAGGCATGAAAATAAAATTTAAAGCCGACAAGCTTTGTCTTCGAGAACCTAACATATTTTAAGATTAATTATTAAACATATTTTTTAACAATAAAAAAACGTAATTTTTCTATGAGTCGATACTTATTACTTTCTATTGATCTTACTTATTATTGATCTCATTTTTTAGTGATCTACGGGGTTGACCCCAGACCGTCAGCAATAGACCGTTGTGTTGCTCCAGTGTGATGTTAATTGAAAAATACCAAATATTAATACTCTTTGTAGATTTAGTTTTTATGAAGAACATTCAAGGTGTTATTTTAAAATAAATTAGATAATATCTTACGGAAATTGTACTACAGTATAAATACAATAATACAGCTGAAATTTTTACAAAAATAGTTTTGTTATAAGCATTAATATAATGACATGTTTCTGATTAATATAAACTCACAAAATAATATCTGAAACAAAACTGCTTTCAATTCATTTTCATTTGTAATGGACAGCTATGTGTTATGTAATGCTTCCTACTTTTATAAGAAGCCCAAGTTACAATTTTTAAACAATCTTTGATTGTAACCCAAATGTAAAGTAGAATAAAAAGCATTAAAAAAAAAAGACACCGATAATTATAGGAAACGTAAAAACAGTGAGTCAAAGTAAAAAACGGACAAACGAGTATAATTGATGAAAATAGTTGTAAACACGGAACTACTACTAAATTTCAAAACATTATGCACCGAAATTATAGGTCATTAATTGTACTTTTTAATGCATTCACAATTTATATTTTTAAAATGAAGAAAGCTAGTGTATTTTCTCAAAATAAAAACAGGACACAGCAGAGTTCAGAGTATTTTTAAGTACGAAGATAAAAAAAATTTCGTTTATAATACTCAGTGCAAATTCTCTTATAATTTTTGACATTTAAAGTCATTTATACTTATTGAACTAAATTTTACGGTAATCAAGTACAATTTGGCCCACACTTCCATTAAGTGTACTTGTTCACATTGGGTTTACTGGAAAATTGATGTTCTCCAACTTTTTTTTAAACGTTTGATAAAATTTCCCTAACAATAAAGTCTAGACAATTGGGAGGCATTTTCACAACAGGGAAAAACCATCAAGAACGCAGGAGCTGGAGTGTTCTCGAACAGCTTCAGGCTTCACTGTCCTGTGAGAAATTACTGCGACAACTTCGATGGAGAGATTACTGTTATTTGGCTGGCTGTTTGCGAAGTTGAGACCTGTCCTTAAAAAAACTGTTTTATTTTAAATTGGTTCTCAGACTGCAAATATAACTCTTACCATCCCTAGTCAAAAAGAAAATGATTTTGTGCATCAGTGTAGAGAAAAACTAAGTCACCCTGGGAAGGTTGAGAGAAATGCCTGGTACATATGGCAACGAACAGGTGGACAAATTAGCTAAGGCTGGAAAAGAGGATCACCAATTAGCAAAAGTTGCCCAAACCTAAATTTACTTTACCTCTACACATCAAAAGGATTATATGCTCGTCTATAAAGACTAATAGGCTTAATGTACATTGAAATGTCTGGAAAAAAAGTTTAATGTTTTATTTAAGAATAAAGCCTGTATCTTAGGTTCCTTGCCCAGATCTATAGGAGTAACTTCCTTTCAATTTCTGACCGGTCATGACTACTAACAAAGACATAGGATAGTGAGAAACAGCTATTCGTCCCCTTTGCGAACTGGATAAAATGATTGGAGCCCACCTCAATGACTTCCCTAAAATTCCTGGCTTTAGAATCGATAATACAGTTGATAGTATTTTTAAACCACATTTTATGCACTTCTTAACTCTATTGGTCTGCTTGTCGATTGATGGCCAATAGACCGGAGACGGGCGTAGGGTAAAAAAACCGTGGGAGTATTTATATAGAAGTAAACACCATAATCCATGCTTTATGGTTAGAATCGTTATCTTGACATGTCTCTTTCAATCCCGATGTTCTCATGCACTTTCCTTATTAATATTTTTTACAGAATGTCACTATACACATTATGATCTATATTTTGTTCCCTGTAATATACCCACGCCTAATACACTATCGTCTATACTACACACACCCAAGCCATTACGGAACCTTCGTATATTTTGCAGTGAATTTCGAGCTCTCAGAATCTAGCTCTATGACGAGATTTCTTCACATTGGTTCTTTTCTGTAGGATACAGACAAGACAAACTTAATCTCCTCAGTAAAGACAACAAATTGTTTTTATTCAGTTTTATCAAATTCTTGTTATGCTTAATTTGAAACTATCGATTTTTCCATTCAACCCGTATTTTCAATTTTCCAGTCTGTTTCAAGGATAGGTTTCTTTCTTAAGAGCTTAACACTTTCATACGCAGTTTTGGAACGACCCAACACTCATTCAAATTATTAAAAAATGTTCACAGCTTTTCTAAGATTTTTAAATTTCCTTAT